>OY728137.1:1319253155-1320503155 GCA_963277665.1 Viscum album
TAATGGTGTCAACAAAGGGGTTTTTACACAAATAACTATTTGAAGAACATTCTTCCCTGAAAGGAAAAAATGCACTACCATACCCCAACACATCACATAGATCATTTACATACCCAGATCCTAAATCTAGCATCCAAACATGGATCAAAATAAAAAAGATTTCCAAATCAATAATTTTCTCAAGGACTGTAAAAATTGAGATTAGTACCCATACAAGCTTAAAAAATACATTCCTACCATTATTAATGGTCCTCTATTATAGAAATACCTTTACGTTGATGGGTACTCTTTCCATGACCGATGCAACGTGCCTAGCCGTGGGAGTTTCCTGAGAACCACTTTTTTGAAAATAGAAATTTAACCCACGGAACACAATCCATACACCTCTATAGGTGATATATGGATGTGGCAATCACACATATAATAAGATCCATTATAAAAGAGAGAGAAAAGTACCTCTTATTAGAACAATAGAATAGGTCCACTCTTAGAGGTATGTGTGATTCTTCTTTCATGCTAGATATGTTCAAGTATGTTATCAGAATATTGAATAATATCGATAAATAAACTGGTCGATACTGTTACATCACCCAAACCAATTTCAACAAGAACAAATGCACTGGGATCATTCTGTATTCTATTAATATCAAAAGGATATAATTATTGAAAAAGTACCTTAAAACCTAGGTGAATATAGTACTACAATCACATCACTCAAATACATCGTGATATATAAACAACCCCAATAGAGATTTTTATGGGTGGATTCACTATTTATTATAATTCTATAGGCACATTGTATAATAACTCGTACTACCTCAATATAATAGAAGTGAATAAGTGTGTCACCACTATAAATTTATCTATCTAAAAACACTATACATTCTAAGAACATGTCATCCTATTTATGATATCATTCAATTTCCATATTTTTCATACATCATTTAAACAAGTTGATGATTCTCATCGAGTCGTACCTCACTAGAGGAGGAGAAAGGACACAGGACCATCCAATCTTTCAACCATACCATTGGAATGTATATCCCACTAATCATGGTTTTTACATGATTCACACATCATTATCATGTTTTAACACACCATATTACCACACGTAAATATAAGGGTGTCATTTCACAACAACGGGTCCTTCCTGAGAAAAATAGTTGCTTAACAACACCACTCACTTTGAAATAACATCCATAATTTCAAAATTCTTTTACCTCTTATGGGGATATGTCAACTCAGTAGCCACATACTATATGGAATAAACCTAAAAACTAAGTTTATTCCAAAAGGGTCTCTATTCTCACCTCTTAACCTCTATGTTCAACATAATAGAATAAGGTGACAGATAACGCATGTAAATTCTCTATTTCCTTTACAAGGAAAATCTCAAAGAAACATCAAATCTAACAATTATAGAATGTTTAAAAATATTCCCACCACTAAAGAGTTTTATATATTAAATTACATCAATTCACATTTATTAAAAAATTCTTAGTGGTTATTATATAAAAAATCATGTACAAGTTCTAATTTAATTGTTCTAATCATGACACATTTCTCCGATCTCGTTGCACTTTAGGAAAATTATCATAATTTCTTTTTAATAATTTCTTTATCTCACTACAAATTGTCATATCTAGACCATTTATAGAAAAGGATAATGACACTCTATGTAGGTAAACACCATTTACATTTTAACTATCATTTTAATAATTTGAATACTCATAAAAATGGCGTTTAAAAAAATAATGTTTTTATTATTTAAGGGGGTAGGCTCAGTAAGATGCCACCATAAATTTTTATGTAAAAAACTGTATGTAGTTACTGACACTATAAATACCCATGATATTTACTACAATCACACCCATGGGGTTTAGTATAGTTTAATGAAATATTAAAGAAGACTTATAAGAGTCCCATAATGTCATCATGGGTTTAGTAAATTAGTAATTCTTTTCAAAATTATGGAGTCAACATTCTATAAATTAAAATCTAAATCCTATTTTGGTGAAACCAATTATAGAATTTTTATTAAAATTACAAAAACCACCCATAGAGAGTTTATCTAATAATTAGAATACTAGATTTGACATACATGGGTTCTGATAAGAAGACGTGAATTTGGGTATATTAGTTGGAATTTTCATATTTTGAAGGTCACCACCTTTATAAGATGTAATTGACACCCTATTTATCTAACATCCATTTTCTGTAAGAGTCATAATTCATTATTTACAAACATATTATGGTGTAGTTAATGCCTTTTTCATTCCAATGTTATAAATGTACATTCCATTATCGAGTCATTCAATATTTCATGAAACTGCTACATGTTTTAAAACTATTTAAAAGATTGAATGTATTTCAGGAAGGATAAAATGAATTTCAAAATCATTCAATTTAGGAAAAAGTAGGGTTGGTTCATGATGATATATTATTTAAAAATTTATTTTTCATAACTAAAATAATTCAAGCTATTATAGAAAAATTAATACAAATAAACTCAAAAATATTACCCATGTATAGTATAAAAATTATCATGTTGATTATCACACAATTATGGAATATATATATAAGTATAAAAAATAATCATACAATGATTCTCTATATATAATAATTTGAAATAAACAAAAAAATATGGTACACAAATAAACATGACAAATCATCACACATGGCATGTCCAATATGTATTAAGCAGTTAGGCGATGCAATCTACATTAATGGCGTACTTTTAAAATTTGAATCATAACATGTCAACAATGATTCATGTAATAATATATCCATTTCATACTAATCCAAGAGTAAAAATACATAAATCAATAACTAGTGGAAAGGTACATCGTTTACTATAGGTGAAACAACAGTAAACTCTAACAATGATAAACATGAACAACAATCACTTCCCTAGAAAATCGATCATTCAATCACGCGGGGGATGGAAATTCCTAGACATGAGATACCTACCAAATGTTGTGACTATCTTAGTCTCCTATTCACTACCCCAGAAAAAGAAAAAAAAAGAAAAAATAATATCTAAAACAACGTAGTGACATTCCAACCCAGTATCTTCCAAAATGATGCCCCAAGTTATTTGTCAAAATTTCCTCAAGCACTCCTCCCCTATGCCAGAGGATACCAACTAAAAGTTAGTGTCTAATGGTTGTACATTGGGGATATTATACCCTCAAGATTAGAATATAAGTATAGTGGAATATAAAGTGAATGAAAAGTAGAAGAATATAAATTATAAAATAACAAATAAAAATAATCAGACCACCTAGAAAGCACTAATAAAATAAACCATGCATAAAAATTATGGGTCATAATAGAAGTAATCAACATACAGTATGTTATATATATAGTAGGACTAAACTGAAAAAATGATAATCAAAAAAATCCCCAAATATATAAGGAACCCCGAGTACATACATAGCTCCCCAACCCCATACAAAATCCAATTCCATATTGAACAACATCAACGAGGCACAATACAATGTCAAAAAATGCAACCAAGAGATCTGTCAGGGAACCAATCAGTGTCACAAATAGGGTGTGTTAAAAAACACATTATGACACAACCAATGGTGTCTAATTCTAATCCAATATTTGGATATAACAATAATAATAGTAGTAGTAACTTAAATTTAATTTATTAATGAAAAATAAAGCATATTGAGCTCATGTTCCTCAAGAGACACCTGGATGACCGTACATAGTTCAACCTAATATGGATTTCTGAACCATGTAATAGTAGTGCATGACAAATAATAAAATTTACAATGATTAATAACTACATACTATGTATTACTGACTATAACTACCTACATCAGCATAAACCACTTATTTCAAGTGACATTCCTACATTGGAAAAATGTATCGAGTATGAGGCCAACATGGGAATCTGTAGGAAGTATTAGTCCTATATGGGCCAAGCACCCAAGGACAATGAGCATGGAATCCTTTTCGAGTCTAGGGAACTCGTCTAACTAATCTTTGTATTATATAGACCTATATTTGGCTACAAACCAAGGTCCCATGGATTGCGTGTCAAAATCATAGACTATATAAGAGGGTCATCAGTACCATATGGTGATCTCCCTTATCAGTCGCATACCACATAATCCATCATCGATTCCATAGCATAATTCCATGGGGAGTTCCATACTATAATTTCCAGGGACAGTTACATATCAAAATGATGGCTTCATTCCAAAATATTTGTAGTCAAACATATTATATAAGGAAAGAATGTCTATTTTATTATCCATGCTGAATTACAACACATTAATATACATAAGCATAATCCATGATATTTTCAATCTCATTTCAAAATCTCCCATTTTTTTTAATTTTCATTTATTACTAATAAAGTTCTAAGATGAATTCAATCATTTTAAAATTTTAATTAATTATGAAGGAAGTCCACTAATAGGTGGAAATCTCGACACTCCAAATGGGGTGGAATATTTAATAGGAATGATCAATTATCATAACTGTTTAACATAACCCAAAATTGATGGGGGTTTGGTTTTAGTCCATAAACCTCTAATAATCAATATATGTCCCACAAAATTTATTGAATCTGGTTACAATGGTTAATTTATAGGTCTGTCAATTTTAGTAGAAATGTTATGAAGGTCAAGCTTGTAGAAAAACAATAAAATAAATATAAAAATGAGACGTAAAGGGAAAAGATATTGAACACAAACATTATTATTAGGATTCTTCACTCATCCATTTTTGAGCTTTGATTCACGATCGAATAATAGAAATTGATGAAATTGAAAAATGTTCTAGAAATATGGATATTTATCTTTCACAATTATCATGCCAAAATTGAGAAGAGAAAATAAAATAAGAGGAAGGATGACTGGAAATGAGAGGGATCCAACATTCCCGATGATGATCAATTTTGTGCCCATATGAGGGAGATAACTCCATGTCCATAGAAGAGGTATATGGGATATCGAATAGCCTACTGTGTGTGAGAAGTGGGAGAAAGGAGTAGCATAATCAATTGAGGGGAAAAGGGTAAAATTATCCATTTTATGTGTCTCATGTATTGGATGTGTGGTTTTCCAAACCATGTAGAACTCTCTATCTAAGAAAAACACCCCAATATGGTTGATGCACAAGGTTATAAAAATCATTCCAAAACCATGTCCTCAGCACTTCCTCCCCACCTCACACCACATGGCTAGTGTATTGGTTAAAAAAACCATGTGAAAACCATGAATTTCACCTATGTAATTTACAATAGAGTTTTTTACAATTGTAGGAACTCATGTGAATTGTTTTACAATCTAAATAATAGCTCTGCAGGGTATCATAGCTGAGGTTAACAGTCAGTGATAACCGTGTTATAACCATGAATCTCCCTTTTACATCATAATAACAAGGCTATTTAAGACTGATACTTACAAGACTCATCCAAACATCTAAGACACATATCAATGCATTAACATTAATAAAAAAAGAACATTTATATGTCAAACTCATAGAATTATATTCATAAGCTCAACATTCAAATTGAATCATCCACCATAAGAAAATTAATAACCCTTTAGAAACATTCATCTCATCCAAAATACCAGATCTTACCATTAATGTTCATAGATGAAACAACCTATGAAACTTTAAACATATTGTGTTCATGTAGATAGGTCATTTAACATGATCCCATCTAAATGAGATCACCTTGTGAGAAAATCATGAGAAAAAGTCTCAATGTTTAGGATCCCCCAACACCAAATATCCAGACATCATATGTGCCCTATAATCATGATGTTTTGAGGCCATATGAAATATTTTTTGGGTTAATTTCAAAGTATCTCAAGGTTCTCATTATAGCATGGGAACTACAATAACCATTTGATATGGAAAATAATCTTCATATATTGTGATGTAATTAGAGAACCTAGAAATACCAACACTATTATGGTATTTGTACATCATAAATTACCCAAAATATACATGATATGGTAGATTAATGTATTGTTCATGTTAGGGAACCGACTTTTACAAAATGTGTGAACCCATTCAAGGAGGCATGGGTTCATGAGGAGAAGTGTGTTTTTATATAATTTTCTATTTTTATATTTCTTTTTAATTAAAGGATAAGTATTGTAGTATAATGAAGTGTTTTTATAATATGTGTTGGTAAATATTTTATGATATTGAATATGGATTGGTAATTTTTGAATTTCATGAAGTGGTAATATATATATATTTATGTGTCTGTCTCTCTCTCTATATGTTTTTGTGTGTGTCTAAATATATGCAGGTATTTTTGTGGTTTTTTCTAGTCTTAAACAGTTTATGGACTACATATTTTTCTTACTACAACGTTTAGTCTTCATTCTAACAAACTGGTTTATTCCACTAAGTCTCAACACTAGAGAAACCTATAGAAATTTTGTTTTCCAATATGAAGAACCACGTGGTAGAGAGGGTCTATATGTAGGAGAATAATACATGTGAACATCGATGTGTGGAGGTACACATGTGTGTGGTGGCAGGAAACATGAGCATAGGTTGGTAAGGGATAGTTAGCCATTCATGTACGAGGTAGCAATTGAGGTTGTTGGTGAGAAATGACACTATTCTAACTTGAATAACTCACTGGGGAACTTATTGGTTAATATTTCATTCAAATTAATGTGATTAATTCTGATATGGGATTCAAAATCATTGTGTACTATTAATTTTTTACTTAAAAGTTTGAACACGAATAATGTACCAATAAAACTTTCTCCATCTAGATTGTGTTCACCCACTCTCTTAATGATTTCCCATGTACATGAACTTAACCCTAGAAACTATTGAACCATAAAAACTAATAACGTCATATTCAAAATACCAATGGTTGATCAAACCTAGAAACAATCATGGGAATCTCAAAATATTATTTCACATTGTATGGAATTTTATGAATATTCCTCTATAGCATAATGGATCCCTCTACAGTCGACCAATTGATTGTGACTCCAGGTATGATAATGTGATAATTCACCCCTGGTCGATCCAGTATGATAGGTCCACATGATTTATCTAGTGGTCATGTAGTTGAGAGATTAAATAAATGAATATATAAATAACAGAAAATTTTCTTTATTGAATTTAAAATTTTTATGAGGCTTTAAGATATATTTCATAGTGTGATGGAATAAAAATCATAAAAAAGTAAACCACAACATCTATGGTATAGTTTTCAATCCAATTATTTTTACCATACTAACCATGCATCAAGTTGGAATTTTTGATCATTTTAAATAGAAATTGAAATAAAAAAACAACATGACCACAATGTTAAATCTGTCCCATTGAAACATATTTTAGATCCATTACATGAAATATCCATATTTTGAAACTAATAATAAAATATTCTCCAATAAAATTTCTAGACCCCTGAAAACTATAGGGACAAGAAAAGGGATTTCAAGATTGGGATGAATTTATATGTTCCAAAAACTATAAATTCCTATGTGGAAGAGGCATCCCATGTTATGGTTTTTATTAAGGAATCCCACAATTTATAATGAAATATACCACGTAGAAGGATTTTTTTGTGAAATAAATACATACCTATCTTGAAAGGATAAATCCCTTGTGGGAAACATTCCTGAAGAAGAGAGAGCTATGGCTTGGGTTTTATAGTAAGGAAAAATCCCAAATCATGGATAAACAACTAGATTATATTAAAAATGTTTCAGAATTAAATGTTTGATCCATAGTGAAATATAAATAAATATTAGTATTCTTTGGTGACCCATGATCCTCTTTAACATGATTAATATAGAAGGTACCTCTCTCAAATTATGCTCTAAAACATATAACAATTTTAATGATATGTAAGAACGAGGTTTGACACAATCAATGGAATATGTGTGCTCAAAATCATATAAAATTATGTTGGAATAAGATCTAGCTTTAAGGGTGAAAATTGAAAACATGAAGTAGTATTTTAATTATTAAAGGTCTAGTTTGGTGTCAAACCTATTTCTATAATTATGATTGATGTAGACTGTTGAAATTGAGAGAGATAGGGTTTATTGAGTTAAAATATTTCACATGTGTAATTATCTAAATAAATCTCTTAGATGATATTGAAATCACCATGAATGTTTTTTTATAGGCAATGTTTTTTTGGATTTAGTCTTCATAAAGGTAGAAGATGCTTATATGATGTAATAATGAAAACATAAGTAACCTATATTTGTGTCTCCAAAAATATAATCTAATGGTTTATCAATATTATAAGTCTCATTATTATATTATATTCATCAAATATTTTTATCTATGTAGTATTTCATAGGATTTTTCATGTTGGATATTAGGATGGTTTATTTCTCAACAATGGAATTTACCAAAACAAAAGAGTACTTTAATTATACAATGCTGAAATCATGGAAGAATTATAATTGAATTTTCATGGATTTTTTAAAGCCTTATCCTTTATTCAATTAATATTTGATATATAATATTACATGATAGAAAAATGGAATTGTTCTGAGGATGTAAACAAGTGGAATAATTAATATTGTAAATGATATATAAATCAAACTATTCTCTACAAGGATTTTGTGATAACAAGTTTGGTGTATGTTTGGATAACATTATTTGTTGATAAAATTGAATATAGAGGAATATATGAATTTATTTGACCTAGTGATTTGCATGAATATCCATATAATAATTCTCTATGAATTTTTTCCATAAACCAATCCCATCTCAACAGGCCTAGTGAATTTGTTGAAATATCATATTTCATGTGGTATTTTTTCTCAATAGATTTTTATGAGATATTTGTTGTTATTTTTTACCAAATTGTTTCAGAAGAAGAATATATAATGGATTTTGGATTTGAAAAAAAAAATTGAATGTATGACAATTGATATAACAGAATGATGTAAAGATGTTCTTTAAATTTACTATGAAATTTATATATCCAATGAAGATTTAACAATATAATTTATAGGCCTGAGGGGAGTAAAAGAAAATGGAATAATATATTATTTTTCACCGATAAAAATTTGTAGAGATAAAAGGGATTTGGTTTTAAAGATATATTATTAAATAAATCTAAGGGAGAAATTTTTGAACTCATATTATTTTGGAGTGAAATATTCCACTGTATGTGTATTATTGGAAATGTTGAAGACACAAAACATATATTTATTAGTGATGATCGTATTATTGATAAAAATATGATTTTAGGGGTAATAGTTCATGTATGATGAAGATTTTATAATATGTTTTGGTTGAGATTGTTATGATGCTAAAGATGGTTTGGTTATATATCTACTACTTAAAGAGGTAATATATATATATATATAAATTTTCTTTTAAGGGTTCATATAATGTTATAAATATCAAGAAAATTTTATTTGGATAAGTATGGATATGATGTTTCGTTAAAAAATTGGTCATCCCACTCATGGCCAGCACCCAAGTAGCCTCCAAACAAACTAGTGGCCATGCTAAGGCACCACATAGCTGTGAGAGCCGACAATTTGGGGAAAGTTCATGTGAGAATCAGAGAAATGAGGCACATATTTTTGTGATTCATGTTGGAGTGTGGTTCGGTAAGGATTGGTAGTCCTCACATGTGAAGGTTTGATGATGTTGTAGCAGTCGAGCATAAATGTTAGTATGACTTGAACAACTGGTTGGGGTTTGAAATAGTTAATATTCTATTCAAGATTATGAGAGGAATTCTGATGTGTGATTAGAAATTTGTGCATTCTATATATTTCTATTTTAAAATACCATACACATGTACCCTAATGATTGAAATGAAACTATACCATGTTTCTTCAGCCACTCACTTAAAAATTACCAATGTGCCTAAACGCAACACTATAATAACTTGAGAAGGAAAAATTAACCATCTAATAATCACATCACTTCAAATCAATTTAACCTAGATAAATTCATTGAAATATCACCACAATATTTTATATGGAGTGGTGGTATGGGAGGATATCTATATTAAATCATGAATCCATCCATGGTTGATCCAATTATCACAGATCCATGGTCAATCGAGTGATTTTCCATCTATAATTGATCAACCCTAGAAGGTATACAAAATCGATCCACTGAATGAGTATGTTGGATTTGGAACAAACAAAAAATATGAGTCACATGAGATGAAGATGATGTTTCCAAAACCAAAATTCTCAAATTTTAATGATACAATATTTATATATTAATAAACGATCAGGTACATGGATGAACATAAAAAAAATTTGGGTGAGAAGATGTAAACAAATTTAATATGGCTTCGAATTATAGAGTTTCAAAATTACAAGAATGGAAACACTAATGAAAAATAATATGTCTATTATTATAGAGGATATTAATTATTTGATAATATTTATTAAACAAGGTAAATAGTGGGAGTATTTGGAATGATATAACGAGCACTTATTGAGAGATAAAGAAGGGCCTTTATCGACATACATTCTTATAAAATAAAATAGGTGTATTGTTCATTCATGATTGTTCCTTGATATGATGTACATAATAAATATTGATAGTGAAATTTTAATACCAAATAATTAAAATAGGTATATCCACTACCACATCTATGATTTTGGGAGAAGTAAGTAATCTTTCTTCCTCCCCAATAACTGATGAAATTACAGTGTTATTATGACCCACCATTGGTGGTGGGGTGAATGGTCTTGGGGAATGAGTGGGAGGCCATAGGTTCAAGTCCTCAAGACTATGTGTTTACAACCATTTATTTACTTGTATTGTGTTGTATGGTTGTGCATGTAATCAGACATATATATAACGTCATGTGTTATTATATAAAGAGTAAGGGATCCTAGAATCATTATAAATAGAATAATCCTTGGTATCAATTCAATATATTAACAAAATATATGGAGTTTCAATGAAATATCATGGAAAGAGATTCTCGAGGTGATTTTCATAGAAAAACTTTGAAGGATAATGTGGAAATATAAAGGAAATCAAAATAAATATTGTTGAACTCTTGATAATAGGTGACATTGTTCTTTGGCATGCATGATAATTTTGTCTCATTTCAAAGTAGTGAGAATAATATGAATGTATAAGAGATGTGATATCGGGGAGATAGTGAATCCACCCCAAACCAAAGTAAGGGAAGTGGGTCTATGAAATACCGACCCTGTAATGTCCCAGACTTTTAAATGATATTTTTTTATTGATAAAAAGTGTGTTGTATTATTTTCTGTAAGATCTGATATCTTTTTAATAATGAATTGGAATTGATAGAGTATAAAGGTAAATGTGACCATCAAGATTCTATCGTTATATTAATATTGGTCAAATATGACTATTGGTAAATATGAAAATTAAAAATTATACTCTTGGTAATAATTTAATGTTATTATTAGTGTTTATAAGTAAAAATAAAAGAGGATAATTAATGGAAAAAGGAGAAGTGATGGCCTCAACTAGTGAGACATGTCATATGGATCCCATTTTTTCAGAACATGGGAGAGGGGTATCATTGACAGGGTTTGACATTTTCCAACCACAATATGATATTTAACAAGGGAATATTGAACGAAATCATATGAGAGATATGTTTATGTTAGTGGACATTACCACTCTAGAAATGTAAGTTAAGTCCCCCATGAGTCTATCAATATTTCAGAACATAATCTTAGGTCACATGTGGGTTTTATAAGGGGTCGCATGTCCAAAATATAGTTACATAAAGGCTAATATTATTGAATAAATAAATTTGTTTTCAATAAATTTCATTTTATAAAAGTTTTTCTTTATAATATATATGATGAATTTAATAAATTGACTTTTTATACAAAAATTCTACTTTTCAGAAAAAAAATTTATTTCTTATAACAAACAAATATATTATCAATAAAAATTATTTAAATCAATTTGTATTTTAAAAAACACTTATGTAAATATGAATGATAAGATAATTTTATTTTGTATTTCAAAATTTTTAAGTGTCATAAATGTGAATATGCATTATCAAACTGATTTTTTAATAAATAAGAGTTTTTATATTTACAAGGGAAAATTATTTTACATAATGAATTAATATGATGAAATAAACAGAATTTATTAAATTAGAGCATTGAAATTATGTTCAATTGAATTTATGATAATTTTATAAAATACGTTGTTTTTTCTGTGAATAATAAAAATAGAGTTGGCATTTTTCGGTATGATTAATGTCTTCATAATTATGTCATGATGATGTACTAATTAATTAAGAAAAATAAAATACCTAAAATGAGTTATTTTGTTAATATATTATATTTAAATATAATTTAATAAATTTCTAAACATATAAGTTACATTCCAAAGTCCAAAATGAATAATCTATGGTTAAAAAACGTATTTTGTGGAGAAATTAGTTTTCTATAAAAAAAAATAAGTAATATAAAATGATATTCGGTTCATGTGGGTTAAAATAACATAAAACATGTCCCAAATGCCCAAATCCATGGTCAAAACCCATGGTCAAGCACATGTTTTTCCCTTTTCCACAACCAATATTTCCATGGCCTATATTTGGGAATTATTAAAAAAATCCTCCACTTTTCCTTTAAATACCCACCCTTATCTACATTTTAAATCACCCAAAATCCATCCTCCATGAATATATATAATTGTTTCCAATAAGAAGTGTTCAACATTAATTTCAAGTGGTCAAATGGAAGAAATGTTAGTGGTGGTAGTGGTTCTGGAGATACATGAAATCCATGTTATTCATCCAATTAAAATACTAAATAAATAGTGTGTCATATATAACAACACACATCATATAGTATCCCTTGTATGGTGTAAGGGATTCAAGAAGAGATATGGATCACACACTGTGTGGCTTGGCTGACACACTATGTGACCCTACCCAAGATGCCAGGTTGGGTGCCAGTTGCACCCACCCATGACCTCGTGTAGTATGAAATGCTATGTAATCCAGTATCACATATGAATGGGATGGAACATAGTATTTTCAAGGTACATGATCTAGACTCAAAGTACATATACATGGCTAGGATTACCCTATAAGGCCATGAGTGTCTAGACACACTATATACCACATTACAATCCATATATGATGAAATGGATTCTAATATATGTCTGGTGGAGAAAAAGTCTAGGAAAAGAGGTGGTGACACATGTCATATCAACCCCATTCACATCATATCTCGTTTATTCGGGCTCAAAATTTTTCATTCTAGTACATTATCCTGAGTGTTTTTTCACGTGGAATGTGATGGTGGCCTTAGTTGTGGCATAAAATAAATGTGATAATTTCTGAATTTGATGATTATTTAGAGATCCTTATCATTGGAAATGATTATGGTAGGATCATCGGAGGGATTTCAGTGTTGGAACATCCCTATCACACCATGGAGTGGATCCCCTATACTCTTTATATATAGATAAATGATATTTCTCTAAAATATGTATAATTCCTTTATCTATGGAGTGTTAATTCCCCATATTTATGCTCTGGATGAAAGTGGTTCCCCCATGGGTGTTGTGGCTCCCTCTGCTATGGAGTGCAGCAATGAAAAGCGGGCCCCAATACACAAGTTATTGTGATTTTTTGTTTGATATTGGGAATCAGTGATTGAATTTTAGAGATATAGGAAGACTCATCAACTTTGTTTGGGTTATGAGCTAGATTTATCCTATCACTCTCATTTGGGTTTCATTATGAGAACATTTATGTCTACAGTTACATTTCACTATTACTTTGGGATGAGTTGGAATATTTTCAATATCTGTCTACCACTCACTCTTTGGGTATTAAGGAATCCCAATAGGTATGTATATAATCACCCATGTTGGGGAGATTACCACATGAGTCAAGTATTATGTATAAAATGAAAAAGTTGATGGTGACATTGGGGGAGAATAGTGATACATAGGTACATTAAACACGTACGGTGATTGGGCATGGAGAGTAGAATCTAGACTGTCTCAAATTTATTAATTTGTATTTGTTGTTATGTTAAGAATTATTATACGAATGGGATTTTTTTTACCCTTTTCTAATTGGATTTATTTTTTCATAAACTTTTTTATTATCCCAGTGTGTATTTATTAAATGGTTGTACCCTATATGTTTTATTATTTTCGTTATATTGTTTGACAGACTTATATAGATATGGTTGGGTTCTTGTGTATAAGTACATTACATAAAGACTCCCATTTACATTATTCCTATGATTATCACTATACCCTATAATTTTGGAAGAAGACTCGATGTTGTCCTAGAATAACCATTTGCCATCTAGGCAGGCCTCAGTGAGTTGGTTTGTGAAACTATCTTATCACTCTCTCACATTCATGTTCTCATTGATGAAAATACCTCCAATATGTAATCTTATTTTACCCTCGATGAAAGTCTCTAACCCAGAGCCTGTTGGAGGTGGGACATAGGAGGTCACTATTTCCCTTCTATCACTGAAAACCCAAGAGGGGTTCTCTTTGGGTTAAGGGTGCTGGGATAGGTATAAAAACACGTATATACTTAAAAAGGAATTTTATGAAAATCAAATTTCATCCATATTTTCAGTTTTAATTTTAAATAAAAATATCTCTCCATATTGAATTGAATTTGATAAAATGGATTCCATTTTTTCATCATTATTATCAATATTAGTAAATTATTTCATGAAAATGTTTTGTCATAATGAATAATACAAATATTAAGAATATGTTACCATAGTTATGGTTACAATTGGTCTTCTATGGTTAAACTATATAAATAATGGTTAAGATGAACTAAAAACTTTCTAAATAATATTTTTTTCTATATTTCAAAAATAATTAATAAATTATTTAGAAATTATCTATTTTGGAACCAATTTTCTTGAGTAATACATTAATATATTTTATTCGTTTTAGAAACTCAAAGTATGTCCTCTCCCCCACTTATTAAACGATACTCTATCTCCTCTATTCTACACACTTTTGAAACTATGTGGATAATCCATTCTCTACCCAAATCCATTTTCTACATCCCACTTCAAATCCTAGAGGTTTTTCTTTTATCAGAAAACCATCCTTTGAATTCGATAGCTATAAACCATTAGAGGATGTCTGAAGAATAGGTATAGATATCAATCAAGAGTTTTCATTTTATTTATTCTTATATGTACATGAAATCTTCTTCAAAAATAATCAAATATCAAGTGAGTATCACCCCCATATTATGATTTTTTTAAATTAATGATATATCCTATATCCATATCCTTCTTCAATCAAATGTGAAACAGAACCATCAAGCTTGTATAAAGTGAATGACCTCTTTATAAACCAATGTTATTCTTTCTGCTTCAGTTCCTCCCACAATATGTTGTAATGATAGATTCAATTTGTGTGTGTGTGTATATATATATATGATATTAAATATTTAATTAATTTTATTTTACATGTATTTTATTTAGATATTGTTTCGATTATTTTTAAGACCAGGTAATGAGACAACGTGTGATTTTGGGGCCCGGTGCGCCTAGAATAAGTGTTTGAAATACTCTAAATATATTAAATAAAATATACACATAGTTTTCCTAATTATGTAAAACAAGTTAAAAATAGAGGTTGAAATAAAAAATATGATGGAATAGTCATATTCAAAATGTGTGTTTCACCCCAGGCGTGATATAACCATGGTTGGCGTGGGTTGTTTCTGGAAAAGTCATCGCTTGAAATAAATAAACAATATAATTATTAAAATTATTTTATTTAAATTTCCATGTTGAGTCAACATAATATTCTTTATGTATATTATTATGATGAAATCATAGGGTTATCTGCATAACCCTAGAGTCATTGGAATGTCGTTTGAGTGATCATTGGAGGATCTCTTTCTCAAAAGAACGGAGATCCGATAGTCGAACGATGATCGATGAATAATAGAGTCAAAGGATATTGATAAAGATCATGGTGAAGATTCATTATTCATCAGTGATCAATATTATTTGGTGTAAGATGATTTTATGATTTGGATTCTTTCCACATTCAAAATTTCTACGAAAAACACGAATCAATCGATGAACGGATTTATTTGTCGATTGGTAATCTTGAAGGAATGGTTTATTTTCTAGGATATGTAAGGAGGAATTCATTTTTATTATTGATTTATTTTGTCATATTCTTATGGAATATAATAAAGGATGTAAATAACATTTATCGACGTCCATTCCTCTAATTTGTTGTGATTTTTTTCCCTGATTCTTCGTTCATCATGGGTATTCGTCGTTTGACCATTGGTTTTATATATGCTAATGAAATGATCATTGGGAACACATTTCATTTAACAATGATCCAATTTTTTAAATCAAATATTAAAAAATCATGAAGTTAGTTCAATTAAGGGAGAATCAATAGATTAGAATTATTTGGAAAATTTATTTCATGTTATTTGGTGTGTAATGAGGAACGTTGAATGATTTCAGTTTATGAAAAGATATGATGGCCATAAGCAATTGATATTTGATGGAATCGTTTTTAGGACAAATTACTGATTTTTTGGATAGGTGGTCTTCAGAATGAAGGCTAAGAAATTTTACGACATACACAAAGCCAGATATGGAATTATAAAAACATCAATAGTATAGGGTGTGTAATGTGGAGCCACATATTGTATGGGTCCCACCTTACATTGGATAGGTTTTTGGATAAAGATAAGTATCAGAAGGTGTGTGACACTATCACATAGCATGTGGTCTGTTCTCAAAGACAGGACGTGTACATCAGAGGATACACAAACATATTATTGGTTACAGAGATTAGATCACACCATGTACTCCCTACACAGACTTTTCCTGCACAAGTACATAGGATAAGACATGTACTAGCACCTAGGTACAGTACTTGAGTAGCTGACACACCATGTAAATCTACATAGAAATGTACATTGGATGAGACATGGGCCTTTTAAAGAGGCATGACCTATGGTAAAGGGACATGACATGTGATCCCTTATACAGGCCATGAACATACTAATCATTACATAAATCCATTGTACTCGGTATCTTGGAAAAATAATTTTTTTTCATTACCCATATGTATTCATAAGGGTTATTATGGAATCAACCCCCACACACATGGTAGTGATCCCTTCAACAATACATATTTTAAATATTTTTTGGAATCAATCCATGAGGCTCAGACCCCTTTTCATCTTCATGTGATAGGTTTGGTTATTGGTATTTTTGTGACCATCACTATGTGGGGACCATTACTATACATTGAATTTTAATCCAGATTGATTTTTTGGTTTCACCATGTGACCAAGGGAGTGATATTAATTTTTGTATTGTAACTTTATTATGGTTTTAGAATCAGGAGTGGGTTCTCCTAGATGAGTTCTTTGTGGATCCTTCGAGATGTAATCCTAGTATAGAAAATTATAGTTCTAACATAACTCTAGACTATGTGTATTTATTGAGTATATCTATATATTCTTATTACATGTGGTATAGATATATACCTATTTATATATGATGATATTTTCTTTTTTGTATGCATTTTGGTTTGTGGTGTCCTATTAGGTATTGTTATACTCACCCTCACACAATCTTTTTCCACACAAGTTGTGTCTTTGTGTAGATGAATGAATTTTTAACAGAGTCAAATATGGACAAGAAATAGACATTTATTAGTGAGACCAGTCAAACCAAGGTTTTTTCCTGGTGTATTTTGGTAGTTGTACAAATTTTTCAATAATGTTGGACTTTATTGACACTATTTGTGGTGGTCTTGTATTTGGAACATCTTACTTCTTTAAATTTTTATCATACACTGACAGTGGTATTTACATGTATTCATGAAAGGTTGTTTAGTTGTTTTACAGTTTAATATTTTAATGACTTAGAGATGTGTGTGTCTGTATAGTTACTTAGGATAAAGCCTCCCCTGTTTATGAAATGCCTACTCTATAATAGTTTCCAACTCCTAGCCAATTGGAGTCAGTCTTGGGGAGTCATACCATGAGCCCAATTGAGATTTTTCATGAAAAAGATGTATCAGATGAGTCAATTCTACCTTAGGAACTAGAGTATGTGATATTGGTTTTGGGAAATAGTTTTATGTCTTTAATGTTTGATTTTTGTCCACATTCTCTACTCTTGGTGCGGAAACTAATGTATCAATACAATAGATCTATGAAAACCTACTTTTCGACTCGGTACATGAGCACACCTATTGATGGGAAACCAATTATACATGCATCATTTGGGAAATGGTTTATTTATAGGTCCTTATTGATTCATCTCCCTTGATATACTTATTGATCATGGTAAATATTATTTATTGTCAGGATTCATTCACAACATATGGAAACTGGGATTTAGAATTAGTATCACAAAGATGATCCTCTCCGTGATGAGACATCTATAATGGTAATAGTTACCATAGTTATACCTCCAGGTGATACATGATCTATTCCAACAACCATAGAGTAATTGATGGTACCCATAATACCAGTAGATGAGGTGCGTAGGTTGAGCGCATTTGAAGAGTTTCACCGATAGAGACCCCTTTGGTTTCAATGTGAGCTAGACCCACTGGTAGTTAAGGACCAACATGATGTCCTAACAAGTGTTTTCTATCTGGTCAGGGCACCAAAAGATCAAATTGTTCCCCTGGTGTCCAAACTTCTTCATGAAACAAGAGGGTGTGGCAGTTTTTAGTGACCCAGACATAAGATGATGCGACTCTACCATGTTTAAAGTTATAGAACTTTTTCATAGAGGGATTCTCTAAAGATAAACTGAGGGATGTATGTATCTAGGAGCCTCTACATATCCATTAGGTCATCATTACTACATATTAGTATTTATCATGGTTTACCAACCTCTCTACGTACAGGACAGAAATTGTTCACGACCAGTTCATTAGAGTTCAGATATTCAAGTGAGGTCTATATAGAGACAACTGATCTAGTGTCATCCAACTATGAATTCATACCTACACTGGGGTGATAGTGATGTGTTTTTGGTTGAGATTTTCTTTATTGAGAAGATGCAAAAAATGATTTCTAATAGTGGGAAATAAGCAGTAGAGACCATGGAAGAAGGGATCCAACATCATTCATAGGGACTTGTACATGCAAGAATTTGGTGTAGGAGGTACAAATGAATAAGTTATATGGTTTAGGGAAACCAGTATGGGTAGATATCTCCTAATGAAAGGTGTTTCTACTCATGTGTTGGAAGAGGACATACTTAATGAGATTTTCTGACCCATCGTACAGTTGAAAAAGAGACTGTGGATGGGCCACTGAGGCAGAGGCATCGATAGGAGCAGGAATGATCACAGATCAGAGGATGTCGAAGATGAGTTTGGAGAGTATCATGAGGTGGCTGACGCTTTAACATGTTACAACCACCACCCCCAGGTGGTCCATGAAAAAATTATAGAGCTGAAGGATTGGGGTAAGGACAAATTAAAGTGGTCAAATCATTTGACCTAGAAACTCCAATAATGATTCGAGGTATGATATATGTTCTTCGTACATTAGGTGAATTACTAAAATACATAGGTTCATGTAATTTATTTCTCTCTACATACCTCTTATGAGAGTTTTAGATTCGGTAAGATCCCTTGGCTTGATCCTTGCATTAGAGACTCCTAATGAAGATGACTCAGTGATCACACACATGTGTTAACAGTGAAACATGACTTCTAGAGGTGATTGTTTAAATTGCGATCACTTTTTATAATCAATGAGTCTTTTCAATGTCATCATATGTATGGAATGGTTATCCACATTTAATGCCCATATTGACTATTTCAGGGGAAGGATGTGGTGTGTTTGTCCTAATTGAACAAGTTCTCCTTTTTTGGTGAAATTGAAACCTAGGAAATGTCAGATGAACTGATGCATAGGAGGGGGCAGCCAATTATTCATTAGTTGGATAGACTGACCCTTGGATTATTGAATATTATGAGCTCTGAGTTCCCTGTAGTGGCAGTGGAGTGTGAGGATGTCTTCCCTGAGGATGTTCTAGGATTACCTCCCCCTAGAGAGATAGAGTTATTCATTTATCTACCCATAGAGATGAAAGTGTTATCTCTATCTTCATATCAGATAAATCCCAGAGAAATTCATGACATGAGGGTGCTATTGGAGGACATGAAGATGGGGATATTTTTTTAACCACGTGTTTCACCATGGAAAACACCATTTTTGTATTTGAAGGAGTATTGAAGGTTGATGATATGTGTGGACTTCCAACTCTTGAACTGGGTGACTGTGATGAACATGTATCCACTACCGATGATCAAAGAACTCGTTGATTAGTTGAGAGGGGCATGATGGTTCTACAATGTTCACTGGAGGTTAGGCTATCACATGATGTGTGTACGTGAGAATTGTGTATCGAAGACGACCTTAAAAAGTTGATAGAGTCACTATGAGTACATGGTGATGCCCTTTTGCATGAAAAACACCTCGATAGTGTTCCTGGTACACCTAAACTGGATCTTCCAGCCTTTCATAGACAGCATCATGGTTGTATTCATCAATTATATACTTGTTTACTCATCATCCAAGGTGGATCTAGAGATAATGTTGAATATTGTTATAGGGGTAGTCCGATAGCACATACATTTTGAAAATATCTTGAAGATTTAGTCCTAGATTCATGTAGTCTAGTTTCTAGGACATGTTATCTTAGTGAATGGAGTGGCAGTGGACCTGACCAATGTTGAGATAGTGTTATCTTGGGATAAAAATAATAGTCTGATGGAGGTGTGAATATTACATGGGTAGGAAGGAAATTACTTGATATTCATACATGATTCCACTATTATATTAGCACCCATGAAATCTTTGAACTTAAAGGGGAATCCTTTCATGTAGACCAAAATATTCTAGTGGAATTTTTAGCGGCCGAGGTATAGTTTTTGTAGAACTCCAATCATGTGATTTCTGTATGAGGGTGTTGATAACGCAGCGTTCTGTGATTCATCAATAATCATGCTTGGTAGTGTTTTGATACAGAGGAAGGTGGTGATTTCATATGGTTCACATCAATTGAATACACATTATAAGAACTATGAAATCCATGATCATTAGTTAGTTGTGGTAGCATTCACACTAAATATGTGTTGACACTACCTGATAGATGCATAATTCACTATCGATTAAAATCATACGAGTCACAAGTATATGTTCACTCAGAATGATATTAAATTGAGAGAGAGGTGATGGATAGATTTCCTAAAGTATTATGAATTCATGTTTTTCTATTCTCATGTGAAGGGAATGTAGTAAGAGATTCTCTCAAAAAGAGATATTTATCCAGTTGTTGAACGAGGAATCGTAGCAGTTGGCCTCATTGCAGTTATCCTTTATGGATAGAGATGGATAATATTAGCTATAGTTGATGGTTTTAACCCCTCCTATCTTGCAGTGATTCAAGAAGGTACAACTAGGGGTTACCGAATGTGAGACCCAACATTCTTAGATGTAACGCCCGAGCCCCAGTTACCCAGAGTTGGTGCATTATTTTAATAAATTATCCTGATTACAAGGAATCATGTCCTGAAATACAAATTAGATTATAATTCTTGGAAAATATATTACATACATGAACATTACATTATAATTTCTAAATTAAAACACAAAATAAATAATCCTTTGAGGCTGACATTATTCTCTTAGCTAAAACCTGTATATAAATAATAATACAATTCATGGAATCCTAAGAAAATAAAATTATGAAAAGGGTGTGCTTAGATTCTCAGTAAGAATAAAAAATATAGTAGAATATATTATAAATAATCATAACCTTTTCTTATAAGGAATAACATTAAAACACAAGCCCTTTAAACATAAACATAATCATAATATGGAAACGGTAAATAAAATAATTCCATTTACATATTTTCATGGATATTCTACTAGTTAAATAATAAAATGTGACATTAAAATCTAATATCATAAGGATTTAATGCATAATGTTGGATATCATAACCACATAATCAAGGCCTCATGCCAAGACAAGAAAATAATAATTTTTTCAAGGCCTTTTTCTAAGACACTAGTTTTCCTCCTGAGACATACCGATGAGTCAAGGGGAAATAGCCGTCCCCACCCATCACTAATTATGTCCAATGAATTCATCATATGAATATTTTGAAACATAAAATAAACATTCATATTAAAACTAGCATATGAAATGTCAATACATTAACCATAAACCATGAATGGTATAAAAATAGAACATCCATAGACAAACATATCATAATTCATTCAATACAATATGGAAGATAAGATTATAATAAATCAACCTCAATCAAGAATAATATCTAGTAGAGGATGTTGACATAATTGAAAATGAACATTAAAACTCATTGAATCTCGTCGTGTCATGAAGATGGGAAGTCATATGTACGCATGAGTGATGATATCATTATATTGATGGTGAAATCGTATTAATTGGATGTTATATTATATATAATGAATAATTAACATGTTATATTTATTATTTACAACAATTATACTCATTATTAAACCTATCCAAATAATGAAGCGTTGAATAACGAACTATATCGCGATGTGGAGAGAGTAAGACTTACATACGCATGTATGGTGACCTTATCATTCATAGGAATGATAGAATAATGAATATGGTTATAGAATATTTAAAATGATATCTTAGTATGTATAATGTGTTGGAGATATTATTTTAGTATGGAAATATAAAATAAAGTTTATGTTGAAGAAGAAAATAACATTGAAAAAAGTGATAAAATAATTACCTCTTCTTCGGGTGCTTCCTTTTATTTGATCAAAAAGTATCCATAAGTTGGATTTATGATCAATGTAATGCCTCTAGGTTGAATTCATGGTTGTTATAAGGATATTGGAGTAGGTTTTTGTCAAGCTAAATGGTTTTGTTGCGATGAAATTAAGAGAAGGGGAAGTAACCTTTTATAAGAGGGGTGAGGGTCACTTTAGGAAAAGCATAAAATATTATTTTATTATAAAACAATTTTTTGTTTATAGTTTCTCCAAATGGATTTATTTCAAGGATAAGGAGGGGATGAGTCTAAATACTCTCTTAGAATAGGTTTTAGACAAGTACAGGTGAAACTCCTCAACCCTAGTTACCTAGAGTCGGTGCATTATTACATAATATAGGCATGATCACAAAAGATCATGTCTTGCAAGACTGATTAGTTTAGTAGCCTTGAGAATACTGGATACATTCATAAGTGTTACATTAAATCATAATGTGAAAAAATACAACAACATAGTCTCTATAGTCCACACTCATATCCCCTCATACTATCCCTAGTTATCAATAATAATACACTTCTTGGTATCCTGAGAAAATTAAAACATAGAAAGAGGTGAGCTCAGATGCTCAGTAAATATAACAGTATAGCGGAATCTTTCATTAATAAGCATAATGATTTAAGGAAATGTATAACTTAAAAAGAAATTTAAATGTGAACTTCAGCAAGACATGGAAGAAATAATAAGAAATAATTCCATTTACTTTTTCACCTGGATATTCTACTAATAGAATAATCACATGCAATATAAATAACCACTTTCATAATGATGTAATGCATAATGCCAGACTATCATAAGCACATAGTCAAGGCCTTGTACCATGACTAGAAATATGATTTTTTCAATTCCTTATGCCAAGATACTAGTTTGTCTCATGATACCTACCGATGCATCGAGAAGCTATAGCGGGCTCCATCCGTCACTTACTAAGTCCAAAGCATTCCTCATATGAACAGGTTTAAACATTACATAATCATTTGTATTAAAACTGGAATATTAAATTTCAATACTTTCTCCATAAACCATGAATGGTATAAAAATTACAAATCCAAAGTCAAACATATCACAAAACCGTCAATACAATATTGATGTTTTACATCATAATAAATCAACTTCAAATAAGATTAAAATACATCAAAGGATGTTGATATAGATGAAATCAAATCTATTTTTGAGAAATATCTCTTTTTTTGAAATCATTGAAAAGTCATACATTTATAGAGGTAGTAATTTAAAAGATATTTCTGAATCAATGTGTCCCATACCACTTTGAACGATTTGAAAATAATTATCATTTCAAAACATTCATGTCCATATAAATAAATCCTTAAAATCATTTTGAAAACATGGACATTAATTAAAAATATTTATAAAGATAAATCATAAAAACATTTAAAATTATGATCTTGAAAAAGAATAAATTTCACAAATACTTAAAATATTCATTTTGAAATCATTTTTATGAAAAATAGACATGGATGATAAAAATGTCCCAGTAAATACTTACACATAAACAATCTCAGATAATAATCAGATTGAAGAATTTACCATTACCTTGCACTTTCCTTTGGTCGAGGGTACGTTTAACCTATTGTATGAACATCATAGTATGTTAAAAAATTATACCAGAACCATATAAATAATTATGATATAATATATTATTCATTTATGAGTTTATACTACCGATTTAATAATAAAATACATGTTAAATTAACATTTCGTGTAATAATCGCTTTGTTTATCGTACATGTTTTAATAGGTTATTATTTATTGCATCACATAGACCAATATTTAAATACTTACAGAATATAAAACATGATTTATATATAATATATATGTTTAATATAAATATGTATAATAGAAATATATATGAAATGAAAAACACCGTTTATGGAGATGGTAGTCCGTACGTACGCATAAACGCTGTTTCTGTTTTCAAATCGTGTTGAACGAAACTAAGTGAATATGATATATGTAAGTACATATATAAATATATATAAATATATATCTCTAGTAGAATTATTATTTCATATAATACATAATTATTAGTAATATATATATTTTTACAATTGTCGATGATTGTTGAACGTAGAAATGAATCTCATCGAGTCGTGGAGACAGTAATCTGTACGTACGCACGACCGACAATATCAATTCCTTAAAGGTGTGGAATTGGAATGTATATTAATTTTACAGATGAATTATCATGTTATTTTCATTATTTATATATATATTACTCATCATTATACCATCCATATAACATAGTGTTGAATGAAAAATTATACCATGACGTGGAGACGGTAAGTAGTACGTACACACGCACTGTTAAATTATCATTGTTACGATGCATAGAATAATGAATAATGTTGTGAAATGTTTATAATAAAAACACAGTATATAGAAGAAAATGGAGTTATTATTTCAGAATGGAAATAACAAAGAAAGAAGAAGTGGTAGAAGAAAAGAACGAGAAAGAGGGTGGTGAAATTATTACCTCTTCTTCGGGTTCTTCCTTTAGATTTGATAAAAAGGGCCCCTTATGTTAGAATTGTAAATAAATAGGGGCCTTTAGGATGAAGGGAAGATTTTTTATATAATACATGGGTAGAGTTTTTCTTAGCCAAAATGATTTGAAGGTTTGAATTAGAGGGATGGGGGAGTTCCCTTTTATAAGAGGGGTGAGGGTAACCTTAGGGAAAATATAGATTATTATTTTATAACAAATTCATATTCGATTTATAATTTCTCCAAATTGAATTATTTATAGGCTGGGGATGATATGGGTTTAAATCCTCTGAACCAATAGTTTTTAGAATTTTTTAGGTTTCCATTTTAACCTTATCATTTTGATTTAATTATAAGTTAAAGAATCTAACTTTTAACATGTTTTCTTGTATTCTTACACTATATGGTTCATGATCATACTATAAAATTTCAATAGAACCCCAATTGGTTCATTACTGTCTTATATATTATTATATATGTCTTTTGGAAGAACCATAGTTATTTAGGACCATTATATAAATTAATAATATAATATTTATTTTAAAAACTATTTTTTATGTCAGTTTTTACACTATTTTGTATTTGTTTTTTGTTAAAATCATTTCAGCTTTATTACTTCAAATGAAATTTATCTAACAAACCCTAACATGTCATATTGACCTAAAAAATTATTGTAATACATAAAAGGTCTCATATTCCATTTATTGGATATTTATAATATCAATTTGTTTAATATTACATTAATTAAGTAATTATTGCATCACCATTGTGTCACAAATAAATTAAAATATTTAATTTCTAAAAATTATAAATAAAATACCATTATGTAGTAAATCATTTTATCTTTCTATGAAATATTTATAATCAAAATTATCTTATGTATAACCATATATTATAAATGTTTTTGTTATTAAACATTTATTTTAACTCTTTTAACTCTTCTTTGAATTAAATAATAATAAATATCCTAATCTAATCCAATTGGTCCAAAAGAGGGTCATATTATATTACCAAGGTTGTTTTTGGTCGAATTATACTTAGGTAATACAATTAGAACATGTGTTAGGGTAATAATAATATAATATTTACCCTTAATTGTCCTATTTACTTTTAACCGTGGTAAATAAAAGTAAAAAGTAACTATTCACAAAAAAATTTTTTATCTTATTGAACCACATTCTAATCTTTAATATTAACCGCATCTCTAAAATTTTCAAAATTAAACTCATAGAAGCGGTAAAATTATGTTTTATGTGGATTTCCAAATTATCCTAGGAGATGGGTAAAAGACGGAGAAAAGTTCAATAAAATTTATATATATATATAATTATTATAAACTGAATCCAATGAATTAAATTTGACATATATTGGTAATATGTATCTATTTTAAAGTAAAATAAAATAAAATTAAATAAATAATTAGTTAAATAAAAATTTAGTTTTAAACTATAACTTAGAGTTTTTCACAATTCATCAAAAATTGAATGTTTTAAAAAAAATACCGAAAATTCACCCTAGGCTAATTTTGATATTCCAAATTCAAAAATGAATTATATTTTACCAAATTCAAAACATATTAGTTTCATTTATTAATTTAAATTTTATTCCCATTCTCAAAACCAAAAGGGATATTTTTAGAAACAATAACTATCAAAAGATTGACAACGTTTATGTCCAATCTCAAAGTTAAATTATTTACAATGACCAGAATTGGAATAATTGGTAATAATATAATCTACTTCTTCTTAAAAACCATTAAAATGTATAATTTAACACTACAAATTATTTTTATTACAAAGTTGTTTTCAGTTAAAATATAGTATTTTTCACTATTCACCCAAATATGAAAGTTATCAAAAAAACACCAAAAAATTATTGAAACTAAATTCATATGTCCTGATTATAAATTATAAGTTTATTTTGTCAAATGGAATTTATAAATGTTTCAAATATTGGATTTAAAATGGGTTCATCATTATAAGGTGGTAAAAGGGAATGTTTTGAAATAAATACTTCTTTTATCTAAAAAATGAATTTATTTAATACATTATGTCTATGAAAATCATAATATGGGTTCTAAAATTATAATGATTATATATATGGTTCATTTTCTAGGTAATACTATTCATAGACGCTTTTGAACGGCTAATTTGGTAATATTGTGGTGCACTCGAACTCGGTATTCTGTGTATTGCAAGTTATTGACTTACATTGAAGAAACAACATACTATGAAATCTTGGGGTGTTATATTCTTCCCTCCTTCAATAAATTTCTTCCTCACAATTTGAAAAAAAATCGAAAATAAAAGGTTGAAAATAGAAAATACCTTTCTGGGAAAACACACACCAAAAATTGGGTTATTAAAATTTATTCTTAATAAGAGGAAATGGGAATGAAAAAGTAACCACCAAATTATAATCTCGATTAAGAAAACATCGATATAAATTAGAGGCAAAAAATTGGAGGATAATTGAAAATATTTATAGGGAGTTATTGAGATCATCATTCACAAACAATTGTAGTATTGATGGCCTCAAAGCCATCAATATAAGATGATTTAAAATATTGTTGGTTCCACAAAACATAAGGTATTTGGATAACACATTTTTAGTTTTAAGATCCCTTACCTAATGTATAAGAATTAATTTCTTCATAGAATAAGAGATGAAAAGAAATATATACTTGAAATTTAGAGTTCCATCCTTTAACTAATTTCTACCACAAACTCATCTTTCACTCTAAAAGATAATAAAACTAAAAAATTATATTTATCCTATTCGTATACGGTTCAAAAAAAGGAATTAATAATTCATCTACCATACCTTTTAAAAAAACAACATTATTTTATCCAGGACATCACGTGGGTCAGTGGTAGGTGATACACCTTGTCACCCTTTGGTTGCTGGTTCATGTCTCACAGCCTTGCTGGACGCGACGGGTTGCCGCCCGACCTCGAGGATGTCCTTTTTATGGAAATCCAATAATAATCTCAAACTAGACTTGACCAAAATACCTCTATCCAAACTCACAGTCCAAAATTTATAAGGATGTTAAACACAATAAATATTCCTTTTTCATGTAATAACATGTGAATACCTTCATCATGTACTATTTTAAAACATTGTAACACCCTGAATTACTATAAAAGCATATTGATTACATTTATTATCCCTTATTCCAAATAGAACATTGGATATACTTCTTCCATCCAAAAATGATGTAAACTCAAACAATGATGGAATATACAAATCATTAATAAGATTCATAGTAGTCATGAATATCCAATATAATTTATCCAAATCAAACATGTATTATTCCAAAATCAGTTCCTCAATATCAGAACCATAATATGGTTTGCCATTCTCCAAACCATATATGTTCCAAAATTTTAACCAGCTATAGAGTCACTTTTTTTGGTTTCACACAATATCATTTCCTTAATGAAATATTATTGTAGTACAATACTTATATACTCCATTATTATTTTAAGCAGTACATCATTGATACAACACTAAATTGACAAAATTCCTTAATAACAACATAAGAACTCAAATCATTCCTTTTAAACTATGATAGTATTATAAATTTATTTTTATCCAATAGCATCATTTGGGGAATACTCTGATGATTTGGAGATTGGTTCACTTAGTGTCCCAACTACATGAAGATGAAGCATTGTACATTTGAAACGATTTTCTTACCCTTGCAGTCACGTACATGGTGTCTCTTTTCTACACAATTATTACAAACTCCCATTCCCTTAAGGAATGTTCCAGTGCGTTTCTTCCCACAGTTTTCATATATTGGAAAATTATTCTTTTCCCTCCTCCATTTATCCATCTTCCCCTCTTCCATCATTTTCTTCACTTTCTTCCCTTCAAAGCCATAGTACTCGAATAATTCCTTACTTATCTTATTAACACATGATACAATTTCTTTATATGTTGAGAATACATGGGAGACAATTTCCTTTCTAAATTTTGGAATAATGCAGTGAAAGATATGATCCTTCTTACTCTTTGGATCATACGTATTGTGGGAGTTCACATTCCATCTACTGGTCTCCATTTCTATTCAATGACATAAACTAGGGCAGTTTATGAATTGCAATGAACAATTCCAAATATGTAAAATACCTAATGTAGATTGAATAGTTTATCGATATAATACAAAATCATAAAAATGATTTCTTTTAGGAAGTATATACACATAAAATATTCATAATGGTTTGTAAAAAAATGAGAATTATCCTAATCATATCCCCCAGGAGTGTCGTAACCAAGAGTGCAGCAAGGCCCGTTGTTATGTACCAGTTCCCGTTCGAGTCTAGCGAAAAGTGTTGTTTTCCAGTTTTACCATTAAGTACATCTGTTCTAGAGACGCCTCTACTTTCATGTATCCATACATGGATGTATTTCTTAGAAAACTCACAAAATCTCTATATTACCAAAATTCTAGGATGTTCTTCTATACTAATCCTCAATGTCCATCTTAGGTCTATGTGATATAATCATAGTATATCTAAATCTAGCATACAAGGTTTGTAGTAAACATCCTATAATATCAACTATAATGACCCAACCCAAGTTAACCATAGTCTGTGCCTTATTACATAACATTGGCATGGTCACAAATGATCACATCTCGAAAGAAAGATTAGTTTAGTAGCCATGGAAAAACTATATTAATTCATAAGTCATACATTACATCATAAAGTGAAAAACTACAACAACATAGTCTCCATAGTCCACAATCATATCCCCTCAGACTATCCCTACTTATCAATCATAATACACTTCATGGAATCCTGAGAAAACTAAGACACAGAAAGGGGTGAGTGCAGATGATCAGTAAGGATATAAATATAGAGGAATATTCCATTACTCAGCATAAACATTTAAGGCATTGTATAACTAAAAAAATACTTTTAAACATGAACATCAACATAACATTGAAAAAATATAATACAAAATGTCATTTACTTATTCACATTGATATTATACTAGTCGAATAATCACATGCAACATCAATAACCACTTTTCATAATGATAGAATGCACAATACCAGACTATCATAACCACATAGTGAAGGCCTTGTTCCAAGAATAAAAATAAGATTTTGTCAAAGCCTTGTTCCAAGACATTATATTTTCTCATGATACCTACCAATGCATCGAGGATCTATAGCAAGCTTCACCCATCACTTACTTAGTCCTATGCATTTCTCATATGAACAGGTCTAACCATAACATAAACATTAGTATTAAAAATGGTATACAAAATGTCAATACGTTCTCCATAAATAATGAATGGTATAAAAATAACACATCCATAGTCAAAAATATCACAAGGCCATCAATACAATATGGATGTTTTTTATCATAATAAATCCACTTCAAATAATCATAAAATCCATCATTGGTTGTTGACATAGATGAAATCAAAACTATTTGAGAGAAATATCCCTTTTTTGAAATCATTGAAAAGTCATACATTTATAAAGTATGTAATTTAAAAGTTATTTTTTAATAAAAGTGTCCCATACCTTTTTGAAACTTCTGAAATGAATTATCATTTCAAAACATCCATGTCCATATAAAAAAATCCTTAAAATCATTTGGAAAACATGTACATTAATTATAAAGATTTAGATAGATAAATCTTTAAAACATTTAAATTTTTTATCATGATAAAGAGTAACTTTCACAAAACATCAAAATATTAATTTGGAAATCATTTTTATGATAAATGGACATGGATGATAAAATTGTCCCAGTAAATACTAACACATAAACAATCTCAGATAATAATGAGATTGAGGAATTAACCCTTACCTTGCACTTTCCTTTGGTAAAGGGTACATTTAACCTCTTGTATGAAGATTGTAGTATGTTATTAAATTATACCATAAATTTTTAATTTTTATGATATCATACAGGATTCATTTATGACTTTATACTACCCATTTAATAAGAATTTCCATGTTAAATTAACATTTCGGGTAATAATCGCTTACATTATCGTACGTGTTTTTACTTGTTACTCTTGATTGTATCACTTAGACCAAGATTTAAATACATCCATAATATAAAACCTTATTTATATATCATATATATTTAGAATATAAATATGTATAATAGACATATATATTAAATGAAAAACACTGTTTATGGAGACGGTAGTCCGTAAGTACGCATAAATGCTGTTTTTGTTTTCATATCGTGTTGAACAGAACTATGTGAATAAGATATATGTAAGTAAATATATATATAGTAGAATTATTAATTCATATATTACTTAGTTAGTAATATATATATATTTATAATTGTTGATGAATGGTGAACATGGAAATGAATCTCATCGCGTTGTGGAGATGGTAATCTGTACGTACGCACGAGCGAAAATATAATTTCCTTAAAGGTGTGGAATTTGATGTTATATTATTTTTACAGAGACATTAGAATTTTATTTTAATTATTTATATACATATTACACATCATTATATCCATCCAAATAACATAGTGTTGAATAAGAAATTACACCATGGCATGGAGACGGTAAACCGTACGAACACACGCATGGTGACATTATCATTCATAAGATGGATAGAATAATTAATAAAGTTGTGACATATTTATCATAACATCACAGTATATAGAAGATAATTCCTTTATTATTTTATAATGGAAATATCAAAGAATGAAGATGTGGAAGAAGAAAAGAACTTAAAAGAGGGTGGTGAAATTATTACCTCTTCTTCGAGTTCTTCCATTTCATTTGATCAAAAGGGCTCTTTTTGTTGGCTTTCTGACTAATGTAGGACCTCTAGAACGAAGGGAGGATAGTTGAGAGAGTATTTCGTCAGAGTTTTTCCAAGCCAAAAGGCTATGAAGGTGTGAATTATAGTGAAGGGGAGTCCCCATTTATAGGATGGGTGAGGGGCACCTTAGGGAAAAATTTAAATATTATTTCTAAATAAATTTATATTCGGTTTATAATGGCTCCAAAGTGACTTATTTAGAGTCTAGGGAGGGGATTGGTCGAAAGCCTCTCAGACAATAGTTTTTAGAAAAGTTTATGTTACCATTTACCCTGATCATTTAGGTTTAACTATAAGTTAAATAATTTAACTTTTACAGTGACTTCTTGTATTCTTACAATATATGGTTAATAAACATACTATAAACTACCAATAGAACCCCAATTGGTTCATTATTGTCATATATATTATTATATTAGTCTTTTGGTCGATGCTAAGATTTTAAACACCATTATATCAATTAATAAGATAATATTTGTTTTAAAAACAATTTTATGTAAATTTTGACACTATTTGGTTTTTTTATTAAATAATAACAGCATTATTACATCGAAAAAAAAATTATTTAACAAACCATAACATGTAATTTTAACCTAGAAAATTATTGGAATTAATAAAAGGTCAAAAATTACATTTATTTGGATATTTATAATATCAATTAGATTAATATTCCATTAATTATGTAATTACTGCATCCCCATTATGTCATAAATAAATTAAATTATTTAATGTCTAAAAATTATAAATAAAATACCATTATGTAGTAAATTTTTCATATTACTATGGAATATTTATAATCTAATTTATCTAATGTGTAACACTATATTAGAAATGTTTTAGTTGTTAATCATTGATTTTAACTCTTTTAACTCTTCTTTGAATTAAATAATAATAAATGTCCTAATCTAATCCATGTGGACCAAAGGGGTTAATATTTTATTTCTAAGGTTTTTTTGGTTTAATTATACTTATACAATTGATTCAGGACACGTGTTAGGGTAATAATAATATCATTTTAACCTTAATTACCCAAAATACTTTTAACAGTGGTACATAAAATTAAAAAGATACAATTCACCAAAATTTATCTTAATCTTATTGAACCATATTTTACTCCTTAATATTAACCATGTCTTTTGGATTTTCGAATTTAAACTCACAGATGTGGTAAAATTATGTTTTATGTGAATTTTCTAATTCTCCTAGGAGATGGGTAAACGACGGTGACAAGTTCAATAAAATTTTTACATATCTAAAATTATTATAAACTGGATCCAATGAATTACATTGAAATTAAATAGGTATTATGTATATATTTTGACTAAAAATAAATTTAAATAAAATAAATAATTATTTAAATAAAAGTTCTTTTTGAAACTATAACTTAGTGTTTTAACTTTTCATCAAATATTTGATGTTTTCATAGAAATACGAAAAATTTACCATAAGTTAATTTTTTTATTTTGAATTCAAAAATGAAGTCTATTTTACAAAATTCATTTAACGCCCTGACCCTAGTTACCCAGAGTTGGTGCATTAGTAAATAACAGTGGCATGATCACAAAATATCATGTCTCAAAAGACTAATTAGTTTAGTAGCCTTGGAATAACTAGATACATTCATAATGTTTACATTACATCATTAAGTGAAAACTACAACAACATCTATTATCCAAACTCTTATCGCCTTATACTATCCCTAAAGGTCATTCATAAAATACTTCTTCACATCCTGGAAAAAATAAAACATAGAAAGGGGTGAGTTCAAATGCCCAGTAATGATAACAATATAGCGGAAACTTTCATAAGTAAGAATATAGATTTAAGGCAATGTATAACTAAAACAAAAGCCTTTTAAACATGAACATAAATATAATATGGAAGAAATAAAATGAAATAATGCCATTTACTTATTCACATGGATATTCTACTAGTTGAATAATCAAATGAAAAATATCAATAACCACTTTCATAATGATGGAATGCATAATGCCATACTATCATAACCACACAGTCAAGGCCATGTACCAAGACTACAAATAAGATTTTGTCAAGGCCTTGTTCCATGACACTAGTTTTTCTAATGAGTCCTACAGATGAATCCAGGAGCTATAGAGGGCTTCATCCATTACCTATTAAGTCCAATGCAATCCTCATATGAATAGGTTTAAAAATAACATACGCATTCGTATTAAAACAAGCATACGAAATTTCAATAATTAATCCATAAACCATGAATGGTATAAAAATAACACATCCATAGTCAAACATATCAGAAAACCTTCTATGTGGATGTTTTGTATCATAATAAATCAACTTCAAATAATCTAAAAATCCATCAAATGATGTTGACATAGATGAAATCAAAACTATTTGAAGGGAAATATCCCTTTTTTAAAATCATTTAATTGTCAGATAATTATAAAATAAAACAATTTCTTTGAAAATATCCATATAAGATTGTAAGGGAATATTAGATGATTTTATAAAGGAAGAAATAGCCGCACCCTCCATATAATTTTAAAAAAGACATTCTTACCTTAATTCTCTCGAAAAGGTAAAAAAGGACCTTGTTTGGAAAACAACTGAAACATTCCTTTATAAACATCATATAAAAAGCCAAAATGGGTATAAATGACTTTAAACCATATTCTTTAAAATAGTAAGAATATTTTGAAATACATTTCTAAGAAACATGAATATGGATGATAAATAGATCTCAGTAGATAATTACGTTTAAAGAATCTCGGATAATGAAGAGATTGTGAAATAAACCCTTAACTTGTACTTTTCCTTGGTCGAAGGTAAGTTAAACTCATATATAATAGTTGAATCATTGTTATTAAATTAATAAAAAAACATATACATTAATATGATAAGAACTTTTGACATTTCTTTGTTAATAATATCTTAGTATTATCGTCGTTTTGGTTGTTAACTTACTCGTTTTCATTTATATGTTTGCTACATAAGTCATGTTTGTTATGGATAGGTTGTATCTTATTAATATACAGAATTATATCAAGTCCTTAAACATTACCTTTAATCATCAAATGAGAATTATTCTTGAATGCATATGATGGGTAATGATTCTCATCACGTTAATGGAGACGGTAGTCCGTACGTACCTATGAGCTACAATATCATTCTTTTGATATTAAAATAATATATAATTGGGTGGAAGATCATATATAAAAAATAATTATCATGTTATATTTATTATTTATATCAATTTCATATCATTATTATACCCATCAAAATAATAACGTATTGAATAACAATTACACAATGACGTGGAGATGATAAGTCGTACGTACGCACCAATGCTGACATGTCATTCAGGGGATGGATAGAATAATTAATATGGTTTTACCTTATTTATAATAACATCATAGTATATGGAAGATACTGAAGTTATTTTTTTAGAATGGAAATAACAAATAAAGAAAAAGTGGAAGAAGAAAGGAAATTGAAAGAGGGTGGTGAAAACATTACCTCTTCTTCAGGTTCTTCATTTTGATTTGATCAAAAGGGTTTCTTAAGTTGGATTTATGATAAATATATGGCCTCTAGGTTGAATTTAGGGATGTTGAGCATATATTTTTTCTGGGTTTGACCAAGCCAAAAGGATTTTCAGGTGTGAACTAGAAGGAAGGTGGAGTGACCTTTTATAAGAGGGGTGAGGGGAACCTTAGGAAAAGCTAGAAATATTATTTTATAATAAATCCATATTTGGTTTCGAATGGCTCCAAAGTGGATTATTTATATCTTATGGTGTGTATGGGTCTAAATCCTTTCAACCAATAGATTTTAGACATGTTTGGGTCACAATATTAACCTCATCTTTTATGTTCAACTCTTTATTAATTAGTTTGACATTTACCATGTCACTTTTTTTATATTATATAGTTAATAAACGTACTATATACATCCAAGAGACCCCCAGGTGGTCCATTAATGATACCCATATAATGATATAAGTCATTTGGACAGACCATACATTTTTAGGAATAGAATATCAATTAATAATATAATATTTGTTTTAAAAACTCATTTTTGTCAATTTTGACAATATTTAACAATTGATTTTTGTTAAAGTCCTAACAAATTTATCAATTAAAACCAAATTAATTTAAGAAATTAACAAAGAAAATTATTTGATTTAATAAAAACTTTCAAATTATATTTATTTTAACATTTATAATACCAATTATTTGATTCATTCATTAATAAGGAAAATACTGCATCATTATTGTGCCATAAATAAATTTTATTATTCAATGTCTAAAAATTATAAATAAAATACCATTATATAGGAAATAGGTTTATATTTATAATTAATATTTATTGTCTAAAATATAAAATATAGAACCCTATGTAAAAATTGTTATGCTAAAATATATATGCTTATGTCATTTTTGTGTTAACTGTTACTTAATTAATATAAAGTGTCATTATCACTTACAAGTGGATCCATGGGGTCACAAAATAGAACCAATGAAGCCCATGGTCAGAAATGTATCAACCAATAGTGTTTGGACACATTTTAGGGTAATTTATTGTTATTATAATATTAATTTTATTACCCTTAATTACATGATTTACCCTTTAACCGTCGTAAATAAAATATTTACCAATGTAATTATTCAAAATGTCAAAAAATAACTATTACCTATTTACACAATTTGAAAAACCTGATTCCAAATATGGAATATATTTTTCCAAATTCAAAATCCATAAGTGGAAGAAATTAATTTGAAAATAATTCCAGCTATCAAAACAAAAATTGTGTTTTTAAGAAATAATAACTATCAAAAGATTGACACGTGTTTATGTCCGGTTTAAATGTGAAATTATGTCCAATGACCAAAACTGTATTAAATGGTAAAAATATATTCTAATTATACTGTAAAACCTCTCAAATTCACAATTTTTCACTATTTATTATTTCGATTAAAAATGTTGTTTTTAATTAAAATTTAGTAATTTTCACTACTCATCAAAATATTAAAGTTATCCAAAAAGTACCAAAATTTCACCATAATATAATTTCGATATTCCGAAACCAAAAATGAAGTCAATTTTGAAATATTAAATTTATAAAATTTCAAAATGTGGGTATTAATATTCATAACGGCTACTTTGATTGGTCGCGGTGTGTTAGAATCTCGACGTTGCATACAATGCAAGCTATTTCATTATTCAAAGGGAAATGTACCGTTGAAGCATGGGGTGTTACATTCTCCCCTCCTTAAATAAAATTCATCCTCACAATTTAAAATTGTTCTTTGAAAATAAAAGGTTGAAAATAGAAAATATCATTGTGGGAAAACCCACATTGGAAATTGGGTTAAAAAAATTTAGTCATAATAAGAGGAAAAGAAAAATGAAAGTGTCACCACCAAATAATGATCTCGATTTGGAGAACATTGGTAGAAATTAGAGACACATAATTGGAGGGAAAACAAAAATATTCATAGAGAGTAATTGAGGTCATCAGTCACAAACAATTGTATAATTGAGGGCCTCAAAGCCATAAATCTATGATGATTTAAAATATCATTGGATAAACCAAACATAAGGTATTAGGATAAAACATTTTTGGTTTTAATATCCCTTACCTAATGTTTAAGAATTAGTTTCTTCATATAAAAATATATATATATATATATATATATATACCTGACACGTAGAGTTTCATGCTACAACTAATTTCTACCACAAACTCATCTTTCACTCAAAAAGATAATAAAACTGAAAAATATTATATTTATCCAAATAATATAAGGATCCAAACATTAATTCATACCATTAAAATGAAGAAAAATACATTTTAATGACCAGGGAATTCTTGTAGGCTAGTGGTAGGTAATAAAGGACTGTCACACTATGGTAGTAAGTTCGATTCCAACAGCTTTGTCTGACGCGACAGGTTATCGCCCGACCTGCAGGTTGTACTTTTCCAAAAACTATAGTATAATAATATTCCAAAATTCATCATAAGAATTGTTTTAACCATAAAATATACTATCCAAATTTCCACTTAATCCACTTCAAACATTATAGTTATCCAATGTACCACTGTCCAGACTCTCTGTAAAAGGTATCTAAATTCTAAAATCAATTGTAACATTATATTCCCCAGACAATGTAATGTTTATCATATTGTCACGTAATGAAAATATGATTACTTTAGTCATATTAAAACCTTAATGAAAACAAAAATTACTGCAATACAATCCCTAAATATATCACATTATTCTTATAACCATAATATAATCATTGAGTCCAAAAACACAAATACATTAATTATTCCACTTCAACTGTAGTAACAACATATGATTGGCCATGAACCCTTGGCCTTTTCTGAGGCATGATTCCTTGGCGCATAGGGAATTAATTTTCATAATACCCCATTTCTCTACAATTGTATCATTCAACATTAACAGCCTCTTTGTTTCCCTTGCAATCATGAGCCTGGTGACCATTTTCACAACATTTGTAACAATATCCCATTACTTTTAGGCAAGTACAAGGGTGTTTCTTCCCACAATTATCATATAATGGAAAATCCTTCCTTCCATTTTTCCCTTTATCTGTCTCTTGCTCCACCGTTCTCTTCTTCTCTTCCTTTACTTTATTTTCATAAGATTTAGAGAATGCCTTTTCTGTCTTTATAGCTCATTAGACAATGTCTTCGTATGACGAGAATGATTGTGAGACTAATTATCGACAGAGAAATGGTATTAACACATCAATGAAATGATCAGTCATACTCCTTTGGTTACGTATATGATCTGTAGCATGCCTCCCTAACCTTGTAAAGATATTATCATACTTTGTGACAATCTCATCCTCCTTTTGCCTCAGACATAGAAATTATCTTTCCATATCTGCTCGATGGTCATGAGGAAATTATTTTTATAAGAAAAGATCTTTGAAAACCCTCCAATCCATATTTAATACTTCATAATCTTCCTTGGGGTTTTGAATCAATGACCACCATTGGTCAGAATCAACAGTGAGGTGGTAAACTTCCATGATAACTTTTCCGCTTTCACTACTCCCTAAGGCATGATATATTTTCTCTAAGGAAAATATCCATTCCTCAGCTACTAACAGATTTGTACCCCCATTGAATGTTGGTGGTTGTTACCTCATGAAGCTATCTAACATTGATCCTCCACGTTGTGGATCAGGGTGCTCCATACGAGTATGTTTATTATTCATAACCTGAATGAGTTGTCCCAGTATAGTGATTAGCTGATCAACAACAGTTGCATCACCAACTCCACTATAATTATATTGAGCAGGAGAGAAATCCCTACATATATTGTTTCCATTGACATGGTTTCCATTCCTTACAATAGGTTCCATTTCTAATCAATTGCATAAACTAGAACAGTTTTTGAATCATAATACATAATTCCAATCATGTAAAATACTTAACATAAATTGAACAGTTTATGGATATAATCCATATACATAAAAATGTTTTCTTTGAGGATGTATATACTCATAAACCCTTCATAATGGTTTGTAATGAAAATGCGAATTATCCTAAGCATATCCCCCAGGAGTGTCATAACCATGATTGCAGCAAGTCCCATTGTCGTGCAGTAGTTCTTGTTCGAGTCTAGCTCAAATCAGTGTTTTCGGGTTTTACCCCAAGGTACATCTGTGCCAGAGCCGCCTCTACCTGCTCATATACATACATGGATGTATTGTTCAGAAAACTCACAAAATCTCTACAATACCAAAATTCTAGGAATTTCTTCAATACTAATCTTCAATTTCTATCTTTGGGTTATGCGCTCTAATTAGAGTTTATCTAAATATAGCTTCCAAGGTTCGTACCAAACTATCTCTGATAGCAACTTTAACGCCCCAACCCCAGTTTCCCAGAGTCGGTGCATTATTACATAACATTGTCATGATCACAAAAGATCCAGTCTTGAAGGACCAGTTAGTTTAGTAGCCTTGGAATTACTAGATAGATTTATAAAAACTACATTACATCATAAAGTGAAAACTACAACAATATATTGTCTTCACACTCATATACCCTTATTCTATCTCTACAGGTCATTCATAAAATACTTCTTCACATCCTTGGAAAAATAAAACATAGAAAGGGGCGTGATCAAATGCCCAGTAAGGAAAACAATATAGTTGAAACTTTTATAAATAAGCATAAACATTTAAGGCAATGTATAACTAAAACAAAATCCTTTTAAACCTGAACTTAACCATAATATGGCAGAAATAAAATGGAATAATTCCATTTAATTATTCACATGGATATTATACTAGTCGAATAATCACATGAAATATCAATAACCACTTTCATAATGATGGAATGTATAATTCCAGACTATCATAACCACATAGTCAAGGCCTTGTGCGAAGACTAAAAATAATATTTTGTCAATGCCTTGTGCCAAGACACTAGTTTGTATCATGAGATGTACCGATGCATCGAAGAGCTATAGAGGTCTCCACCCATCACTTATTCAGTCCAACACATTTTTCATATGAACAGGTTTAAACATAACATAAACATTCATATTAAAACTACCATACGAAATGTCAATACATTATACATAAACCATGAATGGTATAAAAATAAAACATCCACAGTAAAAAATATCACAAAACCTTCAATGTTGAAGTTTATTATCAAAATAAGTCATCTTCTATTAATCTTAAAATCCATCAAAGTATGTTGACATAGATGAAATCAAAACTATTTGAGTGAAATATCTCTTTTTTTTGAAATAAATTAAAAGTCACATAAATATAAAATAAAACATTTACTTCGAAAAAAATCTTATAAGATTTTAAGGGAAGATTAGACGATTTTATAACGACAAAAAATAGCCACACCTGCCGTATATGTTAAAAAATACATTCTTACGTTAATTCTGTCGAAAAGGTGAAAAATGACCATGTTTGGAAAACGACTAAATGATTCCTTTATAAACTCCTTTTAAAAAGTCAAGAAAGGGTATAATTGAATTTCACCCATATTCTATAAAATAGTAAGAATGTTTTGAAATACATTTCTATGAAACATGGATGTTTATGATAGAGAGGTCCTAATAGGTAATTATGTATAACCAATCTCGAATAATGAAGAGATTGTGAAATAAACCCTAACCTTGTACTTTTACTTGGTCGAGGGTAGGTTAACCTCTTTTATAATAGTTAAATCATTGTTATTAAAATATAAAAGAATCATATACATTAATATGATATCATATATGATCTTTAACATTGCTTTGTCAATAATATCTTAGTATTATCGTCGTTTCAAGTGTTAACTTACTCGTTATCTTTTTTATGTTTTGTTACGTATGTTTTGAATGTTATGCATAGGTTGTATCTTATTAATATACAGAATGATATCATTTCCTTAAACATTACATTTAATAATCAAATGATAATTATTCGTGAATGGATATGATGGGAAATGAATCTAATCTCGTGCGTGGAGACGATAGTCAATACGTACGCACGAGTGAAAATATCATTCTTTTGATTTTAAAATAATATATAATTGGGTGGTGTATATTATATAAATAATCATTATCATGTTATATTTATTATTTATATCAATTAAACATCATTATTATACCCATCCAAAGAATAACGTATTGAATAAAAATTACACCACGGCGTGGAGATGGTAAGCCGTATATAGTCACATATGGTGACAGGTCATTCAAGGGATGGATAGAATACTGAATATGGTTGGACCATATTTATAATAACATCACAATATAGAGAAGTTACTGGAGTTAATATTTTAGAATTGAAATTACAAAGAAAGAATATGTGGAAGAATAAAGGAACTTGAAAGTTGGTGGTGAAAACATTACCTCTTCTTCAGTTTCTTCCTTTTGATTTGATCAAAAGTGATCCATAGGTTGGATTTCTGATCAAGATAAGGCCTCTAGATTGAAGTGAGGGATGTGGAGAGAATATATGGGTAGGGGTTGGCTGAGCTAAATGGCTTTAAAGTTTTGAATTAGAGGGAAGGGTGAGTGCCCTTTTATAAAAGGGGAGATGTGCACCTTAGGAAAAGCTAGAAATATTATTTTATAATAAATAATATTCGGTTTATAATGGAACCAAAGTGAATTATTTAAAAGTGATGGTGGGGATGGGTCTAAATACTTTCAACCAATAGATTTTAGACAGGTTTGGTTCACTATATTAACTGTATCATTTAGTTTTAACTCTTAGTTAATTAGTTTGACATTTACCATGACACTTTATATTTTTATATTATATATTTAATGAAATTACTATATACATCCAAGAGACTTCCAGGTGGTCCATTAATGATGAACCTATCATGATATAAGTCCTTTTGCTGAACCATAGATTTTTAGGAATAGAATATCATTTAATAATATAATATTTAAAAAAAACTCATTTATGTCAATTTTGAAAATATTTAATAATTGATTTTTGTTAAAGTATTAACATCTTTAATAATTAGAACCAAAATAATTTAAGAAATTAACAAATAAAATTCGTGGATGTCATCAAAATATTCAAATTATATTTACATTAACATGTATAATACAAATTATTGATTCATTCATTAATAAGGAAAATACTGCATTATTATTGTGTCATAAATAAATTTAATTATTCAATGTATAATAATTATAAATAAAACAAAATTATTTAGAAAAAAATTTATTATTATAATTAATATTTATAGTCTAAAATATAACATATATAACAATATTTAGAAATTTTTTTTCTAAAAGATATATGCTTATGTCCTTTTTGTATTTACTTTAACATAATTAATATAAAGTGTCATTATCACTTACAAGTAGATCCATGAGGTCCCAAAATAGACTTAAATATTCCCATGGTCGGATATGTATCAAAAATTGTGTTAGGACATGTTTTAGGGTAATTTATTATTATTATAATATTATTCTTTTACCCTTAATTACCGGATTTACCCTTTAACCATGGTAAATAAAATATTTACCGATGTAATTATTCCAAATGTCTAAAAATACAATTTACCTATTTACCCAATTTTAACATCCTAATTCCAAATATAGAATCCATATATCCAAATTCAAAACTCAGAAGTGAAAGAAATTAATTTAAAAATAATTCCCACTGTCAAAACAAAGAGCGTGTTTTTAGGAAATAATAACTATCAAAAGAGTGACATTTGTTTATTACTGGTTTAAATATGAAATTATGTCCAATGACAAAAATTGTATTAAATGGTTAAAATACATAATAATTATACTTTAAAACTCCTCAAATTCATAATTTATCAATATTAATTATTTCGATTAAAAAAGTTGTCTTTAATTAAAATTTAGTAATTTTCACTATTCATCAAAATATAAAAGTTATCTGAAAAGTACCAAAATTTCACCCTATGCTAATTTCAATATTATGAAATCAAAAATGAAGTAAATTTTGAATGATAAAATTTATAAAATTTCAAAAAGTGGTTATTACTATTCATAACAGCAACATTGTTAGGTCGCGGTGTGTTAGAATCTTGAAGTTGCGTACAATGCTAGCTATTGAATTATTCAAAGGCAAACGTACCGTGGAAGCTTGGGGTGTCACAATTCAAAACATAGAAGTTTCATTTACTAATTTAAAATTAATTCGCATTGTCAAAACCAAAAGTCGTATTTTAAGAAACAATAACTATCAAAAAACTGACACTTGTTTATGTCCAATCTCAATGTGAAATTATTTACAATGACCAGAATTGGATTAAATAGTAAAAATATAATCTATTTGTGCTTCTAAACCATTAAAATGTATAATTTAACACTATAAATTATTTTTATTTAATAATTAGTTTTCATTTCAAATATAGTATTTTTCAGTATTAACCGAAATATAAAAGTTATCACAAAAACACCAAAAATATATCAAAAATCAATTATTATGTCACGATTCTAAAGAAGAAGTTTATTTTTTCAAATTGAATATATAAAAGTTTCAAATATTGGATTTAAATAGGGTTCATCGTTTAATGTTAGTAAAAGTGCATTTTTTGAAATAAATACTTCTTTTTTCTAAAAAAATGAATTTGTTCATTAATTTAGTCGAAGAAACTCATAATATGTATTCTAAAATTATAATGATTGTTTATATAGTTCAATGTTAAGTTTATACTATTCATAACCACTTTTGAACGGCCAGTTTGGTAATCTCATGGTGCGCTCAAACCCGGTGTTGCGTGTAGTGAAAGTTATTGAATTACACTGAAGAAATAACGTACTATGAAATCATGGGGTGTTACAATAGGTCACCATATTAACCGTATATTTTGAGTTTAACTCGTAGATAAATAGGTTAACTTTTACAATGTCTTCTTGTTTTTTTCTATTACATGGTTAATAAACATACTATAAAATTAAAAGAGAACCTCAAGTGGTTCATTAATTTCATATATAACTTAATATACGTCAATTCTCCAAACAATAGATTTTAAAATTTTACGATTTTTATATTATTTAATAAAATAGTGTATGTATTAAAAACACATTTATGTAAATTTTGAGACTATTTAGTAATTGATTTTACATAAAGTCCTGAAAAATTTATGACTTCGAAAAAATACATTGAATCATCCCTATCATGTCATATTCATCTATAAAATTCTTGGATGAAATTAAAAGTCTCAATTTATTTTTATTTGGATATTTTTAATATCAATAATTTTAATATTTCATTAATAAGGTAACTACTGCATCATCATTGTGTCATAAATAAGTTTAAATATTTAATGGGTAAAAATTATAAATAAAATACCATGATGTAGGAAATATGTATATATTTCTATAAAATATTTATAGTAGAAATTATATTATGTATAACACTATATTAAAAATGATTTAGTTATTATAATTTGAATTTAACACTTTTAACTATTCTTTAAATAAAATAATAATAAATGTCCTAATCTAATCCAAGAGTATTAAAAAGGAACAAATTTTAATCCTAATTTTGAATTTGGCCGAAATAAAATTATCCAATAGAATTAGTACATGTATTTTGGTCATTATAATATCATTTTAACTTTAATTTCCCTATTTACTTTTAACCATGGTAAATAAAATTCAAAATTCACTATTCACCAAAAATTATTTTCATCTTATTTAATAACATTTTAATTACTAAATTAAATAGTGTATTTTGGATTTTTGATATTCAATTCACAAAAGAAGTAAAATTTTGTTTTATGTGATTTTTCAAATGTGCATAGAAGCCTGGTAAATGTGCCTAGAAGGTGGGTAAAAAGACGTTAAAAAGTCTCAATAAAATTATATATATATAATATTCTTATAAAATGACACCAATGACTTAAATTTTACTAATATATGTATTATTTATCTATTTTTATTTTATGATATATTTAAAAATAGTTAGTAAAATTAAAATGTTGGTTTTTATCTATAATGTATTGTTTTTAGTATTCATCAAAAATTGAATGTTTTTCTAAAAATACAAAAAAGGACCCAAAGATAATTTTTAAATTCAAAATTAAAAAATGTTTTCAATTTTATCAAATTGAAAACAAATAAGTTTCATTAATTAGTTTAAAATTAATTCATGTTGTCATAACCAGAAAGCATGTTTTTTAAAAGTAAAAACTATCAAACGATTAAAATATTTTTATGTCCAATTTAAATGTAAAACTACTTCTAATGACCACAATTGGATTAAATTATAAAAATATAATCTAATTATACATCGAAACCATTCAAATTTATAACTGAACACTATAAATTTTTATAATTAAAAAAGTTGTTTTTAATTAAAATTTAGTATTTTCACAATTCATCAAAATATGAATGTTATCATAAAAACACCAAAACATTATCCATACTAAATTTTTAGGTCCCAATTATAAATATTAAGTTTATTTAGTCAAATAGAATATATAAAAGTATCAAATATTGGATTTTAAAAGGGTTCTCCAATAAAAGGTGATAAAATTGCATTTGTTTAGAAAAACACTTCTTTTTTCTGAAAAATTGTATTTGTTCTTATATTATATCTATAAAACACATAATATAGATGTTAAAATTATATGGTGTATAGAAAATTTAAAATTAAGTTAATATTATTCATAAACGCTTTTAAACGGCTAGTTTGGTAAGTCGTGGTGTGTTCGAACTCGGTGTTGCCTTTGACACATGATATTGAATTACCATAAAAAATAATGTATTATGAAATCTAGGGGTGTTATATTAGTTATCCACTATACATGCTCTTGAGGAATTTTTTGATGGTCTGAAGCCCTTCATTCTTTTGAAAGGTCACATGATGGTCCCTAAAATGTTTGGGGAGGAAGTTCTAAGGGAGATTCAAACATATCATTTAGAAGTACATGTAGGAGTGTCAATGATGTACCAGGACCTACAACGTCAGTTTTGGTTGTCTGGGATGAATAAGGATGTTGTAGAGTTTGTATATAGATGTCATGCATTTCAACAAGGGAATGATGAACACCATGTTCCAGTAGTTTTAGGTAAACTTATTGAGGTGATAGAATGGATGTGGGATAATATATCAATGGAATTCATGATTGGATTACCACATAATTCTAGGGGAAATAATGTCATATAGAGGATCATATATTGACTCACCATGTCAACCAAATTCATAGTTATTTGAGTGCATAGTTTACAATAGAGAATGGGGAACCACTACATGCATGAGATAATATGAATCAATTAAGTTACATTATTGATAATTTCTAACTCTAATGCTGACATAAAAACCCAGTTTTTGTAGGGATTGTAGGAGGAATTTCGGACTCTGTTATGATTGAGTATAATGTTTCATCCCCAAACTGATGGCCATAATTAGTAGAATATTCATGTTTTGTAGGACATGATGGGATCCTACATGTTTGACTTTGTTCATACTTGAGAGGATCACCTAGAAATGGTTTTGTTTTCATATCACATCTACTACCATTACACCATTTCAATGGAATAATTCGAGGCTTTGTACAGGCGAACCTGTAGGACAAAACATTACTCAACTGACCCAAGAGATCCAGGAATCATGGGAATAGATTTTGTGTAGAAAACTATCAAGAAATATGAAATCATCCATGAGAGGATGAAGACTAAAATGATCCATGATTATTATTATTTATATTGTTTAATTATTCTTTTTGAGTTTGGGGAAGGATACCATGTGTTCCTATCAGTTTCACATCAAAAAGGATTACAGATATTTGTCTGAGTAAATAATCTATCTTCGTGATTCATTATTCAATTTCAGATATTGCGTAGAGTTATAGAGGTTTCAGACTGCATAGATCTACCTTCACAATTATACCAGGTAACCTACGTCTTCCATGTGTCATATTTGAGGGGGTATGTGCATGAACCATCGCATGTTATCGACTATGGAGAGTTGGAAATTGGGGATGGAGCTACCATTTCTATGTACCTAGATGTTATTTAGGATTAGAAAGAGATGATCCTTCATGGGTGATCGATTCCTTTAGTGTGTGTCTAGTGGTAGCACATGAATATCTATAAGAGAAATTTTATGTTAGAGGCACATATTCATGATCAGTACCCACATATTTTTGTGTATCCCTTGTTTTTGATTTTTGGGGATATATTTCCCCATGGTGGGGATAATGTAATGACTCAACTTTTCTATGTATTTTTTTTGGATATTTTATGGATTTTTTTAGACCAGGTTCTATTATGACATGATATTCTATGAACTAGTGTGCTTGGAATAAGTGATTAAAATATATTGAATATATTAAATTTCACATGTGCACATTTTTCCTTAAAAGAGGAATAGATTCGAAATTCATTCTTTGTTTTAAAATTTGAGGCCCTCATTGAGTTTAGAAAGCTATTTTCACCCTATGTATGACATAAACGTGGTTGGTGAGGGTTATTTATGGAAAATTCATTACTAGAGAAACATTAATAAAATAATTAGTTAATTTATATTGTTTTAATTTTGTTTAAAACGGTGACTGATGATTCATTTAGTAGAATATTATTATGAAATCATTGGATTATCTACATAAACCAAGATCCTTGAGAGTTTTTAGGGTGAACGTTGTTGATTCTCTCTCTCAGAATAATGGAGACCAGATCGTGGAACAATGATCAATGCATAATGGAATTAAAGGATCTCATCATGGATCATGGAATAACTTCACTCTTCATCTTCTATTGATGAAAATCGAGGTAGGATATCTGTTGGATTTCGATTCTTTTTACATTATTAATTTCAATTATGAACATGAATAATTCGATAAAGGTATTTAGTAATAGAGAATTCATTGTGTGAGTTATTATTGGGAATAAGTATTTGTGATTGTTGATTTATTCATAGGTGTTCTCATGGAAAAAAATTAAGGTTGACATGAATATTGACCAAGGTCCATTCCACTTATTTTTATTGTCATTTTCTCATGTGATTCCTTTTCCATCGCATTGATTCATAATTTAGATCGTGGTTTGACATATATCGTTGGATCGATCATTTTTAAAAAAATTCATGGAACAATAATCCCATACTATTGATTTGGTATTGGAACAACATGAATGTGGAGAGATAATGAGATCAACAATTGTTCGGGTGACTTTGGATATCCGATTTCATGTTCTTCAGCATGTAATGAAGAAATATGATATATTTCATTTTCAAAATGAATTTAATGATATGATGTTATTGATATATGATTAAATGGTTTAATGGGACATTATTCAATATTTTATGGCTAGGCAGTCATTAGATCGATGTTTGGAGGAACTTCCAAGACACACCGAACCATATATGGAATTAGGGAAACTTCTGCACTACACGAAACGTAATATGGAGCCTCAAATAGTGTTTCCCCCTCTAGGAAGTGGCTAGGGTTTTAGATAAATTTAATTTTCACTCAACAAGTGGTCTATCCCCAGTGACTCGGAAAGTACCTAGAAGCATATAATGACTTGATTTGGGGTACTTGGTTTGGAGCATGTCATGTACTCCCCAAAAAAAGTCCTAGAAAAATAAATAGACTATGTCATATAATTTCACATTGGTAGAGTACATGGGAAGCCGAAATTCCATGTTCATATATAAAAACACATAAACAAAGTTGTAAATTATTCATTTACACGGGAAGGACCTGGGGTCAAGGGACAAAACATATGACCCCTCCTACACACTATGAACTTCTTTGAACAAGTAATGGACCCCTATTACTCTTTATCGTGGAAAAAATTTGATAGGGAGTGAATGTGTAATAATTTTCATAGGGGTCAGTATGGAATTTCCTCCCACACATTGGAAAATGATCTCTTTATTATGAATTCATGGATATATTCACAAGATTCCATAGATGAGGCCCAGAGTATGATCATATATTCATCTTCAGGACCTAGGTGGCGTTATTAGTATCACTGGGACCAAGAATACATTGGTACTAATCCTATAATAAAAATGTTAATCTAGTTGAGTTGTTGGAATCACCACGTTTCTCTCAGAGTGATCCTGATTTGTCTATCATATCTCTTCAGTTCTTTTAGACATAGTACTATGTTCTCCATAATGAGTGCTTTGGGGATCCTTCAAACAACAATCCGTGGATGACTTGTTATAGTGGTGAATTACCTTTGGATTTTGTGTATTTTATGATTATATCCTAATATTATTAATATATTTGATGTAGAAATATACATTTGTAGAGATGAATTTATTTTATTTGTTGTAATATTTGTGGTTTCATGGTGTCCTAATAGGTATTGTTATACTCACCCCAATATGGGATTTTATGTAGATGTCTTGTATTATGTAGATGACCAAACTTTTGAGAAAGTCCAAGAAAAACAAGGACTAGATGATGATTAATGGGAATAGATATACAGAGGTGTGTTCCTGCAGTATTTTGACATTATTCACTTTTTTACTTTCTAGTTGTACTTGTTTTCAGACTCATTGTGTTGGGCTTTTATTTGGACCTTGAAACATTCTATTACATCCAATAATTCCTAGGAAGTGGGATTTATATGTGTGGATACATGGTTGTTTAGTTTTTTTACATATTATCATTTTATAGGTTTATATATGTTTTCATCTCTATAGGTACTTTGTTATGGCCTCCCATGTAAGTGACATGCCTACATGGTGCTAGTCTCCAACCCCTAGCCTATTGAAGGTGACATTGGTGACTCGCGATACTTGCCCCTTTGGAAAGGGTCATAAAAATGAAATATTTATCATTATCTAAATATAATATATCATATTATCACAAACCATTCTATTGATTGAAAAATGTTAATGTCATTCATGCGTATGTGTAGATTACAACCTCTACAAAGCGATGTTATTTGTTTGTTGTTTTTATATCACATAGATAATATACATAAAAGTGTATTTAAATAAATAATATGATATTTATGATATAATAATCATTATGTAAAGGTAAAATGATATTTAATTTCCTCATGTCACTCTATTTTAGAAAATGTTACTCATAAACATGTACGACATTCCATTTCAATGATTATAAATTATATTACTTTTCAAAACAATCATTCATGTTTTGATTAATATGTCTAATTAATTTAAATTTTTTAATAATGTTTCAATTATTATTAAACATATAATGCATTTTTGTCTACTTTACACATATTCATCCTATTGATGTCATTTTGTAAATATGATCCGAATATAGAAAAAATGTTGGATGTGAACATTATTTATTAATTAGTTAAATATGGAAGGGTAATACATAAAATAAATAGAATAATAAACCAGAAATTTTTTTTCATGGAACTAAATAATTAATATAATTTTATTATTTAGGGTGATAATGATCTTATGTGATGACTCATAGTTAAGTTAAGTGACACTTCACTTTAAAATTGTAATTTTAAATGTTTTAAAGAGTTATTTTACAAATTTTTTGCTTCCTTGTTCATATTTTAAATATTATTTTTCGGATGTATTAATATGGAAATAATGTTTTCAAAAATAAAATTTATATTATTTTTGACTTTCATTCAAATACATTCAAAGGGAATCATATTATGTATTTTACAGATAACATTTTTAAATAAAGGAAAAATGGCTTGTTCCTTTTTAAAGTATATGATGTCAACAATTATTCTCATCATAATAACTGCAATTTGATTATTGGATTCCCTTTTGATAATTTTTTTTCACAAAAACCCATCTTTTATTTTATTCTAAGTATTTTCAAAATGGGTATTAAATTAAATGTATATATCAATTTTTAGAAATTTTTTCGTATGAATGAAAGAAATCTCATTATGAGTATAAAAATTTAAATGAAATAATTCATGTATTGTGATTATGTTATGGTTCATGTAAACCTCTTATAATGACGGGTGGGCCTGGTATAGATAATAATGAAGGATGGTCCCAATATATCTCATAATGATTGGTGTTCCCAATAGAGCTCATGATGAAAGGTGAATTCGATATTTCCCTCTAATGCATATGGTAATGTTATATATTTAACAAGCTAGGTTTCTCCTAAGAGATTATTAGAATTTACATGGTAGGCTATTCCAAATGTAAGAGTGATTTTAAGAGTGATAAGTAATGCATTTAAAAATTTACAAACATTATTTATATATGAAATCTATGAGTTTTAATTATAATATCATTATTTGTAAAGGAAATAAAACAAGATTATGTTTAATAGGATGTTTATGTTACATATTAAGGGTATATTTTATAATGTTGTGGAAATTATTTAATGATTTTTTCAATGATTATAAAAACCCATTATTAGTTTTTTTTCCATTATGATATCTTATAAAATGAATTATGAATATATTTTGATAGAGAAATTTATTTATTTGGTAGAAAATTATTCATTTTGAGGATACAGATTAATTTTAAAAAAAAAATTATTTTTTGAATTCATGGAAAATATTTTTTAAATCTTGTTAAATGTCCATTACTGTGATTTTTGTTCTCATCCCACAGTTTATTATGTTTTTTCATGGGATTATAAAAACGAGTAGGGAAAATTGATGTGGTCATGATTAAAATGGTGAATATAATTCATTATAAGAAATCATGTTTCATCTTATATGTTTTTTATTGTGGGAAAAATGGATTATGAAATGTTGGGTCTAGTTTTTCCTGAAATATTGGTTTGTAATTGTGATGACCTAATTATCTAAAATTATGATCCTAAACAATCATTTGGAATGAAATAATGTTAACTCAATTATAATTAATCCATATTATGTATTGTTTCATTTTGAGTCCATATAAGTATTCATGTTCTTATTCCACTGTATGTTAATCCCATCTAAATCTGATTTCAAGACAACATTAATATTAAATACACCCATTTGATGATTAACGTATTCAACATTAAATTCTTGTTTTACTAATATATTCATAATATTATCGTTTATTTCTAATATTATCAAGATTCCCTAAACATTTAAATAATCTCTTAGATCATCATATTTTTCTTTAGTTTCCATCACTTTTCCCTAAATCTACCTCCACATAAATTTATAGAAATAAATTTCCAGTAATGTTAAATTTCATTCATTGATTTTGATCGAATTAAATCTAAAAATATTATATTAAAATTAATTTTTTACACCTATCAATGATGTGAATAAGTTTTATATAATGAAATCCATCATATTGTATCTTACTATAAAATCATAATTATTATTCTCAAACTTCTTGCCTTAAGAGATAATAAATTTTCACTCATGTTATCATATTATTTTTAAGTATCTTGTATCTCATGAATCTATACATCATTATATTAGATTCCTTCTAAATTTAATTTTCAATATCTATATCACTTCACTCAAATTTATTATGTGAAAAACTTTTTTTTTATAGAATATTAAGAGATCAATCCCCATCATTATCTTCTTCATGTTAGTACTCTTTTAGATTATAAATTATTAGTAATATATATATAGATGATATTATTCACTATGTATCTATATTTCTACATAATACAAAATATATGATTGTATATATTAAATTCAATTAGATGGTTATATTCTCACTTTTACTCATCATTAGATAATTTTTTCAATTTTATATTTACGTTTGTATAAATTAAATTTCTATTTTAAATATTTAATAATTGAATTAATTTTTTGGATGTTTTAATTTACTGGTATACATGCATGCTTTCATTTTTCTTGAGAATATCATTATGCATGTGGAGGCTTTCCTTTCTGGAGCAGTCAGGTGGTAATGCCTAAGAGTTTTACGATCATGCATGTGCCCCTTTGAATACCTACTCACTGCCTTTTAAGTAGATCATCATATTAGAAATTTGAGAGCATAGATTCACTAAAATGGATAAAATAATCATGGCTAATATAGGGAGTGGGGGTGTAGGTTAATCTGGTTTGTAAACAGAGCATGTGGAGGAGCACCCCTAAAAATGAGGTCTCAATTTAGTAAGAGGGGGATTTGAGTAGAGAGCTGTTTGGGGGGAATCCTGATTCAAGGATGAAAATATCTTGTGAAAGAATATTTTTGAGAAACTCGATGAAATATGAAAGTGATATTATACATAATAAATAAATCAGTTATAACGGTATTTCATGCATACATTTTAGAGTGTTTTAAGGTTTTGATTAATGTATTTAATTTATTAATCATTCCAATTTTGAATATTTTTTATTTTTTTATATTTATATTGTAGGACCAATAGATTTATTAAAAAGTAATGAAAAAGAGGACAATTTATGTGCCAAATGACACTTCATACCACGTTCGAAGTGAAGTGGTATGACACAAGTTTTTTGAAGATGGAGAATGATATAAATTCTATAAAATCAAGAGATTACAAGTCGTGTTACCCAATAACAGTTCATGACTTTTTCGAAAGTAATTAGCCACATTGTAAAATTCATGACTTCATTACATGCTATAAAATAACATTACACATCATGTAACATGATTACATGAAGTGAATTTTTTTGGGACATTTAATAAGATTTCCCAAAATTTGTGATGAATGAGATTCAAAGGATTACACATCATGTAACCAAGTTACACATCATGATGATGGTGGGATTTATAAAAATAAATGTGATGTGGATGAGGGTGTTTTTGTATTTTACAATAAATAAACTAATTTTCTATACATTGAAAGGAATTTAGGATAGAGGAGACCAATAGACACTAGAAGAAGGGTGCAGAACATGGAGTGTTGATATGAGTCCCTACTTCACCATAGTTCTCTACCTCCATTATTCTTAATATAACAATTCTACTCATTCTAATCATTACTATAATGAGTGAGTAGTAACATTTTTTTTCTATTGATGTGATTTTAGGGTGATGTGATGATATGGATTATTTTTTTTATTATTCCTGTTTTGGATTACTGAAACCTGTTTATTCAATTCCAATTCATCTTTTTTTCATATTTCATGATCATTATTTATTTTTGAGGTTGTTTAATTTATTTCATCATTTAATCACATTATTTTTCATATGAACATTATGAAATCTAGATCTATTATGTTTAACTAATATTTTGGGATGCATGGTTTTGTGATTGCATTTAATAGATAACTATTTCAACGGTGAAATCACATAATTAGTGTAGGATATCCAGGAAAATAATCTCTGCTAACACAATTGTGACACCATAACTGAATAAACCCATATCAATTTAATCCAGACTATATGAAAATGAAAATCACTTAACCTATAATGCCACATCTCCTCATATCAAACCCAATCTTTGTTGATGAGTTTTCATTATTTTTGTAATGACCCAATGTTATATAAATGGAAATTACACTCCAATAAATATTTCATATAATAAAATGAAAACACAACATAATTAACCACTCTTTTCAATGTGACCTTTAAATCATAATTTTGTAACTTATGTGTTTGTAATTTCAAAAAAAATCACATATACAGTGGTGTCCAGTATGTTATTTGGAGTCCGATAAGAATAAAATTACTTTTCAGTGAATAATAACATAACCATATGAATACTAACATTCCCTTATGAGGATTGATAAACCCTAAAGTATATTATCCTTACATATGATAGTATATACATTATATTCAATTTAATATATGATGTACCTATATTTTAGAATAAGTAAATGAATTTTTTAAAAATGGGTTTTAATAATAAATAGTGAGCTTAATTAAATATTAATTAATCATATTTGCAAAATTATTTTTGAAAATGGACATTATTTTTGTATTCTACACGTCAAAAAAATTTCAAGATGAATTATTGGGATTTTTCTAAAGTACATGAATTTTTGATGAATAGTAAAATATTACAATTTACGATAAATGCTAAATTATGGATTTATTGAGTCATTGATGATGATCTGATAATGATAGCTCAATTGGTTAGAACTCACGTGCATTTATTACTATTTATGGTCATGGAATACTTACTATTTATTGTATTGTAAGGAAACAATTAATTAATGATAATAATATTATGAAAACCCTCCTCTCCTCCACTATAAAACCCCTCTCACTCCCTCTTCTCCCCACTCATGTTTAACCTTGTGACATGCCAATATTCTACATAGATATCTCCCCAAGCTCATTAACTATGTCCAATAGCCCCTTGTCTATTCAAAATACCAAAACCTCTCCCTTTAAAACGATCTCAAAGGTGGTATACTCATGATCTAAATTCAACATTCCAATTATTTCATTTCTTTTATGTTGTTTTTTTTGTTTATTTCATCACATACATTCTCCAAAATGGTATGATAAGTCCACCAAAATACATGTACGAGAATGATATTATGATAATGTTATTCTTCATTATCCTCTCTCCTTTCCCCATATTTTGTTTGAATGAAATGAAAACACCGTTTGAGATTTTCTAATTAAGCACATTTAATGAAAATCGTATATCAATATATATTATGTTCTTTAATTATCGTAATGAAACCATTTGTGTTATGGTTGAACCTGATTATTATATATTTAATATATCTTTTTTATGGTTCTGTAATGCTTTTGTACTAATGGTATTATATTATAATGAAAAACGGGATCATTTTAATCAAACCCACCGTTTAAAAAAGATTTATCATTATGGTTTTATATAATAATTCGACTTCAATATAATTATTCAAATTAAATTTGAAACTATTTAATCTCTTTAATTTTAACTAATATAATATAACATAAATTCTGTACAACCATATTCATCTTACATGTTTATCAAAAAATGGATATAAGCGAACATGTCATTAAAAACCAAGCATGAAAATAGACCTGAACAATAAAATCGAGCCATATAACCAATCATAAAGGTCATGAATGAACTAAAAAAGGTTATAATAAATCAATTACATAAAATATGTTCTTTATCAATTAATTAATGAACCTAATTTGTTTGTTCATGTCCTTAAAAACAAGTATATAACACCACCAGTCTTAAGGTAAGGGATACTCTCTATTTCACTCTTAATCATGATTGTCCGCTATTCTATGCATTTTTATGTGATATCCAAAATGATGGGATATGTTTTGGAACCTCCCTTATACTTCTCTCATTATGTATAAATGATTAGTAACCCATTTTATCTCTCATCAATCCCTCTTAGGTATACCCGACACCATGCTAATAAACCGTAATGAAATCCAGCAGAAACTTTTTGTTCTTTCATGATGCCTTATATTTCATTATATAAAAATGGATTAATATTATTTATTTATGTATATATTATAAATTCATTGTTTTTTTACAAAAATTTATTTATGAATACCGTATAATTACTCTCTTTTATGGATTAACATGTTTTTACTAGATTTAATCCTTATAACTTTTTAATAAGAAAACCCATTTTAAGGGAACATCCCAAATTTTTTACCCAATTTCAAGTGAACTCTTTCCTTTGTTTTAATCCACCATTGTCTTTATAAAATCATTATTTTTATTATGAAAACATTCTTATTTCAGTTCTAGTTTTATATAAAATATTTTCCTCTATTATATTTTAAAATCTCAATAGTATTTTCCTTAAAACGGCAAAAAAATGTTTTAAATCTAATGTTTCTCAAATACATTTCCTATATGTTGTCACCTTTGTTTGACACAACCTACCATTTTTATGCCTATTTTACGTTATTAACGTCCATGTATGTTCTAATTCTTTTATTTCATTGACAATTTCATGATACCCTCGTTGGTTGTGCTTTATGTCATGATTGTGAACCCCATTATATCCATGGGAATCCTTATGATTATGTTTTGTTGATTATGTATTATTATTTATGTAGAATTAATATTCATTAAAATGTTTAGATGGGTTCACCCAAGTAGTTATTTAGTTAATTCGGTATTGTTAGGTCTCGTGAGACGCGATGGGAAATGGGATTGAAGGTTAGCCTTGACCCGTACTAAAATGAGAAACTTGATTGGTGGTTATCCTTGAACTGTAATAAAATGGGAAACGAGACTGGCGGTTAAACATGACCTGTACTAAAGAAATTTTTTATGATCCTTCCACAATTATATGATTCTATGTTTATATTATTCGATGCATATATGAAATGATTTTATATGATCCATGTTTTGGATATCCTTATGTCATGCCTCCTAACTCATGTGCTTAAGATATATCCATATGTTCTTTCCCTTACTGGGCTTTTTAGATCATCCCATTGTTCACGTGTTCCCCAAGGTACCCTATGTTTATGTAAAGGAGCAATGGATGTTAGGAGCTTTTATGGATATTAAATAAAGAACTATTTTTATCCCAATGTATTATATTCTAGGTACCTAGTCTTCCATGACACTAGACATAACAATCCTTGGCTTGTACTCTAATATATAATTATTCTTTAACTCTTGGGATGTTATGGGTAAAAGGCTAGGGTCGCTACTCTTGGTATCGTAGGATGATGTAGTTATTTTTAGAGATTAAGAATATAGAACCTTAGCGAGAACCTTAAGGATAAGAAAAATTATAAGAAAACATTACTAAAATTTGGTGATTATTGGGTTAGTGGTTTTTCAAGAAAATACATCCCTTTCTGGATTTGAGTAGGTAGAGGTGGATCTGGCACAAAGGTACCTAGTCTTCCATGACACTAGACTCGAATAAGAAATGATAGTACAAACCATTATTAAGGGACCAAAAACCCGATAAGAATATATGTTAAGAAATAGATTGAGGTTAACCTATATTTAAACCTATGGAATCACAAGTTAGGATTTACTTCTTCTTTACAATTTTATCCTTTTATGTTCAAGGATTAAATTTTATGTTAAATAAATATGTATTCAAGAAAACTAATTATACATTATTTTTCTTAGTTAATGGAAGGAAATAGGAGAACATGTTCTAATATACAATTTTAAAGGAAATGTGATGATTTCCATAATGATATGTCTGATATGACGAAAGTGGGTTCTCAAAAAATCATAATAATACCTTCTCAGCCACCTTGATTTATGAATAATAACATGATTCATGTGAAAGTCCCTCCTCCATGGGATGGTGAAGTTGTTTTAGAATTATTCAGGCGGAAAAGGACTCCCATGTTTAGCGGATATTCTAATCCCCTCCTTGCAGAATAGTTGATTACCTCCATTGAAAAGATATTCTCTATCCTCCAGTGCTTGAAATAAGGGAACGATGTTATGGAGTTCTATTATTTTTATAGGGAAGATGATCAGTGATAGACACTAATCATGAATACATAGTCCCAAGAAGAAATTAAACCCATGGAATAAGAGGAATTCAAGAGGATGTTTTTCGACAAATATTTTCCCTTAACCCTCGGTCTCAAGATGAAAAGAGATTTTCTCAGACTCAAGCCGAATGAAGATGAGTGCATCGAGGATTATGAATCAAACTTCACAAGGATTTCAAGGTATGCCTCTGGATTTGTCATGAATACCATAAGCAAGGTGGATAACTTCGTTAGCAGACTAAAGTCGAGTCTATGAAATGTGTTAGTGATTCAAAACATTGACAGCTATGAGGATATTGTCTGTTGTTCCCTTAGGGTTGAAATTGATATTGGAGGCTCATAGTCGTCTCACGGTCTTAGTGATAAGAAGTGGAAGTTGGAGAATAACATCGGTGGTTCATAAAAAAAATCCATGATGGAAAGAAGCCTAACTTTTCCCCTTGTAAAATTTTTGGGAATAAGCATCCTGTGAACTATCTGATGGAAACCAAGAATTGCTTCAAATGTGGAATTTTAGGTCATCTGTCCAAGAATTCCTGAAGGGATATGAAAAATACCAATAATGTGGAAGAAGAAATGAAGGTTCAGATCAATTCTCAGCTAGTGGTGTAGTGTTACAACTACAAGAATCATGATAATTATTCGACCAATATCTCTAAGATTAGGGTTGTTAGAGGCAATCAAAAACAACCACCTTGGAAACAAGGAAGGGAATATGATATCACTACTACTGAAGTAGAGCCAAACAATGATGTCGTGACAGGTTATCTAGTTATTATTTCAATAATAGGAGACATGCTATTTGATCCCGGCTCTACACATTATTTCCTATCTTTAATGTTTATTAGAACTATTCAGACACCAACTCAAAATTTTGAGGAAATGTTATCTGTGTGAACAAAGAATGGGGAAATTATTGTGTCCATGGATTATAAATCATCCCTGATTAACTTTTATGGACTGACCCTCCTATAAAATCTTGTCATACTTCCTTCAGGGAAGTTCAATTCTATCTTGGGCATGGATTGGATATCTTTATAAAAATCCAAAATCAACTATCGGGAATGGGAGATCACACTTGACATCCCAATGAATCCTCTGACTGTTTATATTTTTAAGGCGGTAGATGAATATACATTAAAATAATTATTTCATGTGTGGATATTTCTGCCCTGTGAGAATGAATATCGAGCTCAAATGACTAAGAAACAGTAGAGAATCAGGGTTGATGACACACCCATCATGAGGGATTACACTAATGTATTCCCTAAAGATATTATTGATCTTCCTCCTGAATGAGAGGTTGAGTTCTCAATTGAACTTATTCTTTGTTCTATAACAATATCGAAGACACCTTATAGAATGAACTCCATATAGATATAAGATCTGAAGAATATGTTATAGGAAAATCTGGAGAAGTGTTTCATTCTCACGATTGCTTCACCTTATGGTGCACCAGTCCTCTTCGTCAAGAATAAGGATTATTAAATGCAAATCATCATTGATTATCATAATCTCAATAAAATAACAATAAATAAAATGTATCCTCTTCCTCGGATAGATGACATGTTCGATTAGATTCATGGGGCCTGTTATTTCTCTAATGTGGACTTTCAGCTGGGATATCATAGACTAAAGTTGAGTAAGGAAGATATTCCCGAGAATACCTTTCGAATGAGGTATGTACCCAATTATTTCGTAGTGATTCCCTTCAGACTCACAAATTCTCTTTCAAATTTCATGGATTTAATGAACAGTGTATTAATAAATTACCTCAAAAAATTTATGGTAGTCTTTATTGATGATATATTGGTATACTCCAAGAGGAAGAGGAACAATATGTGATTTTGAATACTATGGTAAAGACTTCATCATGTGATAAGTTGTATGTAAATTACAATAAATGAGAGTTCTGGATGGAGGAAGTATCATTCTTGGGGAATGTTATAACAAGAAAAGGGATATCTGTAGACCATTCCAAGAAAAAGGCAATTGAAGAGTGTACCAGACCATATACTATAACAATGATCCGTAGCTTTTTGGGTCTAGATTGGTATTATCAACTACTTGGGGTAAAATTTTCATTATTGTCAAACCCTTTGACCAAGCTGACATTGAAGGGATAAATTTTTTGGACATAGGAATGTGATGGTTGTTTCAAGGAGTTGAAAAAGTGGTTTATCATCACACCAGTACTCACACTCCTAACCAGTGGAGATTTTCTTTGTGGTGTATAATGATGCTTCTATGAAGGGATTAGACTATGTACTGATGAGAAATGATAATGTGGTAGCCTATGCCTTAGGTCAGCTGAAACTCCATGAGAAAAACTATCCCACACAAGATCTAGAGTTGGTGGCGATGATATTTACAATGAAAATCTGGTGGAAATATCTCTATGTGGAGAATTGTGAGATATATAAGGATCATAAGAGAATCAAATATATATTCACACAAAAGAGCTTAATATATGCTAGTGAATATGGATAAAGATCATCGTGGATTATGACTGCTCAATCCACTACCATCCCAGTAAGGAAAATAAGGTATCAAATGATCTAAGTAGTGAGGATCCCACAGTTTATCAATGATGGGAATTGAAAAAGATCTGATCTTCTTAGATTTGCAGAGGACGGACATGGGAATCATTAAGGGAGTAAAATCATCAATCCATTCTAAAATTATTGCTCAACCATCTCTCATGGAGAAAATAAATGATGCTCAATGAAAAGTTGTGGAACTTATGAAAAATGGTGGAAGCTGTTAAAATTACGAAATCCTATGAGTTATTGATTGATGAGGATGGATTTATAATATTTGGGTCACGATTTCATGTACCATCCAATCTAGAGATAAAGAAGTAGCTTTCAAATAACATACATATCTCGGACTTATCTATTAACCCAGGGATCACAAATATGTATACAGATATCTGAGAAATTATTTTCTTGGGACAATATGAATAGGGAGATTGTTGAATATACATCAAAGTGCCTGGTATGTCTGTAAGTGAAGAATCATAGGAAAAAGTCTTAGGGGATGTAGAAACCACTAATCATAACAACATGGATGTGGGAGAACATTACAATGTACTTCCTCACTCTACATCCAAGGACATCTAGAGGAAACAATCCTGTATGGGTTATTGTGGATTGTCTTAAAAAGACAACTCACGTTATCATGATTCAAGGGGACTTTTCATTAGATCAAATTGCTCAGATTTACATCAATGAAGCGGTAAGGATGCATGGAGTACCATTATCTACTGTATCAGATCATGATCCGAGATTCACCTCAATGTTATGGAATAGTCTCCAACATGCTCTAACCACCGAACTGAACTTCGGTATGGCCTATCATCCTCAAACTGATGGCCAATCTGAGCAAACTATTTAGACCCTAGAAGATATGTTGAGATCATATTCTATGTAATTCAATGGAGGATGAGACCAAGAACTTCCATTGGTTGATATATCATATAATAACAGTTTCTAATCGAGCTTCTGATTGGCACCATAAGAATCCCTTTATGGTAAAAGGGGTAAAACACCGATGTGTTGGAATGAATTTGGTGAGCGTAAGCTTCTAGTACCAGAAATGGTCGAATAAATGTTGGGGAAGGTGAGATCCATTCAACATCATATCAAGGCCACCCAAAGTCGACAAAAAAATTATGTGGACAATCACCGACATGACCTTGACATAAAATTTGGATACATGGTATTTCTATACTTATATCTATGGAAGAAGGTCTTGAGGTTTGGATGGAAAGGGATGTTAAGTCCCATGTACATCATCCCCTTTGAGATACATTATCGAGTCAGAGTTGTGGAATATCGACACAATCTTCCACCTATCATTTCAAAAGTACATGACGTCTTTCATTTTTCCCTATTATAGAAGTACATACTAGAACATTCACATGTGCTCTCTATAGAGGTTGTATAGTTGGGGGATGATCTCTCTTACAAGGAGCAGCCAGTGGTGATCTAGGACCGTAAAGATAAGGTTCTACGTAGCAATACTACTCACCTGGTCAATGTACTGTGGTGGAACCACATGTAAGAAGAGGCAACATGGAAACTAGAGGAGGTAGTGAAGGAAAAGTGCCCACACCTGTTTATGGCCTCGTATGTAAATCAAAATTTTGAGGGTAAAATTTCATAAAGGGGGAAGAATGTAACAACCCAATGTTTTATATATGGAAATTACTCTGTTATAAATATTTCATATAAACAGATGAAATCACAATACAATGAACTACTACGTTGTATGTGACCTTTAAACATAATTTTGTCACTTCTGTTATTGAAATTTTTAAAATCTGACATACATGGTTGCGATCAGTATGTTATTTGGAGTCTGATAAGGGAATTTTTTTTGGGTGAATAGTAACATAAAATTATGATTAGTAACATTATCTTATGTATATTGATATACCCTAATGAATATTAACCTTACCTATGATAGTATATAAATATTATTCATGTGAAAGTAAGATGTACATATATTTTATAATATTCAAATGAATGTTTTCAAACTAGTTTTAAATAATAAATTATGACTTAAATAATTATTAAATCAATCATATATAGAAACTTATTTTTGAAAATGGACTTAATTATTGGAATCTACATGTTGAATTGTTGTTAGGGTGAATTATTGCGATTTTTTTAAAGTACATGAATTTTTTATGAATAGTAAAATACAACAATTTACTATAAATGCTAAATAATTAATTTATTGTGTCTTTGATGATGATCTACTGATATAGGCCCAATAGGTTCTAAATAACATGAATTTATTAATATTCAAGGTCATGGAATAATTACTATTTCTTTTCTTGTGAAGAAATAATAAATTAATTATTATAATATTATGAAAACCCTCATCTCCTCCACTATAAACCCCCCCTCACTCCCTCATCTCCCCACTTCAATCCATCAGTTTTCCTTGAAAATATTTTCCCAAATCTCTTCCCAAGATCCTACACCACGTCCAAAATCCCATAGTCTCTTAAAAATACCAAAACCTCTCCCATTAAGTGGATCTCAATGGTGGTAGACTCAATCGGTAAATACCTCTTCCAATTGATTCATTTTTTTATGTTCTTTTATTTTTGTTTCTTTCCTCACCTACCTTAACCCAAATGGTATTATAACTATAGTAACATACATGTAATAGAATTATATTATTATAATTGGATACTTAATTATCTTCTCCACTTTTCATACGTTTTATTCAAACGAAATGAAATCACATTTTGAGACGTGCTAATTTTGCACATTGAAGGACAATAGTTTATCAATTTCTACTATAATCTTCAATTTTGTTGATTAAAAAATTTGAGTTATTATTAAACCAGATTATTATATATGTAATATATCATGTTCATATTTATGTAATTATTTTTCAATAATGGTATTTATTTATAAAGAAAAACATGTTCATTGTAATAAAACCCACAGTTTAACAAAAATGGTTCTCACTATGTTTTTATATAATAATTCGACTTCACTCTATGTATGAAAATTAAATTTGAAACCATGTAATCTGATGGATGTTCAATAATAGAATATAACATTATTTATGAACAACCAATTTCTTCTTTCATGTTTATCTGAACATGGATAGAAGTGAACCAGTCATTAGAAACCAAGCAAGCAAACAGACTCGAACAACAAAATTGATAATTATAACTGACCAAAAATGTATTAAATGAAGTAAAAAGGTTATAATAAATAGATTTCATATATAATATATTCTATAATTAATAATTATGGAACCTGACTTCTTTATTCCGGTCATTAATAACAAGTGGAGAAAACCACCAATCTTACGGTAGGGATCCTCTCCGTTTCACTCTTAATCAAGATTATCCTCTATGATATGTCATTGTATGAGTACTCCCAATTGATGGGGAATATTTTATCACCTCCCCCATACATCCTTAATCATGTATAAGTTATTATAAACTCATTTTCTATCTCATAAAACCATCTTAGGTAGACCCGACCCCATGCCAATAAACCGTAATGAATTTTACTCGAACATATTTATTCATTCGGGTTTATTTATCTTTCATAATATCAAAATAGTTTTATCTTATCAATTTACGTACATATTAAAAATTTTATTTATTTTTAAAAAATTCCTTTATGAATACCCTTTCATCACTCTTTTTCACTAATATACATGTTTTTAAAAGATTCCATCCATAGAATGTTTCGATAAAAAAACATGTTTAAAGGGAACTTCCCAATTTTATACCCAATTTCAAGTGGACTCTATTCTATCTTTTAATCCACCAGTCACTTAATAAAATTATTATTTTTATAATGAAAACATTATTATTTAAATACTGGTTTCATATATAATATTGTCATATTTAATATTTTAAATTCCCTATAGTATTTTCCTTAAAACTGCACAAAAATGTTTTAATGATAATGTTTATCAAATAAATATCTTATATGTTGTCACTTTTGTTTGAAAAGACATACAATTTTATATTCCTATTTCACCTTATGAACATCGATGAATAATATAATCCCATTATTTGATGGAAAAATTCATGATATACTAATTGGTAATGCTTTATGTCATGATTGTGGTACCCAATTATTTACATGGGTATCCATATGTTTATGTATGGTTGATTATGTATAATTATTTATGTTGAAATAATATTCATGAAAATGTTGAAATGGGTGTGTCTAGATAGCGTTTCTATGCCTTGGGTAATGTTAAGTCTCATGAGAATCGATGGGAAACAACATTGACAGTTATCCTTGACCGGTACTAAAATGGAAATGTGATTGGAGGTTATATTTGACCTGTAATAAAATGGGAAATGATATTAGACGTTATCCTAGACCAACACTAAAGAAATGTTTTATGATCTTTCCAAATTTATATGATTCCATGTTTATACGATTACATGCTTATATGATACGATTTTATATGTTCAATGCTTTGGATATCATTATGGCATGCCTCCTAACTTATGTGATTAATATGTATCCTAAGGTTGTTTCCATATTGGGATTTTTAGCTCATCCCATTGTTTATGTGTTCCCCAAGGTACCCTATATATATGTATGGGATTAAAATAAGGTATTATCTCTTTATGGAGATTAAATAAAGAAGTGTATTTCATACCCATGTTTTATGTTCTATTTACCTCGTCTTCCAAGACAGTAGGCTTAATGATTCTTGGCTTGTACTCTGATGTATAATTATGCTTAAAATCATGTAATGTTATGTGTAAATGACTAGGGTCACGAAAATTTTTCCATTCAAAAAGAAAATTTCAATTTAAGTTTCATTAATTATATTTGAACAAATGATCCGTCCATATAGGTTCGACACTCAGTCTTCCTAGACATTATAACTCTAATTTAGGTTGTCTAATTTTTATATATAATTAAACTTGTGTATCCCCGTTGGATTTTAATGATGCCCTAAGAGAAGCCAAATTTTTTCACCGTTACCAGGGAAGGATTATATTTTTAAATTAATTAGGAATCTTGATAATTTTTCTATTTTATATCATTATTTTAGATATGTTCTTTTCAGATAGTTGTTTTAGGTACCAATTCGTCACATGACTGTTAAACTCATGGGAATCATAATATTGATGAAATTTCATTTGAACCCATGTTGGAAAATGCACTATTCTAGTAGAAACAGGAAGAGTAATCCTAGAAGGAATAGAAAATAATGGTTTGTAGAGGCCAAATTGAAGGAGCTTAGCATGAGCTAGGCCGGAGTGAAGGACCAAAGGTCTAGGGAATAAATCCAAGGGGCAATTTCTGAACAACTATGAAATAACGTTGTACATGGGGGGTCAATCCAAGCATTATGATACCCCTCCTTGCTTCTCACACTTCAAAATCAATAGAGTTGTCATTTAAATGATCACACATTCACTCCAATTCATCAAGATACCACTTGAAGACTCCAAATCACACACCACATGATTATTGGAACTTTGTGACACATTTCAATTTTATAATTTCACAAATGATGTTCTAATACTATGCCTATTTATACTCCCCTTGAAGTAAAAAAAGCTTGGGAGTGTATCCATATTCTTGCTCTACCTTCATATACCAGTTAAGAGAATCTGGTAATGAAATTTTTAACAAGAATTTTCCCACCCTCATTGTCAATGCATCAATAGGTAAGTATTTTAAATATTGTGCAATTAAATGAAGAATCATTATATATTTTGTGGTAGAAGTTCATATGTTTTATTAGACTATGTCCTCGTCATGGAATAAAAATGTGGTTATTAATTCAATAATTCTACCTAAGATTATCATACGGAAATTCTTCCACCATTGATGCTGATGGAAGATCTATTATACGAAAGTTGCCAAAAGAGATCCATGAATTGTTAAAGGAGATTTCAACAACAGTTTTTAATTGAATATTGATGATGGAAGAGCACTAGGTTTACACATTGTAGATAATATCTATGTCACCTCCCAAATGAATTTCATGTCAAAAAAGATTGATGCGATAATGGAAAACCACAATACCCAAGGTAGTTACTGTGAAGATGTTAACTATTTAAAATCTAATCAATAAAATTATTGGACATGATATGGGCCACACATCCAAAATAGATGAAACAAAATCAAGGACAAGGATTTTATCCAAGGCAACAAGGTTTTCAATCTCAACCACATGGTCCAGCACTGACCCGTAAATTCCATTCATTGGATGATACTCTTTAAAATTCTATGACATCCATATAAACTACACTTAAATATCTAAAAAATACTCAATGGACCATGTAATAGTAATCAGAGAATTGAGAAATGGATCCAAAAAATCAAGCTGCACTGAAGAACTATGAATGTAAAGTCAGACATTTTGCCAAAAAACATAGTGAAAAAGGGGAGATCTACTAGAATTCCCATAACAACATCCTCATTAATACTTGAAAGACATATTTATTAGAATTTGAAATAAGACATTAGTATATGTCATAGATTTTTCATGAAATCATAGATAACTAGTTGAAATAAATAATGAAAATAAGAGAGAAACTAAGAATAATAATGAAGAGGAAGCACAACCACAATACCAACCTCAACTACATTTTCCATATCAGCAGAAGAATGTGATGATTGAAAAAGGAAAATAAGAGTTTTTATTGATGTTCAAAAAGATACAAATCAACATACAATTTGTTGAAGAAATTCCAAACTTGCATGTCTAATAATCCTTCATGAAGTATTTGGTGAAGATGAAAAATAATATTGAATAATTATCTAGCATTCCGCTGATAGGAGATAGTTCAGCAGTAGTGCATAGAATCATAACAAAAAACGAGTGATATTCATGTAGTTCATCCATTTCGATTACTATTGGTAATAATAACTTTTGTTGTGATTTGTGTGATTTTGGTTCCACTTTAAACATAATTTCACATGGACCATTCAAGTGCCTGAGATTGAAAGAAAGAAAACCATATCAAGTTATTGTTCAACTATCTAATTCAATAGTGAGATGACCTAGAGGACTAATTGAATATTTAATTATCAAAGTAGATATGTATTAATTTTAAATGGATTTTTTGGTGATGGACACGGATGAATAAAATCTCCAAATAATATTTGGAAGACCATTCCTAGATACAGGAAGGGTAATAATTGATGATAATAATGGAGAGATGAGTTTAAGAGTTGGAAGATCATATGTTTTGTTAAATCATCACCATGAAATTCATAAGTTAGATTAAACCATTGATGAATTTTCAAGTGATAATATGTTGAATGATGAAGACACTATTTTCTGTGCAAGAGGAGCTATAATATCTACTTTAGGAAGAAACGATGAACAACTTAACAACCATAAAAATGAAAATAATTTTTTAGAAATAGATGATAATAGTGGAGTAACATTAATTTAAGAGAAACTCAAAAAAAGGAGAATATGTTTGGGTAGCTAGTGATTTTACATTTTATTTTTAATGAAGGGACAAGAACTGCTCGATTGGGCCGATGGAGATTGATAAAGATTTCACAAATGGAAGATTGAAATTAGTTTTAGAGAAATGTTGAGGTCTAATTTACAAGTAATAATCATACATTCAACATTTTATAATCCAGATTAGGTAATATCATTATTACTGTCAACCACCTTAAGCTGAATTTTAAGGTTGATCCAGCGATGGTAATCAAAAGCGCTTCTGGGAGGAAACCTGGGTTTTTAGTATTTTTCATCATTTATTTTATATTTTTACATGAAAGAACACATCAATAAATATTTCTCTATTCTAGTTTTATTTCCTATTTTTTGACTTGTTATTTTTATTTTATCAAACCATAATTTTAGATAGAATAATGCAGTACATGATGAAGATGTAGATAAATTACACGTCATGAAGGGAATTTACACATCATGAAAATATGTATGCATAACCTATTAAGACCATGTTTTAAGACTCAATTTGAAAAGAGATTAATAATTTTTATTTAGTAATTTTCTATTATATTCCCCCTATTATAAATTTTTTAGAAATTTAACATTCAATCGAATGCCCTAGACATGATTATTATTTTACTAAACTGAACTAGGAGACATAAAATGCATATTAAAATTTCCATTCCATTTTTTTACATTTATTTGTAAATAAATTTGATAATAAAATTGTTAATAATAATTAATATATTTAAACATATGGTTTAGGGGTTAAAAAATAATGATTTTTAGTAACAATTTGATCATTGTAAATCATTTTGTGTATATTTTTATACACTTTTAATTTCATATGGTTGCAATAATTGGATTAATTATTCATATTCATTAGAATGAGTTGGTATCCCCACAATTCATCTCATTCCCTAGAAATCCACTTATCTAATATTTCCCATTAGTTATATAGAATAATGTTTTCAAAATTTGGGAATGTTTTTTTCTAGAAAGTTCATTTCATTTTATCAAATAAATGATAAACCGAGTCAAATTTAAAATGATTGAGTCATTATTTTTGTTAACCCTTATCTTGATACTCACCTTGAATTAATCTATTTATATGTTTGTAGAATCCATGAAAACCCTTTTTAGGAAATTATCTATGTTACAAAACTATAATGTCCATTCCAACCTTCCTCTAAAGTGTTTTCATGATATAAAAAATACTATGTATAGGGGAAGAACATTATATGGTGTACCGGAATGTATTTTATTGTTGAAATTTTTCTATAGGATTTCCTATTATGAATTTGGGAGAGTCCAGGTATCTTTCATTGTATTTTATTACTCACCTCTCTGTCTAGAAAAATCCTTTGAAAACAATAAAAAGAAAAGAAAAAAAGTGGAAAAGTTGTTTTGCGTTATTGTAGGATCAAAATTAACCATTTTCCATAAAAATGATCTTATGATCCAATGTTGTTAGACAGTGGATGTGGAATTTCTCCTAAAACTTTTGAAAAAGAAAAAGAAATATGAAAAATGAGAAAGATATTATGATTCAGTCATTATGATAACATGTATCATGATCCCACATTGATCATTTTTGGGAAGTGAGAAATGACATCAATGTGGGGATACATTCACTAGTATTATCATTTGAAATAATTAATTTCACTTGAACGTCATATATCCTTTTTTATAATTATTTCATTATATCATTTACCTACCTAACATGAAGCCTAAGAGTCATTAGATCCTTAGCAGTGAGGAACTCATGATTAATTGTGATTTATGTCTTAATGCATTGGAGATTTTATATTTATTAAAATCCTATGTTATGTTACATGTTTTTGAGGTATGTGCTATATTCAGTTCAAAATATTACCCTAAAGATGAGATGAATAATTCATGTCAGGTATAATGTAAATGGAATTAATATTAAAAATTAATTGATAAATGAATATGGATTAATGAAGATACATGTCTATTTCAAAAGTGGAAAATTAAAATACTTGTTTGTATTGTTTGTTTAAAAAATAAATCATTGATGAATTTTACTATGTGATACATGAACATATTGTTTTCCATTTGATCAATTTTTTTGATGAAATATAATTTAAATCATGGAAAGGTGATTTTTTTTGCAGTATGATGAGATTCCATACTTGAGGACAAGTTTGAATTCATGTTTTGGTGTATTTGATAAGTGTATTTCATGCATACATGTTATAATGTTTTAAAGTTTTGATTTATGTATTTAATTTAATAATAATTCCAATTTTGGAATGTTTTAATTCTTTTTATGATTTTATATTATGAACAATTGATTTATAAAGAAGGTATGAAAAGAGAATAATTTACATGCTAAATAACGCGTCATGCTATGAGCAATGTGGATCGGCTTGACACAATATTTTTGAAGATGGAGAATGATGGAAATTCTAGAAAATTGGAAGATTAACCATCATGTAACACAATTACACTTCATGAGTTTTTTAAAAGGAATTTTCCACATAGTAAAATTCATGAGTTCATTACACACGGTGAAAGACTATAACAACTTGTATAACTAGAATAAATTATGTGAATTTTTTCGGGACATGTTTTTCGAGAAGATTATGCTCAAATTTTAGAAAATTGAGGTTATAAGGATTAAATGTCATGTAACACATTTAAAAGTCATGATGAATGAGGGATGAAAAAAATAAATGTGACACAGATGAGGGTGTTGATGGAATATACTCTAAATATACCCCTTAGATGCACTTTGAAAGGATTCAGGGATAGAGGATGCCAACCAACACTGCTAAATGGTTGAAGAACATGAAGTAATGATCATAAGCCCTATTTCACCACCATTATCCACGACCATTATACTTCATATACCAATTATGTACATACTCGTAATTCCTTTTATGATAAATTAGTCCAATTGTTTCAGTTGATGTGATTAGGGGGGGATTTGATGATATGGATTATTTCATTTTTTTGTATCAAATTATTTATTCAATCACAATTCATCTTATTTTCATATTTCATGATCATTACTATATTATGAATTCTTTTAATTTATTTAATCAATTAATATCCATAGATTTCATGTGAATGTTATGAATACTAGGGAATTTATGTTTAAATATGGATTTGGGATCCCAGTTTTACAATTTCATTTAGTAGATAATGATTCCAATGGTTCAATCAAATAATTAGTATCAGGTATCCAGACCAAGGATCACCGAGGACCCAATTCTGACCCCACACCTAAATAAACCCATATCAATTTAATCCCTAGTATAGGAACCTGAAAATCAGTGAACCTGACATGCCTCATCACCTGATATCGTACCCAATCAATACTATCTGTTTTTCGTTTTTTTCCAAAGAAATAGAAAACTACGATTTAAATTTCATTAATAAGTTTTGAATATAAAATTTTTCCTTGTCGGGATGATATTAGGACTTACCTGATACTAAATGTTTAGTTAGGTTTTATGAATTTTATAAATAGTTAAATTTGTGTATCCTTATAGGAATTTGACGACGCCCTATGGGCATAAACTTTTTTGGTGTCATTTTTGTTGATAGTTTCTATGAATAAATTAATTTTGAATTTTGATAACTATTTAAATATTAATTCACTTTTTAAACATGATCCTGTCATGCTGTTATTTCAGGGACTAATCCATTGCATAAATACTCTACTAATGGGAAAGATACAATTGAAGATATTTCCTTTGAGTTTGAGGTGGAAAAGAAACTATGTCATCATATAAAGGAAATGGAGGAAGCCGATAATGAAAATAACATCATGTATGGTAGATTCCAAATTGAATGAGATGAGCCTAAGCTAGGATTGATTGTAGTACCATAGTTCTATAGAAGAAATCTACGGTTACGCGTTGATCAACATTGAAATACCATAAAACATGGGCGTAATACAAGAATTCTAATACCCCCTTCATTACTCAAAACATTTAGAACAAGCTAGTGGTCATTCAAATGATAACGTATTCACTCCAATTCTACAATATTCCTCATGAGACTCCAACTCATACATAAGAAGATTCTTGGAAATTTGTAACATTCTCCAATTTATTAACATCAAAAATGATGATGTAAGTCTTTAAATATTTAGTTTATCATTGAATGACAAAGCATGAGAGCAGATCCAATGTTTGCCTCTAAATTTAGGGACCACCTAGGAGGATATGTAGAAGATGTTTTTAACAATGTTTTCCCACCCTCAAAGTCTATGAATCTACAGGTTATTATTTTAAATTTTGATCGACTAAATTATGAATCATTATATAGTTCATGGGAGGGATTCATAATATTAATAAAAGGATTTTATCATCATGTCATTACAAAGTTGTTATTAATTCAAACATTCTATAAAGGGTTACCATAGAGAAATAAATCCTATGTTGATGTTGTTGTAGGAGGATTGATTATGCAGAATTCACCAGAGGAAAGATATGGGTTTTTGGATGAAATTCCCATCAACAATTTTTAATGTAATATAGAAGAAGGTTGATCATAAGGAGTACACATGGTAGATAACAGATGAGTATCCAAAAAAATTAATTCCATGTCATTGAAGATAGATGTGATTATGGAAAACCAAAATCCCCAAGTAATGTATTTTGAAGATTTTAATTATTTATATATCAATTGTCGAAATTACTGATAGGGATGGGGCCCACAAAAACCACAATATCAGAATAAAAATCATGTCCACAGATTTTAGTCAAGGAAATAATTTTTCCAACCTCAACACTAAGGTCCAACACTGACCAGTCAAGTCAACTCATTTGAGGAGACCCCTGCAACTATTTTGACCACCACATGAGCAGCACATAAAGATACAAAAAATACTCAAGTGTTCAATAAACTAAAATAAATGAATTGATAAATAACTCACGAAAACAAAAACAAACAATGAGGAACATAGTCTGTCAAGTCAATAAAATTGTTAAACAACTTAGTGAAATTAAAAAGGTAGATATTCTAGGATTACCATAACAACCTTTTCATGAAGATTTGAAATACATATTTCATAAAAGTGGAATGAAGACTATAAGTAGTGGAATATAATTTTCAAGAAATAATATATAACCATTTAAACCATGTAATGAAATAAATAGAGAAACTGAGAAAAATAATATATGAAGCATAACAATAATACTAACAAACACTACTATTTCCATATCATGAGAAGTATGTGGATATTTAGTAAAGAAAAAATTTATTTTATAGTGATGTTAAAAAAGATAGACATAAGAATCCTATTTTCGGATGTAATTGAAAACGTACCTACCTATTGTATGTTCATGAAGGTGTTGGGGAAGAACAAAATGAATATTGAATAATTATCTACCATTCAACAGGCGGGCGAAATTTCAATAATAGTGCTAATAATCCTACCATATAACTAGGTAGACCAAGTTAGTGTTTTCATTCCTATTGTTATTGTAACTAATAAGGTTTGTAGTAATTTTTCTGATTTAGTTTCCTATGTAAACATAATTTTAAATAAAATATTATATTTTATGAGATATAAAGGGATGCAACCTACTCGAGTTATGCATCAAATTGATGATAAAATACTGAAATGTCCTTAAACACTACTTGAAAATGTCATCGTCAATGTAAACATGTTCTATTTTTCTGGAAGATATTTTGGGTGATATAAATGGATGAAAAAGTGATCCTAATAATCTTGGGAAGACCATTCCTATCTTTTGGAAGTGTAATAATTAATTTCAACAATAGAGAGATGAGATTGTGAGTTGTAGGAGCAATTTTAATGTCCAATATGCATTGGGTGACATAGATGTAAAATGATACCATTTATTACTTTTCATTATATAATATATCTAAATAAGAGTACACATTTATCTATGTTAGAAGAGATGGAGTTGATAATTTAGAAAGAAATGAAGAAAATAATTACAATCTAAAGAATGAATAAAAAGTTCTTGAAAAAGAAGAATATTGTTGAGAAACATTCATTAATGAAGAATTAAAAGAAGGTTAATAGGTTTGGGATGTCAGTGAAAATATATTTTATTTTTCAAGAATGGATATGAACTTCTTGATTGGGCCCATTGAGATTGAGATAGTGTTCTATAATGGACGAGTGAAATTAGTATCAGAGAAAGGAAGAGGAAAAATCTACATGGAGGAATCACAGCTTTAAAATATGGTAGATCCAAATCAGGTAACCTCTTTCATACCATCAACCACATCGAGATGAATTTTTTGATAGTGCCAATGATGGTAAAACAGATATTATGAGAGTAAAACTATGCATTTAGTATTTTTCATTAATTATTTTCTATATTTAGGTGCATTCACTCATCCCTAAATATTTTTAAATTTAAATATCATGGCCTATGATTTCACTTGTTATTTTTTTTGAAGGACCATCAAGGAAACATATGGAAGCAGCTATAGAATAAGCTATAGAAAAATTGAAAATTATGATGGGTATTTACATGTCATTAAAATATACAGGTATAACCTGTATATACAATGTTTGAATAGTCAGTTTGAAAGGAGAGTATGTGTTTATATTTTTTTATTTTTTATTTTATTCCACACATTTTAATTATTTTAGATCTGTAACATTAAATTTTATACCCCTCACATGATTTTTATTTTAATTAACCGAATTAGAAGATATAAACTGCTTAGGATAATTACCATTCCATTCATTTACATTTCCATTTCTATAAATTTGAATAAAAAATTTAAGAAGAAGATTTATTAATGATAAACATGTGGATTAGAATTTGAAAAATCATGATTTAGAGGATCATGTTGATCATTGTATGTGATATTTTTCTTCGATTCTTCCATAATTTGAATTTATGATATTATCATTAATTCCATTAATTATTAATATGAACTATAATGAGTGACATTACCAACCATTCATATAATTCCGAATACATCCATTGAGGAAATATTTTCCTTTTTTTGTTAATATACTTATTGAGAAACCCAAACATGTTTTCTTCTAGAACATGCCTTGAATCATATCAAATAATTGATTGAACAAAACAACTATTATACTAATATAGGAAATCATTTTTTTAACCCGTATCCTAAGACCCACCTCGAATTAATCCACTTTAATGCCTAAGGATGAAAAAACATGATTTTTAGAAATGATACTCGTTATAAGACTATCTTTTCCTTTTCATCATTCCTATAAATAATTTTCATTATATATATAAAAATAAGTGTAGGGGAGGAATGGTATATGGTGTACTAGAATTTACATTGTTGTTGATGTTTTACTCTATGATTTTCTATTGTTATTTAATGAGAGGCCACACATGTTTCACTATATTTTATTTTTCACATATATGTTTAAGAAACCATTTGAAAAAAAAAGAAAAAGAAACATAAAAAAATGAAACCAATTGGGTTGTGTGTTTTTAGGATAAAAAATCACCATTTTACATAATAATGGTCTTCTAATTGTTTGTGATTTGGTGGTGACTATGAGATATATCCTAAGAATAGATTTCAAAAAAGAAATAAAAAATTATGAAAAAGTAGAAAGATAGGTTGATTCATTCATTATGTTTGCATGTATCATGAACCCACTTTGATATTTTTGTGGAAGAGAGAAATGAAATCTATAATCAGAGACATTCATTGAGCTTAAATTTTATTATCATGCATTAAAAATTAGACTCAAAACTCCTTTTTCACAGTTAATTGTTTATATCAATTACCTACCAACCCTGAAGCTTCAGAGTTATTAGATCCTTAATAGTGAATCTCTCATTATTAATTTTGATTTTAATCATTAAATGGTTGAGATTTTTGATATATTGTGAGCCTATGGTATGTTATATGTGTTTGAGGTATGTGATGAGTTATATTTTCATTTGTACCCTGATGATGAGAAAAGAAAATTATCTGAGGTAGATTGAGAATGGCATGTATATTTAAAATGAATTAACAAATGAAGATGTATAAATGAATAAACGTCAATACTTTAAAAGAGGAAAATTAAAATAATTTGTTAGATTTTTTATTTTAGAAGTGATCCTTTTATGGATTTTCTTGTGTGATTCTCTAAAATTTTATGTTTTATCTAAATAATTTTTTTTGAAATTTTATTTTAAGCATGGAAAGGTGAATTTCATTTGTAGTATGTTGATATTCCATCCTTGAGGATATGTATGAAATCAAGTGTGAGGGTATTTTTGAATAGTATGTCATGAATACATTTTATAGTGTTTTAATGTTTTGATTTATGTATTTAATTGATTAATATTTCCAATTATGGAACATTTTGATTTTATAATTTTTTATTTTAGGAACAACGGTTTTATGAAAAGAAGAATAAAATTGGGAGAATTTATGAGCTAAAGGAAACATCATAACATGATTGATGAAAAGAATATTGACACTGGATTATTGAAGATAAATAAAGATGGAAATTATAGAATGTTGAGAGATTTCATGTTGTGTAACACAGTTACACCTTCTGACTTATTCAAATGAAATTAGCATCGTAGGACAAGTGGTAACTTCATTACACATTGGGGAAGACCATTACACATCTAATAACTAGATTACATGACATTAAATTTTTCTAGAAATTCTTTTGGATAGGATTACGAAAAGTTTCAGGACGATTGAGATTCAATGAATTACATATCATGTAACCCAGTTACACATCTTTATGATAGTGGGATGCTGAAAAATAAATGCGACATGGCCGAAGTAGATGATGTATTTTCCTATAAATACCCCCATCGAACACACTTTGAAAGGAGTTTGGGATATAAGAGGGTTGAGCGACGCTTATGGAAGGCTGCAGAACATGGTGTGATGATCTGACACCCTACATCCCTATCGTTATCTTCCACCATTCATCTTTGGATACCATTGCTGGTAGTTCTCATCATTCTAGCATGAACATGTAGTTCAATTTGTTCCTAGTGATGTGATTGTATATGTATCCGATTCTAGGGATTATTTGGTTTTATTATTCTTGTTTTGGATTATTATGGAATAATTATTCAATTCCAATTAGTCTTATTTTGATTTTTCATGATCGTTACATTTTTATGAATGTTATTAAGTTATTAAATCAAGTAATATCTTTATTTTTTATATGACGTTTATGAAATCTAGGCCGTTTTTGTTTAAATATGGTTTCTGTGTGCCTAGTTTTGTGACTTCATTTATTAGATAAACCTTTATATTAGTGCAATCATAGAATTAGTTCAGGGTATCTAGACCAAGGATCCCTACTAACGTGATTCCAACACCAATCTTGAATAAAACAATATCAATTTAATTCCTATAACATGAATCAATAAATCAGTAAACCTTCCATGCCTCATCTCCTTATATCAATTCAAATATTTGATTTTTCTTTTTTATGTATTTTTCTGAAAAAAATAACCATTTTCAATTTAAGTTTCATTAAATATTTTTGAATATATGATTTTCGCATATGGGTTCAAAACATGGACATTATAGATACTATATTTTTTGATTGGTTGTTTGGGTTTTACAAATAATAAAATTTGTGTACCCCAGTAGGAATTTAATGACACACTATGTGCTGCAAATCCGGATGCAATATTTTTAAAATGGAAAAGGCCCTCCAATACAGTGGATTAAAAAACCATGGTGAAATTCCTACATCTCCACTATGAATTAGAGAATACAAATAATCAATGTAATTATAGAACATGAATTACAAATTTGAGGGCATAGAAAACCAGTGTGGAAACTACACCCCAATATGCCTCTAAATTATCTCAAAAAAAATTTCTCCAATGAGATGTATCAAAATATACATCTATGAAGAAATACCACCCTTATGTCAATGAAATTCTACGACCTTACAGATCTTCATAAAAAAATCTGTCAGTCTCCCACCATCATTTTACACATGATGATTTCCCTATAACTGTCTCGCCATCATGACATACCACTAATCATCAATTGGGACACACAGTTTGATCACCTCAATCAAGAAGACTCTCAATACATGACCTTAATCATTTATCTCATCACTACCACTTCACACATATTCCATGTAAATGCAACCAACATGCTACCAGAAATATGGTATCCCATCATATTATAGATCCTTCTTCGATGCCTCGATCTCCATTGATGATGACCCACATGGTCTACTGTAAATTTGGTTACCCCTTCATAATATCGATGGATTACATCTTGATCACCTCTCACTATGTTCTCCACCAACCGCTTCTCCTTTTAAATCTTTCACTATTTCCATATTCAAATACAAATTTGATATGAAATAATATATCTTATATTTCCAAATCACCATGTATCTTCTATGTTAATATTCAAATACATATCTTATAAAAATAGATAATATATATATATATATCCTTGAAAAACAAATGCATCTATATATCTTCAAGAGTATAAAATATATTTCATATTCAGAAACTATCTTATCTCAAATTTGGAAACACCCACGGGCAGAATCGTATCAATATCTACCTTCATTTGGTCAGTATAGATGTTATCCAAAATAATAATTTGGATCAAAAACCAGTTCGTACCACACCAATCATTGTCCTCTATATAAAAAATGAATACACCCTTTTTAGATAAAATAGAAACCTAACTTTTACCCCCTTGTAAATGAAATTCAAACTCTTAAGTATTTACCATAACTGAATCTGTACCACCTTGAAAAAAAAAGAATGAAACCAGAAATATTTTTTTACACATAATTTGTTATCACCGCATTGTCTAGAGTTCTTGCAAGAAAAATTGGTCCTCTAGAGAACCTCTCTCAACATAATTTAGCATCCAAATATTATTTTATCTCACACACATGGGATATATTATCTAAAAAACTTCCGTGATTCTCACGTCAAATTGGAAAAATGAACCATCGCCTCTGATAACAAATTTGCGGGGAGTATCCTGATCTCAAGATGAAAAAAACTGGTTAAATAATATTTTTATGAAACCCAGTGAAATATTGAAGTGATATTATGATGAACAAAGAAATCATCAAACATTATTTTTAATTTGGAAGAACCCATTATTCTAGAGGAATAAAAAAACATAGTGTAAATTTTCAAATATCAACTATGAATCAGAGAAAAAAATACAAGTAATTCCAAAATTTGTATTACAATTGAGTGAGCATAGAAAACCAAGGTGAAAACCATACACTGATATGCATTTACAATCTATATGATAAATATATATCCAATTCCATGTATAGAAATATCCATCTGTGATAAAACACCACCATTTTGTCGATGAAACATCACTACCTTGGAGATCTTCATACAAAAAATATTTAGTCTCACACCATCTTATAAAACATACTGGTTTCCCTCACATGATCTCACCATTATGATTGACCATCGATAATCAGTTGGTACATACCACTTGATCACCTTAATGAAGTAGGATCTTGATATATGGCCTCAATCATTAATCTCACCAAGAGTTATTGACACCTGTACAATGTAGATTCACTACACATGATACTTCAAATTTGGAATCCCACCATAATATAAATCCACAATCAGTGCCTCATTCTTTATTGATGGCATCCCACATGGGCTACCGTAAACTTGAAGACCCCATTTCTCTTGATCTCACTGGACTACATATCGAGAAGCTCCCTCTTTGTTCCCCACCTATCACTTCCCCTTTTAATACATTCACTATTTCCATTTTAAAAAACTAGTAAGATATGAAATAACATATCATAAATTTCAAAAACACCATGTATCTTACATGTTATGAATCAAATTATTATATCATAAAAATATATATAGAGGATATATCTCCCCATGATAAATAAATGCAACCATATCAGTGTGATAGGAAAAAATTTATCTCATATTTAAAAACAATGTTTTCTTATATTTGGAAAGACCCATAGAATAAATCCTATAAAGATCCACTTGTTTAGTGTCTTGGTTTCACTAATAGACATAGAAACAGTGTTCAATGTCTAGTAGATGATGGAAATAACCTTCAGGAATAATCTTCATCTTTTCTTAAAGATGGATCATATAGAGGTCACATGTTATAAATTAAATATAATAGACATTATGGAGATAAATAGATATAAATTTTAAATGTAGATAGATATGATACTTGAACACATAAGACACTAGCAGCGATGTTAAATTCAATAATTTCATTGAACCTCATACAAGGTAAACAACCTGGACAACATCACCATGCATAAAAATTAGTTCTTATTCTCGAACCGACACTCAATTTTCTTCATTATGGCATCTTAGTTCATGGAATGTTGATGTAAAAGCAGTGTTGTGGATGGATTGTGATTATTTTCCATATTGGATAGGAAAAATAGATCTGGATTTCATTGTGAATCTTGAGGGAGATGGTCCTATATCTTAAGGGGGATGATCATGGTGGATCTTAAGGTAATTGCCAATTTATGTTGGCCATTAGATGTAACACATATATCTCATTTTTTCATTTTCTCAGTCACCCTCATTGTTTGAAAAGTATATTGATAAATTTACTTTCATCTTAAATTAATTCCTAATAATTTATTTTTCTCATTGTAAATTAGAAGCTATTTGGGATTTGTTATTTCGTAGTTTTCATTGATATTGTATCTCTTTCATTCGTTTATTTTGCTTCATAGTTCTATAATTTTTTTTAAGATGAAATTTATTTCCCATTGTTTATAGTTTTATTAAATCAGTTTTTTTAAAATAATTTTTATATTATGTTTAATGAGAATTAGGTTCAAGTGTTTAATAGTTTCAATTTCCACAGTTAGTTTTGTTTTAGCCAATTCTATTATGTGAATTATTATTCAGTTCTAAAAATAATTTATGTGTTATTTTTTTATTAGAATTGAATATGATTTAGTTTTTATTTTTTGGAATATGTTAATAAGACTAGAATAATAAACATAGTTGTTTCATATTAATTTTTGGTATTATGAGAACACATTTTAAACCAAATTGATTATGTTTTGATGAATGGGAACTAACATACATTAAATAACCCCAAAAATTGGTATAAGAGCCAAATTGCGTATTATTTTATGTCATAAAAATTTTAAATAAAAATATTAATTGATTTATTTTATTTTTTAGTGGATTTTACTGTGTATCATGCAATGATTTTTTTTCTGTCAGCATTATTTTGTTATCTCATAGGATATAATTTCAATCTTTTGTTGGTAGTTTTTTTTCTTTTCACTATTGTATCTTGATTAATTAAACTTATATATTCCTTTTGTAGTTGGTAGCATTTTTTTTCTATGATTATAGGGTAGTAATGGTTCTATGTGAGGTTGGCTTATGTTTGGGAGCTTGTTACTAGTGAGGTGTGTTGATAGGGTCTTGTGTCACTAGTTTTTGTTTGTTTTCTTTATGAGAGTGAGTTAACAAATTTCTTGTGTTTTTTTTACATTGGTTTGTTTCATGGATGGAGCTAGTGTCTCTAGGCATTGTCCTATAGAAAGTGTTGATAATTCTAAGGTAGTGTTTATAGTGGCAGTTTCATGTGAATAAGTTTACTAATGATCACGATTCATGGTGGTTCTATTGGGATCTCTTTTGCGATGATAGGTGGTTCCTAAATATCAATAAGAACCCAAAAAAGAAGATATTTATTATTCGGTATCATATTTCCCTATTATCATGTATTTGTCTTGCATATTATAGTTGGTCCATATGACCCTTCGGGATGTATGATAATTTAATTGGCACCTATGGAACCTCTCATGATGGCTTGGTTGAGGTATACTGATCACCCTATTTGGAGGGTATGATCCCTAACTAAGGATTCAGCTATTATTTTATCCAATTTCTTCCTAATTTAGTAATATTGTGTGGTGTCATGGAATGAGTAGTGACTCAATATTAGCTGTCAGGGTAGTAGTTTCATCAAAGGGTTATTGGGTTCAGGTGGAGACTTTATTTATTGTCATTTTAATGGTTAATTTCGTATTATTATTTTTATAATAATGTTTATATGATTTAACTACATTTTTTAGTTATATTAAAATATATAGTTAAATTAATATATATATATATATATTCTTAAATTAATTTATATTTAAATATATTTATATATATATATATATAGTTACAATTTTATATGTATATTTCTTCCAATATTAATTAATATTTATAAGATTAGTTTTAAATACCTTTATAAAAAATATACTTTTTTTAAAAATAAATAAATAAATATATATATATATATACATCATATGAGAACATGGATTTATATTATATATATGTGTATTTGTAAGTATAATTATACATATTCATATATATTTACATATATTTACATATATTATATATTCATATGTATATTCATATATTAGATTATATAGATAATATATATCGTGTAGTTAACACACAGGCACACAAATTATTTAGGTATATAATTATTTATATATTTTTATTTTAAATAAAATGGATATTAGTTATTATTTAGACAAGGTTCATATATTGAGAATATATTTTCTATATAGATATGATTAATTATTTATTAATGAAATTAAATGTTCATGTGTGAATATGTAAAAAGTAAGTATATATTGTTAAATATTAGATTAAAAATAATAGTACATTATGATAAATGATAAAATTTTATGCCATAATATCAATATCAATGTAAGTCATGGGAATAATTTTAGTCCCCACTAAAAAGGGGAACACCCCTCTTAAATGAGGCTGAAAATCCATCGAATGTTAAGCAATTTAGTTATGCAAAATAGAAACTCAGTTTTGGAGTTATTATAGGCCTCTTTAGCCTCTAAAATGTGAAAAAGGTTTACCTATGTCATTGAGGTTGTAGTGATCGTCGCAAGTTTCAATTTGATATGTGGTACAACTTGAAATGACTGTCGAATCAATGTTATTGTCATTTGAAGTTTGAGTTGGGTATTCATCCTATTTTAATTCTTTTATTTTTATTTTTTTGTGTATTAAAATTTTTATTACTTTTTTTACTCGATAATAATTATCAAATTATTATTTATTAATAATTTTGAAAATATTTTATAATCTTTTTTCACTAAATATCTTATATATTATGTGTAAATGTCTATTAATACGTATCTAAATAATAATTAAATAATATATGTTATAATTATATATTTATATATTATTTTTGATGATTTTTTAAATATTCCATTTATCATTGATATTAAAAAATGTGTTGATAAAGACCCCCATTATCTATCCAACTAAGAAAATCACTGATAAAGTGGGTGCCTTTAAATGTCTTAAAAAATCACTGATAATGTGAGTACCATTCTAAGAAAAAAAGGGATGATAAAGGGGTATATTTAACAGTGATTTTTTAGTGTTGGTAAATGTTCCATTTATCAGTGATTTTTTAGTGCTGTGAAAGGGTGGTGCTGCGAAAACCCAGTTTGGAGGTAGTTTGTTCTCATGTTATAATGCTTGTTGCAGTCCTCATCTATATGAATTTATATTTTGTATAAGTGTCTCTAAGAACACATATGATATTAATAATTTAACTTTTTTATTTCTCCTTGTTATTGCCTTTACGAAACACACTATTATAAAAGTATCTTTTCCATTCCATTTACTTCATTTTACACAAATTTTCAAAAAGTCAATACAACAAATATTGGTATTAGCAGTGGTTTTTTTGGTACTGTTGGAAAATTAAATAGAATATAAGAAATTAAATCCCCCATAAAAATTAAAATAGAAGTACGAAATTCATGAAAATTTATTCTTCCCCAAAAAAAAATAAAAAATAGGAATTTGGGACATTCATATAAAATACCCCTCTCTTTAATATATAACAAACAATAATCAACACATGTTGTCAATGGATAATCACGATTAGTACTAGAAAATTTCAATTGTACAACCATTAACCCCTTTAGATACTAAATATATTATAAGTAATCAATATTAATATAATAAATTCTCTTCCTAAAATAATAACAATTTTTTAATGAAAAAATATTATATATCTTTGTAATATAATGTTATATAAAATACCCCATAAAATAAATTTCCATTAAAAATAATAAAAATAATAATATCTAACTAAAAATCTTATGTATAGGATATTTAACTACAAAAACCAATGAAATATATAAAAATAATTTTATGAGAATAATGAATGAATATAAGGAGTGACTCTGATATTTTTTATGGTAGTAAAATATAACAGTTAATTATATGATAAAAATAAATATAAATCCTACTCATACCAATCAAAAATATAAATTATATCCAATAAATTATGTTTAATAATAATCATGTAATTAAATATAACATGTTTCATTATAATAAATAATAGGCCAGTATAGTTCATGTTAATGAAGATAAAAAAAATATCATCTCATAAAACAGTAAACTCATCCTCACAATTGATTTTTAAATTAGCTCATACAATCATGCAAACAATAATAATATAAATAATATTCATTATGAATAAATGTAATTGATATATATATATATATATTTAATGAGGGAGGAGAATCCTATTACACTACCACAAAAACTAGTTTTCGCATCACCAACCTTTTACAATGCTAATATTAGTGCTGATAAAGGGTGTACAATTATCAAGGCTCAACAAAAGTGCTGAAAAAGGGTTTTTTATACATTGATAAAAAAGATCTATTAAAAGTATTGTGTAAAGTACCCCTTTATTTGCAATTTTTAGCACAATTAAGACTTCTTACTAGCATTGATGAAGGGTATGTTTCAAAAAAAAATATTTCTTTTAAAAAAATATGTTAAAATGTGAATATATAAATATGTTAATATTGATTTAAATATAATATATGTTTTTTAAATATGTTTTAAATAAGTTTAAATAGTCATCTACACTTAATATATATGATATTTATTGAAAATTCATTAAATTTAATTTAAATTTTATTATTAATTAATGAATTTATAATTATTTTCCACCAATAGTCATATAATAACAAATTGATGACTCATTGAATAAAAAAAATCAATAAATGTTCTAAAATATGTTAAAAACATAACTCAAACAAAAAACAACAATAACTTTTGGTCCAGGTGTCCGTTTGAGCTCTACTACATATACAATTGAAGAATGCGATGAGATCGACATGATGGTGATATAATAGACCCCCTTTTCACTATTATCAAGTCCAAAAAGGCCAATAATGCATCCAAAACCGAGTTTTTAGTTTAGATAACCAAATTATTTAACATTCATTAGAATTTCGGCATCGTTTAAGGGGAATTTTTCACCCATTTTAGTGGGGAATAAATTTTTTTCATGAATTACATTCATAGTGATATTATTGATTTTAAATTTTATCTTTTTTCATAATGTATTGTTGTTTATAATCAAATTTATAACAATATATACATATTTTTTATATAATCACACAAAAAAAATTTAATTTTATAAAAAATTAAATAAAGATATTTATATATAAAATATATTTATCATTATAAAATCCCTATTTAAATAAACACTAAGATCTATTTTATTTAAAATATAAATATATGAATATTTATATAACATTATAACTTGTGTGTGTGTCTGTATCAACAAACTTATATATATTATCTATATAGTCTAACATATGTATAAACATATTCATATATAATATATGTAAATAAATATAAATTTGTATAATTATACTTATATATACACATATATATTATATATATGTGTGTGTGTGTGTTTGTGTATGTTGTATATTTATGTATGTATTTATTTACTTATTTATAAACATGAAAAAAATATTTTTTTTATAAATATATTTTAAATCGGAATTAAAAATACATATTAATATATGAATAAATATAAAGATATTAAATTATACTAGATACATATAAATATATAGATACAAAAATATATATTAATATACCAATAAATACTTAAATATTTAAATTTATGAATATATAAATATAAATAACTATATAGTAATCTTGATATTTGAATAAATTTATATAAATATAACTATATATGTGAATATATATATTAATATATACATATATATTAATATAAAAATACATATAAAATATATATATAAATAAATAGATATTATATTAAATAGAGAACAATGAAACATAGAGAAGTTGTAAAGTGTTTAGGAACGCAGGGGAGAGGTCTCAAGTTCGAATCTTGGGGACGTGGGAGCACGTGCATGGGTGAAATTAGGACTATCGATGTTAATGGGTAGAGGTGGCTTGGGTGTGTGGTCAAGGGTGGATGGGGCATGCGGGTATGGGGTTAAAACACCGTTAAAATTGGTTCATGTAGAGTGAAAACTCTCTAATTTGTTGATTTTTTTTGTATTTCATTTAATTTTTTATAACTTTTATCAGTGATTTTTTAGTGTTGATAATGATTTTTTTCACATATAAAACACTCTTCTGTATTAGTATTATCAATTTATCAACGATGATGATAATATAAATGGATGATGTTCTCTAGAATCTATAAAAAATCCATGCAACGCTTGCCTTGATCCAACAAAACCAATTTGACCACGAACATGTGATGACTTTGGTTATAGCTATCCGATATTCCATTGAATTTACAGGGAGTTTCAAGGAGGGGGTGAGTGATCATATTGTTCAACATAAAATTTTCACTCCTTATGAATATGTAAGAGGTTATTCCCATTTCTCAATCGACCACAAAACATGTGCCACATCTCGAAATGACTTAGGCTTCAATGGAAAATACAACTGCTGAAATGACGATGTAAAATCTCATAGTGAAAATGCCTTCTACAATGAAAAATAATTATGTGGTGTATCCCACTCTTCATGGAGATTTGAATACTCATGAGGAAAAATGGGTTTGTAGACCCCATGGATCAAGTCTCCTATTTTTCATCAGTTCAGATCTATAGGAGCAAATACTCGCATAATATAAATCATCCTTCAAGACAAACATTATTCTCGTGGTGCTTCTCGGGGATTTGAAGACCCTCCTCACATAGAATTGTTGTGAAGAGATAACATTAGTTGAGTAGATGCACCAAATAATTAACATTCCACAGGGTGAAGAAATTACCCTTTTATATTCCATGATATTAAACTCATATCAAGGGGAACTAGAATACCTTACCACTTTCCCAAACATATTCACACTAGTATGACTTGGTGAATTAATTTTCTCATTACACGATGAGCGTGCTAATATCCATAGTTTAATATTCTTTCTAGATGATAGCATGTAATTCTTGTTTAAAAAATTTCCCCCCTGACACATGACTGAGCTAAAAAACAAGGGGACTAGATAATTGCAACTATTGATCCAAATATTCACCCTATATCTCAACATGTGGACAATGTGATTTTAAATGGTGGGGTTGTGTTATGTTCCTAAGATAGTGATCCAAATAAAGTGGATTGGAAAAATTTGATAGGTAATATACAGAATATGTTGTTTCCTCCATGATCTATTAGGGAAACGATTATATATATATATCCTTGGGAAGCAGGATAAGGGTACTAAGAATACACAAAGGGATTTGACTTCATCTTGAAACATAACCACCATTATTATGGGAGAGAGAGGAGTAGTGCCCACTACTAATAAACTAGGTTTCATCAGCACTAAAAAAGTGATAATAATTGTGGAAATATTAAAACAGGTAAATTTTATCAACACAAAAAAAAATCACGGATAAAGACCCTATTTATCAGTGTTAAAAAATCGCTTATAAATGTTAAAAAAAATAACTATAAATGAAAAAATATTTTTTCATATCAGAAAGTGGTAATAATTCTCGAACCCCTTGTAACCACACTTAAATCCCCATCCCACTTGCCCAAGCAACCCTAGCCCACACGCCCAAGCCCCCCTTTCCCACACTCCCAAGACACCCCCACCCATTAACAGTGCAAGACCCAATTCCACCCCATGCATGTATGCCCCATCCTCTACTCGGTTTCGAACTCAATACCTCTCCCCCACATGTCTGGACCCTTAACCAATCCCTTATGTTTCCTTATACTCAGTTTAATGATATATATATATATTTATTTATTTATTTATTCGTTTATTAATATATGTTTATATCAATATATATATTTAGTTATATTAATCTATATATATATATATTCAAATTTTAATATATATTAATATAAATACATATATATAGTCATATTTCTATATTTCTTCGTATATAAATATATATTTATATCCATTTATTTATATATAGTTGTTACTATTTTTTATCCATATATTAATTCATATATTAATATATATTTATAAGATCAGTTTTAAATACATTTATAAAATTTGTTTTTGTGTTGGTGTTTTTAAATATATAAATACATACATACATAAATATATAAAACATACACACAGAAAAATATATATTTATTATATGTATATCTATAAGTATATTTATACAAATTTGTATATATTTACATATATTATATATTAATATGTATATACATATGTTAGAATATATAGATAATATATCTCAGTTTGGTAATACACAAACACAAAGACACACACACAAATTATATAGGAATATAAATATTAATACATTTTTATTGTAAATAAAATTGAAATTACTTTTTATTTAGATTGTTATTATATATTGAAAAATATATTTTTTTATAAATATGTTCAATTATTTATTTAAAAATTTAAATTATTATGTGTGAATATATAAAAAATATTTATATATTGTTATATATTTGATTATAAACAATAGTACATTGTGAAAAACAATAAAATCTAAAATCCATAGTATCAATATGAGTATAATCCCAAGGAATCAATTCATCCCCTACTAAAAATGGAAAAAGTACCCACTAAAATTATGTTGAAATCCATTGAATGTTAAAAAAATTGGGTATCCCGATAAAAAAATCAATTTTAAAGGAATTATAGTCATTTTTTCACCACGATTATTGTGACAGAAGGATTACTTGTGAGATTCACATGTAGATTTCATTGCAAGATTCGATTTGATAAATGGTAGAGATCCAAAGGACACCCAGGTCAAAATTTATGGCCACTGGAAGTTTGAGATAAATTTTTTAGTTATTGTAGATAATTTATTATTTTTTGACTTTATATGTCTTAAAATTGTTAGTAAATGACTCTTAGTTCATAGTAATAAGTAAAGTATTAATTAATAATTTTTTAATTATTTTATAATATATTTTTTCTAAATATTATATATATTAATTGTAAATGTCTATTTATACTAATCTAAAACTTATTTAAAGTGAATATATTATATTTTTCTCAATATGAATATATATATATATATATATGAATATATTATTTTTAGTGAAATATATAATTTTTTTTATAATATACACATTATCAGGGATAGTAAAAAAATAATTAATAAAACACCCCCTTTATCTGTGCTATAAAAAGCGATGATAAAGTGTGCCTCTTTAATAGTATTAAACAAAGCACTGATAAATAGGTAATATAAACAAAGTTTTTTTAGAGAATTTAAAAGTACCCTAAATCAGTGCATTTTATGCACTGATAAAGGTACCCCCTTTAATGGAGCATTTTTAGCACTATTAAAGGGTGGCGCTGTGAAAAAATATTTTCGTGGTAGTGGCCTCTTAATTCTTCTTATCTACTTATCCTTAATTATTTAACCACTCGTACTCATTTTATATGGAAAGTGTGTATTCTAATATCTATCTCAGGTGAAACACCAACCATTGTCATTCTAGTCAATAATAATAAATTGGATAATAAAACATAACAAATTAAAAAGATTATAGTGAAGCAGATAAAAAACATCTCCCAAATTATAAAATAGAAATCACATTTTTCATAAATATAATAAAGAAATAAATATTCAATGGATTTATAATATATTTGAGTAGTTAGATTCTATAACTTTTTTCTGATGAATTTCACTACAATTTCAAGAAGAAAATAATTTTATTGAGATTTTATTCATTTTTTATCATCCAATATTCGACATAACATTGACATTCATATGGATTTTTAATTCAAAATACCATAAGAAAATATTATTTGGTAACTATACAATTTTGGGTCTACTAGTGAAATCAATAATAGATTTAAGTGGCCAAAATGTTTTATATTGAATAGAAATACCAGCCTTAAAATTCAATATTTGTTTAACATTCATTCATATTAGTATAAAATTAAGGAACATTTATAAAACAATCATTCATATAATTATAATAAATTTCATACTAAAAACAATAACTGTTGTCAAAATTTTACTATTCATAATTAGCCCAAAAACTTTTGTCATCTAGAATAAAACCATATCATTAACTTCATAAAAATCAAAAATTTATAATCAAAAATAGTACGGAGGAATGGTTGAATGAATTTATATTGATCCATAATATATATATTTTCCTTTGGATTAAAATATCGACATCAAATTTAGAGATTGATTCATCGCGTTAATCCTCAGATTGAATCAATGTATCTTTCATAGATTTCATTCCACTCCATTTTTAATTATTCAATCAATGAATTCATTTCAGTTTTTCTTTAGGACTATTAGGTAAAACATTTCAATATTTATTTCATTCAAAACAAGTTTCATCTTTTTATTTTTCATCCTTCCTAAAATTTTGTTTTCTAATTTTATAAATACAGTTGAATCTCCTCAAAATTTCTATAAGGTCATCACTAGAATATGAACTAATAAAATATTCATCAGATGTATAAGAATATTTTTCATTAACCGTTAATGTAGAGGACTTAAAAGAAGAATTTTCATTCTTGGATGAATTATTATCTTCAACACATGTCCTCATAAGAACAGTATACCTTATAAGACATAAAACATTGTTCTTCAGATTTGGATATTTAATGGGTGTCGACAATCTGAGGGAGGTAGATATTCCACTTCATTAAGAAAGTAAAACTCTAGAAAATTTTAAATATAGATCATATTCCAAATATCATATCTGAATGAAACATCATAATTCACATTCTCTTCGAGTATTCAATTCATTCATGTGATATTATTTCCACCATACATCCTAAAACTATTAAACAAAAGTTTCTTATACTATACATATATTTTCCAAAATATTAGTTATTTATAGGTAACAATAATGGTTTTCTACATATCATAAGCTATAACACCCTATGAAACCATATTAAATCCACTCGGTCCAAATTCATAAATTATATTATTCATATCCATTTAATTAAAATCATAGGTATAATCATGATTAATATTCCATAATTTAGGTTCATTAGTAATATTCTTATAGAGATTCACCACATTGAAAAAAAAATTTATAAATATAGTATATAACTAAATAATCATTTTATATTTCCATCAAACAGAATTTTCACCATCAAAATAATTATATTTCATAATATACTAATGTTATCTTATATAATCCATAACAATTTGTTATTTTCCTTTTGGTTATTTATCTATAGATTATAAAGCATAAAAATATATATATATATATAAAGAGTAGGCTATGATACCAAATATTTTCAGGATATGTCATAATTAAATACTATGGGGTTAATTGTTTCCTTTAAATAATTACAAATAATATAAACTACACACATTAAATATGGGTTTATAACTGGCCTTATCATTTTTAAATGATTAATGAAATATAAAGAAAATAAATAATCAGATAAGGACAAAATATACCCTTATAGAGGATTGGAGCTACACCAAACTTCACATATTCCACTCCACAAACACATAGAATATGATTAGTTATTTTATTCGGATGACTGTCATATGTATTTTACCACATATTCATTGCATATGACACTTAATATAATGATTTTTATTGGCCCGTCAAATTAATTTATATGGGTCCTTGAAATTATGTAATTTTTTTTGACATTTTACCATAAATGTGTATAGGTAGTTGACTCATAATAAAAAAATTAGTGAAATATGTTTACAATTAACCCAAATCTATGTCCATGTGGTTTCCACTTTGAGTAGAAACAGATGTGGAGAAAAATTTGAACAAAACAGTATCCCTTAGTTATAAAATTTTATAATCAATAGTATATGGATATTACTATAGGGAATAACTTTTCATTGTGTAGTATCACTAAATTGATCTTCATGTTATAATTATCATCAATGAATACAAAAATAATATCTCTTCCTCATTCAATTCATTACCTTTATCTTCCAATTGTATAATAATAATGAATAATGATAATATAGTATGTTGTAGATCCAATATTTGTAAAAGTTTTCCACAGTATTTTGTTAACAATGAAATGTTTTATTCTCATTGACTTCTAAAAAATAAAAATAAAAATACACAAGAAGAGTATTTCTATCTATTACATCATCTCTTTTTTATAATTAAATATTATCATGTCAATAATCATACCTCAATTTATCTATCCTGATAATCATTGTATTCAATTAGTTTGATCTTTGGGGATTCAAAATATTTTTAAAATATTTTTTATTAAACTATTTCAACATTATCCCCAATCATGTGATAATTAGTGGACTTCTAATACTGAAGATTTGAGAAAAAATCATCATTTTCAAAATTTCTTAAATATTTATGTACTTAAAATTCAATAAAATATGACATTGATATATAAATTTGATGAAAACCAATTTTCCAAAAAATAACATAATTTTTAAAATCTAAATTTCACTATCTTATGTCAATTATATAATTTCCAATAAATATATCGCATGTTCTGTATAAATTTTACGTTAAAATGAAGTTCACTATCATCCCCCATTTTATTTTTTGTGGTAATGTATCTATGGAAAAATTTTAAATGAATATTTTACCCTTACTGAATCTCTTTATAATTTCCATAATGAAAACCACCTTTATGCATGTATAATTGACCAATATGGGTACTTATACATCTTTTTTCCAAATCACAGTCATCATGGAAATGTATGAATAAATATAAGAGTTGTTAAAAAATTCATCTGAGTATTATAATCTCTATGTGTCATCTCATTTTCAAAATTACAAACATGTATGATTATTTTAGTCAAAAATATATATCATTTATCCAAAAATATTGTTAATTATTTATATATAATTTAATACACTATTTTCTTAAAATTGGAAGAGCCTTTCCAATGTCAATAATAATAAATCATAAATATAAATTTTTATATCTTTGGAAAACATAAGAGTCATTACTCTAATTTTATAATAGCATAATCCTTCCAAAACATCAAAGGTATCATTTCCATGTGTTGGATTATTATACAAGGAAATTTCATAATCCATAAAATGTGAGAGTAGAAAAATGTTCTAGATTAATAAAAAAATCACTAAATACAAAATAAATATTAAATAGTAATCACATAAAATAAAATAAATTTAGATGGTGTGATTATCAACATATAAATAAATTATCATGTAGTAAATCAAAAAATTATTATTTTACTAAAATAACACAATTAAATAATCCAATAAAAAATTCTATAGGGAATGAATATTGATATTTTTAGATGGTTCACCCACACATATCCACATTTATAGAGAACATGTAAGTAATGTGTTGACATTCCAAATAATCATTACTTCCCTAGTTTTTTTATTAAAATATTTTGGAAAATATCACTACTAATCCAAGGTTTTGGGAATCTTCCTAATTTTCTCTCGCTGGTTTCCAAGGATTTTTTACAAATATATAGTTTTGAAATGCATTTTGGTGTCCCAATGATAAATATAGGTGAAATAAACCAAATCAAACATGGGTGTTCTCCAGGATGCATTGATCCTCACTACCTGGTCTTCAAATATATCTCCAGAAAAAACATTTTTAATCTTGTTCGACAATGAAATGTCATCCATCAACTACATCAATATTTAAACTCATGATTTTAAAAAAAATTATTAATATGATCTTGTATATCTATATTCATAATATTATCAATATTTTATCTATCTATTTTCATTATATCATTTCAATATTCATTTATCCATTGAGGAAAATATAAAATTTAATATAAAATTCCAAAATACTAAAATCTCAGGACAAAAATTTCATAAATAATCATATATATAAATTTTTCTATTTTATTATCCACCTTTTCACCATATAAATAGTCAAAAGTTGTACAAAATTAATTAACAGTCCATTATTGTTCCAAATCATCTAATTTGTTCAAAACCTATAGCATTTCAAGAATCATAGAATAGTGAAAAACATTGGGGAATAACAAGATTGTTTTCCCTAAATTTTCTCAATCTTTTATAAGAATTGATTCAAGATAGGATGATTCATGAAAGAACAATGATTTTTTTCCATAACCAAAAGACATAAATTTAACGGATCTACAAATTTAATTCAAATCCTCATAATTGAAACATATTCTATTCAATCATATTGAAATGAATGTGTTATGGTGTGATTTGAATCCACATTAGATATTTTTTAGGGAATGAAATGTACCATCAGGGATAGATCATACATAAAAATTGTTTTATTTATATTACACAGTTCAACATGTTTAATTGGTGGTCAGTATATAATGGTATGAGTAACTTATTTCTGGGTGAATTTACATCATGTGACCTTGTATCATGGCATGATAATCCTATTATGGTGTAAATACATATATTGAGACTGTGAAAGATAATAAATTACTATGATATACCAACTATGTTAAACATACACAAATTTTAGAATAAATATTTGGTTTGACATAGTTATTCATTCACAATGTGATCGTTAAATTGTACCATGACTTTTAAGCACAACTCAGAAACATTTACAATCCTTCACATTCCTTCTCCAAATTTCTAATTTGGTAATCCATATCATTTAAAACATTATGTGTCTAAAATTAAAATTATAACCATCATTACAACCATTGGTCAATTAATTATACAAAACTATTTAATAAGGTAAATTATAATGCAATTATTTCATCTTTTACCGTTTATTCAATTTTTTGAATTATTTGTTGTATTTAAATAATATAATTTGAAATATTTAAAAACATTGGGTGAAACCATATTTATTAAACCAATTTACATCTTTATGAATATGTTTCCAAGGTATAATGAGATTTCATGTTGAACATCTAAATCAAATAAAATGATATATTCCATGTGTATGAACTTATAAAAAACTACAATAAAATTGATATTATATTATCAGGAATGGAATGTGGTTTACCTAAAAAATTCCTTATTTTTGGTAACATCATGACCTATATCATTAGGTCTGTATAGTAAATCTACATGACCTTAGGCCTGCCTCCCCATATATCAGAGGTTACCGACTAGGACTGAGAGTCATCAGTGGAACCATGGGGAGGTTATACCCTTCATAATAGTGAATAATATAAAATATATAAGAAAATCTATAACAATATTCAATCAGAGTACATATATATCAACAAAATCCCAAATTTATGGATTAATGAGAAAACAACAGACTAAAATGTTATAAAAAATATACAACAGTCAATCTCCCCATAGGCCAATCAAGTAAACAAACAATGAAAGGTAAAAAAGTACAATGAGGTTATAAAACATCAATCCTCTCCACATATATGTATTTATCTCATGGAAAGATATCTCACAAGGTGATCAAATCATAAAAAAACCATCCTATATTTTAAATAATGGTGGGATGCTCGGGCACCAATGTGCCATGGCTACTTGAGATTTTTATCAGTACAACTCATCAGAATATCACCAATGCAGTCCATTACCCATAAAATTATACACATCATATAATGTACCCATGATGATTTTTAGTTAAATAAAAAGTGTGTCCTTCTATGTTTTACTTGACTGCATGATGTATAAATTTAAGTTAAAAACTATGTATCTTTGTCATGCAACCATAATAACCAATGCATTTGGGTGGAATCTCCAAATTGTTCATTATATATTCATATCTTTCACTTGATCTTGTAAAGGAGATAAAATATGTAATACCTATGTTTGAATAAAACAACATATGTAATAGATATGAAAAATAACCAACAACATATAAAAATAATGAATCAATAAAAAATTATAATCATATGATCACTTGGATACCATATAATGGTTTTATTGTGCACCATAGAAGTAGTCAAGCCTATGTGAAATACAATTTTCATCAGTTCTGTTGGATAATTAATCCTGAATTTATGAATAGAACTAAATATATATATATATATATATATATATATATATATATTATATTTCCTCATTTTTGAACAAAATTCTGTCTACCTCAGAGAGCGGTGGAGGCCTTTATTTATAGATATAAGAAAATATATACATGAAGGATGAAGATGATGTGGGACTCTAAAATACAGTGAACTAGGTCCAACACATACACTAAAGATAGAATAGGTGTAACATGGAATAATTTTCCTAAAAAATAGAGAATACAACAAAATGACTATAGAGACCCAATGCTTTACGTACATGGAATTTACATTACTTTTGAAGAATACTTAGTACATAACAAAAGAAGACACACATGAACCGTAATAGTTTAGTGTCTTTGAAAACATGGAATGTAACCATCTAATCGTGGTGAAAGATCTTCAACATCTCCCATAACATTATTAACTTTTTTTCTTACCTAAAACTGTTCCTTATATCCTGGAGAAAAGAGAACATAAAAATGGTGAGCTCAAATGCTCAGTAAGGGAAATCATAGTGAACATAAAACAATCCATAAAAATTTGAAAGCAAAAACCTAAACCTGAAATTTAAACATCAAAATCATGAGCAAAGAAATAAATAGTGGAAGTACGTAAGGCATATATCATAATGGAACATCAATCATGATAAAATATAATGGGGATAAAACATGTAATTGTGGAAACCATTCAGCACATGTCAGGATTTCCATAGTATCCAAGGCATTGCTGCCAAGACCATCTTAGTAGTCAAAGTCCCTTTCTAAATTGAGTTCACTCCTCATTTCAGTTCTGTAACACTGAACCAGATTAACATACCATTCTGGCCATGTCTATCTCATGAGATATAAATCGTTTCCCAATGGATTGGAGGGAGATATAGGTCCCACCAATCTCATGACGAAATCATTCTTAGTTGTGCCACAAAATATCCATAAAACATTCATCATAACCCAAAGAATAAAATGGGTTTCATAAACATCATCCCATAATTTCATAATCCATATAAAAAAAATGGACATTTCATCATAAGAAAAGTGAACCATGTAAATCCTAGAGACATTAAACTTTAAACAAACCCATATGAAATAATTTCATCTTAGATGGAAAATGGTTTTGATAAAACATTTGAAATGAATTCTTGAGGAATATATCAATTCTTCGTCAAAATCATTTTCTTTTCAAAAAAATGCCATCCACATTTAAAATAAAATTATTTTTTTGAAAATATTCATAAAATAATGTATAGTAAGCTTCATGAAAATGAAGTGTTATGAAACCGTAAAAATCTGTTCACGCCATATAAATTAAAAATAACATTCTTCTCGTACTTTTGTCGAAAAATTCATTAAGTACCTTGAAGGGTAAATAAAAGAAAGATTCCTTCCATACCCTGGGGTAAAAGTAAAAATGGGTAAAAAAGGAGATTAAACATACGTGAAAAAACTTTTATAAAACATGGACATGGATGATAGAAATAACCCCAGTAAATACCTACGAATAACAATCTCGGATAAGAACGAGATTTGAATAATTATCCCTAACCATAGGTCCGATATGCTTCGTACGTATCCAATCCTCATGTACAATGATTTAAATAAATTTCATTGAATTATTACAGAATAATATTCATTGTTATGATATCATATATGGTTCACTTATGACTTTATATTACCCGTTCATTTGTAAGTTCCATGTTAAAGCAGTGTTTTGGGTTAAATCGTGTTATTTTTCGTATGTGTTTGGACTTGTTGTTCTTGATATTATTACTTATATCCTGATTTACATAATTACAGAATGGAAAACATGATTTATATATATTATATATTTATTATATACATATATATATGATAGATCGATTAAATGGAATGAAATACACCGTTCATGGAGATGGTAGGTCGTACGTACGCATGAACGCGGTTTTCGTTTCCTTATTGAATTAAATGAAATTACGTAGATGACATACATATATATAAAAACAAATCCAGTATAATTATTATGTAATATATTTCATGATTACTTATTATATATATTTTATAATCATTAATGAATAGTCATCATGTAGAATGAATTACATCGCGTCGTGGAGACGGTATTCCGTACGTACGCACGAGCGATGATATCATTCCCATGATTGTGGAATTTCATTGAAGTGTATGTATAATATTTCAGAATCAATATCAATTTTCAATAATCATATATAGTTATTTCTTTACACCATTATACCCATCCAAATAAGGTGGTGGTTGAAAACATATTACACCACGATGTGGAGACGATATTCCGTACGTACGCACGCGTGGTGATTTCGTTTCCGTAGGATGGATAGATGGTGAAATAGGGTTGTTTCATACTTATAATAACATATAAGTATATTAGTGATACTTATTTTATTACTTCATAATTAAACAACAAAATAATTATTAGTATAAGATGAAATAAAGTTGAAAGAACCGGTAACGGATATTACCTCTTATTTCGACACCCCTTTTTAAAACCTCCTCTCAGGGCACTATGACTGGTCTTTGAAGAAGAAACGAACCTCTAGGATGTTTCTAGGGAAGTGGATAAGAGAAATTTTCAGTGTTCGGCTGAGGTTGAAGTCTCAAAGTGGTGTGAGGAACAGAGGGAAGAGGTGCTCTTTTATAAGGGAGGAGAGGGGCACCTTTGGAATAACTAAAACTATTATTATATTATAAACCCAAATTCGGTTTTTAATATCTCCAAATTGAGTTATTTTGAAGCTAAGGTGGGGATGGGTCTACATACTCTCATCCTATAGAATATGGACAAGTATAGGTTTCTATTTTAACCTTATCATTTAGATTTGACTTTATGTTAAATAATTTTTCTTTTACCATGTCTTCCTGTTTTCATACACTATAAGGTTAATAAACATACATTAACATGCCAAACGAACCCCAAGTTTTATTATTATTAATATATATAACCTTATCTAAGTAATTTGGCCGAACCTTATATTTTTACGAATAAAATAATAATTAATAATATAATACTAGTTTTAAAAACTATTTTATGTCAATTTTGACACAATTTGGTAATTGATTTTTGAGAAAATCATAACAGAATTATTAGTTATAAAAAAGATAACTAAACCAATAATAACATGTCATATTAACCTATAAAATTAGTGGAATTCATAAAAAGTCTAAAATTACATTTATTTGGGTATTTATAACAACAATTATGTCATTATTTCATTAATAAGATAATTACTACATCATTATTGTGTCATAAATAAATTAAATTATTTAATTTCTAAAAATTATAAATAAAACAACATTATGTAGGAAATATTTTTATATTTCTAATTAATATTTAAATGCGAATTTATCTTATGTATAACCCTATATTAAAAATGATTTAGTTATTAAACATAGATTTTAACTATTTTAACACTTCTTTAAATAAATTAATAATAAATGTCCTAATCTAATCTATGTGGGCATAAATGGTCATATTTGATTCCTAAGTTTGTCTTTGGTCGAATTACAATTATCCAATAGAATTAGAGCATGTTTTAGGGTAATAATAATATCATTTTTACCCTTAATTACAGTATTTACTTTTAACCGTGGGAAAAAAGTAAAAAGTAACTATTCAAAAAAAAAAATTCATCTCATTGAACCACATTTTAGTCGTTGATACAAACCGTGTCTCTCTGATTTTCAAAATTCCACTCACAGAAGAGGTAAAATTATATTTTATGTGAATTTGAAAATTCTCCTAGGAGGTGGGTAAAAGACGGTGAAAAGTTCAATAAAATTTTTATATATCTAAAATTATTATAAAATGACTCCAATGAATTAAATTGAACATATATAGTTATTATGTATCAAATTTGACCTAAAATAAATTTAATAAAATAAATAATTATTTAAATCAAAATTCGGTTTTTGAATAGTAACCCAGTGTTTTTATTATTCATCAAAAATTGAAAGATTTTAGAAAAATACAAAAAATTCACCCTAGGATAATTTCGATATTCCAAATAAAAAAATTAAGTCAATTTCGTAAGATAAAATTTATAAAATTTTAAAAAGTGGGTATTACAATTCATAACGGCTAGTTTATATAACATATCGTTGTTTAGCGAAACTCGGTATTGCGTACAACACACGCTATCATGGAAGGTCGTGATTGCGTGTAATGCAAGACAAGTTAGGGATGTGTGTTGTGCAAGATACTTTTTCTGTAGCATACAACACAAGACATTAACGAAATTAAAAAGAATATTTTTCCTAAAATCTTGGGGGTGTTACATTTTACCCCCTTTAAAATGAATTTCACCATCGAAATTCGTCGGGGTTATAAATGGATTACTACACGAAAGATTCTTTAAAAGAATCCCACATCGTAAAAAGGAATACCAAAACATAGATTTAAAAACTAAATTATGAAACGTAATGGTTACCCAAATTAACTAATCACTGGGTTTCCACATAAGAGAATATAGGTGAAAATATGGATATGAAAGAAAAATATGACCATCAAGTTCTGATGGAGAGTGGTAGAGAACATGGCTATGAAAAATCAATCAATCACAAGGCCATACATTTGTGATGATCTAAGGTACCATATGATTCATCTGATATAATAGCACTAGGAAAACATTTTTGGTTTTCAATATCATTTTTCCTAAAGTTGAAAATTTTGAATTAGAATAAATACCTACATTATTTCGATATAATCTCACCATTGTTCGTGCCTTGAACTATATCCACTTCATCTCTTAAATAAAGGAAGTTGAATTTGTCATTCCTGAAGTGCTAACAGATCATGTGATAGAATGATGGGTCATTCCATCTGTCTTAATCAAAAGGTTATCAATAGTTATATTCATAATTCCATATATCGTATATCATTCCAAAAATGGACATATACTTCATCTATAATACCACTTAATAAAATAAAACTTGTTTATACAAACCAGGGACTTCCTGTCAGCCATTGGTAGGTGATAAAAGTCTTTTGCACTACGGTTATGGGTTCGATTCCCACATACTTGTCCGACGCGATGGGTTGTCGCCCATCCTGCAGGTTGTCCTTTTTCTAAAAATACATTACTAAAACATCCCATAAATAATATCGAAAAAAGTTCTATACTTAAACAATACTTACTTATGTCTAACATAATCCATTCCATTCTTTAGGGTTATCTAAAATACTTGATTCCAAGCTCATAGTATAAATAAAACAATTACTAGAATGGTTATCTACCAAGAATGTGAATACACTTATTTATCTCACATATGTCATAGGATATATCTTGTTGGTTTCATTCCAAACAGATGAATATCTTAGTCATATATTCTCATGAAACATAAATTACCATAGAACCTTATCGAAAACATGAATACTATCAAAAGGTAACTCCTTCCACATACCAAAATCCCAAAAAAATATATATAATCAAACCATAATATCACATAGTCCTTATATCAGTCATGAGATCATGAATACAATCAAACATCTCATTATCTTCTTATCCCATCATTATGCGCATATCATCTACTTTCCAAAAATATCTGAATAACCTTCCATGGTTACCGGTACCATTCAACATATAATTTCAAATACTTTAGGAAAAACAATAGTGTAACAATCCATAGATGATTATTTATTCTATATTACCATACATTATTCTTTATAAACATACAATCATTCCACTAAATTTTTAAACCACTGACTGAGCATCATCATTTCATTCATCTCATATTTCATTTGTAGTCTCTTCATCATCATCCACAAAAATACTACTCATATGACCATGCTGATTCTCTTCATGAGATTTTCCCTTAGGGCATTGGTTTGCATAATGCCCTTACATTCCATATTTAAAACATCTACTCATTGTTGATGTCGTGGAAATACCATTATCCTTATCCATGGTGTTAACTGATCCTTTTTATTTGCAATTACTGTCTTTTTGTCATTATTTTCCACACCCAACGAATCTTCTAGTTCCTTTGAAACAATCTCCCCAATGCCTCTTCCCACATGATTTACATGAGGGAAATTGAACATTCTTTCTTCTATGATCATCATGAAACTCCATCTTTCTCTTATTATCTGAGTCGGGAAGCTTACCAATGTTGAGATTGTTGATCATATTATGAGATTTCTGATTAGGCATAAAAACTATGTTTCGACTTCCAAATCTCGTTTCATTTGGTTTCTCATGAAAAATATCATTCCACTGTCCGTCATATCCTCCATTATCATGGATCGTCCTGTTTCCAGACATTTTCTAAAACCCAAAAATAATAGTGTGAGAGGAAAAAATCATGCTAGGGAAAAAATAGTAAAGGGGGAGTTCCCTAAATATCTAACATAATATATTAAATTCAAAGACCGTTACCGTAGTTCTAGGACTATATCCTATACGTATACTTATCCTTAGGGAGATCCCTAGACATACCTTAGAAATATCTCTGGGGATCTGACTAACATTTTCGCATCCTAGTTTCCAAAGGTTGATTAAACCTTTCCTCTGATAACAACTGTAGAGACCCAAAGCATGATGTACATGGAGATTACATTACTTTTTCGGAATACTTAGGACATAACAAAAACAGACACACAAGGACCGTAATAGTTTAGTGTCTTTGGAAACTTTGAACGTAATCTTCTAATGGCGGTGAAAGATCTTCAACATCTCCCATTACATTAATTCCCTTTTTTTCTTACCTAAAACCATTCCTTATATCATGGGTAAAAGAAAACATAAAAAGGGTGAGTTCAAATGCTTAGTAAGGGAAAACATAGTGAACATAAAACATTCCATAAACATTTGAAAGCAAAAAACATGAACATGATATTTAAACATCAAAATCTTGATCAAAGACATAAATCATGGAAGTACGTAAGTCATATATCATAATGGAACATAAATCATGATAAAATATAATGGGAATAAAACATTTAATTGTGGAAACCATTCAGCATATGTCATGATTTCTATAGTAGCCGAGGCATTGCTTCCAAGACCATCTTAGTGGACAAAGTCCCTTTCTAAATCAAGTTCACTCCTCATTTCAGTCCTGTAACACTGAACCGGATTAACATGCCATTCAATACATGTCTATTTCATGAGATATAATTCTTTTCACACTGCATTGGAGGGAGATATAGGTCCCACCCATCTCATAATGAAATCATTCTTACTTGTGCTAGAAAATAACCTTAAAACATTCATCAATACCCAAAAAATAAAATGGGTTTCATAAACATCATCCCATCATTTCATAATCCATATAAAACAAATGGACATTTCACCATATGAAAAGTGAACCGTGTAAATCATATAGACATTAAACTTTAAACATACACATATGATATAATTTCATCCTAGATGGAAAATGGTTTTGATAAAACATTTGAAATGAATTCTTGATGAAAATATCCTTTCTTCGTCAAAATAATTTTCCTTTGAAAAAAAAGTCCACGAATATTTAAAATAAATGTATTTTGTTTAAAATATTCATAAAATAATATAGAGTAAGCTTCTTCAAAATGAGGCGTTATGAAATCTAAAAAATCCGTTCACGTTGTACAAGTTAAAAATAACATTCTTCTCTTACTTTTGTTGGAAAAGTCAAAAAGTACCTTCTAGGGAAAATAAAAGAAAGATTCCTTCGATACCATTGGGTAAAAGAAAAAATGGTTAAAAAAAGTCTTTAGAAATACATGAAAAAACTTTTATGAAACAAGGACATGGATGACATAAATAACCCCAGTAAGTATTTATGAATAACAACATCGGATAAGAATGAGATTGGAATAGCTATCCATTTCCTTAGTTATGATATTCTTAGTACGTATCTGAACCTCCTGTATAATAATTTAAATAATTTAATTGACTTATTATAGAATAATATTCATTGTTATTATATCATATATTGTTCACTTATGACTTTATATTACCCGTTTTTTTGTAAGTTCCATGTTAAAGTAGCATTTTGGGTTAAATCATGTTATTTATTGTACTTGTTTGGACTTGTTATTCATGATATTATTACTTATATCCTGATTTAAATAATTCCATAATGTAAAAAATGATTTATATATAATATATATTCAGTATATACATATATATATGATAGATCGATTAAATCGAATGAAATACACCATTCATGGAGACGGTAGGCCGTACGTACACATGAACGCTGTTTTCGTTTCCTTATTGAAATGAATGAAATTAAGTAGATGACATAAATATATATACACATAAATACAGTATAATTATTATCTCATATATTTCATGATTACTTATTATATATACTTTATAATCATTCATGAATGGTTATCATGGAGAATGAATCTCATCGCGTCGTGGAGACGGTATTCCGTACGTACGCACGAGCGATGATATCATTACCATGATCGTGGAATTTCATTGATGTGTATGTATAATATTTAAGAATAAATATCACTTTGTAATAATCATATATAGTTTTTTAATTACACCATTATACACTTCCATGTAAGGTGGTCGTCGAAAACAGATTACACCACGACGTGGAGACGGTATTCCGTACGTACGCACGAGCGGTGATTTTGTTTTCCATAGGATGGGTAGATGGTGAAATAGGGTTGTCTCATACATATAATAACATATAATTATATTATTGATAAATATGTTATTACTTCATAATGAAACAACTAAATAATAATAAGTAGAAAAATAAATAATGTTGAAAGAATCGGTAATGGATATTACTTCTTATTTGGACACGCCTTTTTGAAACCTCCACTTAGGGCACTATGATTGGGATTTGAAGAAGACAAGAACCTCTAGGATGTTTCTAGGGAAGTGGAGAAGAGATATTGGCAGGGTTTGGCTGAGCATGAAGGCTCAATGTGGTGTGAGGAAGAGAGGGAAGAGGTTCCATTTTATAAGGGAGGAGAGGGGCACCTTTGGAATAACTAAAAATAATATTTTATTATAAAGTCATATTCGGTTTTTAATAGCTCCAAATTGAGTTATTTTTAAGATAAGGTGGGTATGGGTCGAAATAATCTCATCAAATAGAATTTATACAAGTTTAGGTTTCTATTTTAACCTTATCATTTTGATTTATCTTTAAGTTAAATAATTTTTCTTTTACCGTGTCTTCTTCTTTTCATACACTATGAGGTTAATAAACTTACTATAACAATCCAATCGAACCCCAAGTTGTTTATTATTAATATATATAACCTTACTAAGTCATTTTTCTGAAACTTAGATTTTTAAGAATAACATAACAATTAATAATATATTACTTGTTTTAAAAACTATTTTTTTGTCAATTTTGACACTATTTGGTAATTGATTTTTTTGAAAATTATAAAAGAATGATTAGTTCGAAAAAAGATAACTAAATCAATAATAACATGTCATATTAACCTATAAAATTAGTGTAATTCATAAAAAGTCTCAAATTTCATTTATTTGGTTATATATAACATCAATTATGTCAATATTTCATTAATGAGATAATTACTGCATCATCATTGTGTCATAAATAAATTAAAATATATAATGTCTATAAATTATAAATAAAACCCCATTATATAGGAAATATTTTTATCTTTCAAATTAATATTTATAGTCTAATTTATCTTATGTATAACCCTATATTAAAAATGATTTAGTTATTAAACTTTGATTTTAACTATTTTAACCCTTCTTTAAATAAATTAATAATAAATATCCTAATCTAATCCATGTGGGTCTAAAGGGTCATATTTTAGTCCTAAGGTTGTTTTTGGACGAATTACACTTATCCAATATAATTACGACATGTTTTAAGTTAATAATAATATCATTTTTACCCTTAATTACCCTATTTACTTTTAACCGTGGAAAAACAAAAGTAAAAAAGTTAATATTCACCAAAAAATATTTTAATCTCATTGAACCATATTTTAGACCTTGATACAAACCATGTCTCTTAGATTTTAGAAATTCCACTAACAGAAGCGGTAAAGTTATGTTTTATTTGAATTTGCAAATTTTCCTAGGAGGTGGGTAAAAGACGGTGAAAAGTTCAATAAATTTTTTATATATCTAAAATTATTATAAAATGACTCCAATGAATTACATTGAACTTATATAGGTATTATGTATCAATTTTGACCTAAAATAAATTTAAATAAAATAAAGAATTATTTAAATAAAAAGTCGGTTTTTGAATAGTAACCCAGTGTTTTCACTATTCATCAAAAATTGAATCTTTTTAGAAAAATACCAAAAATTTACCCTAGGCTAATTTCGATATTCCAAATCCAAAAATGAACTCCATTTAGAAATATGAAATTTATAATATTTCAAAAAGTGGATATTACTTTTCATAACGGCTAGTTTATATAACATAACGTCGTATAGCGAAACTCGGTATTGCGTACAACACACGCTATCGCGGAAGGTCGTGATTGCGTGTAATGCAAGAGAAGTCAGGGGTGCGTGTTGTGAAAGCTCTTTTTGGTGTAGCGTATGACACAAGACATTAATGAAATTAAAAATAATATTTTTCATAAAATCTCGGGGTGTTACAATGACCAAACACCATACCCCTCATGATGGGTCATTGATGTTGTGTATTCACAACATGGTGAAAATAAATCTAGTGGATTTCCCAATAAGCCTTTACTGAATATGTCTGCAAGATTAGGAGGAGTGTAAATTTAATTAATGATGTTATGTCTGTGCAAAGGGTGATGGTCAAGGACTTAAAAAACAAAATCAATATACTATGAGGATTAATGGAATTATATATTAGAAACCATCGTCATAGTTTCCATGTTATCATATAAAACGACCGCGAGTCTATAGTGAGAAACCAAATTAACAAAGGATGTGTCAAGGAAAATGAATTTTGGTAGTGAAAATGGCCATAAAAATTTATTCATATTCATCACATGAACTAGATAAGATATATATTTTCATTAATTTATATGAGATTATGTTACTATCTAGAAAAACCAAAGACCCATAAGTATTCTTTCAGGTACATTTCAGGCCAGCATAGTCAATATCACAAATGGACTCAATATTCAGATGATTCTGATGTGAATACCAAATTCCATGGACATGAAATATCATAATGTAATTGAAAATGTGAAGGATATTGTCCAATTGAAATTTCATTGTATGGTCAATGAATTGAAAAACCTTTTTGACATTGAAGGAATTATCTGGACGAGTCATGGGTAGATAATTGAGCTTTCCCACAAGATGATGATACCTATCATGAAGAGAGTATGGGTTTATGAGATAATATAGGTATCGTTTCACTAGTTGGAGAGGAGTGGTTATGGAGACATGTCGAGAAAATTCAGTATCCTACATGATATCCAACTCATATTTTCATCGTGAAAGAAAGATGTTGGTAGGAGAAAGGGAGACTTTAATTCCATGAAAAAATTTCAAAGGAACAAGGTCTTTGTTATAAAACTATTGTTCAAGGTAACCCTTAAAAACATCAATTTCATTTGAGTATCTACCTATAACAATGATATCATTAGTGTACACAACCAACAGTATGGGGCCATAGGGTGTTTGTTAATGAAAACCAGTGTTATCCTTAATACATTAACATAGAAAAAATGAAGTTAATAAAGTGAAAAATATATCAAACCATGCTTGAGGAGAATTGATAATTCCATAAAGTGATAAACGAATATCAAATGATTTAGAACCATACCCATAAGGAAATAAATCCAACATTTTTACTCAGATATACCACCTCATCAAGAAAACAATGTATAAATGTATTCATGACATCATGTTGAGGATGATGATAATGTGAAGTAGCTTCAAGAGATAAGGATACCTGAACAGAGGCCATTGAAAAAACATAAGGGAATGGGTGGAAAAAGTCATCATCATATTTATGATCAAGTTATTTGGAAATAAGAAACCATGTAAGGCAATGAAGATTGACAATGACATTTACATTTACTCTAAAAAACCAGTTTCATCGAAAATCTGGTTTACCTAATGAAAGGGGGACCAAATATCAAGAGTTTTTTTCCATGTCCTACAATTCATCATGAATTTCTTAAATCCATAAAGGGTTAGATTTATCATTTTTAATCATATGTGGAATAGATATAAACTCCATATAAAAAAATCCATTGTATGAAGTTATGTACATATGATTTTTTTTTCAAGAGTGTATACCTTTATATAACTTGACAGAAATTTCATCTATGCTCATACTAGGGGCGTCTAAAAATATATTGGGGATGCTGATATTTTTTTTCCAAAAAGGCTCATGTTTTATGGAAAAAAATTAATAATTTATAATCCAAATATCATTAAAGTGGTACAATAATGGTAGGGTGGGAATATGTTGAGAGGGATACAATAATCGATTGTGGTATCTGGGTGGGGAGATGGTGGATAGAACGAAAATTGAGAGTTCTCAATAATGGAGGCATAAAAAATATAATATTAAACAATAATTCTAGAAATAAATAGTTGTATATTGGTTGGGTGAAAGTGTAATCTATAAAGTTGAACCATAGTGATTTTGGTGGATATTATAATAAATGGTGGCATGTTTCATGAGAAAAATACTGTGGAAACTCTGAGAGAAATTAACGACCAATGATTAATAAAAGAATAAAAGGGGAAACAAAATAATGATAATAATATCATATGAAATATATATTTTCATTGTCAAGAAAATGATTCCCACATCCATGGAGAGATATATGTTCCATAAATTTTGGAGAAAAATTACAAATTTGTTTATCAGAATTTCAAACAAAAAAACCCTTGCATAAATAAGTTAATAAGGAATAAATAATAGTATTAAAAAAAATACAATAAGTCTATGAACGTAAATTAATGATGGTTGGATGTACACACTAATATAGTGTCTTGAAAGCCCATGTACAAGCTACTACAATGGCTGTGGATTAATGTCTTTAGATCTACATTATGGATTGATATCAATATTCTTGAAAACAACCGAACATATCATGATACAGTAATCCAACACATAAAAGAGTCACCAAAACACATAAATTGGAAGAGTGTGGGGAGCTATATATGGTAACAACTCCCCAAATGGACTCTCACTCAAATAGATAGATAAATGAAGGGGATTTTTAAATTAGGAATCAGTAAGAATGTCATCCTCCCTAAAAAATAATGTCCGTCCTTCATTTGAAATAATATGGAATGAGAATTCTATAAAATATAATGATGTTTAAGCTATTCCCCTCCAATATGATTATGTGTATCAGTGAAGGATGTTTTATTAAGTACACCATGACTATTTTGAAATAGATATAGTAAGTCCATCGATTCTCCAAATGAATTCATTTAATAACAATGGATAACTCACTGTGAATATTATGGAATTTTTTTCGAAATTGTTATAAAGATTAAAACAATCATAAATGAGATAATTCCATGAATTGAGAGGGAAATAATCAATATAGGATACATAATAATGGTATCCTAATTAACATGTGACTATGCAGGGTCCACATAAATCAAAATGGACTAAATCAAAAGGATTATATAATGAATAAAAAAATGTGGAACATAAGAATTGAGATGATGTTTTCTAAACATACTAGACACAAAATGAAAAGAATGGTTCATAATGAAATTTGGATAAATCTATTGTATGAGTGAAATCGATATATTTTCATGTAAAAATTGATAACTAATACCACAAGTAGAGATATGAAATCACCAAAGGGATATTGGAGTATCGAACATGTACAAATAATCATGATGATGACCTCTACCAATCTCCGTATTCATTGAAAACTCCTGAAAAACAAAATCAGATGATGTAAAAATTGAAACAAAGTATAATTCCTTTGTGATCTCACTAATTGATAATACATTAAAATGATTTTGAGTAACATGATCTATTGAATACATGAAAAAAAAGGAATCTAGTATCATATTACAAATCCTTCAGTAAAGATATTGAATCCATTATCAATAATTATCACATTGGTGCCAATATATAGATAATAAGTTTTTAGTAATCCAGTATGACCAATGAGATAATCATAATAACTAGAATCATGCATCCATGTATTTGGCTGTTGATACAAAAATAGGTGGTTCCACTCATCATAATAATAGATTCCAAATATGTGGAGGGTAGTAAATTTGAATGATGAGATTGCATAAGATCTAACTCATCCATTGAGAGATCTAATTTGGGATGAATATGAGATGGTTTTGGGGATGATTCAACTAGAGATGTGTATACCTACCAATTTTAGTGAGAAGGATGTCCATCGAAAACCTAAAAATGATCAATGAGCTATTCAGGCTTTGCAAAGTGGTAGAAAAAATGATAGTTGTGACACAAACCAAGTCCATGACTATGTTTTCCCAAAAAAACAATGACCACCATTATAGCCTAGTAATGTAGAATAATATTCAATGTCAATAGGTTGTGAAAGAACCTAATATTTTTTCCATGGTGATGGTGGACCAATTGAATCCCTTGAGTGGAGGGGGTGGCCATCATTTCAATGATAGTTGTTATATACTCTGGATCAAGACAAAGAAGAAGACTGAAATATATAACTATTCCTACTAGACCAAAATTTAATTTTGTGTTTTTATAAGGGGACAATTATCATTTAACTAATTCTACAAATATTGAAGTTATTTATATTAATACACTCATCCATAAGGCATGTTGGCATAGTGATCAACCACAAAAGAATCATGGATGTCTGTGAGGAATCTTCCACGTTAGGATGAATAGTCGTAAGAGGCAAATAGTTATGATCAAGATGATTGGAAGGAATGAGTGATGTATCATTTTAGGAATATTTGTTAATATAAAACATTACTCACTAAGAAAATAATGTCACCGTGTTTACTATTATATCATTAATGTAGAGAAATTAGGAATCAAACGTCAAGTAGCTATAGGAGAAGACCGAGAAGGAATTCTATGGACTTAATGATTCCATGTAGTGTTTTTAAACTTTTTGATGCGTAGATTCCCTGATGTAGATCCCTATATTTTTCAAGGAGGAGGAGCTTTAAGGGATTTTTGAGGATCACTGTATAAGGAAAAAATGCACACCATAAACACATCAAGAGAGTCGCTCAATCAACCATGATTGTGCAAGGAGGGGGAAAATGTCTTGTATAGTCCATATATGAGGTCACTATAAAGATATGATGGTAGATAAGAATTTATACCATTTTAATAACAATAAATTGGGTTCATACACAGTTTCCTAGAAATTCACATTGGTAGAAGGGTGTTTGTGGGAGGCGCAATAGATGCCCAATCAAGATGGCATGTAGCAAGGCATATGGAGTAGAGGAGATGGTGGGTATTAGAGGAAGGTAGGGTTGAGAAGAAGATAATAGTGCATGAATTAAGGAAGGTCATGATAAGAGTAATGTTATGTTGGGTGTAGAAAAAAGAAAAAATTTAGGGTATGATGAATATATAAAAAATCATGGCACCTAAGAGGGAAAAAAATTAGTGCGTAAGGTTCTCTCTGATATCATGTAGACCAATATTTATTCTACCTAAATGAGAGGTAGAGACCATTATTTATATATATTGGAAAATAAATATATTCTGGTAAATGATATGGTATTCTAAAACGCATTTAACTTTGTCCAAAAAACATATTTTTTATGATTGATTTATATAGATGATAATTTACATCTGTTTTATTAATTTCTTCATTATAAATTCATTTGGAAAGTTATTGTAATGAGTTATTTTGATGATTGATCTTATGTATAATAACTCTAGTAGGGATCCAAAAATTCTACAATGACTTGGAAATTCTTCAATGAATCTATAGGAGGCAGCATAGACAATCCTAATCACATTCATCATCATCATTGATCTAAATAAGTACTATTTAGATGAAAATCAACTATTTTTTGTACATTAACAATAATAGATCAATATAATTCACTATCTTTCGAGTATTCCTAGTTACCTTGTGGGTGTACCAAAATCCATTACTCAAATGAAGACCATAACCAGACAAGTTATAATTTTCATCCTGTGACTATTCTTCATTGTCAAGGAATTTTGTTTCATGGAGGTAAAATTACCTCAGTTGAAGACTGAAACTGATAGAAGTCAAAATCCAACCCTAAAGGCACATGACCATGACCCTTTCTATTAGGACACCCAGGCGGGGGATAAACATGGTTGGTAGGATTCCCTTTTACCCTAAATAAAACATCACTTCCCATTGCATGGTCTAATAAACCATTAAATTCATATTCCCCAACTTACATACAACATTAGTGGGTCCTGGGGGCCATTCAATTACTCCTGCATGGTCTATAAGGAAATTGAAGAAATATATATTAAATCCTAGGCATGATTATATGATTAATCAAACCCAGAACCATAAGAATCAGCTCCAGTTTCACTGACAATCCCATCACATCCCCAGGGGAAATAGACATTGATTTAATTCTTCATAATTAAACTATAGAAAACCTATCATCCCATGGTTGGATCCAATGGTGTTTTTAGATCACACTCCTCATATATCCACTAACCCCAATGTGTTCCTAGGGTTCAAAAGGTTCATCCTAGAAGGTTTAAAGGGAAGGTGGAGAAAAAAAATAAATAAAAGGAATGAATCTTGGAGGACAAAAAACTATAACCCCATGATTAAACTACAAAACCACTTCCACTCCCTTCCCACCCCAAGTGAAAAAACGTGGTTAGAAATATTCCAGTTTAACCCAAGTTAATCTTCACTTCTTATGGCTGGATCTACTGATCCAGGTAGATCATGTTTATGAGCTATCTAGTGACACTGGTGCATCCGAGGGGGTTATCCATTTCCTCTTATAGGATGTATAGTAAAATAAGAGCAAAATCAGTTAACAAATTAGTGTGAAGTTGATATCACATGATCCTGGACCCTCAATATTCAAATCTAGTTCCTCCTCCACACCCTGTCTTCCCTATATAAAAAACCATGGTTATAAATCTTCTGTTTTATCCCATTGAATCCATTACTTCCCAGGGATGGATCAACCATTACATATAGTTCATAATCCAAATATATCCTCCCAATAGTAGTGGGTCCCTGATGGTTAGACATTTATTAATAAAATGTGTATGGGGTAATTTTTATCCACATATAATAAACCATATGCATGAATCTAAGAGGAATCAAAACAAAAACTCTATGTTAATACTCTAGTACTACTTCCACTCCTCGCTTTCCCCTTGGAGAAAATGTGGTTGTAAAAGTACCCTTTCAATACAAGGTAGCATTTTTTTAAATTGGGTGGATAAACCTACATTGGTATTTCACATTCCCCAGTTATTCCCTAATAAATGTGGGTCTAGAGTGGTCTTCCTGTTCCTCCTACATGGTGTATGAGGACAATGGAGGGACATCTGAAAAATCATAGGCATCAAGATAATAGGACACAAACCCAAAACCATAGTCTTTGACTCTACTTCCACATCTGGTATATCCATTCCAATAAATGTTAATAACATATAAACATCATTTAAACTGAAATGGGAAAAATATTTCATTACCTAGTCACTAATTCTATATCACTCATGACTCACCCAACATATCATAGTTTCCAATAAACTTATGACATAATGGTTTAATTGATAAATCAATGTACATGATTCATTAAAAAAATTAATAATAATATAAATTCTAAGGATCATTTAACTTATTTATGGATTGAAATATCCAATGACATATAAATCATTTGTTGTTCCAACATGCGAGTCTCTTCGAATAACATATTCTCATTGAGATTACTGAGTGGAATATTATTATGTTTATGTATCAATTAATTTTGAGACTCTACCCCCTAATAGTTTTTTAGGTGTGTCCCATTAGTATTGTATCACAATTTTCTAAAAATAGTATGCAACTATTATGCAATTTTAATAAGAAAATTACCCTATTTATATTATCTTATTATATTTCATGCAGAATAAATATCATCAAGTTATAAAATAATTCAATATTCAAAAAATTGAATATACATGTTGTTATAAAGTGAAATGGATATTTTATAAGTAAATCATTCCTAAATATTTTCCTTAGATTACCATTGTAATATTTTCCCCCTCTTCACATCATTCCTCCTGCATGCAAATTACCCATTACCCGGGAAACCATTACTTCCCCGCCACTACCATCTACCTGAGAAGGGAAAATGGAGAGAGGAAAATAGATATAAAAAGGGTGTCTAATAGAGAGAGATAGATATATAGGTATCCATCCATGTACTACCACCATTCTCATGGCACTATCAGTCCCTCCATCGATCACTACCATCATGAAGAATGAATTTAGCTTTTAAAATTTATACTAAAATCGACACATAGTTTTTAAAAAAATAATGGGTATTACTCAAAACTAATATTTAATAAGTAGAAAATTAATAATTATATTTTTAGTCAATAAAACACTATAGTATTATTAAAGAAATAATTAATGAGGAAACAAAAATCTATATATCATGGATGGATCCCTCATTGATGATGTTTACATTTTCATCTTTTTTCATCGATGATACTGATGGGGGGTTATTTGATACCTCCAAAATCCCTCTGTTGATAACATAGAATCAATGGATTCATGTGAATAACCTTGGGATTTCGAGGTAAAGAAGTTTAAATTTGTATAATTAAAAATTATTATAATTAATATCCCAAAAATTTAATTACTTAACTTATATAGGACGCTTCCATTTTATATAATTAATCCATCTATGATAGTCATCCTAGGGAACTACGATGTGAGCGAAAGTTGTACCCATCACTAACGTAATATTTTGTTTTATAGTATCAATAGCTATCCCAATTTTCATGTTTGAAGATCTATTTGATAGAAAAAAGATTTTCCCCCTAAGCAAGCATGTTCACATTAAAAATAATATATAATTTTAAATTTATTATTTTTGGGTCCTTACAATGCTCGCGATTCCACACCATCTTATCGCATGGGTAAGCACCAGACCTTTGTATCATTGAACATATCATAAATTTTTTATATGGTCATCTACTTGGGGAAATATACTGTTTTACCCCAAGGAGGATCCTGAGACACTACAATATAAAATTGGTCTATATCATTTCAAACGAAACTTCCACGTCCTAATAAATAAATAAATATATTTTAAATGATGTTTAAAGTATATACCATTTATGTCAGTGGTCCCTTAATGTAGACCATACAACATTCTGGGAATTTTTTAAAATAAAAATAAAATATATTTACCTAAAAAATATTATTCATTAAATAAATAAATTAATTAATATTATATTTACTTAACTCATGTGTAAATATTTAATAGAATAATATTATAACAGAATATATTTTCATATTAATATATTCAAAAATTTGTGAATAAATAAATTTTTAGTTATTTCCTAATAAAAAAATAATTTAAAAATGTATTATATTCACTAACTTGTTAATAAATATTTATTTAATTGTTTAAACCACATATATACATTATAAACACAAATATACCAGATGAATGCATATTTTTCAATCAAAAAACCAGAATCATTATTATTCCATAAACCATAAATAATATTAATTGTTATTATTAAATTAATAATAATAATTTAGGCCACATTCCCAGTGTGAATGGGTGAAAATATTATTCAAAGACTAGAATCTAATGAAATAGAATCCACCCTTTAAAAATAAGTTAAGGACACAATAAAAATATACTTGAGTATATATTATTTTATATAATCCATATTTCATTATATCTCATCTAGAAGGTTTCATACTTTTGTTGTCAACCTATATGATTTCTTTTTTTTTGTTGACTTCCATAAAATAACTCATCGATGAAAAACATGGACATAGATTTAATGAAACAATTCTATTTAATGTTTCCTATATATTTACATCCATTAACTTGGAGAAAAAAATACATTATTTACATATTCAATTAATGTAGAACTTATGATTCACCTAATGTATCGTACCTTTTATCAAGAAAGAGTCATTATAGTTTCAATAAAAACATCAATGTACATGATTCATGATATACACAACTATATATTTTATTAATATTTTGGACTACCATTTTTCAATGATAAAAATACTGATAATGGTTAGAATTATATCTACTCTAACTTAAATTGTGGATAAATGTTCCTTTTATCAATTCTAAAAAAAGTGCTGATAGAATGAATCATTTGTTAGTGATATCATTAGCATTGATAAATGTTGTTGTTAATAATTTAATTTATATATAAATATATACGATTCAGATATCAATTAGTAAATCAATTTATTTAAATAAATTTAATAAAAATATATATTATAAAATAAATAATATAAGATATTATACCTCATCCCCAGCGGATAATGGTAACTGTGTATAATTCAATTTTTATAAACATATTTATATATTTTAAAATATAATTTATATACCAGGATTTATATATATTTATCATGTTAAATAATATATTTATTAAAAAATATATTATATAATATATTACACATTCTCCCTTATGTAATGTAAATGGAAGACAACTACACCCCATGTCTCAGACTTAGGCAAGACAACCCCCCCCCCCCCAATTTATATATATTTACATATTTATTTTAATTTGATTTATATATAAATAAGTACATAAACTTATATAAACATGGTTTATAACCATATTATAAAATAATATTAATCATAATGTGACTTTCTAAAAAAATTTGGAATTTATATTAATCAATAAAAATGAATAATTATATATATATATATTATTAAAATAGTTATATATTATTAAATATTAATTATTTATTATATATATATTTGATTATCCTTTTATACTTATTTATAGCTACATATGTAATTATAATTACACACACATATTTATGTGCATGTGTATTACAATATAGTGAGATAAATTATATAAATATATAAAAATGAATTAAATAGAGTTCATATTTGAATTTATATATTTATATTAATATCAAATAAATTAAAATTTTCACTTAAATTTATATGTATATGTGTATGCATATGTATCTATGTATATGTATCTATACCCTTGTGTGTGCATGAATGTATGTGTGTGAAGTCATATGTTAGTTCATGTACATGTGTGTATATGAATGTACGAGTATGTATGAATCTAAATTTTAATGTAGGCTTGTATATATGTTTTATGTGTATGTATGTTTTATGTATGTGTATGTGTATGTGTTTGTGTTTGTGTATGTGAATGATTATGTGTATGTATATTGATGTATGTGTTGAATTTTTGTGGTATATGTGGATGAGGATATATGATATTACGTGTATGTTAGTGTAGGTATGTGTTTATGAGTATATGTATGTATGTTTGTGTATGTTTATATATGTTGATGTATATGTGTATACGTATGTGAATGTATGCATGTGATTCTTAATGTAGTATGTGTATGTATATGTATGTATTGGTATGTATGTTTGTGTCATTGTGTGTTTGTGTGTTTGTATATATATGTTTATGATTGTGTGTAAATGAATCTATATGTGTATAAGAAACTATACATATGTATGTGTATGTGTAAGACTGTGACTATTTGTATTTTTCTGTTTATGTGAATGTGTATGAATATTTGTAGATAAGTATAACATTATACAATTGGAAAATGTTTTTTATTTCAAATTGATTTCTCATTTTATATATATATATATATATATATTAATACACACATATATGTACTCACAATCCCTGGAAAGGCATTTTCTTTGTCAAATGTAATTATATAAATTTTATATTTTATTATATATACAATTATATATATAGTATTTCTATATTTTATTTATTTTTCAATATCTATTTATGAATTTTATAAATATTAATATTTAAAAACGCAAGGTGGCGATGATGTTGGTAGTGATAAAGGCATGCGATGATGCCAATAATAATGTAGGGCCTTCAGGCCATCAAATGGTGGGCCCTCTTCCCATTTAAAATTCAATGGTCCAACTATATAGATTTTCAATAGTGGGAGGGGTGGAATTTATCCTTGATGTCCTATGACTATGTCTGTTGTTCCGTTTCATGTAACCTCTAAGTCCTTAAATAAATATTCATTCATTCAATTTAATTTAATAATTAAGAATTTAAATCTGTATGAAATTAATATTTCATCATTTCTATTTAGTAATTTATTGTGAATATTTTGTATTAAAAGAATTTTTTTAATATTTATTCTATATTATTTTATTATTTGCCCAATTTTATATTTTTGTAATTGATATAAATAATATTTTATAATTTTTAAAATAATTATTTTAATTTATTTAACATTAATTTTTAATTTTTAATCAAATATAAAATTTATTCACTTGATACTATTTTTTATATTTCAATACTTATCGTTATTAATTTTATATTTATTTTTAATGTTATTCCATTTAATTTGTTTGTGATGTAGTCATTTATTATTCTTATTTATATATTTTTATGTATTAATATTTTGGACTTTTAATATTTGTGTAATTTTAATAATTAATACTTACTCAATGTTATTTTTATATATTTTTTTAAATAATTATAAAATTATTATTTATTCATTATTATTTATTAAATTATTTTAAATCTCTTTTTTACATTAAATTTTAAATTTTTATATTTTTATCATTAATATTTGTTCACATTTAATATTTAAATAATTTATTTTAATAAAATTAATAATTAATTCTATAAAATTTATGAAATTTAATCATTTTTATTTAATATTTTCATTAATTTTAAAATTTTTGTTGATTATTAATTCTTATTCACGATTAATTTTTTTTTTTCAATTTTAATATTTATTTTTTTAATATTTGAACAATTAATTCATTTTTAATATTTCATTATAAATTTGTATTAATTAACATTTAACATTTTTACTATATTCTTAATTTACATAAATAATATTTATTCAATTTTATTTTATTATTTTTAAATTAAAATCATTATAGAAATGTTAATTTTCAATTTTTAATTAGTAATTTATTAAAAATCCTTTTTATTTAAATGTAATTTTTAGTATTTATTCGTTTATAATGTGTATGTGTTGACGTTTGAAGACGTAGGGTTACAAAATGAGTTTGTTGATTTTGTTTTGAAGTTTAAGATGGCGTGGTTATTGCTGATGTTCTTGAAGTGGTTATCTGTATATATATATATATATATTCACACACATCTGAATGAACTTTTGGGGGTCTGTTTGGTGACTTTCATATATAGGACATCTGGTTAGTCTACATATGGAGATGTGGATTCATAAAAAAATCATCTCATCCCACTTAAGTCCAGTACCCATGTAGCCGACGAACAAGATGGTGGCCATGCTCAAGAATAACACTGCCAAGCAGGACAACAAGAAGGGTCATAGTGCATTTGAGTGTCGATTTCGAGGGATGAAATGGAATCATAGGAGTCAATTATGTAATATTTTTAAACCTTGATCAACGTAACTACATCTTCATTAGATATGAACAACCAAATAAGAAGTAAATAGATCTCGCATGAATGAATTAATCATTAAAATTAGACAAAAACTTATTTTGTTCGATTCATCGGCACATTAGACATCCTCTCATCTCTAGTGACTTCTGATCTAATGAACCAAATATGGATTCGTATTGATCGTCCTTACATGCTTCAAAAGTCTATAGGAACATCGATCGTTTATTTTCAGGTGCTAGCGTGGAGATCTGCTGAAGAATATGATATCAGAACGTTCACCACTACGATGATACTTCATTTCAGGAAGGAGAAAATAGATTGGTTTCTCAGATCAAAAAATAATATCTCTAAGATGTATTAGATGTTAGATATCATCTCTCAAATTCATGCTTTGAATAGTTCCACAAATGATAAACTCTTACCACTTATATAGTAAGGTACAAAATACGTGGAAATGGATCCCTAGCCACTCTAGATACTATACACATTAAATAACATATAAATTATATGTTATGGCCTAAACAAAATGACATTATCATAATTAATATTTTTACTACATGTAATATAAAAAATATATTACATGATAAAAGCGCGTTATTAACTCGACTCACCATTCTTACAAATATTAATCAAAATTAAATATTCAAAAAATATTTGTTCGTTAAATATTTTACCATGAATTCACTTAATATATAATAAATTATTTTAATAACTAAATTTAAAAAAATGTATTATAAACTTTATTTTTTCTAATTTATTTATTTTATGGTGATCGATCATGCTCATACATCTCCCAGACCACATGGTTGGGACCACCATGTCATTTAGTCTTATATATTAGAATATGCCAGAATTCTGACTACTTTTTGTGTGACTCTTTATCCCTTATCTAGATACGATAAAATATTATATGCATACCATTAGTAGATTAATGTAACCCATGAAGGACCCTAAGGCGGTAAAGAATTTGTATAGGGACGCCAACCTCCTATGAACACATGTTGTGTATTATAATCACTTTATCTCACAATATATCATAAAGAAGGACACACACATCATGTAATCATGATTTATTTCATTATTATTCATTTAACTTACTTGATGGTATTTAATTATTTTACCCTGGTCATGGATTTAGTGAAGATAATGTTTTCCTAGTCAATAAGGACATAGATACCACATTCTATCAAAAACTGAAAATTTCATCTTGATTATTCAAGCAACTGTCATACCACTAATGGAAAACCAATTACATGCAACATCTTTATAAAATAAATGTCATTATTTTATAATTTTATAAAATTACATAATCAAATGATACACATTTATAACAAACTCAAATCATGTTACCAATAATTTTTTTTACAAATAGAAACAACCAATGATATATGAAACAATTTTTTGTTCTAATTTGAAGATGGTCCTTATAATATCATAAAATTGAGATCTTAGTGTATGAAATTAATGAGGAGAAAAATCAATGTTTATTGTCTACCAACACATTACAGTCCCAAATCATCTATTTCCTATTAGAATGTTATTTATGGACCATATGAAATTTCTTTATAATTAATGTCCTAGTATCTTGAGGATCTCATTTTAGCATTGGAAGAATTATATACTTTTGATATTACAAATAATATATTGAATTATCTTGTAAATATCGGACATTTAAATATCAGTACTATTATGGTAGTGATAAATCATGCATAAATCAATGGATAAATTATATGGTAATCAAAATTACTCTTCATTTTGGGTATATGGAAACCACGTTATAACACTCCCACTAGTACTGGAGCCAATTGGTTTACCATCCTTATTTTGTCTCACATGATAAGATCATGATTTTGGTGAGTTATAGATTTAGCCAATGGGCCTTCCACATCATTACTATATGGATGTTATTTTATATATGACTTTAACACCTTTATTATTCTTCCATGAGAGATGATATCTTCGGGTATATTTAATTTTTACACTATAAAAACCATTACATCATTCATAGTACTAGTATTTGTTATTAACATAATTTATATTATGGTAAATATTTTTTAACATCGTAATATTACCAAAAAACTATTACAAGTTGTTATGTATTTTACATTAATTCTACTACATTAGAACTCAAAACACACTAAGTATTTTTACATTTGGAAACCTCAAGTTTGAATGAGAATATCTTTCTCATTACCATTGCATGAATTGGCTATTAGATCTTATTGATGTAAATTAAGAATAGTGTACATTCACTTAAAACAATGATCCCTTACTTTACATGTACATGGGACATATCTCTTGTACTCAGGTATAATTGCGTTGTTCTATCATATTCTCATCTAGTTCTTAGGGGTTAGACACATATTTTCCTACAATAATGTTTGTTTTTTAAACATCACATCTAGTACATATCATGACATATGTGGTGGATCCAGTGTAGAACTGTATAAAATTATAATCGCCACGTTAATCTCCTAAAATGTATCATATATTAATTCATGGAGATATTTATTCCATCTGACATTGTTAATTAATCTCTCTCAACACATTCCATCATATATTTTCCAATTCCATGACAGTATATGGCCTTTTGAATTGGTATATGGAACCCATTTGATCTAAATCACTAGATAAAAACCCATAGAACATATTTGTCAACTTTAAGTCAATATTTGTAGAGTTACATTCATTTTGGTCCATACTAATAATATGAATTATAGTTGTTTTTTATATCATATCAATCATATTATCCCTCGGAAGACAACAAACATAACAATAACCACATATAAAAATACATGGGAATTTCATTCATAATTAATATTATATGATCATGGTTCTTACTTCGATCAAAAACTAGATTTTAGTAACATGCACCCCATATTCTCATTCTATTGAACAACCAAATATTTAGTTTGGAAACGAATATACACCGTCCTTGTAAATGTAGTATTGACATAAAATGCACAATATAATGATAATATAAAGTAGCTATTACATGTAAATTATAATTGATTTAGGCATGATTAATTGGTATAACAAATTGAGCCTTATTGGTTCCTCACTTGTACCACCCATGTATAGTCCCTCTTAAAAACCCTCCAAAAAATGTTCATTAATAGAAGAATAATTAAAAATAATAACATTATTTTGGTATATATATTTTATTTCCTAAATTCATATAATCATTCCAATAATAGATTATTTTTATTTACTACATACTTATATGATCCAATATTCTTAGTAAATTATGTATCACCCGTCATTGTTAGTATAAAACCACCAGGATGGTTTCATTCTTCTTACACAGTATGTGTATTAGGAACAATACTTTTCCACATGATCATATTGAACATATTCATATTCCAATGACTTGAGAATCTCTGAAATTGAATAAACCAAAGCCAATCATTCTACCCTTATCTTAAATAGATAAATACACCCTTTTATACTTATATTGTGTGTAACATTACTAAAACATTCCTATCAAATGAATTATTTTAAAATCCATAGAAACATATAGGAAATTTACTTTAGATATAAATTATGTTATCCTTGATTCATTTTTTATACATTTAATAAAAACATTTCTTATGAACACATGTTATTATGATTCGGTGGATTTATTTTATCCGATTACTCATATGATATATTTTTATCATTATTGTTTACATACAATTATAGGCACATAAGCCTCATCCCTGTTGGTGAGGAATCCATAAGTACATCATAGAGACCTGGGATCAAATACAGGTGGAAGAAAATTTTTGGGGTACTATAGTTGTACTGTATCCAGACCTATGCAGTAATGTATTAGGGGTTATAGTGGGAAATGTAGCAGGAAATGTTTGGAACTGTAGCAGCTGGGAATCTTCCCCTGTTTGGGCCTTTGGGCCCCTGATTTGGTCCCAGATTCTATTAAATCCTTCAGCCCACCAAAGCCTTTGGGTCAGTAAGTCCTTCGGGCTACCTCAAGGCCTTAGGGCCACTATAAGTGCATATGAAAACCAAACAACCTACAAGGAACAAGCTTTATAAGGAGGAGGATAAAGGAGCTTTCACCATAAGAGAAGCTAAACCGATTGCAGGAATGAAAGGGTATGTCCCCTGCCTTCGGGACAAGCCTGTGCATGCATGAGAAAGCCCATATGAATAGCCAGACAAAGGTGGAGAGATGATTTCACAATGAAGATGCTGGGGTGGTGCAGTTCCAAGTAGTTAGTCTGGGTTGTATGTAATGTTTGAAGAATACGGGGAATGAATTTATTTAAGGCCTATGTGCCATGTAATACTTACACCTACGGGCCTTATAAGGGTTCCACCTCACCCCTTAAAAGGTGGATTATCAAAATCAATAACAAATGAAGGCCTTCAGGCCATTAGAGTGTAATTATGGTATAATACTACTATATATAAAACATGTGTGAAATAATAATGGATTTGTTTTCAATTCATATAACTCTATGAATTAATTCTTCATTTAATTACATCATGAACTGAATATATATAAGAAACTGTGTGTTTAGGAATTAATCCATACAACATTTTATTTATCATTTTTTTAATAAAATAATCAGCATCAATCAACCTTCCTACAATCATATATTTTATGTGTAGAAGGAAATGCATGTTTAGGAATAAATGCACTCAACATCTACCATATCAATGAATGATTTTGAATGACAATATTTGACACACATGACTAAATACACTCATATCATCTAACCATGAATATTTCATACCTAACATTTACATTCCTTAAAACACTTAATGTGATATTATGATTAATTTTTACCACGTTCTTAACTGAGGAATAGATCACACTCTCTAGATGAAATAATTTTGAATGCTTTGTGGATTACCCTTATTTATTATGGGTTATTTTACTAAATATAGATAGGTACATGTGTCAATAATACCTATTGTTGTTATCCCAAAATTTTATATACACCATAACAGGTATATAACTGAAAACTATTATTAGTTTTACTAGAAAAATAATTTTCTTTCCACAACATTGTATTAATGTATTTTATTTTATATTCATCATATACTACCTCTGATTTATGTATTAATTGACTATTGGTTGGGTATGAAATACCATAAATGATATTAATTAATAAGTATTCTAGTATAATTCAACGCATAATAATAGTTTTACAAGAACCAATCACATGGAAATAAAATTATGTTCTTCTCACCACTGATGTAGGTATCATCCTTTCGTAGCTACTTAGAGAAGCCAACCTGAATTCTTGTAATGATTCATGCCTTCTCTAGTTCTTGTATTTTGAAATAAATATGAATGGTAATGTAGTATATAATACCCATGTAGTTTAAATTTAATATTATATTTAATGATGATATACTATAAGTAAAATCTAATGACTTATTTTTCTCCATATTGGTATAGTTTCTCTTCCAATAACCCATAATTTAACATAAATGAAAATAACCTCATGTGCAGTGATCTCTTACATTATATTTCTGGTTTAATATAATTACATTGTGTAGGTGACTTTGGAGGTGTACTTGTAGTTGGAATGTTTTTTCTATTTCTTTTTATTACTCATATTAATAATTTATGATTTAGTATTCAATAATTTCACATCATGTAAGATAACATGGAAAAAAATACATAACATTGTTTTCTCCAAACTATTCATTTTATTTCACTTAAGAAAACTATAGAAAGTAGTTTTTTAGGATGGGAGAATGAGATTAATGGAATATTCATGATTAGTCTTGAATATGATTTTATCTAGTTATTAAATTTAATTTATCATCATATGTACAAAAGTGTTAACATTAATTCTATATTCAATCTATACATGATCAATATGATCAGTATCTCCTGCATTTATCACTTAACATTCTCCCCACAGACTTCATGGAGGTGAGACAACAAGGTGAAACCATTTATTTAATAATTATTAATATGTAATTATTTATAAATATATATTATAATTATCATATTATCACTAAATGTTTTCTTCTTGATTATCCTATAATATTCATTCTCATATACACTTGCATAATGAGAATGATGATCATGTAATGAATATCTTTCCACAAATGAATTCAATTAATAATATAGAATAGACGCAAGTTTATGTACATATAAGGAACCAGTATTGAAATACATTAGCATAATATAACTTTTTTTGTATACATAAAACATTACAAAAAAAGATTCCAAAAGACCATACTAGTCTATTGCCTTTGGTAACATTGAAAAATAACCACTGATACATAAGTGAGCTACGTTATCTCCCAATAAGTTCTTCTTGACTAGCACCCTTCTTCAACACATAAAAAAATATAAATATATTCATATCTTGTGGATGGAAACATAAAAAAGGTGAGCTCAAATACATGATTGTACCCTACATATCCAATTTCATATAAATTAATAACGGAATAATCCTTGGAAGTTCATAAAGCACGAATCATATGAAAATAAAGAACATAATTCATGAAAGAATAACATAGGAATAATACATGAAATTGTGGTAGACACATTAGCATATAATATTATTTCCACAGTATTCATGGAACTACATCCAATACCATATTTGTAGTATGGGTTCACTTCCCATACCATATTGGTTGTCATGGTTCATTCCCATCGGCATATTTGTGGAATGAGTTCACAAATTATACAATCTTGTTAGTAATTGTTCAGTCCCATTGACATCTTAGTAGTCAAGGTTCATTCTAATGACCATATTATTCTATCTCAGGAGATAAATATCATTAACCAATTCATTGGAGTGAGATATAGGTCTGACCAATATCATAATTAAATCATACATACAGGTTCCACAAGATCATAAATAATCATATCATAACCCATGAAATAAAATGGGTATTAGAAAATTTTAATAATATCATAACCCATGAGAAAACACATGTTTCATAATCAATTTCACCATTAACATAACATGTGAAATTATGTGGGTTTTGAAAGCATATAACCGATGAATGAGAATTGATTTTTATTAACATATTGATATCAAAATACAATCCATTAAGAAAGAGAATATGAATGGAAAAATTGAATAATTTTAAAAAAAATGCTTGATTAACACAAATGGATTCTATGATACATGGGGATTAATTCCTAAATACCTTTTAAAAACATTTCTTGAGTAAAATATACTTTCTTAATTGAAATATTATTTTTATAAAATAAAACCTTTTGAAAACATTTATCATTAAAAATAACCTTGGAAACATGTAAAGGAAGCATTGAATACTAGAAAACGTTTTAAAAATCAATTTTTCATGAATATGGGATTAAAATATATTTGGAAATAATTTTTTTAAATAGTATTGAAAACATAGTTTTTGAATAGAAAATATTTTCAACTAAAGAGAGAGATGATCAGATTTTCCATAATACTTAATCATAAGTAGCAATGAGTGGTAAAATGGTTCTAAAACAGTAGGATATCTTGAATAAAATAAGAATAAGAATATTATTGAGTTTCCCTAATATTTCTATCATAACATTTCATCAAAGGAAGAATAAACATAAACATCCATGAAAAGTGATGAGATTATTTCAATAAACTCTTATAACAAGGTAACATGGGAGAGTACTCTCCATGTAAGAAAATGAATATATGAGAAGCCTAAAATTTCTTGAAAAGAATTATATTCATGTTATAACTTGTAAAATGGAATTATATACACATCAACAAATTATGTAGTTGTAATACCAAATAGGACTCTAAAAGAAGGAAAATTAAGACAAAATTAACTTCGTAATTTGGTAAATTTTGAGACCTAAACCCCATGAATGAAATATCATAGAATGGCTATATAAATAAAAATAAATTTATGAATAATAATCATATAATACATTCATGGGTATTATTAACACAAACAAAATGGAATGGTTGGTGAATAAATCTTGTATATCATGGAAATAAAATGTGAGATGAAATTCCCTTACCCTGTGTATTGACACACATCGTACACATTCAAATAAACTATATAATAAGAATAGATTTAGTATAAATGTTTTATATATCCATATTAATATATTTAATACCATAAAAGGTGTGATTTGGACCTTAAATTACCCACTTGTTAACAATCCGATGTTAAGTTTTCACATCAGGTATCATTCTAGTTGTTCTTCACATTTGTATTAATTTGTTATATATTTAGAACTTATACATATGTAATGATTTTCACAATTTAAATCATGATATAAATATTTTTCAAATTATGTATATTTTAATAATTTAATGAATATATAATTAATAAATAGAATACACCATTCACTGAGATGGTAGGTCGTACGTATGCATGAACGCTATTTCCATTTAATTATCATGATGAAAGAATGAAAATAAAAGGCATATATGTATATATATATATATATATATATCATTATTATAGTGGATTTATTATATCATATATATCATATATATTCACTAATCACATCCTTAATACTTTCCATGTATTGTATGAATGAATCTCATCGCTTTGAGGGGCAATAGTCCACCCTTCCTAAAACGAAATTATTGTATAGGTACAAAATAGAATGTAAAATATATGTGTTGTAAAGGGAATAAAGAAGATTAAAGACATAATAAATATAATATATGAAATATATAAAAACATTTTCTATCATAATTTCCATCATGAAAGGTGGTAAATTAAAAATGAGCAATCATCGTGTAGTGAGGCAATAGTTTTTCGTAAACATAAACAATATGTTCATTACCCATTAGATGGAGGCATGTGTGAGAATCGGTAAAAAAATTATCATTAAAATCCTATTATATTGAGAACAATGGTGTTTTGATACCATAATAAAATAAATAGAGTACGGGGTGGAGAAATAAAACATAATAAATGAGATTCAGAGAAGATGTTACCTCTTAATCAGGTAACTCCATTTGGTCGATGCCAAAATAATTTCATGGATTGCTTTATACTTGATGAGAGGATTCTAGGAGGAAATTTTGGATTTTTTGAAGTGAATATTGTCGATAATGTATGAACCTTTGTGGTTTTATATTCCAAAATAAGAGGGATTTGAGGGGGAATTTTATTTGGTAGGGAAATGTGGAATTTTTTAAAATAATAAAGGTATACCAGCATTTTTTCCTCACAAAATTCATATAAAAAAACAAAAATATGTAATACCCTGACCATTGTTACATAGTGTTGGTTCATTATTACATAGAATTGGAATGATCACAAGATATCAACTCTCGAAAGACCTATTAGTTTAGTATATGTGGAAGTTCTAGATATATACATAGGTTTTACATTACATCATGAAATAAAAAAACAACATTGTGTCCCCATATAACACACTCATATATTTTGTTTATCCCTACAGGTTAATCATAATATAATTTTTCACATCCTGCGAAAAATAAAACATAAGAAAGTGGTGAGCTCAGATGCTCAGTAAGGATAAAAATATAGCAGAATCCTTCATAAATAATAATCAACATTTAAGGAAATGTATATGTTTAAAAAAACTACTTTTAAACATAAAATTCAGCATACTATGGAAACGATAAATTAAGTAATTCCATTTACTTATTCACATTGTTATTCTATGAGTTGAATAATCACATCTAATATCAAGAGTTAATTTCATAGTGATGGAATACATAATGTCTGACATCATAACCACATAGTCAAGGCCTCGTGCCAAGACAAAAAATAATATTTTTTCAAGTCCATGTTCCAAAACAGTAGTTTGTCTCAAGAGACCTACTGATGGATCAAGGAGCTATAGTGGGATCCATCCATCAGTTACCTAGTCCAATGCATTCCTCATATGAAAATTTTTAAAAACAACATAAAAATTTGTATTATAACTAGCATACAAATTATTAATACTTTAACCATAAACCATGAATTGTATAAAAACCACACATCGATAGTCAAACATATCACTAAGCCTTAAATACAACATTGATGGGTTTATCACAATAAATCAACATCAAACAAGTATAAAATCAATCAAATGATACTAACATATATTAAATAAAAACTATATGAGAGAAATATATCTTTCTATTTTGAAATAATTTAAATTTCACATAATTTTAAATGAAAACATTTATTTTAAAAATACTCTTAAAAGCTTGTAAGGTAAGAATAGAAGGTGTTATAATGGATGAAAATAGATGCACCCACCGTATATGATAAAAAAATTTATTACATCAATTTGTCGAAAGTGTCATAAAGTACCTTGTTTGGAAAACGATGGACAAATTCCTTTAAAATAAATTATTGAAATTAAAAAACTGGTATAAATGACTTTAAACCATATTCATGGAAATATTAAAAAAAATTGAAATACATTTTTATGAAACAAATATGAGGATGATAAAGAATTCCCAGAAGATGCTAACGTATAAACAACATCAGATAAATAATGATACTGTAAAATTATCCCTTACCATGTTCTTTTTCTAGGATGAGGGTATGTTAACCTCATGTATAATTGTTAAAAAAACATTTATTTAATTATACAAGAACCATATACATAAAAATGATATTATATATGATATTTTAATATTTATTTCTTAATAACATTTAAGTAGTATCATTGCTCTAGGTGTTAAATGATTCATTTTCGGTTATATGTTTTGTTACGTAATTCATGTTTGTTATGGATCAGATTTATTTTATTCATATCCAGAATTATATTCATTTATTAAAAAAAAATTATTCATAAAATGAATTTTTATTTAATGGTTACGATGAGGAATGAATCTCATCACATTCATGGAGATGGTAATCCGTACGCACGCACAAGCGACAATACAATTATATTGATGGAATAATTGTATGTAATTGGATGTAATATCATAAATACAGAATCAGTATCATGTTATATTAATTATTTAAATAAATTATACTCATTATTATAGCCATCCAAATAATTAAGTGTTGAATAATAGACAACCCCATGACTTGTAGATAGTAAGTCGTACGTACACACGTATGGTGACTTTGTCATTCACAGGATGGATAGAATAATTAAAATGGTTGTACCATATTTATAAAAACATCACAGTATATTGAGGGTACATGAGTTATTATATTATCATCTAGACAACAAAGAAAGAGGAAGTGGAAGAATAAATTTACTTTGAACGAGGTGATGAAATTATTACATCTTTTCCGGTTGCTTCCTTTTGATTTTATCAAAAGGGATACTTAGGATTTCATTATGATCAAATTAAGGCCTCTAGGAGTAAGAGAGGGTTGTTGGGAAGATATTTTAGCAGGATTTGACCAATCCAAATGGCGTTGGATGTGTGAAATTAAGACAGGGTGGAAGTTCTATTTTATAAGAGATGTGTGTGTCACTTTAGGAAAAGCTAGAAGTATTATTTTATTATAAAATAATTTTCGGATTTAAATATCTCCAAATAGATTTATTTCAAGGATAAGGTGGTTATTGGTCTAAATACTCACAAAACATAGGTTTTAGACTTGTTTAGGTTACCATATTAACCTTATCATTTAGATTTAACTCTTTAGTAAATAGATTATCTTTTAGCCAATATTCTTGTATTATTATAATAAATGGTAACTAATCATAGTATATAATGCAAAGATAACCCCATGATGATCACTAATGACATATGTAACCTTATCTTAGTCCTTTTTCTGAACATTATATTTTTATGAATATTATATCAATTAATAATAGAGTATTTGTTTTAAAATCACATTTATGTCAATTTTGACACTATTTAGTATTTCATTTTTGGGAATGTCATCACATCTTTATTACATTGAAAAAAATAAATTGAATCAACCTTAACATGTTATATTCACCTAAAAATTCATGGATGGAATCAAAACTTTAAATTATATTTATTTTAATATTTATAATATCATTTATTTGATTCGTTCATTTGTAAGGAAATTATAGCATCAGTATTATGTCATAAATTAATATATTTATGTTAAGTCTAAAACTTATAAATAAAATATCATCATCTATGAAGAAGTTGTATCTTTATAATGACTATTTATAGTCTAATATATCATTTATATAACACAATATAAATTTTTTTTTACAATAACATTCATGTTTTTGTTATTTTTGTCTTTACATTACATTAATTAATATAAAATTTCATTATCACACCCAAGTGGATTCATGGGGTCCCTAAATCGACCCAAGGATGGCCATGGTCGGACATGTATCTACCAATATGGTTAGGACATGTGTTAGGGTAATTTAATATTATTATAATATCATTTTTTACTCTTATTTACAGGATTAACCCTTTTAACCACGGTAAATAAAATATATACTAATGTAACTATTCATAATATCTTAAAATAAAAATAACGATTTAAAAAATTTGGACCTCTTGATTTAAAATATGGAATCCATTTTTCAAAATTCAAAACAATGATGTTTCATAAATTAATTTAATGTTAATTCTCATTTTCTAAACCATTAAGCGGGATTTTAAGAAGTAATAAATATCAAAATATTGACATATGTTTATATAAAATTTAAATTTTAAATTACATCCAATGAACTATATTATAAGAGATTATAATGATATAATATAATTATACTTTAAAACCACTCAAATGTACAATTTAATCAAAAATTATGACCAATTTGAAAAATAATATTCATTAAATTTCAAAAATTGGGTATCACTATTCATAACATCTTTTAAAACGGCTAGTTTGAGAGGTGGTGGTGTGCTTGAACATTGTGTTGCATACATCGCAAACTATTGTATTATTTAAAGTGAAAAATAACATTATATCTTGGGGTGTTATATTCATTTCCCCATCAACAAATTTCATCTTTGCAATTTGAAATTGTTCTGCAAAAATAAATGTTGTAAAAAATAGAAAATACCTTTTTGGAAACCCACATTGGAATATAGGGTTAATAAAATTTAGTCTTAATAAGAGAGAAAGGGAAAAGAAAAATTCACCAAAAAATTAGGATTTCGAATAGGATAACATTGGTGGAAATTATAAATGGAGCAAAAACGTACATATTTATTGGGAGTGATTAAGGCCATCAATCACAGACAAGTGAATAAAAAATTGTGTGCATCAAAGCCATAAATATATGATGATAAAAAATATCGTCCGTTAAATAAAACAGAATGTATTAGGATATAAAATTTCATGTTTTGTGATCCTTTCTCTAATGACTATGAATCAGTTTCATCATTGAATATGAAAAAAATAATACTGGACAATTATAGTTACATTCGTTAATTAATTTCTACGACAAACTCATCTTTCACAAAAAAACATAATAGAAGTCAAAAATATTCTATTTATCCCAATAGTATAGGGTTAAAATTTTAATAATATGCCATTTAAATTAAGATAACTATTTTTTAATAACTAGGGCCTTCCTGTATGCTAGTGGTAGGTGACTAAGTCTTGTTGCACTTTGGAAGTGGGTTCAGTTCCTTTAGCTTTGTCTGACGCGACGAGTTATATCCCAACCAGCATATTGTCCTTTTTAAAAAAATATATTATTATAATATTCCAAAATAATCCAGAGAAATATTTTAACCATAACCAATATTATCCATAGTTCAACTTAATCCATTCCAACACTTATTTTTATCCAAAATACATCTGTCCAAAATCTCTTTTAAAGGCCTCTAATTTTCAAAAATCAATTTTAACATCAGAATCCCCAAACTACATAATGTTGCACATATTATCACATATTGAAAATTTAATTACCATCACATATTAAAACCTAAATTAAAACAAAAAATAAAATAGTAAAATACTTATATATGTTACATTATTCTTATAACCAGAGTATAATTCTTGAATTCAAAAACAAAAATACATTAATTATTCCACATCAACTTTAGAAAGAACATAAGCTTGGCTTTTCACCCTTGGGATTTATTGAGGTAATATTCCTTGGGGAAAAATACATTCATTTTCATAGATACCCATTTATCTACAATTTTTTCATTCAACATTGACGGACTCTTTCATTCCCTTGCAATCACGAGCTTGGTGACCTTTTCCTCCACATTTGTAACAAACACCCATTCCTTTTAGGAATGTACCAGGGTGTTTTTCCCACAATTATCACATAAGGGAAAATAATTATTTCCCTATTTCCCTATATCTGTCTCTTACTCCATTTTTCTCATTTTCTCTTGCTTTACATTAATGTCACAAGACTTAGAGAATTCCTTTTTCTATCTTGATAGCACATGAAAAAAAATCATCATATGTTCAGAAGGATTGTGAGACTAATGCTCGAGGGAGAAATGGTTTTAACCCCTCAATGATTTGATCCATATTACTCCTTGGATTATTTATGTAATCTGTAACATGACTTGCTAACAATGCAAAGTTATCCTCATACTTTGTGACATTCTCATCCTCCTTTTTCCTCAGACTCTGAAATTACCTTTCCATATCCGCTCAATGGTCATGAGGAATGTGTTTTTCTATTAAAAACTCTACTAACTCACTATATTTCATATTTGATACTTCTTCATCCTCCTTTCTATTTTCAATTAATGACCTCCATTGATCTACATCTCCCATGAGGTGATAAACATCCATGAGAATGTTTTCCATTTCGCTACTCTCTAATGTATGCAATATTCTTTCTATGCAACTTATCCATGGATCAGCTATAAATAGATTTTATGTCCCATTGAATGTTGGTGTTTCTTTTCTCATGAATCGGTCTATAATTTATCCTCCGCGTTGTGGATCAGGGTGCTCCAAACGGGTAAGGTTGTTATTCATAACCTGAGTGAGTTGTCCAGGCATAGTTATAAGTTGTTCAGCACTAGTTGCATCACCATCTCCACTATAATTATCCTGAGTAGGAGGGAACTGATTACAAGGATTTCGTGTGTTCATTTACTATCCATTCCTTCCACTGGGCTACATTTCTGAACAATGTAATACACTAGATTAATTTATGAATCACAATACAATATTCCAAACTACTAAAATACTAATCATAAATTGTATAGTTTACGCAAATAATCCATTATCATAAAAAAATGTTTTCATTGAGGAAGTATTTACTCATAAATCATTAATAATGGTTTTTAATGAACATGTGAATTATCCTAAGCATATCCTTTGGGATTTTCATAACAAAGAGTGTAGCAACGCCCATTGTCATGTACCGGGATACCCCGGGTCAAGCCCAAAACTCTTTCTTGGAGTTTTCACTCCTAGGTACATCTGTTATAGAGACACCACTCCCTACTCATATCCATATAGGTATGTATTGGTTGTAAAATACAGAAAATATCTACATTACCAAAATTATAGGAAGTTATTTTGTACTAATCTGTTATGTCTATCTTAGGGTAATGTTATCTAATCAAAGGTTTTCTTAATACAGCTTCCAAGGATTATACTAAACTTCTTTTGATACCATCTTTAATGCCCTGAACCTATTTACCCCGAGTTGGTGCATTGTTATATAACATTGTAATGATCATAGGATATCATGTATCGAAATACCTATTAGTTTAGTATCCTTGGATGTACTAGATACATAGATGTGTTTTACATTACATAATGAAATAAAAAACAAAATTTTATCCCTTTTGAACATAGTCATATCATTGGCATATCACTATAATTTAACAATTATATAATTCTTCACATCTGGGAAAAAACAAAGCATAAGAAATGGGTGAGCTCAGATGCACATTAAGGATAACAATATAGCAGAAAACATCATAAAAAGCATAAAAAATTAAGGAAATGTATAATACTAAAACAAAAGCCTTTTAAACATATAAATAAAAATTATATGGCATTGATAAATCAAATAATTCAATTTAATTAATCACATGGATATTCTACTCATCGAATAATCACATGTAATATCAATAGTTATTTTCATAATGGTGTAATGCATAATACCAGACATCGTAACAACATAGATAAGGCCTCATGCTAAGAATACAAATAAGATTTTGTTAAGGCATTGTTCCAATACACTTGTTTGTATCCAGATACCTACCTATGAATCTAGGATCTATATTTGGCTCCACCCATTGATTACTATGTCTAATTCAATACTCATATGAAAAACATGATATAAAACATAATAATTCATATTAAAACTGGCATACAATAATTTTAATCATTTATCCATAAACCAAGAATGGTATAAAAATAACAGATCCACAGTCAAACATATCACAAAAACATCAATACAGTATGTAATTTTATATCCTAACAAATCAACTTCAAAAAAGTGTAAAATCCATCAAAGGATGTTGACATAGATAAAATCAAAACTATTTGAGAGAAATATCACTATCTATTGTGAATGCATGAAAATGACATATAATTTTGAAAGAAAACATTTATTTGTAAAATAATATTATAATATTGTAAGGGAGGATTCTAAGGTTTTATAATGGTGGAAAATAGACACACCACCAATATAAGTTAAAAAACAATCTTACCTCAATTTTTCAAAAGGGTCATAAAGTACATTGTTTGGAAAATTATGGAATGATTCCATTGAAAATGTTTTATATAATTTAAAACAACGATATAAATGAAATTAACCCATATTCTAAGTAATTGTAAATAAATGCTTTGAAAATGCATTTTTAAGAAACACGGATGAGGATGATAACAAATTCCTAGAAGATGCGTACATATACAGAACCTCGGATAAAAAATGATATTGTAAAATTAATCCTTAACATGTTCTTTTCCTTGGTAAAGGGTATGTGTAATTATTTTATAATAGTTAAATAATAGTTATTAAATTATAAAAGAACCATATACATAAATATGATATCATATATATTCTTTTAATATTGATGTGTTAATATTATTTCAGTAGTATCAATATTTCGTGTGTTAGCAGATTCATTTTCCTTTATATGATTTGTTACGTAATTCATGTTTTTTATGGATAGAATGTATTTTATTAATTTCCATAATGATATTATGTTATTGAAAATTAATTTGAATAATAAAATGAAAATTATTCTTGAATGGTTATGATGGGGAATGGATCTCATCACGTTGGTGGAGATGGTAATCCATATGTACGCATGAGAGACAATACCTCCATATTAATGCTGAAATCATATGTAACTGGATGATATATCATATATAAAAAACAATTAACATGTTATATTTATTATTTAAATAAATTATACTCATTATTATACAAATTCAAATAATGAAGTGATGAATAACAAACTACACCACAACCTGGAGATGGTAATCTGTATGTACGCACGTTTGGGGACTTTGACATTCATAGGATGGATAGAATAATTAATATTGCTGTAACATATTTATAATAATATCACAGTATATTGATGTTACTGGAGTTATTATTTTTGGTATGGAAACCAAAAATAAAGAGGATGTGGAAGAATAAAATAACATAGAAAGAGATGATGAAATTTTTACCTCTTCTTCGAGTGGTTCCTTTTGATTTGATAAAAAAGGATCCATAATATGGCCTTAGGATCAATGTAAGTCATATAGGTTGAAGTTGGAATAGTTGGGAAGATATTTGATTAGGTTTTTTCTGATCCAAATGGCTTTTTAGGTGTTAAATTAAGACAAGGGTAAGTACCCTTTTATAAGAGATGTGAGGGTCACTTTAGGAAAAGCTTGAAAAATTATTTTATTATAAAATAATTCTCAGTTTCTAATGGCACAAAATTTAATTATTTCGGTGATAATGTGGGTATGGGTATAAATCCTCTCAGGAAATAGGTTTCCAACATGTTTAGGTCAATATTTTAACCTTATCTTTTAGATTTAACTCTTAGTTAAATAGTTTAACTTTAACATTGTATTCCTGTATTATTAAAATAAATAGTTAATAACCATACTATATAATGAAACATGAACCCCATGTTGTTAATTATTGACATATCTAACCTTATTATAGTCCTTTGGGTGATCTATAAATTTTTAGAAATATTATATCAATTAATAATATTGTATTTGTTTTAAAAACTCATTTATGTCAATTTTGAAACAATTTAGTATATGGTTTTTTGAATGTCATCACATCATGATTAATTCAAAAAAAATACATTGAATCAACCCTAACATATCATATTCACCTATAATGTTTTGAATGGAATGAAACCATTAAAATTATATTTATTTTAATATTTATAATATCATTTGTTTGATTCATTCATTACTAATGAAAATTATGCATCATTATTGTGTCATAAATAAATATATGTAAATTATTTCTAAAAATTATAAATAAAATATCATAATGTAGGAAATAATTTTTATTTATAAGGACTATTTATTGTTTAATATATCAATTTTATAACCCCATAGAAAATTGTTTTATTTTAAGATTCATGTTTATGTTATTTTTGTCTTTACATTACATTAATTATTATAAAATGCCATTATCACACCCAAGTTGTTCCATGGGGTCCCAAAATCGACCCAAGGATTTCCATGGTCGGACACATATATTCTAATAGGGTTAGGATATGTGTTACAGAAATTTATTATTGTTATAATTTTATTTTTTACTCTTATTTATCGGATTTACCCTTTAACCATGGGAAAATAATATATACTAAAGTAACTATTCCTAATTTCTAAAAATGTAAATTACCTATTTACACAATTTGGACATCCGGGTTCCAAATATGGAATCAATTTTCACAAATTTAAAACACATATGTTTTAGAAAGAAATTTAAAATTAATTCCCATTGTCAAAACCAATAAATTTGTTTTCAAGAAAGAATAACCATTAAAAGATTGATATATGTTTATATAAAATTTAAATGTGAAATCACATAAAATTAAATAAATTATTTTAAATTATAGAAATATAATATAATTATACATTAAAAAAACTAAAATTTATAATTTATCACTATAAATTATTTCGATTAAAACTGTTTTTTAATGAAAATTTACTACTTTCACTATTCATCAAAATATGAAAGTTATCAGAAAATTATAATAATTTCACCATAAAATAATATTGATATTCTAAATCCAAAAATGTTTTCTAATTTGAAAAATAAAATTTATCAAAATTTCAATAATTTTGTATTACTATTCATAAATGATTTTAAAACGACTATTTTGATAGGTTGTGGTACTATTGAACATGATGTTGCGTACATCTCACGCTATTGTATTATTCAAATAGAAACATACAATGGAATCTTGAGGTGTTAAAAACTCAATAATGGATCTTCAATATCAAAGTAATGTCCATAAAATTGTTTTTTACAAGATGAATGGTCATTTTTGTCTTAAATTTATTATTTAGTACATTGTTAAACTAATTTTCTCATAATCATTATAATTAATTTTAATCACTTTCACTAATGTTTTTCATAAAATACTACATTGAAGTTATTAGACATTATAATTGATGATGTTTAAAAATATATAATCTTTTTTTAAAAATTCTAATCATATTTGTGGAAGAAATTAAATTAAAAATAATCATATATTCAGGACAACAATGTGGGGTTTTAAAGTAAAAACATTATAATGATTGCTATGTTATTATAAAAATGATTAAAAATAAATTGATCCCAATTTCCTATATTGTATTTATTGATAAAAAATTTATATATTTAAATTTTGATACAAATTTAAAATATAATTTATCATTATAAATAAGTTTGATCAAAAAGAATTTTAGTATTAAAATCTGATTTGTTTTACTATTGATCATAAAATGATGTATCTCAAAAAAATCATGACATTTTGACAAAATACTATATCATCATTATAAAATAAAAAATTTTAGTTTATTATATCAATTTAAATTTATAAATCTGTCTATAAATAATTTTTTTTATTTTCAACATAAGGACATTAAAAGCCCTTCATTGGTGAAAATGGTATTTTTAAACATATAAGGAATCACCAAAACGTATATCTTTCATTATAAATATATTTTATTTGTATAACATATTATAAAAAAATATTTTATAATTATATATTACTATTCATATAACTAGTTCAAACATCTTGGTACAACTTATCAAATTTAAATAAATATAAAACTCAAATGATTTTTATTAGAAACATCAGTGTTGTGTGTATGGTATGATAAGTTAGTGTTGCGTGTAACATACTCCAAGTCGGTGTTGTGTGAAAGGAATGACTGACATAGTTAATATAAATACAAAATATTAAAATTTAATTTATTCTAAAAAAATCAATAAAAACTCATGGTGTTATATTCTACCCCTTAAAATGAATTTCACCATCGAAATTTTTCACTCAGGTAAAAACATATTAGGATACTTTTTCAAAATCATATCTTAATGATCCCATGTCGCTTCTTCTAATTAGTGATTTCTCAAAAAAAAAATTAACCAGGTTAGTGTCCTTGTTTCCTAGATATTTCTTCATGTGATCTATAATTACAAATGGTTGATCATCAAAAGAAAGGTCTTACTCCAGTGGTATGACCTCTGAGTTCAGTACATGTGAATGGTTAGCTAAGTACATCCACAAGAGTGATACATGGAAGAAATCACATACTTGAGAGTGATTTGGAGGAAATGGAAAGCGATAGGACACCATCCCGATATGACCATGAATCTAAAAGGGACTGATATAAATTGTGATTAGTTTCTCATTCTTCCCAAATCTCATAACATTCTACTTGGGAATGATTTTTTGAAACACAATTTCACTAACTTCAAATTCTAGATCATGAAAATTCTATGAACATATATTTTATGATGAATTTTAGCTTCTTTGATATGATTTTAATGGTTATAACCTTCTCAATCATTTTTTCAGTGAACATAGGTCCCAATAGCTTTCATTCTCCAACCTCATTTCAGAAAGTTGGCGCTCTACATTTCTTCATATATAGGTATTAATAAGGTGACATCTGAATGATTGAGTAAAAGCAATAGTTCCATGAAAACTAAACTATATGAAGGTGTTGATTCAAAACACTTATGAAGTCAAGAGAACAAGATATCAACATATCCTCCTGGGTTTGAATCATTATTTTAGACTATCCATCTATATAAGGATGATAACATGTTGAAACACAATTCTATATCTAGTGCTTGCTGAATACTTACCTAGAATGTTGAGGTAATCCTAGTATGTTGTTCTAATACAATAGAATGTGGTAGTCCATGCAACCTTATCACTTCCATAATGTATATCTAGTAAATATGATCCAGATAAAAGTATTCCTTGATAGTGATGAAGTGAGATAACTTAGTAATGAGATTGACTACTACCCATTTATCATTAAACCCGTTATAGGTTTTGGGTAGTACAATGAAAAAATCCATAGTTAACTTTACCCATTTCCATTCTGGTATGGGTAATTGATGCAATATCCCATTTGAATTTTGGCTTTTGTCTTTAACTTGTATTCATAATAAGCACTGATATACAATGTCTTGGATATATATCTTAATTCCATCCCACCAGAAGTATTAATGAATGTACCTATACATATTTATACTTCTAGGATGAATAGATAATGAATAACTATGAGTTTCCTCTAATTTATCCTTCTATAAATTTTCTATTAAAGGAACGTATACAACATTTATGAACATTAACATTCTATCCAAAGAAAGGTTAAAATCAAGAACATTTTTGACATTTATTATTTTCCCAACACATTCATTCTATTCCTCTTTAATATTCACTTCAATAGAGGGATTTCCATTCATTATAGAAATAAAATATTTTCCCCCTTCCTTCAGGATTTCTACATCTGTATTTTTAAAATATAGAAATATTGAATCATTTGGATCCTCATCATGGATATTATTTCAGGATCCTTCTGACTCAAAGCATTAACCACCTTGTTTGCTTTCTTGGTGTGGTAATGTTTTGAGTAGTCATAATCTTTATCAACTCTAACCTTCTTTTCTGGTGCATGTTTATCTCTTTATATGTAAATATATATATTTTAGATATCTATTATCAGTATATATATATATATATATCAAAATATTTTCCATAAATACAATTCTTAAGTATCTCTAATGAAAAAATTATCACTGCTAACATCAATTGATGAGTCATGTAATTTTTATCTTCAATCTTCAACTTTCACGACGCATAAGTCATAAACAATTTATTCTGCAAAAAAAATCACAAACCCTTTATGGATGGATCATTATAGTTTAAAAACCATTCTCCACTATAGGGTTATGTAAGAATAGGATCACTGACTAACCTTTTCTTCCATTCCATGAAATCTTCCACACATTCATCTATCTAGAGGAACTTGACATCCTTCCATGTTACATTGGCTATAGGATGAGATATTCATGAGAAATTATCCACAACCATTAAAAAATATCAATCTAAATTATGAAATCTATGGATCTCAGTCATCGTGGTTGGTATAGAAAAACATTCAATTGCATCCATCTTTGAGGGATCTACAACAATATAATCTCTTGAGATTAAGTGACCTAAAAACGAATCCTTTTGCATCCAAAATTAACACTTTGAAAATTTATCATATAGATTATCACCCCCTTTGGTATTTAGTGAAATTCTCATGTAATATTCATGCTCTTCATTTGTATTTGAATAGATAAGAATATAAACTATAAACACTCCCACAAACTGATCAACGAAATCTATAATTACTCTAATCAATAAATCCATGATGACAGTGGGCTTATTAGTTAGGCCAAAATGAATAAATGTATATTCATATGGTCTATACCTTTTACGGAATGTCATATTGGGTATGTCCTAATTTTTGACCCTTAATTGATAATATTGAGAATCAAGGTAAATTCTGGAAAAATATTGTGCTCTAAATAGTTGATCAATCAAGTCATCAATATGGGGGGAGGATACACATTATATATTGTGATATTGTTCTAATATTATTAATTAATTCATATCTGCATTGATCCATATTTATTTTTCACAAAATTAGTAGGCGAAACCCATGGTGACACACTAGTCTGAATGAATCCCTTATCAAGGATTTCATGGACATTCTTCTTAAATTCCATCAAAACATTTAGAGTTATTCTATAAATAGTCTTTGAATTTGGTCTGGAACCGTGTATGAGTTCTATTGAAAACTCAATTTCTCATTTTTGTGGAATGATAGAAAAATATTTTCGAAATACATTCAAAAAATTACAAATAATAAGAATATCATTGATGTTGATTTTCCCCAACCATTTGATATAAACAGACCTTTTGAATTGGTTTTAAGACTCATAAACTAGACGTAATATCCAAAATATGTTCATGATTATCATCAAATTGATGGATGACCATAGGAGGGTTTGAAATATAAAACTCAAATTCCATTCTATCACAATTGATGTGGGATTTATGCAGAGAAATCCAATCCATGCCTATAATGACACAAATTTTAACCAAAAGAAGAATGAAATTATTTAATTGAAGTACATTCCCACAAACATGAAGTGGAGAGAAATCATAGACATGAGAAGAAATCGTTACACCATTTGGGGTTTTCACTGCTAATTCTATATCTATTTGGTTTAGTGGAATCTAAAAACCCTTAGAAAAATCTATTTATAGGAATGAGTGGGAAGATAATGAATAAAATATAAAATTAGTAGTTCTATAGTAGATGGTAGGTTTACCTTTAATCAAATCATTATCGCACCCCTCATCAAAAATAGAAATTCCATGAGAGTTCCCCCTATCCCATAGCTGAAGAGGTTATTGATGTCATTAATCATTATTAGAAATTTAGTTTTGGTATTTGTTAGCATAATTTTCATTCTCATAAGAATTAATCCACATAATTTTTGGATGATAATTCCAGAACCATATCTCAAATATCTCATAAAATTATCCTTGCTGGTACCAAAAGATTCATAATCCCTTTTCTTCAAATCAAGGAACACTTTCTTCATCTTCATGTGTAGAATCATAAGAATATAATTATTGAAAAATATGTTCTTAAACTCTTTCAAATATGTGGATTCAATCTCATATAGTTTCCTTGTATTATAGATTAGATTCCACATCTTTTCTGCTTTTCCTTCTAACTGATAGACATATAAAGTGAATTTATCATTATCCAATCACTAGTGAAGGAGGAAAATATTTTTAGTAGTATTGATCCATTATTCAAAAATAGTGGATTAAAAGAACCTATGAATGAAGGTGGGTGTTTCATCATGAATGAATAAACATAATTTTGTTCTCTAATATGGTCATTTGGAAATCCACCAAGATCCATAGAATGATAATGTTGTGTGAGCCTATCAATGATGTTTTCATTGAAGATACCATATCATTTGGTTTTTGATTAGGAAAATAATTGCACAGTCCATAAAAATCACTATTAAAGTAGTTCCCTCAGCTTCTAGCCATTGACTAAAACCAGATATCAAAGTGTGAGAAATAGTTATCATATTGAGAAACCACATAATCATGAAAAGTCACATGTATGATGTCTATGTTATGAAAATTTCATTAATCTATGACACAAATGTTTTATCCTAGATTTTTAATAAAGAAATTATATTTAAATCCTTCATTATGGTTTATGAAGAGTTTGTGAATTCCCAAAGCATACCATATGGTTGTGTAAAACCAAGTGTGGATCAAGGCCTATTTTCATGTACCTAATTAACCCGAGTCAGTCCCAAAATATCTAGTTACTGTTGTTACCCATTGGTACAGCTATTCAAAATCTATATCCACTAGTAGTATCCATACAGGTATGTATTTCTAGTAGACCAATCACTTTATCCTTCCCCAAAATTCCATTGCATTTTCATATACTATTCCTTATTCTTAAACATAACATTAGACATGTCTTTAGGGTTCTCACAATGTTTTCTCTCATACTATAATCCATAGGTTAACTAAAACATTTCTCTAATACCAACTATAATGACCCAGTCTTGACAGAAATTAACATCACATAATTTTTCAGAATACTTAAAACATTTCAAAACAAACTCCAAAAGAACGTACTATTATAGGGCCCTCTAAAACATGGAAACATAAATACTGATACATAATGCAGCTATATTATCTCTCACTAGGAACTTCATGACTATCAACCTTATTAAACACATCAAATATTATACATATCATTATAACCTGAGGAAGGAAACATAAAAGGTGGGAAATAAAATGCTCAGTAAGGTTAAACACGATATATATGTAAGAATAACCATGAACATAAGGGTGGGAGAAGATGATGATGAAAATAAAATATACTACCTTGAATATCAAAAAGCATATAAATAAATCATGGAATAAATCCTAGATGTTAAAAATACATGAATCAATAGGAAATAATGAAAATAATACATGAAATAATAACATAGGAAAAAAATAGAATTCATGAAAACACATTCACATATCATATGATTTCCATAGTAGCCAAGGCATCGCTACCATGCATATATTTGTTCCATATTCTCACTCCACATACAATCTTGGTAGTCATCGTTCACTCCCATGGATACATTAGTAGTATTATATCACTCATCCTTCCATCTTGTTAGTCATGGTCCACTTCCATGTCCATCTTATTAATCAAGGGTCATTCTCAAGACCATCTTAGCCTATCTCATGAGTTTTAAATCTTTAACCAATATATTAAAGATGGACATTGTTCCCACCCATTTCATAATCAAATTATCCATACCAATTCCACATGATAATAAATAACCATATCATAACCCATGAGGTGAAATGTATACTATAAACATGTAATCATATCATAAACTATGGAAAAAAGTATATTTGATAATCATTTCACCATAAACATAAGCCATGAAAAAAAGTTACTTACAAAAGCATATAACCCATGAAAGAGAAACACGCTTCCTCAACATCATGTCATTAAAATATAATCAATTCATGGAATGAATATTAATGGAAACATTTTATAATTTCACCATAATAGTATGAGTAACACCAATGTATGTTATCTTAGATAGAAATGATTTTTAATTATATTTAATGATCATTTCTTGAGTAAATATCCTATTTGTATTGGAAAAAAAATTTAAAACACAAAACCTTTTCATAACTATATTCATTGAAAATACCTTTGAATAAATATTAAATAATCATTTAAAAATATAAAACACTTTTAAAATCATTTTTCCTTGAAAATATGTTTCAAAGATATTTTGAAAACATTTTTGAAATAATGGTTTTCGATAACAATTGATTTTCAACTAAAGAGGGAGACGATGAGATTTTACATAAAATATTATATTAAGTACCAAAGAGTGTAAAAATGGAACTAATACATGAGGATATGTTTAATAATAGGATGATAAGAAATTTCATGAGTGTTCTTGAGAGAATGATCCGATGATTTCAACAAAGGAAGCATAAACCTAAACAAGCTTTACAAGCAATGAGATTGTTTCAGTAAGCGCTTATAAGTTGGTAGAATTAGATCATACTCTCAATGTAAAAAATGAAATTAAATGTTTCTTAAAATAAATTTTAATGATTGATATCATGACATAAAATGGAAAATTTAACTACAAACACCATGAAAAATAATCTAGGTGAAAAAAACAAGATTACCAAAGAATGAATATGAAGACAAAACTATTTTACCGATTTAGTAAAATTTGAGACATAAACCCCATGAAAAACATTTAATAGAATTTATATGAAAAACCCATGAATATAAGTCTATGAATCATATAGTACGAGCATATTTAGTATACACACCACACAAGAGGAATGGGTGTGAATAAATCTATAAACTCATTGAAATAAAAATTTAGATGAAATCCTATTACCTTGTGTATTGACTCTCATCATACTCATTAAAAACACATTTATAATAAATATAAATTTAATATATATATTTTACATAACCATATTCATATATCTAATACCATTTATGTTTTTATTATTTCCTTATGTTACCTGCTTGTTATGAATCATATGTTAATGATTTATTTCAAGTAATATTTGCTTTATTCTTCACATATTTCATAACTTGTTACATATTTTTAAATTATACATATTTGATGACTTAATATTTTAAATCATGATATAAATATAATATATATTAATTATATTATAATTATCTATAAATTATAGAATTATGGAACAGAATACACCGATCATAGAGATGGTAGGCCGTACGTACACATCAACGTTATTTCTGTTTAATTATCGTGTTAAAAGTACGAAAGTAAAAGACATCTGTATATATATATGATTGTATATATATCTCATTATTAAATATTGTTTATTATATAACATATATATCATATATATCCACTAAAACCATCATTAATACATTCCATGTTTTTTGTGAATGAATCAGATCACTTTGAGGGGGTGGTAGTCCACACATCCTCAAACAAAATTATTATATTTATACCAAATGGAATGTCAAAAATATGTGTTAAAAAGTAATAAGAAATATTTAATATATAATAAATACAATATATTTCATATATAAATAGTTTTTCCATAATAATATCCACTATGTGAGGTGGTAATGGAAAAAAATTACAATCATCATTTAGTGGGGCGGCTGTTCACCATACACATAAAAAATATGTATGTTACCCATTAGATGGAGGTGTGTGTAAGTGTAGGTAAAATACAATAGCATAATAATGATAGTATATTTAGTATAATGATATAATGATAACATAATGTTATAAATAGGTTTTAGGGGTAGGATAAAGAAAATAAAAGAATGGAGTTTGAGAGAAGATGTTACCACTTAATAGGTTCACTCGTTTTGGTTTGTTCGAAAAAGATAAATTTGAATGAGTTATTCCCATGATGAGGATTATTGGAGGAATTAAGGGATTTTGGGTAGATTATTTGAAACATCATGTAGAATTATAAGTTGTTTTATAGGTTTAAATAATATGTAGATATGGTGGCCTTTTATAGGGATGATAAATGACATAATTTGAATTTTTAAAACAAGTAAGTTGTACCCAAGTTATTAAAGAGAAAAGAAATAAAAAAACCATACATAATAATTGATGGATAATTTCTGAATAGTGTCCAAAATATCGGTTTATGACAAGTTTATAGTTATTTTTGGGTCTTAAATTTAAGCATTACTACTTTGTTAACCACTTTTTCGTAATTGTTGTAATTAATTTTAATCACATTAACTAGTATTTATGGTAAAAGACATAGTTTAAATTATTATAAATTTTAAATTATAATTATTAAAAATATGGAATATATTTTCACAAATTATAATAATAATGTGGTAGAAATTAATTTAAAATTAATCTCGCAGTCGGGTTGACAATGTGGGTTTTCAATGAAAGATTTTCAATGGTTTGCTATTTTTTATACCCATGTTTTAGAAGAAATTTAGCTCAATGACCTAAATTATATTAATAGAGAAAAATACTATATAAATAGTCTTTTAAATAAATTTAAAATATAATCAATCGTTATAAATTAATTAAATGAAAATTATGTTTTGTATTAAAATCTAGAATTTTTTAATATTCATCAAAAAATTAGGTTTCTCAAAAAAATACCAAATATTTTGCCTAAAATAATTTGGACATTATATATTAAAAAATGAGTTTATTTTATCAAATTATTTTTATAAATGCATCTACAATTAATTTAATTAATTTTTACATAAGCACATTAAATGCATTTCATTTGAGAGAATAGTTTTTTAAAACATATATGGACTTCAACAAATAATATATCTATCATTATCAATATGTTTTATTTATATAAAAATATTATAAAAAAAATATTTGAGAATTATTTATCACTATTCCTATAAATATGTTTAACAATTTTGTTATAAATACCTCATTGAAAAATTAAAATAGAAAATTGATGTTCTATAGAAACATATGTTTTGTGTGTAATACATGCCCATGAAATGTAGTTTGTACCATATTCCATGTTGGTTTCATGTGAACGGAATTATTTAATTATTTCATTACAAGACATAACGAAAAAATAATTTATTTGAAAAAGGTCCATAAAAACTCAAGGTGTTGTGGTAACACTATTAGTGATTTAGGTTAGTAAGGACCTGTACATTTTCGAATATAGGGCACAATGTTTCTGTGTTATGAAATTCCATTTTTCTACAAAAAAATAATTCAAGTAGAATGGAAATTTTATCCTAATTATCAATTATACATTACTAAATAATTAAACCATTCTATATATCCGACTATTTTATTGAATCCTAAAAGCGCACAATATTAGATTCAGAATACCCAGTCCCCTATGAAGTATAGTGGAAAGGAAACATAAAATCTCTTCTCATAGACCAAAATATGTATTTTCCACAACTTAGATAGTTTCAAGGTAGACGTTAGACTGAACAAATAAATTAATCCGTAATTCCTTGAACTATTGAGTGAAGTCGCATATTCTAAAATCATTCCAGTGATTTAATTAAAATATACTCTAAAGAATCGGTATGAAGGTTATGGGTATATATTTTTTGGCATTCATTATTTATTTTGACCTATTGGTCTTAGTTGAACAACACGCCAGTAAGAGGATCCCCCATCTAGTACACAAGAGCACCTTTAAGAAAACTAATTCATTACGGATTAAAATTTATTTAATAATTTTTAAATATTTTTCGATGAATGAAATCATTATCTATTTTATATTATTATAAAAAGTGACCAAACTCACATCATAAAAATCAATTAAATTGAAAAAATTCAATTTTTTTAAATTTTTTTTAATATTATGATTTGGTTTGTTATTTTATATCATGGTTCTCACTAGAATTATCAAAAAATAAAGTAAATATTCATATTTAAATAAATGAAATGAAAAGTCAGGGGAATTTTTATTTGATTGTCCTGTTCTATATAAATAGATATTCTACGGTCATTGGGGTAAATGCCATATTTGTGTTTTAATCATGTCATCTTTCCTACCAATCATAATGAATTTATGTATTTTTAGGAATTTTTTCTCATTCCAGCATAGTCCACATAATCATTATTAATAAATACTCACATGTAAGAGATTGGTCTTATGAATTTTTAATAAATATTCAACATATCACTTGTGTACTTTCAGACCCTTATATGTATAATGAGAAAGGCAGTCAATGTGTAATATTCCAATTTATATAATTATTTAATTTATTTATCAACCACATAAAATAATTATTAAATAAATAAAACTTTTACATACAAATGTTGGTCACCACTCAAGATAAGTTAAATGAAAATTATATTCAGAATCAAAATTGTATTTGTGATAAATTTTTGTCTATGTTAATTCAACGAATTAAAATAAGTCATTATAATTTTAATTCGTACAATAAATGTTGCTCAATTGTAATTAATATTATATTTTATTCCATGAAATTAAAATAAAAATTTTACATATTTAAATTTTCGTTAGACACTAGGGTGGCCAGGAAAACCCTTAAATCAGGTTCCCCGGTTTGTTTATCCTATATGGTGTTTGGTGGGACCCATCTCATCTCGGTTATGGTCAACCAGATACTCTACATGTATGCCTGTCCAGAGGATAAGTGTCGATAGGATACTCGTAGTGGGAATTTCAGGTTGGATATTGAGTAGTAGATGTCCATTGATGGGGGTGGTATGAGGAGGTCTAGAAAGATGTATAGGTACTTGGTTTGGGGAGGCCGATTGGTCAGGCTGGCCACTAGAGCCAAATGGAGGGATGGAGACTGACTATATGAGGGAGGTGGGAGACCAAATGGGGGGGGGGGGAGAAAGTCCTTCATCCCCAAGTTAATGATTTTTCTACTAATATTTTTTTCATTCCACACCCACCCCCTTTAACCCATTTTGTTTTTTTTGTTTTTGTTGGTAGTACAAATAGCTTCAGTTTCGGTCACCCTTATTCTAAATAGTTTTTCTACTAAAAAACATTCCAATTTAAAACACCACCACAGATGTCCTTTGGGAATAAAATTGATTATATATATATCTTTTATATATGTGTGTGTGTTTGTGTTTGTATGTTTATATATATATATATATATTATTGAAATTTTACTCACAAAAAATTCATTTGGATATGTCTTTTGATTTATAGATGATTATATCTTAGTCTTCTGATATCGTATTGGATCACCATATATAAGGATTGAACAGTAACAATACCCTCTACATTAATTTTATTTATATAAAAAAATTCTTAACAAAATAATGTGAAGCCTATGTTACCATCTTTTTATACCGGGGCACACTACAAACGCATATTGATTATGGAATAAAAAAGTTTCATTTTTGATCAATGAATCTATGTTGTAACAAATTATGTGAAACCTAGTATGATGTCTAAGTATCTTGAAAGAAGAAACTAAACAACAAAATTAAATTTAAATTTACCAAATTTTATTTTAATACATATTAGACAACTACTTATCACTAGTGACTATTTCTCGAATAAACCGATGTCAGATCCCTCTATATTCATACACACGGACACAATAAAGGTATATGGGAATTCCAATCATCAAAATCTAGGTGATTTCACATAGATTTGATGAATCACATTATGCTCCAATGATCATTGCTATGTAGATCCTTCAATCCATGAAGGAGAACATAGATTGGATTATTCGATAAAAATCTTCAATTTATATGATACTAGAGAGAAGGGAGAGAGGGTATCAAATTATTATAGTAAATAGTACCTCAAATGAGAGTATCCTCCCACTTATATAGGGATATATAAATCACTCCAAAGGCCTCCCCACCCTCCAGTTTTACATTAAATATAAAATAATATATATATATATATATATATATATGAAATATTGTGACCAACAAACAGTGTCATAAAATTCATTTACATTTTTATCACTTGTAATATAATAAAATATATTATGTAATAAAATGGAGACATTAACTTGACTCTTCATTACCGAAAATATTAAATTAACCACGAATATTAAAATAATATCCATTCATGAAATATTTTCCCATGTTTCCACATAAAATCATCGGAATACATTAGATAAATAAATTCAATACTAGTTATTCTAAACTCATATAATATTAATTTCTTTTTATCATGAAAATAATTCAGACTTAGACATCTCTTAGACTCCTTGGTGAGGCCAACCATGTCCTATAATCTTATTCATTTGAATATGTCATACATTTATAAATTATTAGTGTATGAACCTATAGGACCTTATCTTGATAGTAGGGGATACTATTCGTAGAACAGGAGTGGAGTCTACAAACCCATAAAGTCCCCTATGGTGATAAAGAAACATTATTGAAATGAAAACCTCTTACAAACATATTACTTGAAATATTGTCACATTGTCACATGTAGTCTCATAATGTATGATACAAAATTCATTTCATCCTCCATTATGAAGTTATTATTATTTTACAATACTAGATAGAATTTCCTTCTTCTACAATAGAAATGGATTTAGTAAAGTAACTACCATCATGATCAACAATGCCATAGATACCACTTTATTTCCTAAGAAAAAATGACATCTGGATTATTCAATAAATGACATTCCACCAATTCCACTCCCAACCCATGCTACTATTATTTATTATAAATTCCCTAAATTTAATCTCGTATCTATTAATGTAACATAATGGTACACAATGATATTAACATAATATCATGAGACCAAAATACACATTCACACATAGAAGAAACAAATGACACAAGAAAAGTATGGTGTTCCTATTAGAGGGTCAGTTATATTGATCTAATATTTTGGAGATCATCACATGAGAACATTATGAGAAAAATACTCAATGTTTATAATCCTCCAACACCTTATAGTTTCTCATAATCTTTTTTCTATCAGCATGATGTTTCTGTACCATAGAAAAAAAAATTAGGTTTAATGTCATATGATCTCATTATTGTCTGGAAACTATTATAACCTTTTGATATAAATAAATTAATATGGAAATTAACATATAAATGGTGGACCTAGAAATACTAACACTACTATAGTAAGTCAATATAATCAATAAATCTCCCTATATATATATATATATAATATGGTAATAGAAAGTACTATTCATATTGGGTAATGGGAACAAAATTTTACAACCCCACCACAGGAATTGTAGCCCACATTCTAAAAATCATGGGGACCTCTCAAATTATATGATATTATTTTGTACTGAGTTATGTATTATTTCATTGGGTATACCACATATTTTCTATATGGAAAATGATCTATCTATAAATTCACCTCCAAGAGTATGAATCTAAAAGAGATGATATCCCTAAGTATACTCCCTTTGTCCGTTGTAAAAATTGACATCTTTTCTAGTACCAGTAGTAGTATTATAATAATTTATATTATGATAATACTTTACTAACATAGACTGATTCCTAAAACTAGAACAGATCATTTCATATTTTACTCTATTTCTCTAGGTGCATTAATGGATGAAATGGTCACCTTATTTTTAGATATATCTTCCATTGGATTAAATGAGGCTCTATTTCTCATTAGCATTACATGAATACGATTTTAGATCATATTGGTATAAAAGTTGAATTTTTTGTTCCACCTTAAAACTAGTGTCTATTCCTCTCCAATTACTAGGAACATAACACTTATTCACTCTCAAGTAAAATTGGATAGTTTACACATCTTTCCATGACGTTCTCCAAGATTATACCTATATTTTCCTATAATAATGTATTTGTGCTCAACATCACACCATGTACATGGAATATAATATTTGATTTACTAATTAATGAAGCATATGGAATATTACTCACCACATTATTCTGCTCATATGTCCCATATGTATCTTCACTAAGGTATTTATTCCATGTCACATTGGTAGAAAATCTCACTTGAAATCATCCAACTTGTATATTTCGAAACCTTTTATGTATATATTCTTTTATCCAGGTTATAGAAAACCATTCTAAATACTTGTATATATATTATCCCTTAGATCATAGGATATTACATTAGGTATATCATTAGATTGTTTCATTTAATCAGTTCTTAACTGCATATATGTCTATTTTTTTCTATATTGTCGAAAAAAAAAATTTCCTTTCCAAACAGTGACCGTCTCACTAACTTATTATAAAAACAAGGAAAAAATTATTCTAAACTAATATTATATGATCATGATTATTCTTTCAATATACAACTAAATTTGATTAACGTTTACTCTATACTAGCATTCTATTGTGTCACAAAAACAATATGGTCATATTGAATACCCAATTTCCAAGATGATTTTGATTTGAAATTCAATGCCAAATATAATGCTCGTATAATGATGCTATGAAAATAATAATTCTAATGGATTTTGGAAAGATGACTTGGTATAACCAATCAAGACTTGTTATTACTTCCTCGGTACAACCTGCATATAGTATCTTTTTATTACCCATTTATATCATTTCACAAATTGATGAAACTACCAAAATACTAGCTTGATTTTGGTACATGGTATCCAATTCCAAAAATCATATCAACATGCCAATCATTGATGATTTTCATTTTTTACATACCTGTATGATTTATTACTCTTAATGATTAATGTATCACCTATAGTATTGTATATAAATCGACCAATATATTTTGGTTCTTTATACATAGTATGTGTATGTGGAACATTCATTATCCACAATCACTCGTCGAACTTATTCTTATGCTATAAAGTTGTGAATATTTGAAATTGACTAAACATGAGTCAATATTATTCACACTATATCAAATATATATGTGAACACATATATATAAATATTTTCTATCATTTGACTATAACATTATTATTATAGAGATTTATGTAATTTACTTAGATTCATTTTGGAAAATTACTTTAGATTCACATTGTATTTATCATGATGCATGTTTGTTTACATTATTTAAAATTTATTTTGATATAAACACATGTTATTATGACATGGTGAATTTATTGAATATAATTACTCATATGATATCCTTCTATCAATATTGATTGAATATGATTATGGGATAATGTGTCTATTTTTCAGTCATTCCTGGAAAAGTAATGGTAGTTTTTACAATGATTATGGGTCTCAAAATTAATGACCATTTACCAACATCATGATTCTATTGTGTAAAAGGAAATGAGATTTTGGAATTTATCAATGATACATTATATTAATGAATGATTTCAAGTAAGACTCCATATTTTTCCTACTTAGAGACATCATATCATTTATGTGTATAAGGGAAAGTGATTTTATGAATAAATCCACTTAAAATTTTCACAATCCAAGAATGCTTATTAAAGATATTAATTAACATATTGGAATAAATAAACACATTTATTATTACCATTAATATTTTTTAATTCATATTTTCATTCCATAAAACAAAAAATGGTTTCTTATGATGTATTTTTATAACATGATTATTCATGGAATAATTCACTCTCTCAAGATGAAATAAATCGGAAATAATTCTAGATTACCTAAATTTATAATGGATTAGTTATAAAAAAATATATAAATAAATTTCTTTTTAAGTCCTAATGTATCTTTCTCAAAAGAGAATCAATACCAAACTAGGTATATTATTGACAACTAATACTTGTTTTACATTAAAATTAATGATCTTTTCAGGACTCGGTATTTTTGTCTTACATTTTATACTCATCATGTATTTCATATAAATCATACATTACATATCTATTGGTAGAGTATAAAATATAATGTCACAAATATACTCCATTTTTATTTTATTTATTTATTTCATGGACCTCATTTTTTCCTAGGATATTTGTTTGAGTTACATGTGTATTTGCTTCAAAATGGAAAAATTTTGGAGGTCTTGAGGGTGGAACCTGGTTGGTTCATGGTTAGGGAAATCATATGTGAGAATAGGGAAAACTATTTGGACCATATATTTACTCTGTCCCATACACGTGGTCAAGAGAACCACCATTCACCATCTCCTAGAAGCTTGTGTGTCCTCCACGTAGGGGGAAAAATCCCCCATACAAGTGGCCCATGGTCTGGAAGACCGTTTAGCCACTTCATAACGCCTTCATAGACATAAATAAAATAAAAAAAAGAGAAAAAAAAATAAAATGTATTAAAACACCAAATTGGGGGTTCCGTCTCCCCTTACAAACCCCCACCCTCTCATGCTCAACAGATCCCAGGTGGGGCTCTATGAAATTCAACCCCCCATCATCCCAACACCCTTGTTCATTTACCTCCAAATTGTACGTGCCATCTCTTCCATTATGTTTCTCCTATTCTCCTCCATATTTTCACCACAATATTGAAAAATTTTCCATCCCATTTTCTGGTTCACATATTTTATAAACCCTATTTTTTGTGGTGTTTTTATTTTATGATTTTTGTTTCACAAGTCTAATGTGACCCAATTTGAATCTGGTCAATTTGGAATTCATCAAATGTGTAGATTGGGGCTCTTTGAAGGAAAATAACATATATAGATATATATATAAATATATATTAGTACCCCTTTTACATATTATCTTTTGGTGATGTGAATTTGTTCATTATGGATAGTTGTTAATATATAAATATATATTAATGTGAATATGCATGTAGTCATAAAGTTTGGATTGACGTGGTCATCATCAAAAGTGTCATGTTTTGAGGATGGAATTTCCATATATTCACATTCGACATATTTTATATAATGCATGAGTTTGCCTTTAATAATTTCAAAGATGTTATTTCATATTTTAGTTTTAAAAAATGGATATTCTTGGATTTTTATGTTTCTTTGTTTCATTAAAATGTAATTTCAATGGATATTTTTAATAATATATTTGTATAAAATTTATATGTATTCAATGAATCTAATGGAAAAGTTTCCATTAAAATGAATTTGGATATTTTAAAATTTGTAGTCTAATTGTTTAAGATTTGGAAATGTGGGGTGATATATGGAATTTTTCATTCTATGAGTGTTTGGACACTCTATAGTGGTGATAATTATGTGTCATCTCTTTTTCCAAGATGTAATGTTCTATGTGATTCTTTGATTTTAACATTAATCACTTTTATGATTACATATATACATTTGGGTGAATATGGGAATATCCACGTGTGCATAGGGTGTACATATTGATGGGGAAAATCATATAAATTATATTCCCATAAAATCATTTACCTTGTAAGTTATGGTTTTCAAAACACACACTTCCCATTTTCTTTATCTCTCACATATCCCATTTAAAATGTTTTTTATAAACTATTTATGAATTTCAAATTGAATATTAATTTCTTAATGACATTCTATATGGTTTTCAAATTCACAGTGCAATACATGGCCTATTTGGTACCATTGAAGATTTATTTGGTTAATATCTTTCTTGTCGGACCATTTTCAACTTTTGAAGTTATTTTTGGATTATCGCCATGGTTTTTGGAAATGGTTTTGGATCTTTAATTTTAAGTCACAGTTGGTACTTTGAGATTATTTGAGAAATGAATTTGAACCCTTATGATATAAAGGCCTGATTAGAACTTGTGAATGGATTTTTAGTGATGGGAACCCTTATGGATGACCACCAAAGGATATAGTCTCCACAAATAGGGTGATAGGTGGTGGTAAAGGAATATATATTGTAATTATCATGTTACTGGTCATTCCAAAAATGTATGAAACTTACCACATCTGGTTAGACTATTATTATAGTATTCCAAGACATCATGTAATGGATCATGTAAAATTTCCTTTCTAATCCCCCATAGAAGGATTAAAACACATTGGTAGACGAATGATCAAAGTAGGTTGTTCCAATAGTATGTTTAGGTAGATCACCTAGATTTTTTTTTGAGTTTGGATTAGATTAATATAATTACATATGAATCTGAAATCAATAATGTACATGGTCACCTCTATAGTTTTTTGGGACACACCCTTCATTAATTATGATTATTCCCATATATAAATATATGATGAACTTTGGTTATTCTAATTACATGTTATTTTGTTCCTATACATCATTATAAATTTTTTATGTATATTATATATACTGCTTCAAGTGTTTAGTTATGAATCCTCTCATAGTATGGGTTATAAAAACATGGTTTTGAAATGGAAAAATATTTTAAAAGAAAAAATATGTTTCTTATGAAGGTGGGTATTTCAGAAAAGCATTGTTTGGTTTCTAAAAATGATAAAAACCAATTTTGAACATGCATTTTGATTCAACTTTTATTTAATTGTATATAGAAAGTAAATGAATTGATTTTTTTCCTTACCTAATAAAATAATGTATTCTAACACCTGATTGTGCCACTCAATTTCAATAGTCAAGATATATTTTGTAGGATTTGGTTCTTGTTCAGGTATAATCATGGATTGGGATAGTCTATGGATGGTGGTTACTAGAGTGTAAAATAGTGGTGTGTAGAATATTTTTCTATTTGATTCTACTACTAGTTTGTTCTTTTCTCGTGTTTCAATTTTTTTCTATGTATTGTCTTATGGGATAAATCTTCCCCCCATTAAGTTTCATATGATTCTCGGAACTAGTCTCTATCATGGGAGGATTGAAATACCTCTTGAGAATTATTGTGGGACAGCTCATGTGACTTGTTCTGGGTTAACCAGGGTTGGTTCATGAAGAAATGTTACTATAATATCCATTCAAAATTTGGGATTTCAAGTTGACCAATGGTTTTATGAACATGGATCAGGTGGCAGGTCATGTGTGAGTTCTTGATCACCAAAACTCACAATGGGACATTATTGACCAGGGTAATGTGTTTTTAGGGTTTATTTTTATCTTTTGGCATTATTCATGGTGGGGGATGACAATAGAAGTGAGTTGATGTCACAATGTGAGATTACATTTCATTGTCAGCCATGTGGAGCTTGAGTTCATCATTTAATATTCTTCCAATGGTTGTTTTATACTTATCACATGGTTTGATATACCATGTGGTCTAGTTACGGATATATAATAGTTCTTTATTTGATAGGCTTTTGTGTGGTTAGTGTTTTTGTCTTGCTTTTGGATGGTGTGGGTATATTATTTTTAAAAAAAAATTGGTATAACAATATGACTTTTGTAATAATAAAATTTATATAGATGATTTATTTTCATATGGTATTTGGGCTTTCAAAGGGAATGTAAAAAATTGGTGTTTTAGATTTTATATTGGGTGTGCTGGTGGAATGTAGGAAATGTTTTTTCAAAGATGATGTTAGAAGAGGATGATGGATTTGGGAATGGGATTTAGTATTTGAGATTAATTTTAGAATGGAAAAGTGTTTTAATTTTGAAATGGGGAACTGTATTTGGAAATGGATGATTTGGTCAAGGTTTTTTTAAAAGAGGTTTAGTGGTAAATATTTGGTTGGGTTGGTTCAATTTTGTTTGTTTATTTGTTTTCTATTTACAGAAATTATTCTATAATGAAATAGATGGTTTGTAAGGATTCTTATTCAGTTGATCTCAAAACCTAAACTCCTAGTGGAGTTGCAGATTTTATTTTTTCATGATTGTTTCCTATTTTTCATATTTATATTTGTTAATTGGTGGAAATATAGTGGTTTGAATGAGTTGAAATTGTTTTTAGTAATTGGGAACATTATTATAGGTGAGGGTGTGAGTTGTTATTTTATTGTTTGAGGGATCAGGTTTAGACTAGTGGATGGTTATCCATTAATCATCATTGAAAGATGGGAGTATCCCCCTTCTGTTTTATCATCATTGTGGATGTATTATTTAACTAAATAGGTTCTTTATTTGTGAAAGCAAGTTAGGAAGTCTCAATCATTTATTTTGGTTCCTAACAATGGGTAAAAATATCCAGAAGGACACCATGGCTCTAACTAGAAATCTCGGAGTAAATATTTTCATGTTTTGGATGTGCTTCTTGGTGTAGTTAGGGGGTTAGAAATGATCCAACCTTTGGTTTCCAATGACAGATGAGAAACAAGATGTCTCCCCATAAATTTTACTTGGAAATGAATGTGGAGTAATTTGCAGAAGTATTATTTAGTTATTTCTTTTGGATGTGCAGTCCGGTGTGGTCAGCCATATTTTCTAATGATTTTGGTTTTGGGTAGTTCTTATTTAGAGATTATTCATTGTGGTTAATTGTAAATTATGTATTAGTTTTTTGTTCACATTGAGTTCCTTAAATTTATTTTATGTAATTTTGGGAGACAGTTTCAACATTCTACTTCGTTATTTAATGGTGGAAATATCCACAATGTATTTACTTGTTCTATTTTTATCTTCATCAAGTTAGGTGTGACATATGGTGTTGAATGGCCTAACTGAGTTTAGTGGTATTGTTTTATTGGTGACTTTATTTTTTTTTATGTTCTTATTGAATGTTTCATTTAAGGGGTTCTGTTCTTCTTGATCCTAGGTTCCTTTTTTTGTTCTTTGTTAATCTATGTGAATTTCTAGGTAGATGAATGTTTCTAGTGTTTGTGAGAAATTTTATACCCAAACATCAATTTTTATTTCTATTATATATTTTTTATCCATTGATTTTTTCCATGGATTCTAATTTGAGTTCTGGGTTCTCTCCCATAGAATTTGTAAATTTTATAAGGCTAGAGGGTGATACACAGTGGGCACACAATTACAAGAAACTCTGTGCTGGACTAGGGAAAACTATATTGCCTAGATGGTGTCTCTTTGTAGACCACATGGATATGAAAAACCCCCATGAAGCCCATTAATCTTCCACATAGGGGATAGAATCCATCTCATGGTTGGTGCATGGTCTAGCTGACCATGTGGAAATTTATGTGCCATACAAAGACATTAAAAATAAAATTAAAAATAAAATAAAAATGAAATGGATTGAGATACCAAAGTGGGGGGTACACCTCCATATTCACTCCCAAACCAGACTCTCATTCTCTCTACTTACCTGTATTGGTTCATGGACATGTTACCACTCCCTATTTTCATTTTATTCTTGTTTTTTTTCGTGTGAATTCTAAGAGAGATCCACTAAAGTAAGATTGTTGTCCCCTAATACTACCCCTTTACTCGATATATCATTGATTCATTACATCCCCTTATGTGGTTCATGACATAGTTTAACCCTAAATTTTAGGTGGTTTTTGGTTTTTCAATTTTTGGTTCCTATGTCTTGGGAATAAAAATTTTAATCTTATTTTTATGGTCTTCATCGAAGTTGAAAAATTGTGTCTCTTTGAAGGTGACATAAATTTATATGAAAATATGATCAAATATATCCGGACACCTTTTACATATTAAGTATTGGTAATGTGAATATGTAAATTTGGGATAATTGTTTTAATATATATGTGAAGGTTCATATGCGTGTAATAGTTAAGGGGATTATTTGAGTTTCCATCCCCAAATGTGATGGGTTTTTAGATTGGTATTTCCATCCATATCCTTTCCCAGACATTCCATATGATTCTTGTGATTTACTGAATTGATTTCAAATATATTATCTAAGATTATGGTATATTTAAAAATGAAAATTTTGTTTTTTTAAAGGAAATTTGTTTGAGATTGGGGCATTCAAAGGATTTCTATAGGTATGATATACGTATAAAATGTATATGTATTCTATTCATTTTAAAAAAATAAATACATATATAAAAATGAATCTGGTTATTTAAAAAGGGGTTTGACCTTATCTGAACTGATTTAATGTTGGGTTAGGTTTGTACTTTTGAAATGTATGAGTGTTTGGCTACTCAGTGGTGGTTGTGTTTACATGAGAACTCTTAAACTGTGAGGTGATGTTCATTGTGCTTCTTTTATTATACCCATAGAAATTTTTATGACAATCCTTAAATAAGTCACTGAATAGGGTAATATCTATATGTTAAAGGGGTGTACATATAGATTCAAATATAAATATACATAGTTGTATCATAATTATTTGTAGATTGGTAGATATGGTTTTAAAAACTCATTTTCCCCATTTTTCATTCCCTTTCCCCTTTCCAATTAATATATTTTAAAAACAGAAAATGTTTTGTTAATGGATTCATTGTTTCAAAATGAATACAAATATGGTTTTCTAGTTTGCTTTTAATTCATTGATTGTTTTTTACTTTTGAGGCATGATATGGTAATTATCATTCTTGTATAACTAATTGGAACCCTAGAAGCTATATTTGGACAACAACTATATTTTTTGGAAATTCTTTTAGATCTCAATTTTTATGTCACAATTGGTACTTTGTGTTGTTTGAGAAATAGTTTTGATCCCATCTAATGTGACTAATTTTTGGATCTTTTGAATGGGTTTTTGAGTGATTTGAATCTTGAATGAGGACCTACATTAGAGAGGGTATCCATATATATTATGTTAGTTTGTGGGAAAGGCATACACATTAAAATAAAGTGGTTAGTGCACTTTCCAAATATGTAATGACCTCATCACATCATCATTTACTATCATCATGGGATTCCTGGATGTCATCTAGATGGCTAATTGAATTATAATTTCTAGTATTGATTAGGTTGATTAAATTCCAATAGAATACAAATGGATAGATTTGAATCCTCCATTGGTGAGGCTAGATAGAGAGCCCTGTTTGGATATTGAAAATGGATTGCATTGATGGGAAAACAAATGTATCTGAAAACAGAGTATGTACAGGGTTTCCAGTAGTGATGTTTTGGACCTACCCACAATTAACAGTGTGTATGATCCTATAGGACTATTTTTGATCACTTTTGTTACATTTAATACTTTTAGAATTTTTTAACCTATAATGATTTTATATCCTCAATAATTATTTTATAGATATTACATGTAGTGTTTCGATATTATTTTTCTTAGGTTATGGATTTTAAAAATGGTTTTAAATTGTAAACACTATTAAAAAGGAAAGCTATTTTTTTCTGAATGATGGATTTTGGGAAGACCATTGTTGGGTTTTAAAAAATTAAAAACAACTATTTTATAAATGTATTTTTAAAATAGTGTATATGTATTTTGTTGATAATGGTTATGTATGGATTCTATGGTTCTTACCAACTATGTAGTTGTGTGCTCACAACATACTTGTGCCTCTTGGATTCTGTAAAACCATGTTTATTTTTGGATTTGGTTTTTTCTCTAAATTTCTCAATTGAATGGTTGGTTTTGGATGGTGGTGACCAAGAGGTCACATTAAACAACATGTAGAAGTTTTCTATTTCATTTCCACTTCTAGTTTTTTATATTATTTTCCATATTTTATTTATCTATCTATTATCTTAAGTGATTAATCATACCCCAATGAATTTCATTTGATTCTTGAAACTGGTTGTTAGACAAGGAGGATCAAGAACACAACTAAGGCCTCATTTTATTCTATCCTGGGTGAAAAGTTTGGGGTGACCTAAGTTGGCTTGTGGCATACTATAAAAAAAAGTATTCTATAAATATTCTAGTTACATTCAACACAAAATAATAATTTCAAAAGAAAAAATCTCTTCAAAATTGAATTACTTAAATCTCACAAGTGATATAGGTGTTATTATGTCATAGATTATTGGATAACACACCATAAAATATATTAATATTTAACTATTTTTGTAGTTCTATTATTTTAAAAATATACAAAATAACATATTATATAAGCTAAGTGTTTTAGATATTTTTAATACTTGTGTATCACAATTGTATGTATTATCTATTGTAATCAATTTCTTATCTATAAATAAATCGCCTACAATTTTTTCAGGTAAGGGTTTAAATTAAACATTATATCAATTAATCTATAAAAATACCTATGGATCAACCCTACCTATGATAGTCCCAGATGCATCACCTCTCCATACATCACACCAACCTATAACAAATCCCCTTCACATCATACCTCATGTGATGACCCATTTCTTGTCACCACCTTCGAGATATGCATCCAAATTTTTCACCCCTCCACCCTCACATAGCTCATGTCCTCCCACTCCAGACATCCCAACACACGACTCCTTGGGGATATCCCCATGAATCTCTATCCCAATTCCATACCAATCTCGATTCCCTGACACCCTCATCCAAACTCATAGTACAAGGATTCCTACACTACATCCCCAAAACCTTATACCTCTACATTACCACCATCCCTTACCTTCCCACCCAAGAGGTATTCCACCATGATCCCCTCTCATATTCCATCATCAATCTTTCTCTTTCTAGAACCATGACTCTTCCCCGCATTCACTTTTCATGATTTGTCATGAAACATAAAAGTAATTAAAATTATTATCTTAGGTATCAAATTTTTTTAACATTCAATACCTTCCCAAAATTAATCTATATAACTCAATAAACCTCGTATTTTTTCCGTTTATCTCCATATGGCATCATTGAGAGCCATTGTTTCTCATGGAAATCACCCAGCGGCATGATTATCCAAATGGTCCACCTCATGGTTTTGTGAATCTAGTTCCTCAATGAAATTCACTAGAGTTTTAGGTAATGTTATTTCATATTGATGACCTCAAATAGAGGTAATATTTTTATTTCTAATGGTCACCCCATATAGGATGTTGTTTTTGGGAGTTGTATGATTAAAAATTTCATGAAACTATCTATTATTTATTTTGTTTCCATATATCCCTTTAATTCATTATATATTAGTAAAATTATAGATTATTTTCCATAATTGGCCAATTTCTCATATACATTGATTATTATTCATGAGAATTAAATGAATCAAGTTGTTGTTAGTGGATGTCTTCAGGGTGGTGTGTGTTATTGACATGGACAACTACTTGATAATCCCTCCACTTCTATTCATCCCCTCTAACATAACTATATCCTTGATAATCCATATTATCCCATCCATCATAAATATCATTTGGACTTATTTCATGTTATTAATTATAACTATGAGTCCTATCATTAAACAATGCATCATTGGGTTACATATATTCCCCACGAAATTCCTCATGCATCCACTCTTCTACATTTAGTTCATTTCGATATATTGGGAACCAATAATTGTCCTTCTAAACTATGATAGCTTTATTTCTTAATTTCATCGATGATGTTTTCATGGATGAATTGGGTCTATTGGTAAAAAAATCATTTTGATATTTCTGTCATGTTTCCCTCATATTACATAGAAATCACCAAGCATTTTTTATTTAATCATTACTCTTATCATTCACCCAATGGTCATGAATATTTTTCTTGACCATTATAATCCTTTATAGTTTAAAATGACATTATCCACCAAACATATTTTCCTTATACACCATAAAAATGTTATTTATGAACAAAATAACCTCTATCTATTAGACGTTGGTCATGCAATTTAATTTAAGAATAATGTTTTAACAATTTTTTGGGGAGATGTCATTTTCACAAACACTTATCTTATCAATATAATTTCATCATCTATTCATCAGGGAGAGACCTCATTCAATTATTTATTTTCAACAAACTCCCATCATTCCCTTTCTTTATTTAATTTTTGTTGTATGTTTTATGTTCATGATATTCTCCCATCACTTACCATGTTATTTGGATATAATATCAAATAAATATTTCATAGATAATATAAAAATCATCATGGATAAATATTCTTTCCTCCATAATATCATCGTTATGTTTCCTCAGTTGATGTTTCCTATATTGAATATGCATTTTTTTATTCTCCTAATTACCCACCACCCTCTATTGTTCTTGATAATAATGTTATTATACAATATTCTATCGATAAACCATGACTATCCTGTCCTTATACAGATGGAGTTGGATCATGATTTATACATTTATATACACACACAGCCTAGAACACCTACAACCCATGGACAAGATGACGATGATTCCACACAAGAAGAAACACTTACTCCTAATCATCTATCAGTTGAGATTACTATTGTGATTTACAATGTTTAATTTTTATATCAGTTTTATCCGGGATTATCTATGGATATCAATAACACTATTTTGACACACATAGCTCACTCAACACATTTTACTATGGATGAGTAAAAATCTTATCCGGGATGGTTAAAGGTGATCCAGGATAGGCATTAGGCCTTTGAAACAAACCATACATGGGATAGTTTCAGTATTTATTTGTATAGACATGATTCTAGTTGAAAGTGGATCCATAAAATTCTTTCCAATACTAATGGATATCATAAATATATCAAATACTGACCTATTTCCAATGGTAATATGAAGATGTACTGAATTGGTTACATTTACACAGTTTTTTCATTGTCCAAAATGACATCATAATACTTATTTGTTTTTCTTTCCACATCATATCTCTAGACACTCCATTAACTAGATGATAAGAATTAATTTATTCACTCTATTCATGATGAGGATAATTATATAGAGAAACCATTGGGGTTTTTTTCTTAGGTGGAGTATTTCTATGTTTACTGCCATGTTCAATCGTTGTATGTACTAAAGAAATCACCTCATGTTTGGTTCAAGATATTTTTACTATTGATATTAGGTATGTATCATGTTAAAACATAAAGGATACTTCTACTTTCTATCATCAATCTAATGTAGGTAGCATTATCTTCATCGACTATAAGTATTTAATTGTCATTATTGGATGCGACAATGTCATAATTGATAAAAAAAATCAGCCCTTACTCAAAAATTTTAAAACAATTTATTTGGGTAACTAGAATATTTCATGCAGATTGAAATTTTTAGATATTCCAAAGAAATTATCATATATTATAGATTGTATTTTTTTGATCATCCCCAAGAGATATGAATGACTTTATATGGAAATATTGACTCACCCCATGATCCAGGAGAAAAATCCCTTCATATTGAAAGTTAAATGATTTCTTCACCTTATAGATATAGTTTACTTGTTGGGAATATTAAATACTCAATTAGGATGTGATAATTCTTTTTCATTTAGAAATGTGTTCTATTTTTTGGAATCACCAACAAAAAAATAGTTGGGGGGAGGGGGTTCTTCCCATTGTCATATTTGTGAAAAATAAACTATATTTATGAATTATATATTATAACCATGGGTATAAAAATTTTGATTAATTTTTTGACGTAGATTATCCTAGATGTATCCCTTATATGAGATCTATTAATTGTTTTTTTAGAATTTCAGTGAAAAATTTGATCTCATGGATAATGAAGAACAATATTATGAGATATATTTTCTTAAAATTATAATATTTTTGGAAAATGTGACCCATATGATACGAAATATGTTTCTACTAAATTTAATTTTGATTACACTAACTAAAACAGTATAAAAAGTTTGTTAAGTATAAGATAAGGATATGATCTAAAATTCCTTGATTCAAATTTAATAATAATAATTATAGTCGTTTTGTGTAAATTATCATCATGGTGTATTTTTTGTATGACTTTCCATTTTTCTATAAAAATAAACACAACCATATTAGGAATTTTTTCTTTATTATAGATTAGAAAATACTGATTAATTAAATAATTAGATTTCACCAAATATTATGTTGAACTCTAAGAGCCCTCAATACTAGATTCAGAATACCCAATCTCATGAGTACTCTAGTGACAATGATTCATAAATACATTACAAATTTTCCCAAATATGGATAATCCAATACTAAATGAGTTTCAAGATAATTATATGAATGTAGAACCATGTTAACTCATGTCTCCTTGAACATCTGAGTGATGTCTCATCTTCTAGGTATCATATTATTTATTAAACCAAAATTTTCATTCTAAATATGAAAAAAATATCTATGAATAATTCTTTTCTACCATCATTAGTTATGTTGCACCATTGATCTCATAACAACTCCCCAATAATGAGAGTCACACTCAACATGGGATGACAAGAATGATGTACACCCATTTTTTGTTTAAACTCAACCAATAGAAGGAGTTATTGATTAAATTTCATTGAAGGATTTTTTTTATTTAAGAAAAATGATATTATTTTATATTCTATATACCCATAAATATTGATCACACTGAAATTTTGAAATGGAATTAAATGAATAAAAATCATATCATTTTAATTTTTTTATTATTTACATTATTTTGATTATTAAATATTATCATGTTAACTTGAAAAATCAAAAAATGATAATAAATGGAGTATAAATAAAAGAAAAGAATAAAATGATCTGTTGAAATTAATACAAGTTGATCCAATAATTTTAACTTGATCAACTAAGACCATAGTGGTAAATACAGTATTCTTTTCTATCTGATGGTATGGTTCTTACCCCAATTAATATATTTTCATCTTTTCTATACCTTCATTTCATGTTAGTGTGCTCCTCATATTCGTTCATCATCGTCATAATACATAATTACTTTCAAGTAGATTATAGATATTAAGAATGCATAATACATTTGAAAAACATCTCTCTTGTACATGCAAGACATTATCCATATAATGAAAAATATAGGAGATGTGCCAACCGTCTATTAAATTAATAAATTACTAAAAATATAAGCTAAATGTAATAATTAGTTATTGAATAATACCCATACATTTAATGGTTTCACTGATCATGATCAGTCCGTATAATAAATAAAATACCTTATAAAAATTAAATATTCATGTTTTTTATATTATTAGTAATTTATTTAATTAAACAAATAATTCTAATTTTAAATAAAGTAATATTAGTCCTTTGGCCATAAAAAAGTTAATTTTAGTCCCAAATATTTTATAATTTATTTTTAATTTTTTTTATATCTCTAGTGCCACTAAGTGTCCATAAATCTACTTAACAGAGGTTCTAGGATTTTTTTGAGACAAAATGGATTTGGTGCATCGACTATAAACAATCCTAGCATGATCCATTCCTTCTATTTGTTCTATAGGTCTGAATTGTAAGAGGTTGTCCACAAAGGGTCTTATAGATTAGAGTTTGAGTAGTGAGAGGATCGAGGTGGGAGTTAGCACGAGCTGGTTAGGCTGTAGGTAGATGACCAGAGAGGGGTAGGCTAGTAGTGCATACTAGTTCCTAGAGGCATGTGACTGGTAGGAGCCTAGCCGAGGGAGGGCAGTGAGTGGACTAGCGGTGGGTGCAGAGGCTCTGCAACCCCAAGCTAAATATTTTTACAAAAAAAATTATATATATTTATAGTATGCGAACCCATGATCCCATATTGTGGTTTTATTTTTTGGATTGTATCACGACTAGTAGCCCCACATTTCTCCCATTTTAGATTTTTTTAAACCTTCTAAAAGCATTGGATTAGGGTTCGTATGTTTAAAAAAAATAAAAAATTAATGTGGAAGGACTAGTCACCATCTAGAAACTATTCTTGAAAATAGAATCTATCCAGATAACATAGTTAATAGAAAATGACCCCACCATCATCCTTTTAGTAATAACCAAACTTATATATGCATGTTATTCAATTTAAATCCATAAAAATTTGTCTTGATCAATCATTCTAACATTAGATTGATCTATCATGGTCATACATTATTGTATTGTTTCCTCATCTATGTTTATGGTACTGTAACACATTAACTTCATGAAGTTAATTAAAAAATTATTTTCATAGCTTAAAAATTTCACATAATCCCACAGATACCAATTATTGTTATCGGGTCATTCAATGGAAGTAGATAGTTTATTGATTTTAAAACATTCATCACTTATCAATGTAATTATTTCATATATTATGATTTTATGATCGATACAAAGTCCAATGATCTCACATTATGGAATCAAGCACAAAAAATAAACTAAAACATTCTTTATTAAATTTTATGTGGATTTTAATAATCGCTCATCATCAATGACTTTTTTCTCAAAAGAACCAAATACAAAACCCTCTAAATCAACCCAAAATGATAAAAAGTCTAAAATAATGTCAATTTATGTAATTCATGTGCTATATAATAGATTAGATGATGTTTTCGACACCGCGATGATCACCAGTTCATTGATCCTTCGATATGTGAAGGAGAGATTAAATAAAGTTCATGGATTGATAACGACTCTATCAAGGATAGCATAGAGATGATATAGAGAATAAAAAATTCTTGTATTTTATAGTATCACTAATTTGAGCCTCATATCTCTAATATATAGAGGTAAAAATATCTAAAAATTGATCCACCACCCCAAGATATTCATTACCCACAATATAATCTATAAATAAAATGTTATGAGCAACTGTCCATATACTAATAATCACTTCTATTTTTATCACATAATTTTAATATATTAATATATATTATGTAATAAAATTAATCTACAAAATTTACTCTTAACTCCCACAAATATTAATAATTCCCTGAATATTAAAATAATATTCCTTCATTAATTATTTTCAACAGTATTCACTAAATATTTTATTACTAATTTTATTTAATAAATTCCATACCTATAATTATAAACAAAAATAATATGAATCTATTTACATCATGGTGATCATTCAAACCTTGACATCTTTTTGACACTGTTGTGGGGCCCATTAGGTCATATAATCCTATTCATTATAATATGTTAGGATTTTGAATATTCATATTGTGTGGGCCCCAAGAAAATTATCTACATAAAAATTAATACAATTAATAGACTAAGAGAAGTGTCTATAAACCTGTCAATGAAACCCATGGTGATAAAGAAAATACATAGCAACGACATCCTATGATGAACACATGTATGATAATATAATATCTGTAACTAAATATATTTCATAAGTATAAACTAGCTCCAAATAACTATGAACCCTCTTCAAGTCCAAGTAACTCATCCATGTGAACTCATTATAATATTTAAATTCAACAGGATATGATCCCATGTCCCAGGGATGAGGCATCCAAATATCAAAATATATCGAAGGGTTAAACATACCATACTATGATCTCACTCATTTATGAAATACCTCATAATCCATCATCAGTTCCACACATCAATTTATATTTTCATTTCCATACTAAAACAATAATGTCATACTACAATATTAATAGTCAATATATACATAAAATTAATCAAGGGGCATCTTCATGATGTCATATAATTTTAACACGTTAATATAGATAAGAATACTACAAGATATTATCCTTATCATTTTACAATATACTATTTAGTTATCCAACTCATTTATTACTAATATGGTTGAAAGTGTTATTAAATCATTTAAAAAAATCGATTAAGTCATGAGGGCTTCCACTAACATGTGGAAATATCATCACACGTAAAATAATAGATTAATTAATATACATGAATAATCATTATGAGAGACAAAAAAACTCACCATTACATGTGGATCAGGTGGAGTCCATGAACCTCAATCCTAATATAGAAGTTCTAAACCATTCATTGAATCCAGTAAAAATAAATTATTTAATTGATTTTCAATTTTAGAATCAATATTTGGGAGGTATAGTGTGAATAAAAATGATAACATTAATATAAACGTGTGATGATTTTTGTGAATATAAATTTACCTCAAACCTCATACTTTGGAAGCTTCAATCATTGATAATCGAGCATTGATTATTTCCAAAACTAGGGAAATAAAAAAACTAAAAAACATACAAGAAATGGGGAGCATAACATGCACAATGATCATTCAATAATCAATAAGGGAAAACTTTATAAGAGGACAAATGACTCATTTGATTACATATATAGATCCAAATTACTCAACGATCGTCGATTCTGAGATAAAATCCAGGAAATAACCCAACCCATCGGAAGAGGGAGAGGGTAGCTTGAGCGGCCTGCTTTGAATAAATTGTGGGAGACATGAGGAAAAGTGCTAAATTTATGAAGATGAAAAATGGTAAAATCATCCATTTTTAAGGGAAAAAAGGGTTAAATGAATATTTTTCCATACAATTTTTCTCAATCAATCCAAGAGACATACCACCACATGATTAATGAACATAGTTGGAAAAACCATGCGAAAACCACCCCTTCAGCACTACCTCACTATCACACATTGAAAAGTTTGACAAATTGTTATATAAACACTGAAAAACCCATTTGTTTCACATCTAAAATTTAACGAAGTTTTTTTCTAGTCCATGCAGTATCAGGTTGAAGGTTTTACAAAATGTGTGACACTACTGTGGGGTTTCGATGTTGAGGTGCATGGTATGAACTAACTGTGTTCCACAATTTTCATTTCAAAAACAAGTCTCTCTAAGATGAATCATCCAACACTCATCCAAATATCCAAGAAACCACTCTAGAATTTATAGTCTTCTAAAAACAACACTCTTATGTTTTATGACTCTCAAAATTATATTCTAAATCTCAAATAGAATATTAACATATCCATCATATGATAATTCAAAATATTTTAGAAAAATTTAACCTAGTAGAAATATAATATCTTACAACCAACCCACCATATAAATTCTAATCCCTGAAAAGCCCCTATTATTAATGAAAACATCACCCAACCTTCATAGACTATGAATTGTCATTTAAATTCTGACATTGTGTATCCAAATACCCAACATAACTCCAAGAGAAACTTATGGACTACAATGCTTAAACTGTTAAATATTTTTTCCAAATCTCATATCCATTATTGAAAAATCATGATTGTTGTTTGTTGTTTCCATTTTACCTGAGCTTAAATAATATTACATTCATTTTTTACTAAACATACTATGGCGATTCCAGCTTAGTTTCCAAGTGTTAACAGATTATTCTAAATTAGGGTACTTCCACCTTTGTGATTTCCCATTAAAACAACTAAATAGTGTCCTGGAGAATATTTTGGTATAATTAATATCTCATTACACCTAATCACACACGAAGACATGGCATTCTATCCTTAATTTTGATTTTAAAATGTTAAACTCAAATCGATTATCCTATACATGGTAAAGTAATATTTTCCATGAAAATCCTTTGCTCAACATTATACAATAGTTGTCTCATTCCAATGTCTCTCTTGTTATTTCCCCAAACCTACAACATCCACGTTCTCAATAGAAATATAGTCAAATAACCTTCGGTCAACTATTTATGAAATCAATTGGATTATGATTCCATATCATTACAAATGATCAATATAAAAACACTGGGACAATATAAGTAAACCATTTCAATAAATATTGACTAAAAGTGTGGGGTAACCTAAAAAGGATACTAGGTTCCAAGGGGATCATATAAGGAAATCCATTCTTCTTGCAGTTGAGTCAAATAATACACTAGTGTCCATGAATCTATCCACACATTCCTACTTTGGAATTCATGTATAACTCAAGAAATTTCAACCCTTTCTGATGATCCATTTCGAATACCATTGTAAAATATAACATAATCAAAAGACTAATTGGAATCCTTTAATTTCAATCGTGGAATTACACAATGATTGAAGCCATACATAATTTCATTTGTTAAATTGATTGAGAAAACCAAAACATTCCTCATGTTAAAAGTCTCCAAATCCCATGATAATTCATACATGATTGTATCCCATCAGTGATGGATGTATTTCTACCCAATTTTGGAGAATTAATTATATCATTTCAATGAGAATAATCCCCAGTAACTTCATCCTATGCTCTATCCCTCATCAAACATAAAAACTATAATGTCTTTGAATCCTATCATTCCTAATACCTAACATAAAATTCACTCATACCCTATTCCCTATTCACTAGAATGGTTCTCATTGAATATGATATGTTTCAATACAAAATGAGGTTTACCACCATCAAATAGCCAAAGGGGTACTCCTAACCTTATTTATTACATCATACCTCTCCTCAATCTAAACTCTCATAAAGTCCATTAATCGTAAAAGATATTGTTTTTAGATATATTTGTGTATATATAATATTCTATCAGCATAATCAGGATGATGTCATGATATATTTAATGATCATCATTAACAAAGAGTATACTTATATTTATTTTTAGGAGTTTTTTTCTCTCTATGAATCATTCTCACATAAAATTTATCCACACATGCTTATAAAAAACTCCATACACCATTAATCCCTAAAATGTGTCCAGACTAACGATATTTTAACTACCATAAGACACCCAATTAACTTCCTAGATATAGTTAATTACCTATAATAAACATGAGAATATAATCCATTGATAAAACATCATTCTATCAAATCCCAAGGCGCTCTCATTATACTCAAAATGCTGTTACTGAACTAGTTCCCAATGAACTATATTCAATTATACATGAGAAAGGTAGTCGAACCTTCTCAGGTCAAGTCTTTTGAAAACCTCGGTTTTTTCTTTTGACACATTATCACCATCTGATCAAGATGTCGTTACCACTCATTCACCACATGATCATTAATTCGTGATCACCAGAGTATAATCTCATATAACGGTCACTACAAATGGTTGCTTACACAAATAACAATTTAACTATGGTTCATACTTTAAAGGATAGATGAACTACCATCCAAGGACATCACTCATATTTTTTAAATATCATGATTCTAAATCTATCATCCAGACATGGATCAAACTCATAACAAGTTTCAAATTTATCATTGTCTCAAGCACTGTAAAACTTTTGCTCAATATCCTAACATGATTAAAAATCCATTCTAAATATTCTCAATGGTCTTCTATAATAGCTTTCTATTTAACTATAATGTCATTCCTTTCCGGAATGATTCAATTCTATCCACCATGGGAGTTTCCTTGGAAACTATTTTCATAAAAAATTAATTTACCACATCAGAAAACATCATCCACCTCTAGATGTGAATTATAGACTTGGACACCACTCCTATAATAATAATTATCACAAAATAGAAGACAAGTAAACTAGTTATAAAAACAATAGAATATATAAACTCTTAAGTGTAATTGTGTCTCTTGACAATCTATCCATATTGACTTATGTCATTAGATTTTGGAATAAAATCCAAAACTAAATTCGTCAGTATTATTACATCACCCAATCCATTTTCATCAACAATAAGGGAACTCCGATCATCGAGATTTTTTTTAATTTCTCATGGATATTATAATAATAATATTCCCTTAAAACCATTTCCAATATATTAACATAATCAAATAAATCAAATCTATCTCGATATATAATCAACCACCATCAAAATGCCTATGCTTGGTTTCACTATTTATTCAAATTTGGCAGCGACAATGTATAAAAATGTTCACTTCCACGATATCAAAGATCTGTATAGGAGCATCAACACTTTCAATTTAACTTTGCAATGACACTATGAATTTCAGGAATGTGCCATAATATTTAATAGATCATTCAAGAGACATATTTTCCTTAAACATTTTAATATATATGAAAATTATCATGAATTTATGCACCATCGATGAAGAAGAAGGGTCACATGAACAACCAAGTGCTCGATCAAGCCCTAAGAATGTCCATACCGATGATGATGGGTATTACAGGATGACCACATATAATAAAAAGATAAATCAAAACATAACCACATGTTAACATTGGGGTGTAGTTTCACTACTAATTGTGAATCCCGAAGCAAAAAAACCTGAACAAAACCATTTACTTGGAACCAACCATCAATTTTTCTTTATTCTTTTTCCTCATAGGGAGAAACAACAACTGAGTAGCCACATACTATAATGCACAGAACTAAAAACAATGGAATTCCAAAAAGGTATCTTAGTTTACCTCATAAACTCTATGTTCATCATAATAAAATAAGGTGATAGAGAACCATATAAAACACTCACTTTCCATTCTAAGGTAACACTCAAAGAAACATAAAAGATAAACACTATAAAATGATCTAGTATTTTCACATCAATAAATGGTTTTATGTAATCCATTACTTTGATTCACATATATTAGAAATTTTTTATAGTTTCATATATAAAATGTTATTTTTAACTTCTAATGAAACTGTATTAGTCATGACACATAATATAATGTCGCAAAACGTTATGAAAATTCTACTAATTTCACTGTAAAAATTTATTTACTTCACCTTAAATTTTTAAATACAAACCATTAGTATATAATTTTATTCCAAATCTACATATAAAAACAAAATTTAGATCATAACTACATTTTTAATAAATTGAATACTGAGAGAAAATGGTGTTCAAAACAAACCAAAATTAATTAATATATGTGGGGAATATGTTCATTTGGATGCCACCGTATATTTATATATAACATTGTGTATGTAATTTCTAACAATACAAATATCCACCCTTAATTACCATAATCACACCCCTATGGGGTATAGTAAAAAGGCATTAATGAAAAAATTTGACCTGTAAGGGTCCCATAATGTCATTTTGGGATTAGTTTTAGAGGAATTAATTCATAATTTATAGAGTAAAGGATCCATAAAATAAAATTTAAATCCCATTTATTTGTAACCCATTATAGTCATTTTATTAAAAATAATAAAACACCCTTAAAGATTTTATCTCATATGTAGTATCCTAGATTTGATCTACTTGGGCTCTATTAAGAAGATATGGATCCTCTAATATGGGTTGGAATTGTGATGTTATGCAGGTATATTCCCTTATAAGATGTAATTAAAACACAATTTAACTAACAACCATTTTTTAATATTTATAATTCATTATTTATACAAATATCATGGTTTAGTTATATGCCTCTTCTATTCAAATTTTATAATTTTACATTCCGTTATAAGTTGTAATTAGTATTTCAAGAAACTATAAAAAGTATTAAAAACTTTAGAATACTTCAATGTATTTTAGGAAGGTTAAAAGGAATGTAACCATAACTATTTGAGGGGGAAATATTTTTTTTATGCATACCCATTATTTAAGCATCTAAATTTCATAACTACAATGAGGAACACTATCATATATCAACGAATACAAAGAAGTTATTTTTTAAAGATTCAAGACTTGCAAGTTATCCATCATTTCTCGGATGATAATCCCTCGTGGTGGAAAATATTGGAAATTTGATGACGTTGTCCAAAAACTCACCTCAGTATGTAATTCTTCAGATTGGAAATGCATACAAATGGGTAGAGGTTTCATCCAAATTATTTTTCCATCGGAGGAACTGAAGCACAGAACTTGGGGGATAGAAAAAATTGGTTTAAATCCATGAATGATCTTCTTTCAATAATGGGAATTCCGGTTTAACCCATTTGCTATAAAAAATACTCATGATCATGTCTGGATTAAAATTATTGGTCTGAACTAGATTTTATGGCATCCCAATATTATTTTTGATATTGTGTTTGCTGTCGATATTCCAATTAAAATGGATCGAGCCACGGAGGTTTCCAGGTACAGGCATTTTGCTAGCGTTCTGGTTGAGGTTGATTTAAGCATGTGCTTAACTAACCATATAGTGCTATTGGTGTTGGATGATGACATACCTCTTAAGGTGGAATATGAAAATCTTCCTAATTTTTGTGTGGGATGTCAAGCAATTAGTAATGTCAAATATACAAGTCGTAAAAATGTGGTTTGATCCTTTTGCTATATAAAAGGGAATCATGAGGCATCCTGATGGAGGAAACTGAAAATGCAGCCTATGGTGGGGCATGGTGGAGATAGATCAACAATGGGGCATGGTTCTGAGGTCAATGTTGGAATGAGAGAGAAGAAAGTGCAGAATAATGCTGGCAAGCACTCCTCAATTTACAGGAACATGGTGCATATTGATGCTGGTCATGCACGTACAACTGAGGGCCTAATTCCAATGCTAGGAGAGATGAATAATGATCAGGTAGTTAATTCGTAAACTAGCTAGGATATGGTCCATTTCATGCATATTATCAAACATGGAACTGAGGAGCATCCCCACCCAAGTAATACCAAAAATCACTCAAATATCTAAGAGGAATTCAATTAACTATGAGAAACAGATGGTATTCAAGGAAAATGGGATGATATTGAAGATGATTCCTCAAAAAAAATCTTCTATTCTGGCCTTGTCTAAAGGGAAAAAAGGTCTTGTGGATGATGAAATAATTCCACCCATCCCTATTCGGAAGTCAAGACGAAGGAATGACTATTCATATCTTAAGACAACCATGGTTACAAGGTCTCATAGACTCGCTGATTATGAATCAGAATGGTATGATGGTTATGGATCTTCATTTCATTTTGATTATGACTTTTGATGCATCCTTTTTATTGGTATTTTCATGAGGTAATAACTGCTTGTATGTCCTATTATATCTTTCTGTCTTTTCCTTTTCATTGTTTTTTTAATTAAAAGGAATTTTTCATTGGGTTCTTTAAAAAAGTAAAAATCAATAAATCAATAACTGCTGTAAAGTTAAATCATTCACTCATGGTGAATATATAATCAACTACAATAGTGAGAAGCATTAACAACAATACCATATCAGGAAATATGATCTTTCAACCCTAGATAGGTAGGTAATTCCCAAACATGAAAAATCTACCAAGTGTAGACAAATTACTAGTCTCATGTTTACCAACCCATAGAATCAAGGAAAAATTAAAAAGAATATCTGAAACCAAACATTGAAATCCCAACCATGCAGATACAAAAATGGTTCCCTATGATGGTTGTCCACATGGACTCAAGCACTCCACCCCATATTCCAGAGGCTGTCAACTAGTAGCGAGTGTCTAAATGAGGTTCATTGGGGAGACAATTATCTATAAATTGGTATAGAAGTACGGTGGAAGCACAAGTGAATTAAAGTAGTAAAAGAAAAATTATAAACTATATAATAATAATAGAAAGACCATAATGAACAAACCAATAAATAAAATATGCATGAACATTATTATTCATAATATATGATGTAAACATATATTAACTAACATATATAGTCGAACTCGAATGAAAAAATAGTAAATAAGAAAATCCCTAACTACTACAGGTTTCCTGAGTACATGTCCAACCCCATCCCCCTGAAAAGTACAAGTCCGTATGGGTTAACATCGAAGACACACTATCCAAGAATCAAATAGTCAACCAGGAGATCTTTCTAGGCACCAATAGGTAGCACAAATAGGGAGTTGGTAAACGCATTAGGAAACTATAACATATCAATATTTCCAACTATTATAAGGATTATTTTTGAGACAATTCAATACCATATCATTCAATTATGAGGCCTTGTGTTCCTGAATGAAATGTGTGAAAAATATTAAAATAATTTTTATCATGCACGCAAAGTTTTCCATAATAAGATGAATATCACTTAAATGGGTGTCTATATCAGGAATTCGAGTGTAACATTGAACATAGAGTGGTAGTTTTACCTGAGGCATGACCTAACTTTAGTTGTAATATGTGGTTTTTGAAAATGTTTTCCTGGTTTTACAATGAATAAAATTATTTACTAAAATTATTTTAATTCATTGTATTGACGCAACAACCCATTTTTCATTAATTATATATTTATTTAATAATTACAAGGATAGATGCATAAACCTTGACCTTATGGAGGATTGTTTGAGAGACATATGGGAATCATTTCCAATAAATGAAAATAGATTGAGGATCGACGATCGACGCACAACGATTTTTAAGGAACATTCCAATAAACTCAATGCAGCTTTATTCTTCATCAGTGATCAACCCAAATCAAGGTATAGAATGTGATTTAATAATGGTTTTATAATTCTTTATTTATATTACGAGTATTAATCAATCGAAGAATTAATTGATTCAATAATCAAGTGTATTTCCATAAGTGATTTATTCTACGAAATTTATTTGATATGGTTTTCTAACCCAAATAACTTGTCTGTGGTCATTGTCCATGAAAGATTGGAAAATTATGATAAAACTTCATTTTTGTTCCATTTATGCCTCTTTTATCATGTTCTTCATTGGATGGATCCATGTGGTCCTGGCAAGACATTTCCCAGTGATTCTGAGCTCAATCGGACCCCAGTATTGGTGAAATGTCGACAACTAGGGATAAATCAGTGTAGATCAAAAGACATGGATCTCGAATATATGATTGTTTATTCTTGTGGGTATTGGGGGAGTCATGGTGGTTTTTGGAATGGACCACTGATGTGCGAAAGCGGCAGTGCATGATGGTGTGTGGTGGTAGTCCATGTGCGAATTGTGGAGCCATGCGTGGATACGATTGGTGGCGGCATACAAGAGGTGATTTTGGGATAGATGGTGGTAGATATGGGATTGGTGATGGATATGGAGTGGGCTGGTCCATGTGGGCTACGTGAGAATGAGCCCAAACAAGACGGTAGGATGATCCATGTTGGTGGGTCAAGTCAGGCGGGTGGGTTAGGTCTGACGCGAGGACGCGATTGACACGGGATGAACCCGGGTCAGATCCAAGGAAGTTGGGGTAGATCCCATATGATGTGGACCACATTGTTTGAATATGGTGCCATAGCGTTTCAAGCTATCGTGGGTGTAGTGACTGCACAACCAATCTACATTCAGCCGACCACAGAGGTCGATTATAGTGGTCGTTCAGTGCAGTAGGTAGAATGACTACGACAGTTGGTCCATGCGTGGTCGCTCCATATTAGAGGAGGACTGACCATGGTGGTCAGTTTGCGGGCCCTAGTAGGTCACTAAGAAGCTTCTCTAATGGTAGGTTCAAACGATCATATCTCCAAAACAGAGCATCGAAATGACATGTTGTTAGTGGCAATATGACAATGATTTTAAGATGGCCGAATGAAGGCCATTTTTAGGCACCTTATTTACATTTTACAGTCTTATTATCCATAGATTAGAACATTATAGGAGGAGTGTCTTCCAATTTTCTTATCTTTATGGGTCTAATGCTTCATTATATCCACATCAATGGATTGTAATCCCCTCTAGTGGTCGAATCTCAAATAAAGATGTGGTGTCCCATCAAGAGACTAGAGTTGTATCCACTATCATCCCTAGTTGATTTTATGGAATTGGAATGACCTACATGAGTGGAATTAATCATTCATCTAAAAGGTGTTTTTGGAATTGTTAGCATATGATACCCTTTGTTTCCATTTGATCTAGGAATTTTGTTTGTGGTGTTACCCATCTATTTTGGGTGTGACCCCAATCTATGTATCATTGTATTCTCAGAACAATGTGTTCCCTTTAGGAGAGACACAAATGAGCTGGACCTATTTAGTCATTGTCTCTGATGATATCATGGCTCATGGAGTGGGATCTCCTAGATTGAGCATTACATCAAATAGAATCTTGTGGTTGGAATTTAGTTATGAATGCCTGATCGCATGGAGTCTGTCCTTAATATATCTAGTTTTTTTCTTATTTTTTTCATTTAGTGTTATATCATATCTTGATATGAATAATCATTGTGGTTTGTGTCTAGTTTTTTAATAGGTCCTACTATGTATTGTTATAATCACACCTAAAAGATATTTTCATGCACATGTCGTGTCTTATGCAGATGGAATACATTTTGATGATGTTCAAAGAGAGCCAAGAGAAGGTGGGGATAACCGGAGATGCGTAGACTGAGTTGTTTTATGGAAGTTTAACTTTGACGTAGTCCTCACCCATGTATATGTTTGGACAATTTTCAATTTCAGTTGGACTTGTTGGAAAATCTATGTTGAATAATTTTATTTGGCCATGTTTACTTTTCATTTACATACCTTTTCACTATAGTTGTGTGATCTTAGTTTTATTCATTTATCGTTTCAGTTGTTTTACATTTCAGCGTGGTGTGTCTTGGATATGTGTTTGTGTGTGTCTGTGTGTGTATACAAAATTTAGTCTAATTTCTCCCATTTGTGGGAAATGCCTATTCTATACTAGTCACTAGCCCTTGGCCTATTTGAAGGTGGGTTTGGGATAGGCACATCAGTAACCCCTATAGAGAAGTTTATAAAAGAGTGGTATTAGAGGTCTCAATCGGTTCTACTTCATTATCAAGATTCTCTAATATTGGTTTGGGGAAACATTGAAAAGTTTTTTGAGTTTGGGTTTTAGGATAGGGACTCCAATATGGTGTTGGGGGAGACCTATCCATACACCAGGACTCTGATCACCTACTTTTTGACATGGTACATGAAAAAACATAATTTAAGGAAAACCAATGGTGGAATAATTATATAGGAATGATTGTGTCTTCCATGTCCTTCTTGAGTAAACTCCCCAAATATACACCATTGACTGTGGTGCATATAGTTTTATTTCATGATTCATACATATATATAGCCATCCAAAATTACACTACATGATCATGAGGCTGATCGACCTAGTGAAAAGGCATCAGAACATGGGTTTGTAAAAGAGATATAACCTCCGGGTGGTAGACCAGTTATACCATCACCTATCGAGTGGTAGCTAAAACCACCAATACCAGTGGAGGATACACACATGAAAACTGCATTGCATGAGTTTCAGAGGATGCTACCTCCCATGATTCAAGGTGAGCTAGACCCCATGATGTATGAGGATTGTCAAGAGGAAGTCACTATAGTTTTCTACCCTATGAGGATGCCATCCAATCATATATAAGATGTTGTTGTGAGCCTTTTTATGGGATCTGTGGGGCGATGTTGGAGCATGGTGACTCTGTCAAATAATGACACAACTCTCTCCTAGAGAGAATTCGGGCGTCTAATCAAATAAAAGTTCTATCCGACCACATTGTGTACAATACTCATACATGAGTTTCTATATCTATAACATAAAAGTATGACCATAGATGATTATTCAACTTCGTTTGATGATCTTTCATGCTCCTCCTTGAATATGGTACCGGACCAGTTATTCAAGGCTCAAATTCTTGAGTAGGGATTACCCTAGGACATTGGTGCATCATTGGTCATCCTTATATTTTCTACCTATACAGGTGTACTTGAGAAATCCCTTTTTTGGATTTTTTTAAAATCATACATGATTAGAGGGAGGTAGAAGTGGGAACCTGATTTCTGATACCTTGGTAGCATGTAGATGATGATAGTCATAAAGATCCATGTGGTTTTGGTACATTAAGAGGTGATCTAAGTACTCAAGGATATCCATGCAGGGATCCCAGGGCATATCTTATTAGAAAAGGAACATGTGGTGTTTCTCATGCGACGGTTTGGGACATATGGAAATAGATTGACCAACCCCTCATATAGTTGATCAAGAGACTATTGAGGGACTACTTAATCTAATAATGATATATGAGAAGGGTTTTCCACATGGAAGAGGACATGGAATATGTGTCAACAAGGTAGTACGTGGTGGTCTTAGGTTTGACTTATTACCACCACAACCCTCAGCTGGTCAACACCAGGCATTGGGAGATGGGGGATACAAAAAATTCTAGCTTAAGGATATGGAGGCTTATGATCCTGAGGGTCCAAGTATGATACATGGTACAGTTTGTGACTTATCTACGTTATCTACTATATTTATAGTCACATGGTCTAGTCATTCTTTTCTAGGCATGATTCTTTTTCAAGACTCAATGATTCTGGTTGAACTATTGACTCGGCCCTTAAGCTTGGAGATTCTTATTGGAAGAGACACGATGATCACACATTGGTGTTGATAGTGTGAACTGACTCTTAAAGGATAGAGTTCTTTTGGGATATAATTGTAGAGGTGTTGGGACCTTACAACATCATTCATGGTATGGACTATTAATCCACAATTAATTCTCAGATTGACTGTTTTAGGTGAAGTGTGTGGTGAGTTCGCAATAATGAACCAATTTTTCAATTTTTAGTGATAGGGAATTCTATGAAGAATAATATTGACTAACACATAGGAGGGTGCAGCCAATTACTCATCAGATGGCTGGCCAAACTCTGGGTGAAAAGGATGTTATGAGTCCTCGGTTTCTACTGTGGTGGTGAAGTATGATGTTATCCTTCCCGATGATGTTCCATGATTACAACCCCACCCTAAGAGGTACTTATGTATTGATATACTCCTTGTGATGACATAAATATATACACCTACATATCAAATGTCTCCCATAAATCATTGTGAACTTAGTATACAACTTGAGGACATGTAGAGGAAGCCCTTCATGAGACCCAATGTTTCACCTGGGATAGCCCATGTTTTTTTTCCAAAAAGGTAGATGAGATATTGAGATTGTGTATAGATTAATAGTTCCCAATATAGGGGATTGTGAATAATATGTATCAACTAAAAAGGATCAAATAACTCTTTGATCTATTGAATGGATCGTGATGGTTCTCTAACATCGACCTTAGATCAGCTTATCACCTGCTGTGAGTACAAGATGAGGATATAACGAAGGCGACCATAATATGACGTTAAGGTCACCAAGAGTACATGGTGATTCCATTTGGAATTAATTGATCCCCAAAAGTGTCCATGAGACTCATGAAATGAATATTTAAGCCTTAGATAGACTGGTTTTTGTAGGTCTTCACTGATGACACCCTAGTGTCTTCAGAGTTTGAGGAGGATCTCACGAATCACTTAATAATAGTTCTGGACACTCCGAGAGAGAACCATCATTATTAAAATATCTATAAGAGTATATAATGGATTCTAAAGGTCCATTTTTTGGGTCACATCATCTCATAGGATGGGGTGGTAGTGGGTTTAGTGAAGGTTTGGCCATTCATTACTTCGGAGCCACCCTAGTGTGTTACCGAGGTGTAGAGTCTCCTTGGATTTGTAGGGTAGTATGAGAGGTATGTAAAAAACTTATATTTAGTGGGAACACCTGTGAAATATTTTACATGTAATGGAAATAATTTTGTGCGCAATAACGTTCCAGAAATAATTTTAATAGTAGAGGCATAGGTTGACGAGAAATCCCATATTGAGGTTACCATAGGAGGGAATCAAGTACGTGGTGTTCTACGATGCATTAGGGACCGGGATTGGTTGTTCCATGATGTTGTGGAAAGTGATGATTCTCTATGGTTCACACCAGTTGTGTCCACATGAGCAGAACTATGCAACCTATGATCCTTAGTTTGTAGTGGTAGTCTTCACATTGAATATGTGGTGACACAACATGATGGTAGTGAGGTTTATCATATAGTATAACCACCAGAGTCTCAAGAATATATTCTCTCAAAAATTTCATAACGTGAGAAACTGTAATTGTATAGAGATCCTCCAGGACCATCACATTGTGATTGTCTATTCTCCGGGGAAAAAGAACATGATAGCAGTTTCTCTTAGTATGAGATCCATCTCACAGTTTTTGAATGAGGAATAAAATTAGTTGGCCTTGTTATAGTTATGATTTGTGGATTAATATGGAGTATCTAACCTGTAGTCTATTTTTTCACCACTCCTCTCTTAAAGTGATTCTGGTAGGCACATCTTGTTGATATCGAATACGAGAACCTAAAAGCTTATATTTCCATAGTTATATCCTCTTGATGGATATTAAAAAGGTAAGGAGCACAACACCATTTTAATAGGATGAACCAAGGCACCAGTGATGTTGTGGGATGATGTTTTAGGGATATTCATATATCCCCTTTGGTGGTACAACTAGGTGAGTGGGAAATGTACTATAAAATCTGACGTCAGTTTTAGTGGCCAAGGATGAGGAGTGGAGTTGTGGAGTTTGTTTCGTGATTCCTTAAATGTAAAAAAGTAAAGGTTGAGAACCTGGTTCTATTAGGTTTAGATCATCCCCTTGAGGTTCCATAATAGATGATGGTTGGGATATCGACGGACATTGTGACATGTTTACCACATAGATCCATGGGACACGATGACATCTGGGTGATCATTGACTGACTCACCAAGTCACCCACGTCTTTGTTATCTCACATCAGAGTACATTAGGGAGCATAAAAATCCTCCACATTTAGGAGATTATTTGAACACATGGATTTTCATTGACTATTGTTTATGATCGTGATTCTTATTCCACATCTCGGTTGTAGAAAGTATTACAAGAGGTGTTTCAGACCCCGTAATGCTTTACCATAACGTTTCAACAAAAAAACGAACAACCAGACAATGTGGACCATTTAGGTTCTATAGAACATGCTGTTATCATTCATGTAGGTCTTTGGCCGTAGATGGTAGGATCACATACCATGGTTGGAGTTTGAGTAAAATAACAGTTTCCATTCCACCATCAGTATAGAGAAATTCTAGGATTTGTATGGCGATCCTGTAGGTCAACAATTTTCAATAATAACCCACGATATTCACCACTTATGGGCCAAGAGTTAATGCAACATACTATAGAAAATGTCAGATCATCCATGATTAGAAGAAGACTGGACATATCCATCACAAGTCTTATAATGACATGAAAATGAGGTCGTTGGGATTTAAGGAAGGAGTTAATGTGTTAAAATGGGTTTCACCTCAGTGGGGATTATAGAGATGTAGTTGAGGTGGAATTCTAACTATGAGGTTCATCATAATATTCGAGATACTACATAGAGTTGGAAAAGTTCCTTAATAATTGGATCTACCACTGCAGTTACACTGGGTACATGAGGTCTTCAACATGTCGTAGTTGATGACATACATGCATGAACCATCACATGTTATCAATTGGGGTGAGATGGACATCAAGGATGGAGTGACCATTTTTGAGTACCCAGTGGATATTGAGGATCAGTAGGATAGTATCATTTATGTATGATCGATTCCCTTGGTGCGCATTTGGTGGCAGCACCGAAATCTTTAGGAGAGAACATCGAAGTGGGAGGATCTGATTTGTGGTTAGTACCCCCATCTGTTTGAGTATCCCATTTTTTTGGTTTTGAAATATGTAAATATCCATGGTGGGTAGAATGAAATATATTGGATTTTACATTTATTATTTTTTAATTTTATATGGATAACTTTCGAGACAAGGCACTGAGACGACGTGTGATTCTGAGGCCCGGTATGCCAGGACGAAATGTGAGAAAAATAGTAAAATGTATTTTTAGAACATGCACAAAATTTTCCTATAAATGTTGAATAACACTTAAATGGGTTTCTATATTAGTAATATAAAGGTACTATTGAACCTAGATAGGTGGTTTTACTATAGGAGTGACCTAAAATTTGTCGGTGTAGGCCATTTGTGAAAATGTTGCCGCGGGTGTAAATGAATAAAATAATTTTTAAAAATAATTTAAATTAATTGTAAAGATATAGATGAATGTTTTTATTTAAATTTATCCATACATAAATATTCCAGGGATAACTGCATAACCTTGAAGATTCTGGGGGATCATTGGAGAGACCTATGATAATACATTCTGACAAACAACAACGAATCGAGGATTGAGGATCGAAGCACATTGATTTTTGAAGGATCTCACCAACGAACGTAACACAACCTTATTCTTCTTCATAAATTGATCCAAATATAGGTATTGTGTGTGATTCAATTGGTTTTTTTTAGATTATTTATTTCCTTGAAGAACATCAATCAATTGTCAAAAAACTGATTCATGGATCATGCGTACTGCGACATGAGATTTATTTTATGGGATTTATATGATCTAGTTTTCTAACCCAAATCCCCTGTTCATGATTATTGTCCATGAATTATTGGAAAATGATGAAAACAAAATTTTATTGTTCATTTTATACATATTTTCACATATTCTTCACCGGATGGATCTACATAGTCTCGGTCGATATTTATGATTGGTTCTGAGGTCGATCAGAGCCCCAGATTTAAGGTAAATCAATAACCTAGGATGGAGTAGTCTAGATCGAAAGCCAATAACATAGGGCCTCTGATGATTTCTTATTTACAGAAATGAAGAAGGAATAGTGGTCTGTGTAAGGGACCACTGGTGTGTGGTAGCAGCGACCTGTGGTGCACAACGGTGCATACTGGTGGTCCACCTTCAGGCAGGAGAGCCACTTGCGGGCAGGATCAGTGGAAGTGGATGTGGGGAACGACTGAGATCGGTAGTTTAAGAAATGGTATTGATGGTGGAAGTGGATAGGGCCAAGATATATGGACCACATGTGATTGGGACTAGACAATTTAGTTGACTGAGTCAATCAAGATAGACCAAGGTCAAGCCATGGTTGGATCCGGGGCGACAAAGGTAGAGACCAAATGCAGTCGACTGCAACAGTCTGCCAGTGCATCAAGTGGACTGACCACGATTGTATGTTCATGAAGTATGTGGAATAACCATGATGGTTGGTCTATGGTCCCTGAGAGGTCTATGAGTATCTTCTCGATAGTGAGGTTCAACTGTTCATAACGTTTAAATGGAGCATCTAAATGACATTCCATCTGCAGTAGTGTGACCCTAATTTTATGATGGTTAATTCAAGACTAATGATGGGTACCTTATTTAGATTTCAGGATCTTATTTTTATATGTTTTGACCTGTATAGGTTGAGTGTGTTCCTTGTGTCCCTTCCTTGAGGGTACAATGCGACATTTCATCCACATAACTGGATTGTAATCCCCTATAGGGGTAGAATATCAAATTGAGTTGTGGTGTAAGTATGTGATATTGGAGTGTGATTTTCTATCTTCTATTGTGGTGTTTGTTTGATCATAATGACCTCCTTGAGCAAGGAGTTGATTATACATCTTGAGGGCCACACCGGAAAGGTTTGTGGAATCATTGGCTTATTATCTCTTATGTAGCATTTTGATCGACATTGGGGTTGTGGTGTTCCCTAGTGGTTCTAGGTGTGACCCCATATCTATTTATCATGGTCTGATTTGACTAGTGTGTTCTCTCTGGGTGGGTCCCAAATGAGCTAGACCTTTTAATTGAGCATCTCCGAAGATATCATGTCTTGTGGATTGTGATCTCTCGGAATTAACATTGATTCGTACAGAATCTTGTGGATGGTAGTTGGTTATGACCACCTAATGGAATCGAGTCTTTGTTATGTATATCTAGGGTTTTTTCTTCTTGTATATATCATATATTTTTACATATTTTATCTAGATGAAAATAATTAGTGCTTTAAATTTTGTTTTTTTGTGGTGTCCTTAAGAATTTTTTTATACTCACCCCTACACAAGATTTTCCCACATGCGTCTTGTCCTGTTCAAATGGTTCCCCTTTTTAATGGTGTTTTATGCGGATAGGGATTGGATGAGAATAACAGGAGCTAGGTAGACTAAAGTGTTTTATGAGAGCTTACCTATGACATAGTCCTCTCCCTTAGTGCAAGTTGGACTCTTTACAGTTTCAGATTTACTTGTGTATAGACTGGGTGTGGTGTGCTTGTATTTGGACTTATTTACATTCCCTTTACTTCATGTTTTAATCAAGATGTGGGATCATAGTTTTATGCATTCATACATTTAGTTGTTTTACATTTCAACATTGTGTGGCCTGGAGAAGTGAGCATGTGTATAGGTACTTTAGGGGAATGCCTAAATTTAAGTGAAATGACTACTTAGTGCTAGTTACCAACCCCTAGTCTACCATATGATGGATTTTGGTAGTCACGCCATAGGATCCTATAGGATTTATCATGATAGCCACCACCATTGGTGTCTAATTCTACTAAAATCTTTGGATATAACAAGATGAATTGTATATGTAATATCATTTAAAGAAGTAATGAAAAATAATCCATGTTGAGATCATGTTCCTTAAGGGATACCTAGAAAACCATGACTATATAAACCTATGATTGATTTCATAACCATGTAACTTTAGGGACTAAATAAATAAGGAAATGTACAATGTGTAACCCAATAAGATTCTAATGTAAGAACCTTATATTTGATGGCATGTATGACTTGCAAAACCAAACAAAGAAAGGAATATATACAATGGATTCATTATGGTATATTTAATGTTTTAAATAAATTTATCAAATTATATATCTTTAAATGCCCAACATATAGGGTTTGGATTCATGACACAAAATAATTACTTGTAATGATAGTTTTCATTACATGCATGACCGAGTTTTACCGAACTAAAATATATTACTAAAATATTATTATTTAATATAATATGATATAAACAAGATATTAAATTGACATTTATGAATAGTAATAACTATCATATTAATATATATTATTAAATTCATAAGTTAATAATTAATTAGAAATCAATTTAAGAACTAATTGAATATAAATTGGATGTTTTTATAACAACTATTATTATGTTCAAAAGGTTTTTTAAAATAAAAAAATTAATTAATTAAAATTATGGAGTGATATTAATGGAATATATATATATATATATATATATATATATTCAATAAAATATTTTTTACATTGTTCTGATTAATTTGTTAAGCATAATATAAGAACAAGCATAATTTTATACACAAAAACAGTATATAGACTATTTTGCTGCCTTTAAATGGATCACCTATTTTAAAACTAAATTTATTCACTATTATAAAAATTATATTACAAAATAAAATACAGTATTGAAATAGAAAATTAAAAATTATGCTGGGCTGTATTTTTCCAATTTTTTTAAGATGGTTCATTTTTGGATGAATAATGAAAAATAATGATTTTAATTGAAAACTAAAATTTCGTCCCCATAATTTATAAGCATATATAATATATGTAAATTGTTTTAAAGTAAAATTACATAAAATTTAAATTAATTAATTAAATTTAGGACATTAGAATCAATATTACTTGGAAATTCTATATAAGAATGCTTCAAAATTTGGAACATTTTTATTTTAGACACCGAATTTATCATCCCATATATGGGAATAAATATAAATTAATTACTTCCAATTATGTGATTGGAATTAAAAAAATAGATTCCATGTTTTTAATTACAATAATTCATAATTTCTATTGTGTTCAACATATTTTTTGACCAAAAATATTAAAGGATAAAATTAAAATTAATTACTACGATAATGGTAAAATTAAGCCTAAAAGGGGATAAACCTTAATAATAATGAACACAGTTTCCAAGAATAATGCCTGAAACCTATTTAATGGCCACATATCTTCCATATCATCCATTTTATCAAATTTGGATCATCATTTGATTCACATGATGTAAGGGAGGCCACTTGTTTACCTTTTTATATTGATAAGAATGCCACTACACCACCACTATAAAAATAAACTCACTCTTCCAACTTATGAAAATGTATCAAGACCTTTGTATTGTCTTAACCCTACCCAAATTATCTCCCAAATTAAATCCCCTTATTCTAGATTCCTCACGTTTCGAGTAACACAATCCAAGAAAGTCATTTGTTTTAAACAATAATGAGTTACCCGAATAAGAGGTTACATGATTCAACAATCAATTATGTTTCATTTACTTATCCAACCCATCAATTATTTTTTTTGTAAATTTTATATAATGACCTCAATATCATCAATATTTATATATTTTTTATTATAATATTTCCACCTACTCTATTACAGATATCCATAAAATGGGACAGACAATCATCATTTGTGTGTATGATGGACTACAGTCTAGATAACTGATTTCGTTAATTCCACCATTAGCACCATTAATGGATGGAAAAAATGATGTATTGTTAGTGTATATAATATATACATAGTATTATATTTTATTTATTCAATTTTATTTATTTATATAAAACACTTCCTTATGATTTTTATTTTACAAGAATAATATAAGATCGTTTGTGGATGTGTGGACAACTGCATCATCAATGTGATAGGATTAATTAATGATACGCATTAAATATATTAAGGATGATTTTAATAATAATATTTCACATATATGACTTAAATATGATAATATAATTAGAATATACATATATATCATTTAATTTTCATTCTATTAATATGAAAATTGAATCGAAGTTCCATTGACACCTACGTACGACCTACCATCTCCTCGAACGATGAATTTAATTTTCTATCTTCAAAACATTTGTATTATTATAAATACATATATAGTGAATATATATGATATTTAATTCCTTGATTACATCATGGAGATGATGATATCATGATCGATGTCAGCGTAAAACATTCACTGTTGACCCCACCAAATCCGTAACGAAAAACTAAAAAAAAAGAAATACCCGAACTTGAGTTTTATTTTCCCCAAAATGAAAATGAAGAAAAATGTTGTGGATAATAGTGGATCAAATAAATAAACTAAGAGACGTTGGATTTTTTTACCATTTGGATCTCACTTGAAGGATCTATGTGTTGTGCATAGCCTGAATAGTGTCCATGAAATCCATTTGACAAGTCATTTTCCTCTTATGAAGGAACCCCAAATATTTAGTGGTGTTGGAATAGATACCAGGAAAGAACCCCTATGATGAAAAAATTGTAACTCGATGGATTCTGGAATAAACTCCAAAAACCATTCGAAAATATGAGTAATATATTAAAAATGGGGGATCCTCTTATCATCATAAAACATTGGTGATGCAACACCTATTGGGCGAATGAATATGATTGATGACAAGAAAAAAAACTCATGAGATCCCAAAGATTTGAAAAATAAACAAATGAAACAAAATTAGAGGAGGAGAGTTCTTCTAATGGTTGTAAACATAATGGGTTGATCCCTTGATGATTCATATGACATCTCAATACTTCAGTGATATCTATACCACATCTCGTGAAAGCCTACTTGCATATTATCCCCTTAATAAAAATCACCTCAGAAATATTCATGCAACTCTATAGTTCCCATATGAATCCATAAAGTCAAAAAATAAGAATTTTCCATGAAATTCCCATGCATCTCCACAAATCCAATTCTGGCCACCCAATTCATCACCAATGGTTAGGGTGATTTACTTCAATAATACTCATACAACCTCATGATATCATATAAATTTGTAAAATAAGATAATGTAAATAAATAGTGGGGGTGGCAGGAGACTCTCGCAGTAATAAAACTCATGTGACATGCCTAGGATGTCCAAAACATGGTCTCACAATACCCTATGACAATCCAATATGATTTCTCCAAGGCCCATGAGCATGTCATCCTTTTCCAATATAATGTCCTAGAAAAGTGATCAAATATCACCATAGAACCATTCAGTAGGAACCCTAATCTTTTGAAATCCCTTGGACATCTGATCCTAACAATACAAAATTCCCCTGGAAAGTCCACATGATTAAATAAGATCCATTTGATTAGGAATAATCCCATAAATGAGTAATTGATTTGATGGTATTGTGGTCACTGAAATACATTTGATAGCTCTCGAATGATTTACGAAAGGACATCATGATGACGCCTGATGTTGAGACCCTCCAACCAACCCCATCCTTGAGTTATGTGATACACACCAAGAAATTTGATGAACAATTGGGGTGGAGTGGGCTATAAATTCCCCATCCTAGCCTCAATGTAGGGGATTACTTTTTTTTTCATCCAGACGCACCAGACCACCAAGCACAATATCATATATCTTGGAGTTGTGGACATTGTGACCGAGAAGTTTAATATCATGTATGATTTGGTGAACAAACAGAGATATCCTGAAGAATGTATAAACACTTCATATGATCACTATAGATAAAACAAAGGACCTTTTTCCGGATTTGTTAATAACATCCTGCACAACTTCTAGATAATGTGAGACATAAAATAAGATAATGCCGAATAAATCTAAGGATTTTTCAATAAAAGGTTTTTAAAAAGGGTAAAATATGGGAGACTTATTAAAAATAGAGTTATGCAGATCTTCATTCTCTTTGATTAAGACACCCAGGAAATGCATAAGCACTTTGGAAAGTTTCTCTGATCTCAGAATGCTCCTTTGGTATATTATTTGGGTCATTATAAGAATTTTAAACATGTCCACGATAGTTGAATAGTTCCCATTGTCTTGTTAGCTATATCTCATGAATTAATCTGGTATAATGATCTAATTTCTGAAGTAACCTTAAAACATGTCACCTGACTCATATGTCATCACTAGTACATATCAGTTGTGTTTCGCTGTTGCACTAAGACATGTCAACTGTATCATAAGATGTCCTATGGCCACACCAGCTAGGTCTCACGATGACCTTTAGACAAGTCCGATGGGGCATGAGGCACCCTCTAAGACATGTCACATTGAATATTGCAATGCCCTCTATGAGTGTCATCCAACTCTTTCAATGACACCTGGGAATGTTAGGAGGATCATGATATTCACATTAGGCATGCCATCTAGGATCAATCGATGACTTCCAATATCAACTAAACTGGTCTAGCGATGTCTTTTGGGAAAATAATCCTAAATAAAATTTCGAACTACATATATGCCATCTAGATTATTTGAAATCCCTTGAACAAGTAAAATTTATTTTTTAATTCACTTTGGACATGTCTGGAAGACACCCACAGACATTTCAAATAGACAATCAAGGAATACTGAGTTGAAAATAAACTCATATCAAGGACACATGAAAGTTAGGCCCTTGTGCATCCCATGGAATCATTAATTTGTCCTCCCATGGTGTGTAATATCCAATAGAAAGGGCCCCTCAATGTGTAAGACCCAATTAATGGAACTATGATGATCATGATTCTTTCCATTACCATGATACCTAGGATGCCTTCATGAGGCCCATGCTCTATATTTACTTTTATTATTTCCATCATCATCATAGGGCTTGATAACTTCTTCCAAACCTCGTGTGTAATCCCTGATAAAAATGGGAACCTCATTGTGTATGCCCACATTAAAGGAACAACACTGAATCTTATCCCTTCCATAACCAGGATATGTGGAACACCTCCCAAATTCTTGATCTCTATATCAAGAATCCAAAGGAATGTCCCAGTGCATATGTACCGTATCTACTGGAAATGAAACTGATTACTTACTATCACTCATTTCATACATTGTTCATAGAACACATTGTCTTAGAGTGTACCGATGATCAAATAGTTAAGGTGACATATTTTTTGTTGGATATGGGAAGGATTTCTGTGTATGCCCCGACAAGTTAAACTATGAGGACTCTAATTCTTATAATAATGATGATACATATGATTCTTTCCTAAAAACTCATTGTTAAATAAAATGGGCATCCACCTCAGTATAATCTTGACCATGTCTTTGACATTTTTACCATTGGGACCCAATCATCCCCATGAGATGATCATTCTACATCATCACTCAGTGGACCGAGTAGCCAACAGAACTATGATGACACTGATCACTTCCATAACCAGGACATATTGGATTTCATTACTAAGCCTCATGATCTATATTAACCTCAAAAGGGCTATCATAGTGAATAATCCTAGAATCCAAATTTAATGAGGCCAATCAATTTCTATACCATGTTTTTCATACTATGTATATCTCACATGGTCTTAGGGATATGGAATGAACATATCATTAGCATCCCGAATCCCCACTAGCTAGGGAAATATCATTATATTGGACTCAATGAGTAGAATGATATAAATATCCTTCAATTAAGGGAATCTGCCTTGGGGCCAGTCCCACGGGAATGATAAAACAATGATAAATTTGATTCCTTCTATAACCACAATCTGTAAGAGGTATCCTTAAGACTCAATATCAAATATTAGTTTCCAATGTTCCCACACATATGTACTTTCTTTATGATGTAACAGTAAATGTGTTTAAAAAAGTATGTGCATTTTTATTCCTGAAATAACAATGACACATTGGATGCCTCATATTGGATCAATCAACTACTCAAAATATTAACTGTCACCTAGAATTTAAGAAAATTCTATAGTACCTAGTTATATGATTTATGTATATAAGATTCTATTCAATAAAAATATATGAATGAAGAACCTCGTATACATAATGATAGATACACCCCTGAGAGTACCATTTAATTGTGTAAAATTTGACTTTGCCCATCATCATTATTTATTGTAACCATACCATGTGATTATTAAGAAGATATTCTAAAAGATATCATAAATATATTGGAGTGTCCTTGAGTAAGAAAAAATTCCCCCCCAAATGTGTGCGATGAGACTGACCTCCCATCATATCATCCAATGCGAGTCCTTAAGAAAAATTTGTCTTAAACCCCCAATTGACCACCTACCATTTGAAACAAGGTCCGTACACATATATGGATGAGGTAACCATTGGGAGTTTCTGTTAAGAATAAAAATGGTTATCGATGTTCATAATTGTGCATGAACGGAATACCCCACAATTAACTATCAGGGAAATCAGAATCCACCTCAACATGGGTTCTGGTCATCTCTTATATGTTTGAGAAAAAATTGTGAACCCATCATGAATCTCTTAAATATAAAAATTATTGGGTTATTGAACATCAAGATATTTTATTCACAACACACATAAATGAATGATTAATCCAATATGAAATTTCTCAAATAAAAAAATAAATAGGGTTATTGAAGGTCGATCCTTTTTGCTTGCATAATATACACAACCAAAAAATGATGAACTCAACATGATTTCATTCACAATAAAACGATCTAGTTATTGTGTGTCTTTACACATTTTTTCATATCCTAAACAATCAAATATGATAAGGTTGGACTAAATATTATAGATTATCCTCTATAATTGGGGTTCTCAGGGAATAATTACACCACCACATTGATAAGTTCACGTGAATAGAATGAAAAAATTTAGAGTAAATGAATAATTATGTTGACCATGCATATTTGATTAAGAACACATCTTTCTTAAGATTTTTCACTAATCAGTGACATTGTTCATTATTGTATACATGACTTTGTATACTGCTCTCATAAACAACACCTTGATCCGCGATAATTCCTTTATCTAACGAATGTAATAGAAAATGACATATGATTGAAACCCATGTCGGTCACAAAATTCTCACACATTCCCATCAGATTCAACATAAGGTGATTAAAAAATGTATGGGTACCCATGATGTTTTACAATCCTAGAACTCAGAACTGTCATTGAGGGTCTCCGTGTACATAAACCCATGAGTCTGCATCACTCAAGGAAATATGATTCTAAATTAGTTTCCCTCATTTCCACAGCCAAATTCATCAAGAGATTATCACCATAGCATGACGATCACCAACATCAATATCTCATAATGGTATATCAACGTATCATATAATTATCCTTCTTGGTTAATGCTCCACCTTGGTGGACACCTATAAATAATTTTTGGCATCACCACCCCACTGCTACCCACCAATCGCACATTGAGGGTTCCATCCAACACACTGTCACCTATGTCTCCCATGCTGGATCAGCATAGAAGACAAAATAGTCAAGAAAGAAGCAATATATCGTGGAGTGGGATCATATTTTTTCACTCATACTAATGATGCGTTACAACATAGTTTCACATAAATAGAAGCATGATCATATCCATACTCACTCAAAAAAATGTGTACAATCATATTCCCACAACATGCATAGTGGAGGCACATATCCATAAACCCAGGCATAAATCCCACATTATATTCATATGAAAAAATGAGAACAGAAGTGCGTGAAAATACCCACCTGAATCACACATATATATTATAGTATATATAAGATATGAAATATGTGTAGTTGTATATCCCTAAAAAATCATTTCTAAAATACCAAAACATTTTAGAACCAGCTGAAGAACTCTTCTGGAAAATTCATGCACTGGTATAGATAAAATGAGAGGCACATATCTTATCCCTATATCCCGGGAATCCCAACTCTCTAATGATTATAAACAAGAGGTTTCTATATAGTAAGATCACTTTATTTCTGTTGTATCGGGTGAATATTTGGTATATTTCGATAAAGGACTAGGCATTGAACGAGGATCACATTATCATTCCAACCAGGGATCACAAGGGGATAGAAGAACATGACTCAAGATAGGGGCACATGTCTATCAAAATATTCCAGTGGAATATTGAAAATGAATATGATCAGTCTCATATCCTTATAATGGTCGGGGCTCACCATGTGATAGGGGACCATGTTTCAAGACTACATCATATTACTATTAAAGAAGACGAACGGAATACACCAAAGACCCATGATTGGGTTTGTATACTTGTTTTGGATGATTCTAACCATGTGTGAGTGGAAAATTCCATGGGAAAGGTTCATATTATTTTTAGTGAATCATCCAAGTATATTCTACTAGATCACACAATCCAGGCACATATTCCTACTTCCACCAATGAATGATTGCACCAGCTTCATTCCATGGAAATATATTAAGAGGATCATATCCCTTATCTCATTTTAAGGGTTCTTCCACATATTATGGTGAGGAATTAATTTTAATATTAGGATCATATTTCTATTCCTACTTGGGAACAACAGCTGATAGTGACGCATGACTCGAGGAAGGCTCATACTCCTTCCTAGAGTGACCGGTGACATATTACAAAGGCATCAGATCAGGATCATATTCATGTCCTAACTGATGCTCACCAAGTGATAATGGGCCATGCATCAAGACATGATCATATTTTTATGAATAATAAAACAACTCATTGTCATATATCAACATCTTCTTAGCAGAGGGCTAATAATCTCACAGTTCTAGATAGTTATATACATGTTATGGAATTCATAATCTAGTAGGCCCATATCCCTACACAATTCCACAAGGTAGGTCGGCATATTCCATCCACGGTGAATATGAAGATGAATATTCCCAATATGATCAATTCCAGTTTCCTCAAGGACATCAGAGACACATTCATAGAACCACAAGGTTATGAAAACTCTTAAACCAATTCATAAAATAATCGTTACTAATATGGTTCTGAATCACTAGAATTAGTGTCATCATACCCAGAGAAATTCCATGGTAAATCCATAATGATTTCCGATCAACTCCATCCCACTAAGATGGGAGAATTTAAAACTCAATGCCAATCATAAGAGTCATAAAATACACAACTGAAATCATTAGATCAATAACAATAGGATCAATCAATGTCAATTATGGCCCTGAATAACCCATAACTAATATGGATTAGAGAATTTTAATCATAATGATCACCACAATGGAATCATTTTTTTCCATTTTGAGAGTTCAAAATCATGGTTTGGAATCCCATATGTTTCTCCTGTAGTAAGATATACCACTATGGTTTTGGGAATACTTGTAAATCATCACCCAAATTGCTTCATGGTAATTGTTCATAGAACCTGATAGGAGGAATATATGTTGAAAGAAATCATACCACACTGAGACACATGTCAAAACATCCAAATATGGTCAGGAGGTTGAATAATGACCCTAAATAAAGAATAATGGAGATAAAATATTGTATATAATGTAATGGGGAACCACAATTTCCCGATATACCTCTTTGAATATTTGTAATTTCGTCATGATGAAAATTGTGGACCAAGATGAAAATAACGCGGGTCAAAACAAGTAAATTCTACATTGAGAGGTGGATATTATGGATGCACAAACTAAGGCTTCACACACCTGAAACCAAAACTACATCCAACATCTATCACCTCTAAATAATGTGTATCAACCTATCTAGACGAACAATCCAAAAGAGAAAGGGAAAGGTGTGTCTACAACCCAATCACTACCCCAAATAATTGAGGTTCTTTTTTGGAGGAACTTCTTTGTAATATTAGATTGAGAAACAATATCTCTGATGAATCAACATGGATATTATCCATGGAAATATTCCTATTGGGTATTGACTTCAGGCATATGAAAATATTCCTATTCTTATAAGATATAATTATCCAATAAGAGAAGCATCTGAGCGTTAGACTGGCTCCAAATCTTGGCAGCCAGTCTAAATAAATGATTATGTTGAAAATGATTGTGACTTTACTCTATTGTAGTGATATCCTCTCCATCTCCAAGGTGATCATTTATTAATATGATGAATAAATAATATATGGTATATTAATGAATGGGTACCACATTAACCCAAAATTTCTCCCTCTATATTGGAGGAGTCTCAAACAGTTGTTCCCCTATATCTTCGTAACATAGTCCAATCCCAACCTACTTAAATGGAAGCCATGGAAGGGCGATGCAAACCTAAATAGCTTGAGAGGATTCCATATCCCAAATATGTTGACAACATTTCCCCTCATCCAATTTCATAAATCCTCTCATATCTAAATTGAATGGTGTAGGCGAACATTAAAAGATTCTAAAAAACATTGTATCCTAATATGGTCTGATGATTGGACCTCAAGATCAATAATAGGTGAACAAGATGTGGTGTTTTGTACATACTCTGAGAGGCATATCCTTTATTTGGTATGAAATACGGCAATATGGTTATGTTGTATGATTGACGTAACTTTTTAATTAGTTCCTTTGTCATTTCAGTTCCATAGTAAGGAAAACAATTTTTATTGTCCTGTAGAACTACAAGAAACGTGAAAATGTTAGGTTGTATGACTTCATATCCATTTGTAAACGTTTATCCAATTCACTCAGCATACTTAAGTCACTGGAAAACTCCAAAAAATCTATCTTAAAATTTATGGGATGAGTTATAGAAACCTCTGATCTAAATGATTTATCTATATGGGTTCTCTGAGTTCATAGAAATGAACATTGTCTCGAAGTCACTATTCAATAAACCTAACAAGAGTTTCAACTCATGACCTCATCATAATGGAAAATTATAGGAAAATTATAAGTTTTAACATTCACTATAAAGCTTACCATAGTGCCCTTCCACGAACCTTGGTTTCTCTCAAACTACCCAGGACCTTCTGCATATCAAGGACCACCATAGAATTTCCTTTGACTAGATGAATAGAGAAATGAGGGTTACCAAAGATTAGAGGAAACGATTAAAAAATAATAATCCTTCAAAAATGAAGAACCCCCCTATTAGTTCTTGGTATCCATGGAAAATAACCTGGTCAAACTACAATATCCTAGAATTCCTATGGAGGACAACCTCACCAACCATCCAGTCTACTGCCCTTTCTATAGGAGGTTTAGTCATAATATCATGGACTGAATTTTCATCAAGGACAACCTTGAAGAGATTATTGATTATAAAAATGTATTGTTAGTTAAATCCCCATAGAGGGTTTCAGGTGTAACCATTTCCTCAATATAATACATATGTTATTTGAATAATGTTTTGGCCATGAATGAGTGAATGTTCAACAACTAGATGACTCAAAATCTAGTTGAAAGAGCTCATTCCACCTTGAGAGTATATATGAAAAACCCGAAATTGATGTACCACCCATGGTGGAAAATAATATATGTATCCAGAAAGGGGGAACACATTTTGTAATCAAGAATAAATAGAAGAGGATGAGTCATATTCTACTCCAACACAAGCTCTCACTGTTGAAGACTTCTTCCCTGAAACATCTAAAACATAAGAATGACCCCACCAAAATGAACAATCATCATTTGAAGATGTCATATATTGTTTTTTCGACATGATGAACTTGGAATAACTCTTTTTTGATTATTAATATGATCTATATATGAGTTTCCCAAGCCTAATTGGGGAACAGGAGCCTGTATGCACGTGAACTGAGGATATAGGGGACGACACAAGTGTGGTAAAACCCAATACCTATATCTATTACCCACAAAGAACATATATTAAGATGATAATCATTAGAAATAACTCTATTAGGCTCAAAATATACATTGAGTCAACCCAAAACACTCCAATTATCATCCTCACCCAGTTTTCTTTCATGAAATCCTTGTGGTGGATCAATTATTTTACCAACCCAAGTAATGTGAATGGCCTGATCTACTAGCATGAATAGTTTTAAATTCTCCCCAACATATACATAAGAACTATAAATGTATACCTACAATTCCTTAGATCACGATCTACCTGTCTAGGAGCCACCCCACCTATGGAATCACTGAACGATGATACAAAATTATTAAACATTGAATCATGTGTAGATTTTCGCAGTAAAAATATACATTCATGATGGGATCCATCCTTCAATATAACATATAGAGGAATTAATTGAATCCATATTTATCCCACAAGAGTTAAAAATATAATTTTCTACAATTGAGGTCTATTGAGTGGAGATCATGTAAGAAGAATTGCATTTCACCATCTTGTTCATGGAGTATGACTAGGATGATGTCATCCAGGGACACATCAAACACATATAAGTTTCAAGAAGACATGATAATATCGACATCTGAATGGATCTGATTATAAATGGCCCTCAGATCAATATCATCCTGATCCAAACCCTCCAATGTTTGCGAAACACCCAAGGAGACCTATACCCAATCAGGCTGACCATTCAAGGGTGTGATAAGTGTGAGAAAATACCTCTAGGGAATATCATACTCAGACATTTTATGGGGATATCACATCTAAAGATTATTAATGTCGATATAGATGGAAACCTCATGGAATATCTTTCTCAGAAGTCCTTATCCTCATATCCACTTGGTCATACCTTCAAAATTCCATAAATGTCGAAAATAACCCATAAATTTAATGGTCAACATACAACATTGTGATTGTTCTCCCTTTGAGACCTATAAAGACACCTATTCTGAGGAATGTTTCTATAATAATAGTTTAAACCAACAAATGATAGAATATGATATATAGGTTTTAGATCCTATGGATAGGGAACTACAAATTAAAATCAATGAAATATGTTAAATAACAACTATGTGCTCATCATAAATCTAGTCTAGGTGATTGAATTAAACAAAGAGGGCTAATGCTCTTCTATCTCCTTTGATAGGTCAAATTAAAATCAGCTTCTGGATATCTTTGTAATGGCTCAAGTAGAAGGGGGTGATAATGTCTCTTATTATATCCCCTCTCACCCTGATAGTGACCAAGAACCCCCCAGATTTCCATCATTTTATAAAATTCCAACAATGGCTCAGAGGTTTAATTATATGAGGTTGTAATCAAGATTTCCCTTCTCTAATTCAAATAAATAATATCTACCACCATTTAGAATCTCAGGGATGTTAGTCTTGAAATAGAATAAGACCTGCAGCCTACAAAGATTAGTGCCTTCATTCCCCTCAAAGAGTAATAAATGCATATTTATTTTCTATAGTATCCCTACTATGTTTTCTTATTGATCTATAAAGAAATTCTTAGATTGAATCCATTTTTAGATACAAACTATATCAAATTACTCGACAATAACTAAGGAATCATGATGTAAACCATAGGGATGCACCCTTATCATGCCCCCAATGAATAGGCATATTTTTTATAACTGATCAAATCCAACATTATTTGAGAACTGAAATAGCCAAGATGATTTCCCCACATTTTACATGATAAGAAAATGAATTTGTATATTAGGTGTTTCATCAATTTGATAGACCTAAATTACCACAACCATAATGAAGATTTACCATTTCTGGTCACAGATCATTTGATCAACGAAACTGCTAGAATCCAAGCCTTTTCCATCAAGGATGAGTAATGAGGGTATAATCACAAAAATATGTCCTATGAAAATGAAGATTCCATTACCATTAGAGTAACATAAGTGACATATTTTAATCATCTCAGGCCTTTTGAATTAAAAATAAGTGGAACCATTAAACAATGCCCATGAATCATATATTTAACCTATACATGGGGAGAACAACTTAATGTTATGTCGAAGACGTACATGTCAAATCCAGAGAGTGATGTGATCACTTCGCAGACCTTTAGATAGTATTAGACAGGATGGGAAAACATAGTATAAATATGAATCTTCTAAAATTAACCTGGATGGTAGCATCAAGGATGTTACATAGCATTTTTGTAAGTAATTGACGCTTTGAAGTTGAACCAAATAAGATTAGGGTTATTATAGCAATGTCACCCCCATGAATCTCCATGAAATGATAGGGATACAATTTTATATTGATTTCATTTATTGTTTCATAGATAACTTTGCTGAAAAAGATATATTCTTCTATAGGATAATGAATAAGGGAATCACCGTTCATTTGGATGATGATTTCCTAGGAGCCTTGGAATGTATTAAAATGTATTTGTAACACACACTAGTTTTGAAGCCTCTAATGGTAGGGAGGAACATCATCTCATATGTGACCACTATAAAACACTCACTGGGAACCCTCTTTGAATTGAAAAATTATTTGAGGTAAAAAATAGTCTCCGATCTGTCATCCAAACAATGGTAGATACTGAGACCTGATACTATGATATTGAAATTACTACATTTCACTCATCGTCATAGTAAAAAATACAAGTAATTACCCACAAAAACATGGATTCCACAAGGTTTCTTATATTTTACCACTCAAGTTAATATTTGGTCTCCAATTTGGACAAGGTTTCTGGTCTGATGGGAGGTCATTCTATAGCAATATGACATTCAATCCATAACAGAAGTTGGAGAAAGGGAAATCCCTTGTTGATTTATATATAGCACATCATACCCATAGGATACAGAGGTGGACACTGAGCATATTGATGAGGATTTATTTTATACCCATGAAACTCACCTTACAAAAGAGATGTATTTTGATGGAGCCTCCTGAATTCCGATAAGAAAAATAATGTAAAACCTGAAGCTCAATCAGGTTTTATTAGGGAATGTATTTGTCTCCCGAGACAAATGAATTTTTTCCTACTCTTTCTCAATATCTGAGGGCTACAAAAATAGTGAGGCAGAATGTAAATCCATCATTTCTATCTTATAACTATCCCTCAATCTATATAAATCCTTCATAGATATCAATGGGTATTTATAACTTGTAATAAAGAAAAAAAAAATATAATATTCTATTAAATATAACGAACAAGCACCTCCCCTATCTATGTTAGGATACTAATGAAAAATTTACCTTCTGAGGCCACATTACATCATGTTCCCTGATCACAGAATGCATGTGCTGATGTGTTGGCTAATCAAGCCATGATACTATCAGACCATCATATAGAAAAATAAATAATTTGTATCTTGCAATAAATAATGGCCTCATCAATATTCATATGTTATATGGACGAAACAAATCTAGAAAACACGACCCCAAATCCTGATGCACCAATATCCACCCAAATACAGATGGATCCCATAATCAATTACCATTAAAATGGGACTGAAATGATAGAGTCATTTGGAAAGGAATATATCTAGGGACACAGAACATACATCATCCTAAAGGATGATCAGATTGACCGAAATTCACATTATGCATAGATTCGCTGGAATCATCTTCAGATGAATAGTATAATGAGAGATTCTCACTGTTATTGAAGAAGTCCATATGGGCTCCTGCAGTGCTTGTCAATCTGGGACCTAGCTCTTCCACAAAATAAGGAGGTTTGGTTACCTATGAAAAACTACGATCAATTAATATTTGGAATTCACAATGAAATTTCATTCATGTAATATCCATGAAAAATTCACCAATCAATCCCCATGAATTCTATATCTAGATAAATATTCTGGGACATTTTCTTGTTTAGTGAATGGATATTTTGGGGACATATCCCCCAACCATAGCCAATTTTTTCAGTAAATACACACTCTGATAGAATTGTTTTCCATATTTTTCAAGGAAATAACCATCAAGGAATCCAAGAAGTAGAAAATCATAAACATCATAATGTCACATATCATCACTAGGTTCGGAAACCCTCAGACAATATTAATTAAAAATGACTCCAACTTCTATCATATGGAGTTAATGAAATTATACTAGGAGTTCAATATTGTGTCTATTCAATCATATCACTATCATTATGTAAAAAAGGGATAGATAGAGGTGTTTAATACGAATCAATCAAATTTAATCCATGATATGGTGAACTAGGATAAGAATTTCAAGATATAAAAGATCAACCATGCTTAACGGGCCTATTGCACCACCATGCATACTACTACACAAGAATCATCATACTAATTGGTGAAAATATCACGGTAGTGCTATCCATATATGTACAACAACCATTTCTTCTAATAACACATTATGGACAACTCTAAGATGATGGGATATCAAAAAAAAATTTCTTAATGAATTAGAGTAGCTTGATAAGAACATGTTGTGTACAGTGAACATCCTTGAATTCTATCAGAATCAGATCACTATGGCCATTAATAGAATGGCTGATCACTATTCATTCTTCAATGGAGAACTGGTGTTTGCTATTAGGATCTTAGTGATACCATGGAAACAATACCCAAGGATTGAACATAAATGGGAATGGACTTACATATTACATATGGTCTATCTTAATGGAACATTATCATTGGAAATAATGGATCAAGAGCATGTTACAATACAAACAAATGTGATATTTATCAATAAATACATCTCTTTATTGTCATTAATAACCCATATTCCTAATTATATGACTTTAAACTGCATAAGATCCTTATATCCACATGATGTTAAACTGTATGGACATTTCTCTAGCATTAAGAAGTTAAATTGAATAGTGTCTCTCATCCTAGAAGTAATATGAAAAAATGCATAACATCTAAGGTCCTAGATGCATGAAATTAAACTACATGGTTCCCCACGTCCTAACCAGATAACGATTAATGATATATAGATATCCAAGCATGATGGTGTTAAATTTCATGGAATATATCATCCATACCATAGGATGTAACACTGCACAGATCCACAACATCCATCTTCATTCATGTTAGATGATCCATGTAATTTTAGTACAACATATAATGGTAGGGGTTATTTATAACTACCTGTGTCTAGATTCCTTCCAATATAGTTTAAATATTGAGGCCCCATCCTATAGCTTTTTTCCCAACTATAATATTCCTTTTTCCACATAAGGTGATCCATGTCCATAACACATGATGTTAAAATTGACTTCATATGTCCTAACCATGATATGTTAAACTAGATGACTAATGTCATTTCCACCTGACATTAAACATCATGGGTTTCCCAAAAACAATTTATGTCTTCATCCTCATTTATAAGGATATATGTGGGGATGAATCTCTCATATATCTTGGTCCATCCACCACATGATACAAAATCTCATATCATTTCCTTAAATTTCCTATGAATAGTAATTTGAACCCTTGATTTTCCTTTTAGATCCCATCGATCATAGCTCACATGAGCGTAGGAATTTAGATGAGGGATTCCCCCACGAAAACATGGAATGTGGTATCCCGATAGGCTCATAATGATCCTAAATGGGATACTATTAAAGGCATACCATGAGTCCTTTCTGCATCACTATAAATTGCACAGTTTATTTCAATTCCATGACACAATACCACAAAATCCCATGGACCTCGCATAACGAGACCATTATTGTCGGTGTTGGTTTCCTACCACATTTCCACTCATTAACTATGTGTGGATTTATTCCTATCATCACATGATACACAGTGATGCATGGATCACCAATAACATGCTACAATAATAGAAGAACTAAATTCCCAATTCTTCATCTAGGTTTGACCTATGTAGATCTTTTCTCATTAGGGAACTACATGTTACATGATTCATATCCTCATAGGGTATGTAGTGATTCCCAAAACCCCAACTTCAGGTCCATTCACAATAAAAAATTATTAAAATGATCCCTCTCTATGTATACGCAAAACCATTACAAGGATATTTCTTAATAACTACACATGGATTAATTCTTATGACCCTAAGATACGTAGTGAAAACAATTATTCTATTCATGGGCCCAGTTGCAACATTACAATTTATTGTCGGGGTGACAACATCCTTACCACAAGTAATTAAACTAAACGACCCCTTAATAACAATATGTGGGTTGATTCCAACTATCACATGATATTTAGTGATTCTCATATCTCCAATCCTGGGTCCAACTAAAAAAACTGATAACAAATTCACCCCAACTGCATAGGGGTTGAGTCATATAGACTCATTTAGACTACATATGAGTCAAATCTACATATGTCTTACATGGTCACACTATATATCATAAGTTCCAATGTCATTACCGAATGATCATAAAATGAACGGAAAAAGATCTGGTTATATGATATCAAAAATGAAAAACATATCATCCATACCACATGATGTTAAACAACACAGAAACAAATACGTCACTACCACATAAAAATAAATTACACGAAATATGTACTTAAAATGACATTTAACTACACATAGACATCACATCCCATCTACATGAAAATAAAATTTTCATAGAGTTACCCATTTTCATCCCATATTGGTGGACAATGACATCTTTACCCTATTCAACTAGATTATGAGGTTCTTCAATGATCATTTATGGCACCACAATACATATAAAATACTTCATGACTCATGATTAATGGGATTCTAAAAGTTTCAATGGCTCTAAGAATTGATACATGTCTTCATGGGGCCCTTTTCCTTACTTTGAATTTATACCTATAGATCCTGTATATACACATATGGTCTTCAACCAAATGCATCACTATGAAAAAAAGGGATTTTTGATTCTTGTTAGCCCTAAAATAGCCATTGTAGAAGTCCAATCCTCAGTTTTATCTGAACAACTCCTAATATGATTTTCGAAAATCATTACTCATGACTTAATAACATCAATCCATGGTTTAAATTATTTCCATCTCCCAATAAGAATGATATTTGGGTACTCTTGACCGTTGGAATCTCTATTAGGTTCATGGGTATCATTCCCTATATTAGGTAACAGTGTTTGAGGGCCTTAAACTACTTACACATTATTCTAGGGTGTAAGACATTAAAATCTTACATATAATGGTCCAAATTTCAAGACCATGAAATGCATGTGAAAGAGACACAAACTTTTAATGTTGAAAACACACAAAATATGGTATGAAATACTTTAGGTCTTCAGTTTCTAAACTCTTCCTCCCCAGAGTCTATGTAAAAATAAGGATGAAATTAAAAGTAATAATGACCATAAGGCATACTCTTTAGGCATAGTAAATGAAAAAGCATTGTGCACTAAACCCCCAGGTTCAGGACAAAGTTAGAGTAATTATTTTTCAAATTTCCTCATTGTGAGAATATGTTCTCTAAGTAATGACACAATATTTAGGGTTCTTGAACCCTTATTTGATATTACACTTTCCACTAATCAAACGTCAATATTTGAGTTCCTCTGATCACTACATCTATCCATGACCCATGGAATGGATACCTAGCTCCAAGAGTCCCTTTTTTTACTATACATGTATGCGTATGGCTCATTCATATGGGCCTATGGTTGTCAACCAAATGCTTCACTCTGAAAAAATGTATTTTTGATCCTTGTGAGACTTGAAATCTTCATAGAAGAACTCAAACAGATGAATGTTTTCTGAATTACTCATGGTATAATTGTCCCATATCATTAATTATGACTTGATAACCATGTACCATGATTTAAAATTCTCATACCAAACTATCTGAGTGGATTCAACATCCTCTACATTACATCACCATGTTTTGTACCTTTTATCAACATCAGAATGTGACACACCATTATAAAAAAAAATTATGTCCCAAATGTCATGATTCTAAATCAAAGGACATAGGGCTTGAGCTTCGCAATTTACGATCCAATATTCTCTATGATTCCAGAACCCTTCCTGGATAGCATTAATCTCTTACCCAACCTCATTATCTAAAAATTTCAGTGTTCATAAATATTTCATTTCCCATGGAAAATATTGGAGATCATCTTTACATGGAAATGATATTGATGTATAGGGGCCTTGATGTACCAAATAATGGAATCTACTCCTTTAAACAATGAATTTTCAATCCTTGGGTGCCTTGGAAACACCACGACAGATCCTGGAACCTCATGGTGTTATAGGCCATCCGCTACATGTACTACCCATCCCAAATTCAGAGACTCAAACTTTTGGGTTAAGACATATCTCACCCATATATCAACTATCCCTGTGGAATTAGTATCACCGTTATTTCACCCACAATCTATAATATCCCCATAAACCTTCCATGGCCATTGGAAAAGAGTAGAGACACCTATATATGGAAATTCGCTAGATGAATTAGGGCTTTGACCTACAAACCAGAGGCATCTCCTCTTTTTTGGGAAGAAGATTTGATCCCCATGATCCTCCAAAACACCATAGAAGAAATAAAAAATTTAGAATGTTTTCAGTCATTCCTGGAATGAATGTACCATATTACATTATAATTGATAAGGTCCAAACTAAAATACCCTAAACAACATCAATAGGTCCATGCTAAAAGACTAAAAAACGATATTAGGGATGATCTTAAATACCCTGAACTACAATGAAAGAAGGTACGAGATAATGAACCATAATCTACAATGATAAAAGTTCCAAACTAAAATACTATAAACAAAAATGAAATAATGTATTAGCAAAAGGACATAAACTAAATTGATAGAAGTTCCACGAAAAATGAACATAAACAACCGGGATAGATGGTCTGAGTGAAAAGACCATAACCTACAATGATATATAAGGTAAATGATAAAAGTATATAAAATATAAAAATAGGTGGTTCAACTAGAAAAAAACTAAACTATAATGATATAAGGTTTGTAGTAAATGTCCAGAGACTAAAATTATAAACGGATAGAGCTAAAAGACTATATACTACAACGATAGAAGGTATGAGACAAAAGTCCCAAAACAATAATGATTGAAGGACCAAAATAAAAGAACCTAAAAAACAAAATTAACGGTATGTGATTAATGACCCTAAACTATACCACCCCATATATTTAGTATGAATAAATGAAAACACTTTCAAGTACAACCATATTTCACTAGAAAATATCATACTTCTCTTACAAAGCCTGATATATTTGTTAAAAGATAAAAAACTCTCCCTATGTGGCATGTATACTTTCTAGATGATCCTTCCATGAAATATATAATTTTATAACAATTTTAATAGATATAGAAATATGTAATATCATGTTTTTGGGAATCCATGATCACTTATCGATAAGAAAATTTTATGATATTATTATTCATAACAAGATATTCAGTATCAGTTGATATTACAAAAAGGATGGGAATAATTGGTAGTTAAAAAAATCTCAGATCATCCAAATTTCATTCACATCATGATTAAATGAAAATGAAAAAAAAATATAATGTCAAAAAGATCTATTCAATGATAGAATAAAACAAGAGGAATATCCACATTTCAATGTCTCTCGAAATATCTCATGAATAACAGAGTACATAAAAATAAAATAATATTTCATTGTCTACGATTTTTGAATAAGACATAGTTTGGGGAGAAGCTCTAATAAAACACTAATGTACAACATATACTACCTCTTTTGATACTACCACATGAAGAAGAGTCTCAACTAATGTAGTCAGATCCTAAACTCTCTATCGATAAATTTCCAATGAGGATGATTCTATTGTGATATTAAATAATAACATAGATACAGTTTCATCATATCTTTATTTCTACAAGGTCCAAAAATCTATTTGGGATTGAAAATTAGATATAAATAGGAGACTAAACTCCAGTGCCTCCAAAGCCTCCATTATCTCCCACGAATGGGGTTCCCAAATCTTCAAAATCATGAAAGTACCTTTCATATTTCTCCAAATATAACCATGTCATGATAAGTTGTTTAATGATTTCATATAATGTCTTGGAATCAAATCCATCCCACCAAAAGTCATTGAACAATAGATGAAGGCGTCCCCATTGATCACGAAATTTTTTCAAACAAGTATCAACATTCAAGGATTGAATTTTATTCCAGATCAACCTACATCATGTTTGAGACTCTGTGACAGATGGGATGGGAACACTAGAAGAAGTAATAAGAAATTGGGATGACATGTAAAAGGTAGAGGGTGATCTATTTATCATCCTATCAATTGAGACATCACCAATTTCTTATGTCAGAGGGATGGTTTCATCAACATATTACCCTCCAATATCAGTATGGTCATCATCAGGATGACGTCACTTACTCAATGTATCGACCAAGAAATCAATAAACTTCATATTTAAAATATTTGGAGGGTTTGTGAATAAAATGGCCTATCTACATGTTGAACCAGTTGTCTCATCACACCACCTGAAAAGGCTAGAAGGAAATCATGGGAATAATCCTTTGGACGAATGATGGGAGCATATGTGGCCATTGGAATGATCTCAACATCAGTTTTTCACACTCCAACATCATCCAGCACTAGAAGATGGTCCCAAGGACTCTCTCTCCTCGTACATCGTCCCAAGGGAGAGTGGGGATCGTTTGGGTTCATCTTAACTGATGACGATACTAATATGTTTTATATGTCTCACAGACATTCAACTATTTGATCCCAGCTACATGAACCCCATCCTAAAGAGGGATCTTGTATGACCTCTCATTAAGAGAGCCTCTACCATTATCAATGATCGTCCCAGTTGGTGTTTTATAGGGGGAGAAATAAAAGCTTTCAGATTAAATATACACATATAAAACCTCATTCAAGCTTTGTGTCATAGACCTGACACCATATAAGTACAACAATATGGGACGAGATAAGGAATCATGGATCTTGGTGGAATTGTAGCATTAATATAAATAAAAATTCTCTCCTATATATATGATCAAAAACTGGAAAAGGGCCAATGTGCATGTATAAGATGTTTCCTTGCTGAATGTGGCCTAGGATTTGGAAAGGAATGAATGGTTCTCCACCTCCAGATTAAGGAGACATCCATACACTAGTTGTATAGGAATTATATAATGTTGTCCTAGATTTCTGAATGTGCATCCAAACCATGGAAAATTCATCTCTTCAATAAAATTGACATAAATCCAACTAGAATATGTCTTAATAATATCTCTGATATCAAATGATATCCCCATTATTTATGATCCCAATTATCTAAAATGGCCTAATATGATCATTATGTATGAAGAACATACTGAGATGGGAAACTATGGTTGAATAGAACTTCTATTATAACACCACTATTACAATAGAAAATGCTGATCTAGTATTTGATGGAGACAAGAGGGTGCATGTTCAGCTGCATTATTAGTTTCTCTATAATAATGAGAAATATGTTAATTAGAAAACCAATGTCTCCAAAATATTATACCAGACGTCTGTGGAATAAAGGAATTCATCAGAAATCTCTCCGAGTGGGGGAATCCCACGATTTTTATAGATGTCCCATTAACTGATGCCCACATACAGAGGGTAAAAAGTAATGTATTAGTTACAGGGCAGAAACGGTTGATCAAATATAAAATAATATTGGTCATGTGATAGAATATAAATTAAAAAGAAATACTTCTTCATAATTATAGATCTTCTATAACTAGTCAGTAAACTATAAAATGTTTTTCTAGACCTATAATGGCCCCTCCCAATCATTAATGAAATTACTACCAAGACTGATATCCTATTTTGATCCCCATATGTTTCTTGAATTGTTACGAGAGAGACTAATATACTAATTTCACATTGAGGAAAATTATTATGAGAGAAATCAAAGCCATACATACCCAATGGAGAGTTTTAACAAATATAAGAAAACCACTAGATTGACAAATGACCATTTGGCCATCTCTAGAAATTTTATTCTGGATATTCGTAGAAGAATTTGAACCCATACCAAACTAGATATCCCATTAACTGATACCCACATCCCCATGTAATGACTTTTGAAAATGTTACATGAGTGAAGTACGGGTAGAGATATATAGGGAAGTGAATAGCTATTAAATTAATACCTATCTACACACCTTTTTATAGGATATCCAATATAATGCCAAATCCTACCTAGAAGAAAAAGGGTCACCCAAGACACTAATTCAATACAACGATATAGACTTAGGAGGTCATTTACATTCTTCAGAACAAATAAATTATCCCCACAGATGTCATGTCAGGGGGGGCTCTATTGAGTCTTCCAAAATGATCATTGGTAATAAAAAAAAGATGAAATACATTAATATAAGTGGTATTTTTCCCGCAATGAAATAGGAGAATATAGTAGTCGAGACTAGTAGATATCATAAATCCCATAAGAGACATTTGATCACGTTAGCATCAAGAGATCACATGAAGGATCCATTAAAAAAACATAATCTACAAATAGTGCCATTATGTCACTTTGTCATATCATTTTACTATAGCTTAGGTTCCCTATACAATCACTAGTTACACCGTCGTTTCCTGTGAAGCACCCCCAAGAAGAGCGAATTTCCAATTGATGGACATCTTAAAACCCCTCGAAAAAAATTTATAAAAGAGGTGGAAAATATCCAAATTGAGAGATCCTCTTGGAGTCTTAAAAATTACATGAAACCACATGGATGGGGAGAATAATTTTTCACGAAGAAATTCATGAAAAATTGTGAGATCTCCAACCACGGAAACATAAATAGAGGAAAAAAATTGGAGAAGGATGGATCTTATTTCAGTCCTAAACATCATGCGACTCACCCATTGATATTCTCATGACCCGGAATGACTTTAGTGACATGTCTACCTCATCTTTTGAAATCTTTCTAGCATGTTATTCCTATAACAAGAAGTTCCTCTCACATATCCAAGAAACATCATTATCCTCTTTTGGATCCATAAAGATAAAAACATTGTACTGTCTATGAAATGTTTGTGCATATCCATAAATAATTCTGTTGGTCACAAAATGCATCACCAGGAAGTATAGGGATTTTATTCTTAAGCACTAAGACAATTTCATTAAATACCAACCTTTTAAATTAATGGAATATAAAAGGGATGGAGGAAATGGAATATCATGGACACAAAACATAAATTACATGGATAGAATATCCGTAACATGGTCTCACAAGACCCCCTAACATGACATTCTGATTTCATGAATTCTGTTAATAAGGTCCTCCTTGTCTGACACATAGGCACAAACAAGTCTCCAAATATCATAAAAAATTATTTCCATATGCATCTTGATCTCGTGATGGCCCTTTAGCATGTCATATGGATAGTATGGATATCCCTCAAAAAGTACATGTGATTAAACAAGACCAATTTAATTGGCCATAATCTAATAAATGAGCTGTTTATGGGATGTTCTTGATGTGTTTTTAATACATGTGGCACCCCTACTATGATTTATAGAAGGACCTATTGATGTTGGGTTACATTGGGATCCTCCAACCGACAACCGCCTAGAGTTTCATGAAACAAGCCATGAAAAGCTGATAAAATTTTGGTTGAGAGGCCTATAAATCCCCCACCCCATCCTCATAGAAGGGGTTTGAATTTTTTTTATCCATACTCACTGTTGTTCTATGAACCATAGTATATTATTCTGAGTGGATGATCTTGTGACCGATAATATTTCCATCATGTATGAGACTACGAATAGCTAGATAAATCATGCAACATGCATAAGCAATTCTTGTGATCATAATAGATCAAAAAAAGGTCTATGGATGGAATGATGAAGAAAATACTGAACATATTATAGATAAAATGAGAACTAAATAAATTGAATACTATATAAATATACATGTTTTCAATAAAACATTGATATAAGACTAAAATATGGGAGTTTAGGCTGTGGAGTTAAACATAGATCCGTATTCACTTCGCATGAACCACCCAGGACATGAAACAACACCAGAACATGTCACCCAGATCTTAAGACACACCATTAGTATATTATTTGGATCATGTGAAGTCATCTACAATTTTCATAGTAAGTCGCAGGGCACCCTAAGAGCATGTCATTCAGATATCAAAAAGTCCTTAAGGATCACAATCCAACCCATACTGTTTTATTCAGAGGAAGTTTGTGAGTCATATGGTGGAAGTAGTACATGTCAGCTGAGTCTTGTCATATCACCCAAACATTTCAATTCACTCTTACTATGTCCACTAGGCATTCCAACTAGGTATCAAGATGAGCTATAGAAAAGTCATAAATGTCATGCGGTACCCACAAGACATGTCACATTGACTCTCGCAACAACCTCTAATATGGTCATACGTAATTTGCTAAGACACTGGGGAATGTTAGGGGGTTCCTAAGATGCATTATATGAATTTCATACAGCATCATGTGATGGATTCCACAATCAAATACACAGGTATTTTGATTTACTCTAGACAAGTCATCCTAGATCATGCAACAACTTCCATACATGCCATCAAAGTTAGACGAAATAACTCAGAGATGTCAACTCGATAATGTAAATTCCATTGAAAAAGTTAAGAAGACACCCTATGATGTTTCATATAGATAACAAAGGAATATTGAGAGTAAAATCAACACATATCATGAATTAAAGAAAACCAGGCCCAATGGTATCCCATGGATTCAAATCTTTTTTCACCATCAGTGCATAAACCCCGGTCAAAAGGGAAAAGTCGTTGTGTATGACCAAATTAAGGGAACTACAGTGAAACATTTTCATACCATAATTATGATATGTAGGAAACCTTCTTAGGAAACGATATCCATATTAACTTTTCTTTGTAACAAGTCCATCTAGGGATTGATAACTTTGTCCACCCTTAGGGTGTATGCCTTGCAAAAAAGGGAATCCTAGGTGCATAATCCCCAATTATGGGAATTGTGAGGAATCCTATTCCTTCCATAATTAGTATTACTAAGATACCTATTTATGTCATGATATCCATATTAATAATCTAAAGGGATGTCCCATTACACATGACATGCATCTACAAGAAAGGAAATTGACTACTTTATATCCCTTGATTCCCACATTCTGCATAGCTCATGTGATCTTAAGGAGTCACAATGATTATATAATTCACGTAACATATATCTAATAGGATAAGGGAAAAATCAATGTGCAATCCCTGATCTGTTGAACATTATGAACTCTGATTCCTTTTATTACCATGATACATAGTATATATTCCTAATGATCATGCCAAAAATCAAATGGTAATATAACTCAGTACAATTCATGATAGATCATTGAAATTTCAACCATAAGGACCCAATCATTCCCATGGGCTGATTATTCTACCTCATCCCTCAGTGGAATGAGCATCTAACTAAAATATGACGACTTTGATTCCTCCCATATCTAGAATACATAAGGTAACACTTTGAGTCCTGAGCTCCATATTAGATTCTAAATGGTTGTCTTAGTGAATAATCGTCACACCCATATTCCATGAGGTTGTTCACTTTATATTCCTTGTTTTTATACCGAGAAAAGATCACAGGGTCTTAGGGAGATGCAATGAACACATCATTGGTATCATGAATCTCCACCATTTAGGGAAATATCAGTATGTCAGCCCAAATGTGTGGCATGATATAAATATACCTCATATAAGGGAATCCTCTATGGGTATAATCACAACAGAGTGATAGAACAATGATAACTCTTATTCCTTCTATACCTAAAATACATTAAACATCTCCTGGAGACTCAAGCTCAAATATCTTGTGCCTATGTTCCCAGACATATCTCTTTTCCACACAATGTTAAACCGCATTGGTTTAAAAAATTTAAGTGGTTTTTCATTCATCTAATTACTAGTATATGTAGAATGCCTCATAATCATGCAATCATCTCCTCATAATATTAACCTCATCCCGACATCGAAGAAAATTTCGAAGCACATGGTTATATAGTTTCAGTATATAATCATTTTTCCACTACTAAAAAATAGATGAATAACCTTAGAAACATAAAAATGGATACTTCCATGATATTAACTTTTCATTTAATAATATGATACATAAATCATCATAATTTTATTAGGGAAATAATCCCCATATCATGATTATGAAGAGATTCTCGAATATATCTTAAATCTATAAGAGAGTACTAGAGTAGGTGAAAATCCCCCAAAAAGTTTTTGATGATCCTGAACACCCATAATCTCAACCAATGAGGGTCCCTATGTTACATTGAGACAGAACCACCAATTGAACAACTGAATTTGGAATGAAGGTCTATACCGAGTTCTAGAAGTTCAAACCATTGGGAGTTTCTATTAAAGTGGAAAATTGTGACCTGATTTTAGTAATTATTTATGAACTGAACCCCACAAAATCAACCATGAGACTAAATTCAATCATCCATTACATGGGTTATAGGTCATATCTTCTCCATCTAAAAAATAACATGTCAAAACATACATTAAAAACTATGAAATTAACACTTGAAATAGTGTTAATAATGAAATACTATTAGAAAATGGGTAATTATATATTATAAAAAGATCATATATGATATTATAAATATGATTATGGTTATCTTATATTTTTTTGAATATCTTAAATTTGTTATTCCAGAGGTAAATGTATGTTCACCGTAATGTAGATGCAAGGTAAAGAATTCTTGTATCACTTTTCTCTCTGTGTTGAATACATTATTTTCAGAAATTTTATCTCTTGAGTTGTGAATACAATATCTCTATTGTCTTTAAAATCATGACTAAATTTATCTTATTAGTATTCAGAGGAATATTTTCATATATTTAATTAATGGGGATTTTAATTAAAATGATACCAAGTAGTAAGGGACTTCATCTAAATTTCTATTATTTGAAACATACTTTATCATTGAGCACCTAAATTATTATGTATTGTGAACACACTACCACATTAACATGAAATAAAATTACAATGTATTTATTCAATTTATTTTTGCATTTGAATTATAATTATTTAATTCTATGTGTATTTTAACATAAAATTACCATGTGGTAACGAAATTTCATTACTCAATTCCTTTTTCAATGTGATATATTACTTCCACAGTGTCGTTAATATTCTATGATTATGTTTAGAATAACATTTTATTAAATACTAATGAATTTAAGTTTCATATATTTGTATTTTATTTGATGCACATAATAAATTTGTTCATCAATTATCACATCAATGTTAAGATAATTTAATGGGTTTATTTCACAATATCATTCAATTTGTGATATCTAATTCATGAAATTCCATTAAATATATTTATGTTATTATTGTTCAATAAACGCTTTTATTTTCTCCTCCTAAGGGTTATTCATGACCTTTCTCCAGAAATAGTGAAATTTTCCAACTCATTGGTACATAAAATAATTTAGTATTTTTTTAAGATAACCCATAATCATTTATCTCATTAGATGAAGTGCATTATTTCTTATAATTTTTTTTATAAAAAGTGTTTGAAAATTGTTTTTATCTATTAAAATTTGTTTAATTAAATTAATATTACCCTTTTGGTATTTCATAAATCATTTCAATGTAATCTTCTTATCAATTTCTGAACAAATAACTTTAATAACTAATATACCATGAAAAATGTATGTTCTTTTGACTTGTATGACGAAAAATGAATTAACTGTTGTTAAATCATTGAATCTTCATTTGTATGTTGAAAAGGATAATTTTTATATAATTTTTTTTATAAATTATATTCAACTAAATAGATTTTCATATTATTTATCAAAATGAAAATGATATTTTTTTCTTTTATTAGTATTTCAATTCATCAATGGCATCAACACTTTATCCCTAAACCACTTCAGATATGTTGTATTGATACCATATATATTATTCCTCTATATAGATTATTATTTCTATGAAAAATGACTATATTAAAATTCACTAAATTAATTCCACTTATTCTCCGTGAAATTTTCACTTTCGAGTGACAATTAAAAATTAAATATCCCCTCAATATCGTCAATATTTATCTATGATATGATTATTTACTAAACTATATATCATTTTTACATACGATATTTAAATTGATAGTTATTTTATTATATTAAGATATAGTAATAAATTTGTATTCATTATTCAATATTGATATTTTATATGACATATTTATTATTAATTAAGACAACTATTAGATATGAGGAATGATTTTGACTAGAATTTATGGGTGGGGCCCATAAATTATATATCCCCTAAAGCATAGACATGTTCTTATGTGACAATCCAGTTGTGAAAAAGGGTTTATACCTATAGTTTTAAACCTTATTCTAATCAGTCTTGACAATATTGGTTTTCATGGCCCTAAACATAACATCCAGTAATTAAGCATTACATTCCTTTGGAATTAAATTATTATTATTATTATTATTATTATTATTTACCCATAATATTTTTTATTTGACATTATTTGTGGATGATTTTTATTATTATATTATTCACTATATAGAGGTGTTTTAGTTATTTACTTTTAAATATTTTTTATTCCCTATCGGTTTATTTAATGGGAATTTATTCTTTTTTATTTGACATTCCATATTTATTATTTCCATTGATTGATTATTATTTCCACTCTACATAACCATTATTGTGCATTTTATCTCACAATTATTCTGAGTTTTTTATTAGAAATCCAACACATCTACTATAAATTATATTCATTGATAAATTATGTGGTAATTATGTTTTCCTAAAATAAAAAAAATAATTACTATATTACTATGAAATATAAGACACATTTATGTATTTATTTTACCAATACCACACAAAAATCAGTTCTTTGGGATTTGATTTCTTATATCCAAACAAATGTAATGGTAGTAGACACCAGCTCCAGGCTTACTAGGGTTAGGTATCTATAGTTGGTATCAAATGATGTTAAGTACAAACCATTTAATCTAGATTTAGAAAACATAAATTAGGGATCATAACCAAAGGAGATACATTGAGGATAAATATAAAAGAACATTATAGAATTTTTCTTTGGTAGAGATTATGTGTATCATACTAGAGAAATATATCCCTATCTGGACACGAAAAGAGGACATGGTTCTCAAACAAATTTACCTTGTGGTAAGAACCCTAAAAATGGTACATCCAGCATATCTCGACCATAATATATTACAAAAAAATGTTCCTTACAATGAAGCTGGTTTGACATTCTCAGGAGATACACTTAGGATAATTCACATTTTATTAACAAAACATTATAAATTATTTTAATATATAATGATAATTAATGAACTATGTTAATCGTTAGACCATGGAAAGACCTATGTCAAAATAAAATGGATAATGTAATTATGAATTGAGGTTGTAAAAAATCATTATTGAATGGGATATTTAGCGATTAACCATATTTGAATAATTTCAATACAATTTATTTTTAAAATTTTATAAATATTAAATTAGAAAATGAAGAAAAATATTCCTTGTAAAATCCCATAATGTTTGGTAAGTATACAAGAAATGAACCCATGATTGAATGAAAAAATGCATTTCATGCCTTCCATTGGTTTGCTAGATGTCTGGGTTATTGTGTCAATATTGTTTATTAAAAAAATTGACGGATAATAATAATTGATGAACTAATATTATTAGTTTGGAGGTTTATTTATTAATGTATTTACCATATTGGATTTGTATAATTGTTATATAGAAATGAAAAATATATCACTCGTTTATGGGCCTTAAGATCCATCAAAATTAAATTATAGTTCTAAAAAAATGGTTAATTAGAAGATATTAATTTCATAGAGTAAGTGATGATTTTGAATTAGATCGATGCATAACAAAAATTTGGAATTATTCATATGAAATTGAAATGAATAATGTAATTATATTTTATCATTTTTTCATTCAACAAAATAATTCCTAAACATTAGGAAAAGTATCATAAATAATGTTATCTTAATAACTGAATATTTATCAAACTTATGGTTTTTGAATAATTACTGATTTATGCATTTGAGCGCATTAACATCATATTGATCATTGAAATGTTTGTGATCAATTACCTCAATCAATCATCATAATTATTTACGCTTTCCCTCAAAATCCACGATTCCATTTTAACTAATGTTCACCAATGTATAAACATTGTAATATGTTATTAAATTTGATCACATTACTCTTTATACTCTCTTATTAAAAAAAATATATTTCAAACTCTTTTACAATGTGGGTTTTTTAAAAGGTGATTTTTAAATATCAAACCCTTGGTTACCAATATCATGTTTATATTTGAGTATAGAATTTAATTAAGTCGGAGAGTATGTAACACTCTGAAATTCTGATGTATGAACCTTGTAATCAATGGTGTGTATGAAACACAACCACAAAAACTGATGATAATATAACCTCTTGGAAATTTATGGTATTTTTAATATTTTAATTAAATTTACTATATTATATAACTTACAATTCACATAATACTATGGTTTCTTGCATCACAAACATTAAAAAATTTCATTGATATCTTGTGTTACAAACAATACTGAGTTTTACTATAAAAAATATATTAGTAAAATATAATTATTTAATATAATATGATATAACCTTCCAATTAAATTAGTAGGTATGAAAAGGAATAAATAACATATGAATATATATTGTTGAATTTAGTAGTTACTAATTAATTATAAATGAATATAATAACCAATTGTGTAGTGAACCAATCATAAAAATCCTTGATCAAGTGTCTACTACCATTTCATTGACATAAGATACAAGTAAATTTCATCCAAAAGGTTTGAACAGTTTAGTAGTCTTGGAAAAGCAGAAACATACTTGAGTCTTGTACTTTAAATGAATACAGTAATTAAAAACTTATTGATTTTATTTTAGTATTATAAATTCATTCCATCTAGAGAATTATTTAATATCATTATTACTACATTTAATGGAATCTTTGGGAATGTAAATATAATAAGGGTGAGATCATATTATCAGTAAAAAAAATTACAATGGAATAAATAATGAATTAATTAGAATATTAAATATATAAATTTGATCACTGAAGACACAATCCATGTAATCAATAAATAGAGAAGGAATTGCATAGAAAATATGGAACATTCAATAACAGAAAACACATGGATTTTAAATAAAAACAAAAGGAAAAATAAATATGCAAATGAATGAAAATGAAAATGAATTCCATTTATTCAATAAACTGAGAATGAAATGCATCTTTATATATGACGTCACAAAATCTCATGAATAGTTAATAACTGAATCTAAATTAATGAAATTGTTGTTTATTAGAAACCATGTTTTATAGGTACATGGAACCATAACTGATATGAAATTTGAAAAGGTGGTTTTGTATAATGGGTAAAATCTCATCTAAGGCTAGCCATATAACTCATCCCATGAGACTACCAATGCATTGAGGGACTATCTATAATTTATCCCCACACATGTCTTACCTATCAAAAACATTCTGCATATATTGAATAATATATTTAAGAATTTTCCTTATCAAATATATTTTTGGATTAGATGATATGGATTTATTAGTATTTCACAAATAAGTTAAATAACTATCATGTACACACCCTATGAAAAAATGGTGTATAGTCTAGGAAATAATAATATTCATGATAATTTATATGTATAATTATTTGAAGTTTAATGTTTAGGGATCATTTGAATATTTCAAGGGGACTAAAAAAAATTATAATAGAATTGAATTTGAGTACTATCCATGGGAAAATCAATCATATACCATTCAGAGGGAGAATAATGATTGTATCAATAAAAAATATCCCGAGTGGATTAAAAATCTGGATTTTTGTCATTAATTAATGAAAATACTATGGAAATATATTTTAAAAACATTCTTATATCATTTTCATTTTGAAAAAATATATGAAATTTTTTTTATTTCAAAATAAATTTAATAAAAACTTCCTTAAAAAGATAAAATTTTAATATTTCTTTGGATCAATCAAAAGATGATAATGGTAAATTTTTAATGGGAATTCAACTATAATCAATCCTGAAAAATATCGAGAATATGATGTATTACATTTAAATGATTATAACATTAAAGTGTGAAAAATTGAATGTGTATATTTTGTGTATAAATTGTATGTCCACATAAATAAGTGGCAATACAACAATATATAGTCGAATTAATTATCCACATAATCATATAAAATTCATGACAACATGGAAACAGTATAACCCAATGAAAATGAGTCAGGATTTTAAATATCATTTCTACTTGTTAATATTTAACTCAAATACCCTTATAAGAAATAATTCAAATTGAAACACAAAATAACATGAAGAAAAATCAATTCTTTATATAAGATATCAAAATTTGGATTAGATACAACAAAAAAAGAAGTATGTGGTGAATATAACATTAATCTCATGGATTTAAAAAGTGAGATGAAAATCCATTACCTTGTGTTTCCATTTTGGATGAAAATCCATTATCCTCTTATGTAAGGGTTTTAAAAATATCAGTTTACTTATACCAGAACCATACTCATAATTTAAGATCTTATAATCTCTTATTATTCATTTGTTATTAATAATTATTATTTTCCCCAATTTAAGTGTTAATTACCTAGTTTGAGGAGTATGTTTTAACTTGTAATTTTTTGTTCTTATAAAGTCTATCATGGTTTCATCAATAAGTGAATGTAAAACATGATTTAAATATAATATATATTTACTATATTGGTATTTATTAAAATCTATAATTTTTGGAAATAGGAAATGCAATTCACAGTTCACTGAGATTATAGGTCATACATACACATGAGCACTACTTTCGTTTCCTGATCCTTTTTTAATAGAATGAAAAGAATATGATATAAATGTATATGTATATTATAATTCGAGAATAATATGTATGTCATATATTTTTTATTATTTTATTAAAATATTTCATTATACATTCCAATTATAGTCTGAATGAATCACATCACATTGAGGTGGAAGTAGTCTACACTTCCATATATAATGCATTCATATTTACACAAGATGGAATGAATAAATGTTATATATATATATAAATATTTTTGAAGAATAAAAAAATTATAAATATATTATATATCATATATAAAAATATTTTTCACCATAATTCCCTACAATTAATGCTAGTAAAGGAAAAAACAAACAATCCTCATTTTATGAGGTCGTAGTTAATTGTACATGAATGGTATGTTCATTACCCATTAACAATAAGTGTGGGTATGTTCAGGTGTACGGTTCCTACTTACCCAAAAATGGATATTTTAAAATTAAAAAAAAATAGATTTTGTGGTCGTGTGTATGTTTATGTAAAAACCAATGAATAAAAAAATATTATTCATGTTTAGGATACTGGTTATATTATATAATCATAGAATAAAAAAATTTTAGGGGGTGGATAATGGATATAAAATTACGGATCTTGAGGAAGGATGTTACATCTTATTTGTGTAAATCATTCTGGTTTTCACCAAAGTGATTACTTGGATGTATTTCTGAAAAATTAGAGGGTTTTAGAATGAGCATAAGTATATTTATGATATATTTAGGAATATATTTATTTATACAAATGTGTATTGAGAGGTGTTAAGAAGAGGGAGGGATGTGTGCCTTGTTATTGTGGAGGAGAAGTGACATTCTTGTAAATTCATTCAATAGGAATTCAAACCTTGTTTTTACAATGAAAGGTGGCTCCAATAGTGACAGAAATTTGATTCATGGGAGTATATGGTTTCAATATATATTTAAAAGGGATTTTGGAAATGATTCTAGCTAATTTTGTACCTTAATTTAAATGTTTAGTCAATTGTTAATATATTTTTTCCCTTAATTGTTGTAATTAATTTTATCTTATTTCACTAATTGGTTAAAAAATAAATTTAACTTATTATAAAATAGAAATTATTATTATTCCAAATATTTAATCCATTTTTCAAATTTCAATTCACATAATTGGATGAAATTATTTAAAAATTAATCCCATAAATGGGAGGAAAATGTGTGTTTGTAAAGTAAATATGTTCAAATGTTTTCTATGTTTGTATATCTAATCTCATAGTAAAATTGATTATAACAACCTAAATTGTATTAAATTATACAAAAATTTATATAATTAAACTTTAAAACCAATTAAAAAATTAATAATTTACCTTATAAATGAATTACATGAAACAATAGTTTTGAATAAACATTTGGTATCTTCATAATTCATCTAAAAATGAAACTCCATATAAAAATACCATAAAATTACCCATTCCAAATTTTTATGTTCCTAATTATTATATTACGTCTATTTTGATATATTAAATCAATAATAGTTCCAAAAGTTTGATTTTATATAGGTTCTCCCTTAAAAGGCGATACAACTACCAATATAAAAATATATGTTTTTAACAATTGGGCTTGTTCATATCATTTTCCCATCAAATCTACTAAATTAATATAAAAAATATATTGTTAAATATATAATATATATTACTGAAATATCACTAAAATATTGTAATTAATTTAATTTATTAGTGTAAAATATCTTTTTGGGAATAAAAATAGTTTTCTACAAAAACATTTCTTTTATAATAAATTGGTTATTATATTAATTTTTACTTAATTTATAACAAATTTATTAATTTAATTTTATTATAAACTGATTATTTTCCTAAATTCTTTAATAATATTTATAACAACAATTTTAACACCTAAGTTATATGTTATTATATTAAATAATAATTTTTTTATTACTATATTACTATTTGGTAAAACTCGGTCTTGCATACAATGTATGTCATTGAAGAAACTTACTGTTATATGAGACACACACGACGTCAGTATGATAGGAATTTTAAGCTATACCATATGTTGATTTTATTAAAATAATTAATATATTGTAATGTCACAGGATAGTATATTCCCTTATGCACTTGGTGCTCTATGTCATGCACAGTATCAAATACAATGTAATTAATTTAGAATTTTGGGGGGTGTCATATTCATACACCAATAATTAAATTGTGTCATCCCAAAATTATACATGTCCATGGAAATTGATTTATTGATATTTACAATGTTAAAATCCCACATCATGAGAAGGGTTCGGAATAAGTCCACTAGAAAACAATGAATTAGAAGTAAAATGGTCACATGGATTGACATATAACTAGATCTTTAATTAATAGAACATTAGTGGAAAGTATAGAAACACACATTGAGGAAAAAATAAGTATTTATATGGATTTATTAAGTAAATCAATCAAAAACATGTAAATGTTAAATGTAATGTTTAGGGCTTCAATGACATAAATATACAATGACTTTAAAGACCGTTGGTTCAAAAAATATTAAATTATTGGTATTTTTCCATTTTCCAAATGTAGGGAAATTATTTTATACCTACGAATGTAAGGAAATTTTTATTCTTGATAAATTTAAAATTCATAAGGAGAATTTCAATTTTTTGTTTTACTTTTATCAAGTTATAATTCATACCTTACTCTATGAAATGGATACTGTTGAATGAACACCCTCAATTTGTTATGCACTTAACTTTTCTATTAGAATATTATAAAAGAAGTCATTATAGTATCCTCCAACTATTCTCAATATCCAATTTTCTTCTGAAATTAATATCTAAACATAAATGTAACACCACTGGTTCATATTTATCCTTTATTAATCAAAAATTTCAATTAGAAATATTGGTACATTAACTAGGACATTTTTTATTCTAGTGGTTTTCTTGAATCCTTTATCGTCCATATGTCATGGGTTCATGAATTGTGACCTTTCTGGAATATTTTAATTTTCACATGTCAAATAGGTTATCCTTTTCTAAAACCAAATTAAAACAATTTCAAAAATAAATATGAAGGAAATTATTGAAATAAGGTTAGTCACTGAATATCCTTTTAATAATGGTTTTCAATACAACCCTAATACATAAATACTTCATCGATTTATTTAAACATATGAACGTACATGGTATAGGGCTTCCATAATACTCTTATGGAAATGAAATATAAATTATTTCTTAGGATGGGTTCATTTTCTTCCATAATACTAATCATTTTTCGGAAAAATTATTTTCATCATCTATTTATTTCCCACACATAAGGACTTTCATTTTAGCATTAAGTCACTTTACTGGTTGTCTCATTCTTGATATCGTTCTTAATTGAGATCAATCCTTCTTTTTTCTATGTTCTCCATTATTGGGGATCTTATAAAACTCTATCCTTATCTTAAATGGTGACATTGGGAGTTGGTTCCGGTATATGTTGTTAATCATATTTTTGGAAAACTGATTAGGAAAAAATATGATATATTTCACTCTTATGAACAGATTATTTAGTTTCTAGTTATCATGGCCAAATCCTAATATTTAATGTTCTGTTTCTTCTTCCTGGTTCCCATCAATGACAAAAACATTAAATCATAGTGTGGGTAAATATAATAATAGTGAGAAAAAAATAAAATCATTTATAAGATATAATGACACCCAATTACCAATCTAAAATACCTTAGATTTAACCTATATTAGTCATTATCATTATCTTTTAAAATCCTTCATAATGGTTTTAAATAAAATGTGAATTATCCCAAGTGTATCCCAATGGAGTGTCAGTCAATGTGCAAAGTAGGGCTCATTGCCATGTACCATGTAATTCTAAGATAGACCTTACAAACCATGTCAGGGTTCTTAAACTAATGTACATCTATACCAAGACTATGTCTACACATGATATCTACATAGGGATGCATGTCTATGTTTTCCCACATAATTTATACCTTACGAAAATTCTTGGATGTGATTATTTTCCTCAAATTTCACCTAAATTTTATTCTCTATAATCATTCTTTTACTAAATATAGTTCCCATTGTTTTTAGTTATCATTATATAATACATAATTTAGAGACCCAACCCCAAAATTCCTGGAGTCAGTGTCCACTACCCTTAAATTGTCATAAGATACAAGTAAATCATGTCCCGTAGGACTAATCAGTTTAGAAATCTTGGTAAAAGAAATACATACACTAGTTATGTATTACAAATGAATATAACAATTAAAATATAATTTTTTAATTGGATTATAATAGCTCTCTTATATATAGCATATCCTTGCATGAATTTTTAGTACATTTATTGGAATACTTGGTTAAGGAAACATAATAAGGGTGATCTTAAATGCCCAGTGAGGCTAATGTATAGTGAATCAATAATGAATCAATGAGAACTTTCAATATGAAAAATTTAATAACAAAATAAATAACTCATGTAATCAATAAGCTAAGAAAGAAGTGTGTAAAAAATATGGAATTGTATATATTTAAAACATATCCATTTAAACAACTAGATAAGGAAAAATCAATAGGGGAAGGTAAGAAACAAAAAACAAATTCCATATAATAAACTAACTGAGAATGAAATGAATAAATATATATGATGAATAAAAATATAATTGATAAATAAAAATTGATTATATTTTAAGGAGGATCATAGTTATTGGATACAATTTATCATAGGTATATACAACCAATACCATTGAGGCATTTTAGAATAAATTTTTGCATATCGAGTAAAATACCATCTAATTATATGCAACAAACTAATACCATTAGACCACTGATGCATCAAGGTGCATCTATAACCAGGCCCCACCCACGTCACACCTATATAAATCATTCATTATATATCAAGTAATCATTTTTACAGAATGCCTTTTCAAAAATCATTATGAAGTAGAAGATACATATTTCTAAAAATTTCACTTGTTATTTAAATAACTATAAATTACACACCATATATAATTATTTTATTGATTATTAAATAATATTAATCATAATAAATGATTTGGATAATTAAGAGGAATTCAATGTTCAATGATCATTTGAAAATTTCATGGTTATAACAAAAAATTTATTGACGATGTGAAACTGAATACTATCCTTGACTGAATCAATCATATACCATCCATATGAAATATAAATATTGAATCAATAAATCAAATCGCTTATGGATTAAAAACAAAGGGTTTGTGTCATTAATGAATTAAAATACTATAAAAAGTTTATTCAAAAACATTCTTAAGGAAAATATCACTCTCATTTTGAAAAAACTTTTGAAAAAATATTGGTTTAATAAGAAATTTTAAACCAAAAAATCATTAAAAATTATCCTTTTAAACTTTTAATGGAACATTATATGAAATTACAGAAGTAAATGTACATTCTATACGAGGTATGAAGAATATTCCTTTTGAACGGTAAAAAGGCTATCAATATTACATGTTCAAAAATTAATAAGAAGATTACATTTAAAACATTTGTAAAAGAAAAAAAGGATATAAATGACTATAATTAATCATTTTTGGAATGTATAAAAACCTTTTTTAAATCATTTTTATAAAATAATTGTTTCATAAGAAAAATGTATAATCGAATAAAGATAGAAATGTTGTAGGTGTATCTAAAAAAATTAAAAAAATAATTGGAATACTAAAGAGTGTAAAAATGGTACTTTTACCTGAATAAAGTCATGGATAACCATTGGAGAACAAAATTAAAGGAACTATTAAATTATTATCACACTATTTCCCTTAATTATAATCAATTCTATACAATCATAAATAAAATTTTACTTTGAAGTAAACCCTTGAAAAAATTATAACATTGTAGTTAAAATAAATCAATGACTTGATTGTGTGTATCAACATTAAATACAAATAATTAATTTTAAATTCATAAATTGATATTCAAAGTCATTACTATAATAATCATAGAATATTAATGACAACAATGAAGAAATATATCCCAATGAAAAGGACCCGAGTAAAAGAAATTCTTTTCCCCTTGGTAACATTTCACTCAAATCCCCAAAGATTAAATAATTCAAATTGAATCAAAAAATACCTTGAAGACAAATAAATTCATGATATAATATATAAAAATTGTCATAACATACAACAAAAAATAAAAGTATGTGGTGAATATGACATTTATCACATAGATGTAGAACGTGGTATGAAAATCCATTACCATGAATTTTATTTTTGGGTGAACCTACTTTAACCTATTGTGTAAAGGATTTTAAAATTTCACTGAATTATACAACAACCATAACCATATATTAATTTCCAATAATATCGTATTACATAATTTTTATTAATATTCTATTATGTTTACTATTTCGGGTGTTAATTGGCTAGTTTGTTGAGTATGTTTTAACACGTTACATGTTGTTATTATTAATTACATCATTCTTTCATAATCTCATGAAAAGAAATAATTATTTAAAAAATAATATATAATATATTTATATTTATTTATATTAGTCTTTAATTTTTTGATATAGTAAATGTGATGTACCTTTCATGGAAATGGTAGGTCGTACATATGCATGAATGCTACAGTAATTTCAATGCCATGTTTTAAAAGAATGAAAAGAGTATCATATATATGTATATGTAAAAGATAATTACAATATCATATTTATATATTATATACTACATAAGTTTATTAAAATCATCCTTTATACATTCCATGTATAGTGTTATAGATTAATACTTCCTAGAGGAGGCAGTAGTCCATACTTCCACAAACGATGTTATAATATTTACACAAGATGGATAGCATAATGGTATGTTATATATATATAACATATATCTGAATAAAAAAATTACAAATATAATATATATCATAACTAAATTGATTTTCCATCATAATTTTCATCCACGAATGGTGGTAATGGACAAATGAACAATCATTGTTTCATGAGGCATTAGTTCACAATACACGAACGATATGTTCGTTAACGATTAGATGGAGGTGTGTGTAAGTGATTGTAGAAACCTTATATTTACAAAATATCCTTATATTTAGAATATTTATTTTATTGTATAATAATTTAATAAGATGATTATATGGGTGGATAATTAAAATTAAATAAATGATCTTGAGGAACGATGTTACCTCTTATTCAGGTACCTCCTTTTTGTTTCCACCAAATGACTTACTTTGATAGTTTTCTTAATAATTGAGGATTTAATGATGAGGGAATGGATTTTAAGGAGATATATGGGCATATAATGGTCAAAAAAATTAATTTAGTTGTGTGAGGATGTGGTGTGTGGGAATCCCTTTTTAAATTGGAGGATTGGTTTTATTGTAAATTTTTGGAAGGTGAATTCCACAAAGATTTTTACTATTAAAATTGGATCCAATAAGGGAAAATATTTTACAAAACAGAGTATATGGTATATATATGTCCATCCAATGGATTTTTATATGATTATTTGTCATTTTATCCCTTAAGATTACTGTTATGTTCCTTGTTAATCAATTTTTTCACTTATTCATTATAATAAATTTTAATTACTTTCAATAATAGTTTGTGTAAAATACTAGTTTTACCTTATTAGAAATTGTAAATTATTATAATTAAAAATATGGAATCCATTTACAAAATTCCAATAATAGAATTTGTAATAATTAGTTTAATATTAATTAGAATAATGAGATGACGATGAATGTTTTTAATGAAGAAATGTTTATAAGTTTGATATGTTTTAATGTCTCCTTTGAAATTTAAATTAATTATAATGACCTAAATTTGATTAATTGATATAAAATTCATATAATTATAATTTTCAACCCATATAAAATAGTATTTAACATAATAAATGAATTATAGGAAAAATCAATCTTGAATTAATATTCAGTATTTTTCACTATTCATTCAAAAATGAAACTTCATAGGAAAATGTAAAAAATTTACCATAAGATAATTTTTTTGTTCATGTTTCAATGATTAAGATGATTTTGAAAAATAAAATCAATAACATTTCCTAAAATTGTTTTTAAAATATGTTCTTAATTAAAAGACAGTAATACCACTTTTATAAAAATGTTGGATTTTATAAACAAAATTTTTCTCAATATTATCTAATGCATATCAAATCAATTGGATGAATATAAATATATTTTATTTAATATATATATATATATTAAATTAACATCACTCTTTAATTTCAATTTATTATATTTTTTTGGATAAAATAGAATTATGTGCTTAAAAATAGATTTCTATAAATACATCCCCTTTATATTCAATTGGTTCTTATATTAATTTCAAATTAATTTGCAACATATGAATTTATTTTATATTTTTATACACTCTATGTTTTAATATGATAGTACATACTATTCATAAAAATTAATTTTAAATCAAGGGTAGAAATTATTATAATAAATAATATTGTTTTATTAATATATTGTTGTTTTGTTAAACATAGTCTAGCGTGGAATGCAGGTCATTTAAGAAACTCATTATTTTTTGTGATGGAGGCAATCTCAGAAAATCATGGATTGAAATATTTTTTATCGGTTGAATTTTTTAAAACAGTAAATATATTTTATATATTGGGTTATTATATTCCCTTATATACTTGGTATTGTGTTTCATACTCGGTATCAAATACAATGTTCTTTATTTGGAATTTGATGTCATTAGAAATCGAATATAAGGGGGTTATTTTTATATAAAACATTATCATGTACCCAAGGATTATTATCATAATAAATGGAGTAAATTTATATTAGTTAATTATATTATTTTATATTAATTTATATATCATATATTATGTCAAATATTGCAGAGACCCAAAGCATGACATATATAAAAATTACATTACTTTTGCGTAATACTTAATACATAACAAAAATAGATGCCGAAAGACCGTATTAGTTTAGTGCCTTTAGAAACATGGAACATTATCTTCTAATCATGGTGAAATATCTTCAGCATCTCCCATAAAGAACTTCAACTTTTTATCCTTACCTAAAACCATTCTTTATATCCTGAGGAAAAGAAAACATAGAAAGGGTTATCTAAAAGGCTCATTAAGGGTAATCATAAAGAACCTAAAACAATCCATAAACATTTGAACATAAAAACATAAACATAAAACACCAAAATCATGAGCAATAAAATAAATCATGGAAGTATGTAAGGCATATATCATAAAGCAACATTAATCAGGAAAGAATAGCATTTGAATAAAACATTTAATTGTGTCAAACCATTGACAACATGATATTATTTCCATAGTATCCAAGGCATTGTTTCCAAGATCATCATAGTAGACAAGGACCATTACTGAACCGGGTTTACGTGTCGTTCCATCCCTGTATTACTGAACCATATTTACTTAATGTTCCAGTCATGTGTATCTCATGAAATATAAATCATTACCCAATTCATTGGAGGGAGATATAGGTCCCACAAATATCATAATGAAACAATTATTACGTGTTCCACAAAACAATCATAAATCATTCATCATAACCCAAAGAATAAAATGGGTTTCATCAATATCATCCCATCATAACATAATACATATAAAACAAATGGATATCATTTCTTCATAAGAAAAATAAACCCATGTAAATAATAGATACATTATATTTGAAACGTAAACATATTAAATAATTTATTCTTATATGGAAAATAGTTTTGATAAAACACTTGAAATGAATTCCTGAGGAAAATAACCTTTTTTTCTTCGAAATCATTTTCTTTTCTCAAAAAGCCATGAAATTTTAAAAGAAAAATATTTTGTTGAAAATAATCATGAAATATTGTAGAGGAAACATCATGAAAATAAGGCTCTATTAACCCATAAAAATCTATTCATTCAAAATAAGTTAAAGAAAAACATTCTTCTCGTACATTCACAGGAAGAGTCAAAAAGTATCTCGTACTGAAAATGAAAAAAGATTTATCTCATATTTTTTACAAAAAATTGACCAATAAGTGAAATTGTATTTTAACAATTTTAGGAGGATATAAATAATATTACATATTGAGGAAACATGAATGTGGATGATAAATATGCTCCAGTAAACACCAAAGTATAAACAATCTCCGATAAAAATTAAGATTGTGAGATTTTCCCTTACCATTTATAATCGGTGGAATCATAAATGTCATAAAATAAAGAAAATTACATGCATATATAAATATCATATCCTTAATAATAAAAAACATAAAACATTAATTTTAATAAGAAACACCATACAAAATAATTAGGTGGTGATTAAGGCATATATCTCAAATAAATAAAAGTGAGACGAAATAATCCCTTAACTTAGGTATGATTTTTCTGTATGTTTCCAAAACTCATGAATAGTGGGTTTAAACATATTATTAACTTTTAATAGATACATAATAATATTTATGATATCATATTTGATTCCCTTAGGTCTTTCTATTATTCTTTCATTTGTTAATTCCATGTTAAAGCAATGTTTTGGGTTATACTCGTTTCATTTATCGTACGTGTTTGGACTTTTTTTTCTTGATATTATTACCTATATAATGATTTCATTACATAAAGAATGTAAATAATGATTTATATATCATATATATTCAGTACATATATATATAATATATAGATAAAGGAAATTAAATACACCGTTCATGGAGACGGTAGGCTGTACATACGCATGAACGATGTTTCCTTTCCTTATTGACTTGAATGGAAGAACATATACGACACACATATATATATATAAGTAAACACAATAGAATTATTATTTCATATATTTCGTTATTATTAATTATATATACTTTATAATCATTCTTGAATGGTTATCATGGAGAATGAATCTCATCACGTCGTGGAGATTGTTGTCCGAACATACGCACGAGGGATGATATCATTACCATAATTATTTAATGGAACTGGATTGAATGATATAATATCTCATAATTAGTATCATGTTTTATTAATCATATATATTTATTATCTCTACCATTATACCCATCCAAGTAAGGTTGTATTGGAAAAACAGATTACACTACGACGTGGAGACAGTAAGTCGTACGTACGCACACGCGGTGATTTCATTTTTGGTAGGATGGATAAATGGTGAAATATGGTTCTTTCATATTTATAATAAAATATAAGCATATGAGTGATTATTATGTTATTAAATTATAATTATACAAATAAAAAAGTGGATGCAGAAGAATGATACATTTGATCTAATCGGTAAAGGAAATTTCCTCTTTTTCTCGCACCTCTTCTAGACCTCCACATAGGGCACTAAAGATGGTCTTTGAAGATGTCCAGGACCTATATTATGTTTCCTGGGAAGTGGGTAATATAAATGGAAAAGGTTTCTCCAAGCTTGATGGATCAAAATTTGGTGAAGAGGGAAGGGATGAGGTGCCCTTTTATAAGAGAGGAGAGGGGCACTTTTGGAAACCTCTAAAATATTAATTTATAATAAACTCAAAACACACTTAAAAACCTCCAAAAATGACACAAGTAAGAATATGAGATGATATATGGTTGTAATATCATCATAAAATAAAATTTATAAATGTTGGGAATTTATTATAAACCTTATCAACTTGATTTATCTTAATTTATTCTATTTAATTTTATTTTTGGTAATAATATTATAAATTTTAAATTGTCATAAATAATTACTCATGTGTTGTGAATTTTCCATAATTGGATAGTTTATGAAATTTTAGACCATATAAATTTCATTTTATAAATTTTAAATATATTTTTGATTTATTATTAATTTTATAATATGTTTTTTTATAAAATTACAATTGTGTCAACTTTGACACAAATCATTTATTTGAATTTAAATAAAATCCACATAGAGGATATATTCGAACAAAAATATTTAATAGATTCACATAATCTCATATTTATCTATAAAAATAATGGATCACTTTAAATATCTCATATAAAATTTATTTTAATATCTTTAATACCATTTATTTTATATTTCAATGAATTAAATAATTTCTACATCAGTATTGTATCATCATTAATGATAATTATTTAATCACTAAAAATTATAAATAAATTTTCATGATGTAGATAATTTTATTATATTTTTGGAAACTATTTATTTTCTTTGTTTTCGGAAGTTTATCATAAAATTAAAATTATTACACTTATAAGATATATGAGATTGACATGTTGTCACTTTCATTGGTTTTAAAAATAATTAAATGACTTTTCGTGGTCAAAAATCAATGAAATATATCTATTATGACACTTAGGTGATATGGTATATCTTTTATTCTTCCAATAGTATTTGGAAGCTGTTAGGTAATTTTATAATATTATTATTACCCTTAATTACCTATGTTACTTTAACTGTGGTAAATAAAATTTACCATAGTTACTATTCATAATGCCAAAAAATAAAAATTATCTTATTAACATAATTCGGACCTACTGATTCCAAATCTGGAATCCATTTTTCCAAATTCAAGACACATAATATGGAGTACTTAATTTAAAATTAATCTTGTTGTTGTAAAAAATGGTTTTTTTAAATGTAGTAGAAGGTCAAAATGATTTTACCTATAAATTCAATGGAAAAATAATGATAATGACATACATTATATTAAATAGTAAAAAAAAATTCTATTTATACTTTAAAACAATAAAATATTATAATTTAACCATATATATTATCTCGATGAAAAAAGATGTTTTTAATTAAAATTTAGTGTATTTTTACTATTCATCATAATATAAACGTTATCAGAAAAATATAAAAACTTTATCCAATGTAAATTTTTATATCCTGATTCACAAGAAGATGTTTATTTTGTAAAATTGTACTAATAAAAATGTCAAAAATTATATTTAAAATGGGCGTGCCATCAAAAGGTGGCTAAACTGCATTTTTTTAAAAATACTTATATTATCGAAGAAATTTATTTTGTTCTCATACCTCATTCTAGAAAGGGTGTAAGATGAATTATAATGATATAATATTAAAAATTCGCTTAATACTATTCATAATGACTAGTTCATAATAATAATATATCATTGTTTATTGAAACTCTGTATTGCGTACAACACACACTATCAAGGATTGTCGCTCTTGCGTGTAACACATGCCATGTCAGGGTTGTGTGTAGTGAAAGCTTCCTTTAGAGTTTCATATAACCTAATAAAAACAAATTTCATTTATTCATTGATCAAAATATATACTGAATTTTTCTCAAAATAATTTCTACCAAAATAACTTCAAATTGTGTGTAACACAAGCCACGAATAGTTTGCATATACTGCAATCTAATACGGTGTTTCATATAGTGCAATCTAATCTTGGTGTATCATACAACATAAGATATCAAAGAAATTAAAAATAATATATCTCATAAAATATTGGTGTGTTACATTCTACCGCCCTTAAAATTAATTTCACCCTCGAAATTCGTCGTGGTTATAAAAGGTTTACTACTTGAAAGTTTCTTTCATAGAAACCCTCATTGTGAAAAGGAATACTAAAACAATATTTTAAAAAGTAATGTAAGAAACGTAATGGTTACCTAGATTAACTCATCACTGGGTTTCCATATATGAGAACATATTTTAAAGCATGAATATGAAAGAGAAATATAACCATCATGTTCTGAACTAGAGTGGTAGTGTACATGGATATAAAAAAGCCAACAATCAAAAAGCCATAAATTTGTGATGATCTAAGGTACCATCTGATTCATCGGATATGAGGGTAGTAGGGCTTCATTTTTGGTTTTCAATTTCATTTCCCAAATGATGAATAATTTTGTTTGAATTAAAATAAATACTTTCTTCATTTTGGTACAATGTCACCATTGTTTCGTGCCTTGAACAATTTCCACTTCATCTCTTAATAAAATGAAGTTGAATTTTTCATTCATGAAGTGTGAGTAGATAATGAGATATAATTATAGGTCATTCCATCTGTCTCATACATAAGGTTAGAAAAATTTATTAAATATACATGAGTCCATCTATGGTGATATTAATCGTATATGGGTCCTAAAATGGGATTATACATCATCTATCATACCAATTAATAAAATAAAACTAATTTATACTAACCGAGGACCTCCTATAGGCCAGTGGTAGGTGATAAAGGCTCGTCGCACTTCAGTTTTAGGTTTGATTCCTGCAACCTTTTCCAACGCGATGAGTTGTCTCCCATCCGATAGGTTATCCATTTTCTAAAAATACACATTTATAACATTCCACAAATAATATCAAAAAAATTCTGGCCTTAATCAATACTATCTAATGTCCAAAATAATCCGTTCCAATATTATCTAAAATATATATATCCAATCTCATAGTATAAAGTAAACGTTTACTAGAAAGGTCATATAACAAGCATGTGAATACCTTCATTTATCCCTCATATATCATATGATATATCGTTTTGGTCACATTCCAAACATATAAATACCTTAATAATGTATTCTATTGAAACATGAATTACAACAAAAACATATTGAAACCATAAAGGATGTCAAAATGTAACTCTTTCCACATACTAAAATACCAAAAATTCTATATTCTCAAACTGTGATATCACTTTTTCATTTTATTAGTCATGATCTCAAGAATACTATCAAACATATTATTTTCTCCTTATCAATTTATTATTCTCATATATCCTTTTTCAAAAAAAATATTTCAATCACTTGTTATGGTTAGCAGTACCATAATTATTTTAAACCACAACAAAACAATAAATATATATTCCAATATTCCACAATACTATAAATGGGATTCCACATCACTATTTTGGAATATCATTAGATAAACACTTAATCATTCCACAACATTATTTTCATAATCAATCTTGCTAATAGTGTTCACATGTGACTTCCAATTGTCCTTTGACTTAAGATGTTGTTGATTTTGATCATCATTAACACTTGTATTGGGGAATTGGTTGGCATAATTCCTCATTTACTTGCACTTGTAGCATTGAAGTGTTGGTGGTGCGTTCTCTATAGTTATTTTTCTATTCACATAATTATCTTACTTTTTCCCATTAAATAAGCTCTCAGCTGCTTGATAACCATCTTTTACACACTTAAAACATTCCTAGTCCCTTTTAGTCAATATACACCATGCTTCTATCCACACCTTGAGTATAATGAAACATTCGCCTTCTTTCACCATTGTATTGCAATTTTTACTTGAATTTCATATTCTATTTCTTGTCAATACCATGAGATTGATATGTAAAACCAACATAAATTTCATCCTTGATACACATATGCACAATTTCTTTATAGCTACTGATGTCTCTTGTAGCTAATTCCCTTCGAAGACAGGATTTTAAGCCACTGAAGAATTGATCATCTTTACTTTCAGGTTGGATGATAAATCCATATCCATACCTTACAAGCCTTGTAAGATTATCCATGTATATACCAATAGATTCATCATCGTTTTTCAGAAGCTCTAGAACTCCTTTTCCATATTTTTTCAAAAATTCGAGGGATGTACCTATTGAAAAACATGTTCTTGAACACGTCTCATTCCATGGTTTCAATTTCATTTTGGGGCCATGTATTCTTAATTAGAGTCCACCACTAGTATTCATGAACTTCTAAATGGAAAAAATCCAAAAAGACTTTTTCATGTTCTGAACAGATAGGTATGGAAAATATCATTTCAATGGTACTGATCCATCGTTCCAAAATAAGTGGATCAGAATACCCATTAAAAGAAGTTGTATGTTTCCTCATGAAGGACTCAATAGAATATTATTCCCTTCTCTGTTCATTTGGATGTCCATAATGATTCATAGCTTCTGTAAGTATAGAAATAATATTTTCCACTCAATCTCCTATAACATTGGTTTGTTCATAAGGAAAATCATTGAATTTTCCATTACACTGATCAACATGGTTCCTTCGGGTTCCAGCCATTGTCTAAAACCCAAAAAGAATAATGTGAGAGGAAAAAATAATTCTAGGAAAACAAAATAATAATGGTGGAGTACCTTCAATATCTATCATCATAGGATTAATTCTATAATCGTTACCGTAATTATAGGAATATAACCAATAATTATAGTTAACCATAGGGGCATCCCTATACATACCTTATAAATATATCTAAGGTCCTCACTAATGTTTTCGCATACAAGTTTCCAAAGGTTAAGTAAACATTCGCTATGATACCAACTGTAGAGACCCAAAGCATGACATTCATTGAAATTATATTAGTTTTGTGGAATAAATAATACATAACTAAAAAATAAGCCCAATGACTGTATTAGTTTAGTGTCTTTGAAAACTCAGAACACAATCTTCAAATCATAGTGAAAGATCTTCAACATCTACCATAAAGATCTTCACCTTTTGTTTTATCACATAAAACCTTTCATTATATCCTAGGGAAAAGATAACATAGAAAGGGTGAGCTCAAATTTCAGTAAGGGTAAACATATAGAACAAAAAACAATCTAGAAATATTTGACCATAAAAACAAGAACACAAAACAAAAAAATCTTGTGCAATGACATAAATCATGGAAGTACGTAAGGCATAGATCATAAAAAAAACATTAACTATGAAAGAATAGAATTGGAATAAAACCTGTAATTGTGTAAAACCAATAAGAATATGATACTATTTCCATATTATCTATGAAATTGTTCCCAACACCATCATAGTGAACAAATCTCATTACTGAACATGGTTTACTTGTTGATCCAGCCCTGGATTACTGAACTAGATTTACATTCCATTCCAGCCATATATATCTCATGAGATATAAATCTTTATCCAATGCATTGGAGTGAGATATTGGTCCCACCCATCTCATATAGAAATCATTCTTACGTGTGCCACAATACAATAATAAAACATTCAACCTAACCTAATGAATAAAATGGGTCTCATAAACATCATCCCATCATTACATAATCCATATAAAACAAATGCATATCATTTCATCATATGTAAAATCAAACCATGTAAATAATAGATAAATTATACTTGAAACATAAACATATTGAATAATGTCATCTAATATGGAAAATTGTTTTGATTAAACACATGAAATGAATTCCTAAGGAAAATATCCTTTCTTCTTCAAAATCATTTTCTTCTCTCAAAATTCCTTGAAATTGTAATGGAATTTAATTTTGTTTAAAATAATCATGAAATCATCTAGAGGAATATTCATAAAAATAAGGTGTTATGAATCTATAAAAATCCATTCATGTCGTATTAGTTAAAAAAACATTCCTCTCAAACTTATGTCATAAAGTCAAAAAAGTATCTCGTACTGAAAATGACAAAGAATTCCTCTTGTATCCTTTACTAAAAAATCACAAATAAGTGAAATTGGATTTAATCAATCATATTAGGTTATAAATAATATTAAATATTGAGTAAACCTGGATGTGGATGATAAATATGCCCTAGTATATAACGAAGTATCAACAATCTCATATAAAACTTTAAATTGCGATATTTTCCTTTACCATTTATAATCGGTGGAATCATACTTCTCATAAAATAAAGAAATTTATATGAATATTTGAATATAAAATCCTGCATAATAAAAATAATTATACATTCATGGGAAGCATAAACACCATACAATAGATATAGGTGGTGATTAAGGCATATGTATCACAGAAATAAAAGTGAGATGAAATAATCACTTACCTTCGGTCTGATTTATTCTGTATGAGTCCGAAACTCTTGTATAGTGGGTATAGATAAATTATTAACTTTTAAAGGAACAATAATAATATTTATGAAAACATATATTATTCACTTAGGTCTTTATATTATTCGTTCATTTTCCAATTCCATGATAAAGCAAATTTTTTGGGTAATTATCGTTTCATTTATCCTACGTTTTTGGACTTGTTGATCTTGATAATAATAATTATATCCTAATTTATATATTTACAGAATGTAAAAAATGATATAAATATCATATATATTCAGTAAATATATATATAATAGATAGATAAATGAAATGAAATACATTGTTCATGGAGAGGGTAGGTCGTACGTACGCATGAACAATGTTTTCCTTTCCTTATTGACTTGAATGGAAGTAAGTAGATGACATATATAAATATATACATAGATCAAGTAGAATTATTATGTAATATAATTCATTATTATTTATTATATATACTTTATAATCATTCTTGAATGGTTAACATGGAGAATGAATCTCATCGCATCGTGGAGACGGCAATCCGTACATATGCACGAGCGATGATATCGTTCCTATAAAATTGAATGGTAGTGGATTCGATGATATAATATGTCAGGCATAGTATCATGTTATAAAAATCTTATATTTTTATTATTTCCACCATTATTCCCATCCATTTTAGGTGTTGTTGTAAAAACATATTACACCATGACGTGGAGACGATAAGCCGTACGTACGCACGCGTGGTGATTTCATTTTTCGTAGGATGGATTGAAGGTGAAATATGGTTGTTTAATAATTATAATTACATATCATTATATTATTAATACTGATGTTATTAATTTATAATGAAACAAATAAATTATAGTAAGTAGAAGAAGAAATAAATTTGAATGAATCGGTAAAGGATATTACCTCTTCTTCGACACACCACTTCAAACCCCCACCCCCCCTTTAGGGCTCTAAAGTTGGTCTTAAAAAAATTGAAATTCCTATAGCATGTTTATGGGGAAGTGGAGAATATAAATTTACAGGGATTGACCAAGATTGAAAGCTCAAAATGATGTGAAGAGGAGAGGGAGGCGGTTCCCTTTTATAAGACAAGATAGGGGCACTTCTGTAAACCTCTAAAATATTAATATATAATAAACTAAAAACCCACATATAAACCTCCAAAAATGACTAAAATCATAATATGAGATGAGAAAGGTTATTAATATCATTATAAAATAAGATTTTTAAATATTGGGAATTTATTTTAAACCTTATCCAATTGATCCTTCCATATTTAATCTATTGAATTTTATTTGTTGTATTAATATTATAAATTTTAAGTTTTTGTAAATAATTACTTATGTGATGTTAATTTTCCATAATTGTATATTTTAAAAAAATTTAGACCATAAAAATTTCAATTTATAATTTTTAAATAGTTTTGTGACTTTTAATCAATTTAATAATATATTTTTTATAAAATTACTAGAGTGTCAACATTAACACTATTCATTTATTTTAATTTAAATAAAATCCACACAGAGGATATATTCTAAAATAAATATTTAATAGATTCATTTAATGTCATATTTATCTAGAAAATTAGTGTAGCACCTTAAATAGTTCATATTATATTTATTTTAATATCATTAAAACCATTTTTTATACTTCAATCAAATAAAATTATTTCTTCATCACTATTGTGTCATCATTATTGCTAATTATTTAATCACTAAAATGTCTAAATAAATTCCCATAATGTAGATAATTTTATTTTATTTTTGGATACTATTTATGTTCACTATTTTATGATGTTTGTCACCAAATTAAAATTATTACACTTATAAGATATAAGAGAGTGACATGTTGTCACTTTCATTGGTTATAAGAACAATTACATCATTTTAATTTTCAAATGTCTATGAAATTAATCTTTTATAACCCTTAGGTGATCTGGGTAGACTTTTATTCATCCAATAGAATTTTGGAAGGTTTTAGTGTAATTTTATAATATTATTTTTACCCTTAATTACCTAATTTACCTTTTACTACGGTAAATAAATTTTATGAATGTTACTATTCATAATGCCCAAAAATAAAAGGTAACCTATTAAAATAATTTTGATCTACTGATTAAAAATAAAGATCCATTATTTGAAATACAAAACATAGAAGACACAATAATTTATTTAAAATTAATCCCATTTTTTTTTTAAAAACGGGTTTTTGTTTAAAACATTACAAAAGATCAAAATTATTTTTCCTATGAATTCAATGTAAAATTAATGATAATGACATAAATTTTATTTAATTGTAAAAATATATTTAATTTATACTTTAAGACCATTCAATATTATAATTTATCCATATAAATTATCTCAATGAAAAATGTTGTTTTTATTTAAAATTTAGCGTAATTTTACTATTCATCAAAATATGAAAGTTATCAGAAAAAAACAAAACATTATCCAACATAAATATTTAGGTAATTATTCAAAATAAGAAGTTTATTTTGTAAAATTGATCTTATTAACTTGTCAGAAATTATATTTAAAATCAGTTCTCCATCAAAAGGCGGCTAAATTGCATATTTTAAAGATTCTTATTTTATCCGAATAATTTATTTTGTTCACATAACTCCTTCTAGAAAATGTGTAAGATGAATAATATTTTTATAAACATCAAAATGTGGTTAATACTATTCATAATGGCTAGTTCATAATAATAATATATAATTGTTTAGTGAAACATGGAATTGCGTACAACACACGTTATCAAGGAAGGTCGCTTTTGCGTGTAATGCATGCCAAGTCAGGGGTGCGTGTAGTGAAAGATTCATTTGGTGTTTCATATAACATAATAAAAACAAATTTAATTCCGAATTTGATCAAAATATAAACTCAATGTTTCATAGAATAACTTCTACCAAACGAACTTGAAATTGTGTGTAACACAAGCCACGAATAGTACTACATATACATCATGTTATACGATGTTGTGTATAGCGCAAGCTTATCTTGTTGTAGAGTATAACATAAGATATCAAATAAATTAAAAACAATATATCTCAAAAAATATCAGGGTGTTACAAATATTTTTTACATTCATCCTATAATTTCAATAGACATAATATAAGATCAAACACAATTTTAGGCGTAAGAAAATATATGAAGGCAGTTTTCTGCCACTAAATGGAGAACCTATCTTGAAACAAAATTTTTTTGAGATTAATAAATATTATATTAAAAAATAAATTCAATATTTTAATGATAATGGTCAAAATATATGTTTGGGTTATCTTTTTTATTTTTATGAGAAGTTTAATTTTTTTGATGAATAGTAAAAATAGTGAATTTTTGTTGAAAATTTCCATATAAGTTATGAGGATAAATTTCATTTTAAATTGGTTATTAATTAAAATTATATCAATTTTACTTAATTTAATCTAATTTAGTAAATTTTAATAAATTTAAAATTGAAATTGGATTTGATTACATTTAAAACTATTGATCATTTTTGTTTTAAAAATCGGTTTTGTCGTCCCATCTATGGGATTGACGTTAAATTAAATTCTACTACTTCAGTTATTGGAATTTCAAAAAATGGATTCCATATTTTATATCAGGATTATGTATTATGTTTCATATGTTCAACCTTTTTTTGAAAAAATATAAGAGAACGTAATTAATATTAAATACTACAATTAAGGTAAAATTAAGCTTAATAAGGGACTAACCCAAAAACTTTTGGGCAAAACTGAACAAGAATCATGTTAAATACCTATTATATTAAAATATTTTGACCATATAATATTTTGGATATGATTTGGATCATTGTTTCATAAACATGATGTAAAAGAGACCTCCTAATAGTGTTTACGATTTTATTTTTACATGAATTCCACTTCTCCACCGCTACAAAAAGGGCACTCAAACCACCCACATAATAACACCTATCAAGCCCTATGGACAGTACACAAACATCTCAAATAATTCCCCAACATACCTAAACTCATCATATAATCCTTTATATGGAGATAAAGAGATCCATGGATGTCATTTTGTTTATTCCAAAAGGAGTTATCCGAATAAGTGGAAACATTCTTCAATGATCACTTTTGTTTCTTTTAATTATCCAACCATTAAATTATTTTTATATCATAATTATATAATAAAAATATTATATAAAATATAATCATGTGATTTTATTATAAATGTTTTACCTAAAAATTCCCACATATTTGTCAAATTGTATACGCAATCATCATTCGTTTGCACGACATACTACATCCACACGAACAGATATTGTTCATTCTTGCATTACCACCATTAAAAGTTATAAATAATTATCCATGTATACATTATATATTATATATATTATTAATAATTTCTTTATTATTCTATAATTTTTTATATAATGCATTCCTTAATGCTTTACATTTTGTGAGAATATGATTCATTTGTGGACGTGAGGACTACGTCCTCCTCAAAGTGATCTGATTCTTTGGAATTTATTAATGATGATTTTACTAAAAATATAAGAAATATATTAATTAAATATTATTCATTAATAATAATATAGATATATATAATTTTATTTTCATTCTTATAATATAAAAATGAAATGGATGTTGAGATTTTGAGTATGTGCATCCTACCATCTATATGAATGGTTCATATCATTTCCTATCTATAAAAATTATGGATTACTCTAAATATTCTTATATAATGAATATATATGATATTATAATAATTATATAAATCTATTAAGTTATTAAATCATCATCTATGTAAGAATAAAAATAATAAAACGTCAAAACATACTCAAAAACTTGTCAATTAACACACAAAATAATGACAACATTGAGAGATTTCTAAAAAATGGGGAATAAGATATTATAAAAAGATCATATATGATATTATAAACATTTTTTATTTTATTATTTATTTACATGTTTAAATTCATTATACTAAAGTATAATGGACGTTCACCTGAAATGAAAACACAAGGTAATGGATTCTTGTCTCACTTTTCTCTCCACGATGTATACACCATTTACATCAATTCTTTATTTCGTGTTGTGTATCTAATAATCATATTTTACTTTATATCATTAATAAATTTAAATTCATTATATTTAGTGTTTCTTAAAATCTTAATTCTATCATATGGATTATAATTCAAAATACACCATGTAGTATTGGAATTCATCTCAATTTCCATTCATTGAGGCATATAATATCAATGTGAACCTAATTTATTATATATGGTTTACATAATGAAAAATATATGCATAATATCACTAATAAATAATAACTCAAGGTTTTTTTTTCAATTTTAATTATTTCATATAAGGATAAATGAACATAAAATTTCCAAATGGTAACGAAATTTCATAACTCAATTCAATTTTCATAAGGATATTTTACTTGATGTTGAGTATATTGAAATTTAAAAATTTATTGATGTATCTACAATTATTATATGATGAAATATATTTTATACTAATAATTATTTACTTGAAATATTCAAACATCAATGTTATGATCATTTTAATGGTTTATTTTACAATCTCATTATAATAAAGATTTCAAATTATTGAAAATGGATTAAAGGAAATTATTTGATAATTGTTCAATAAACTATTTAATTTTACTCTATTGTGGGTATTAATGGCATTTTTCAGGATATTGTATGATTTTACCAATAATTTGTACTCAAAATGTTTTAGAAAATATTTCTAAGATAACCCGATTTCTTTTCTATAATTTTTCACAGTACCTTTTTTTAAAAAAACCTTGTTTTCAAAAAATGCTTTAAAAAATGTTCTTCACAATTCCATATTAATTTATTAATTAAATTTTAATCATTTTTTCTTTTAAAATTATTTTAAAGGAATCTTCTTGTCACTTTCTGGATATGGAACATTTCTAACCATTTTAACTTGAAAAGGAATGTTCTTTTTTACCTTGTACAACATGTATGGAATTAAAACTATCATATCATTGAAGTTTACTTTTTTAGTTTAAAATCTAATTTTGAAAATACACTTTTAAAAAAATTATTTTCAAATAATAGGATTTTAGAAATGTTTTTAAAAATGAATAGGATATTTTTTTATTCTTTTTACGGTATTTATATTCAAAAATGAGAAAAAACCATTATCATTACATTGCATGGGATAATTTGTGTTGATTCCATACATATTCATAAACTAGATGGTTTGTGATTTCATAGACGAAGTAGAGTATTTAAATTAACTACCATGATTTTTTTTCTCATTGAAATAATCACATTCCAGTGACCATTTAAAATTCAATTTTCCCTAAATATCCACATTATTTATCATGGATATGATTATTTCCTAAACCATATATCATTTATTAATATGGTTTTTACGTTGAAAATTATTATATTATATAGGTAAATATTTATAAATTCATATTATTTATTCAATATGAAATCATTATACGGAATATTGTTTATTAATTTAAAAAATTATTCAAAATGAGTAATGCTTTAGACTGGTAGTGATTAGTGGGACCTAGATATAATATGTCCCCTCGAGGAATTGAACATGTCTCATGAGAAAAATTAGTTTCACAATTGAGTTTATACAAATATATTTAAACTATCTTAGGAATTGTGTTGATAAAATATGTTTCCATGTGCCACAGACATAATTTTCAATAATTAAGATTTTCATTCATTGATAATTTAGTTTTAATTTTTATTATTTTTATTTTAATTTATCACTGATATTTTTCTTTGACATAATTTATTGATTCTTTTCATTATCAACTTATTGATTAAATTGAGTAGATTTTAGTTATTTACACTCTCATATGGATTATGACGCATCCAATTATATGATTGGATATTGTTCTAAGTTATTTACAATACCATATTGATTATTATAAATGCTTCATTATTTTTTCCATTATATTTAATTGTTACCTAGAATTGGGTATCACCCTTATTTTATTTCTTTCCAATGGAATCAAAGACAAATACTAATAAAGATTTTCAGGTATCTGAAAAGTGGAAATAATATTTTCGTCAATGAAAAAATGTTATAATTAGTGTATTAATTTGAGATGAATTACTCATATATATATATATATATGGTTTACCGAGACTAATAAACTCTTTGGTCAATTAGGATTTGATTACTTATAACCATTACAATGTAATGGACGTAGACAATTATTCTGAGCTTTCTAGGGTTTGGTTACTACACAATGAGTAATAACTACATACTAGGAGAAAACTAAAAAAAAAGCTTCAGTATACACCAGTTATTTCAAGTGACATGCCTATATGGGAAAATGTATCAATTATGAGGTATACATAGGAAAATTGTATGATGTATCCATCCAATATGGTCCTGGAACTGATGGAAAATTACTAGGAAATCCTATTCCAGTGTAAGTAACTCGTCCAAATAATTTTGGTACATAGATCAAGTGGAATTATTATGTCATATATTTCATTATTATTTATTATATATACTTTATAATCATTCTTTAATGGTTAACATAGATAATGAATCTCATCGCATTGTGGAGACGGTAATCCGTACATATGCACGAGCGATAATATCGTTCCTCTATGTATTGAATGGTATTGGATTCGATGATATAATATCTCAGACATAGTATCATGTTATAATAATCTTATATAGTTATTATTTCCACCATTATACCCATCCATGTATGGTGTTTTTGAAAAAACAGATTACACCACGACGTGGAGACGGTAAGCCGTACGTACGCACGTGCGATGATATCGTTTTTCATAGGATGGATTGAAGGTGAAATAGGGTTGTTTAATAATTATAATTACAAATCATTATATGAGTAATACTGATTTTAATACTTTATAATGAAACAAATAAATAAGAGTATGTATAAGAAGAAATTAATTTGAATGAATTGGGAAATGATATTACCTCTTCTTCGACGCACCTCTTCTAACCCCCCCACCCCCCGGGTAGTAATGATGGTCTTCTAAAAATAGAAAGAAATCTAGTATGTTTATGGGGAAGTTTAGAATATAAATATATAGGGAATGACCAAGATTGGAAGCTCAAGATGATGTGAAGAGGAGAGGGAGGAGGTTCCCTTTTATAAGATAGGAGAGGATCACTTCTGTAAACCACTAAAATATTAATTTATAATAAACTCAAAACCCACATAAAAACCTCCAAAAATGACTCAAATCCTAATATAAGATGAGAAATTTTATTAATGTCATCAGAAAATAAAATTTAGACATATAGGGAATTTATTTTAAACCTTATCAACTTGATTTTTCCTTATTTAATATGTTGAATTTTATTTGTTATATTAATATTCTATATTTAAAATTCTTTTTAATAATTACTTATGTGATGTTAATTGTCCATAGTTGGATATGTTACACCATTTTAGACCAGATAAATTTCAATTTATAATTTTTTAATATTTTTGTGATTTTTGAACAATTTAATAATATATTTTATTATAAAATAACTATAGTGTCAACATTGACACTATTCATTTATTTGAATTTAAATAAAATCCACACAGAAGATATATTCAAAAACAAATATTTAATAGATTTATATAATGTAATATTTATGTAGAAAATTAGCGAAGCACCTTAAATAGTTCATATAATATTTATTTTAATATCATTAAAACCATTTATTTGATATTTCAATAAAAAAAATAATATCTACATCACTATTGTGTCATCATTAATGCTAATTATTTAATCACTAAAATAACTAAATAAATACACATAATGTATATAATTTTATTAGATTTCTGGAGACTATTTATGTTCGATGTTTTATAAAGTTTTTCATCAAATTAAAATTATTACACTTATAAGATATAAGAGAGTGACATGTTGTCACTTTCATCGGTTATAATAATAATTACATCCTTTTCATTTGTAAAAGTCAATGAAATGAATCTATTCTAACCATTAGGTGATATGGGTAGACTTTTATTCATCCAATAGAATTTTGGCAGGTTTTAGGGTAATTTTATAATATTATTTTTACCCTTAATTACCTGATTTACCTTTAACTATGGTAAATACAATTTATGAATGTTACTATTCATAATGCCCAAAAATAAAAAATAGCCTATTAAAAGAATTTGGACCTACTGATTAAAAAGAAGGATCCATTTTTCAAAATACAAAACACAGATGATACAGTAATTAATTTAAAATTAATCTCGTTGTTGAAAAAAACAGGTTTTTGTTTAAAACATTACAAAAGTTCAAAATTATTTTACCTATGAATTCAATGTAAAATTAATGATAATGACATAAATTATATTAAATTGTAAAAATATATTCAATTTATACTTTCAAAGCATTAAATATTATAATTTAACCATATAAATTATCTCGATGAAAATTGTTGTTTTTATTTAAAATTTAGCGTAATTTTACAATTCATCAAAATATAAACATTATCAGAAAAAAAAACATTATCCAATGTAAATTTTTATGTCATTATTCTAAATAAGAAGTCGATTTTGTAAAATTGAACTTATAAACTTGACAAAAATTAGATTTAAAATTGGTTCTCCATCAAAAGGGTGCTAAATTGCATATTTTAAAAAATTCTTATTTTTTCCGAATAATTTATTTTGTTCACATAACCCATTCTAGAAAATGTGTAAGATGAATAATATTGTTATAAACATAAAAATTTCGTTAATACTATTCATAATGGCTAGTTCATAATAACAATATATCATTGTTTAGTGAAACATTGTATTGCGTACAACACACACTATCAAGGAAGTTCGCTTTTGCATGTAATGCATGTCAAGTCAGGGGTCCGTGTAGTGAAAGATTCTTTTGGTGTTTCATATAACATAATGAAAAAAAATTCATTTATAAATTGATCAAAATATATACTAAATGTTGCGTTGAATAATTTCTACCGAACGAACTTGAATTTGTGTGTAACACTAGCCACGAATAGTACTACGTATACATCATGCTAATACGGTGTTGCGTATAACGCAATCTGATCTTGGTGTATAATACAACATAAGATATTAAATAAATTAAAAATAATATATCTCATAAAATATCACGAATGTTACAAATATTTTGTAAATTCATCTTATAATTTCAATAGGCATAGTATAAGATCAAAAACAATTTTAGGCATAACAAACTATATGAAGGTAGTTTTCTGCCATTAAATGGAGAACCTATTTTGAAATGAATTTTTTTTGAGATTAATAAATATTATATGAAAAAATAAATTCAATTTTTTAATGATAAAGGTAAAAATATATGTTTGGGTTAACTTTTTTATTTTTATGAGAAGTTTAATTTATGGATGAATAGTAAAAAATAGTGAATTTTTATTGAAAATTGACTTTTCTTCCATATAATTTATGAGGATAAATTTATATTAAATTGGTTATTAATTAAAATTATATCAATTTTACTTAATTTAATCTAATTTAGTAAATTTTAAGAAATTAAAATTTTAAATTGGATATAATAACATTTAAAACTATTGAACATTTTTGTTTTGAAAATCAGCTTTGTCGTCCCATCTGTGTGATTGACGTTAAAATGATTTTTAATACTTCAGTTATTGGAATTTCAGAAAATGGATTCCATATTTTATATCATGATTTTGTATTATGTATAGTATGTTCAACCATTTTTCAAAAAAATATAAGAAAACGTAATTAATATTGAATACTACAATTATGGTAAAATTAAGCTTAATAACAGACTAAACCAAAACATTTTGGGTAAAACTAAACATGAATCAAGTTAAAAACGTATTATATTAACCTATTTCGACCATATAATATTTGGGATATAATTTGGATCATAATTTTATAAACATGATGTAAAGGAGACCTCTTTATAGTGTTTACCTTTTTATTTATTTCACGAATTCCACTTCTCCACCGCTACAAAAAGGGAACTCAACCCTCCCACATAATTACACCTATCAATCCCTATGGAAAATACAAACACAACCCAAATAATCTACCAACATACCTAAAATCATCATATAATCCTTGATATGGTGATAAAGAAATCCAAGGAAGTCATTTTGTTTATTCCAAAAGGAGTTATCCGAATAAGTGGTAACATTCTTCAATGATCACTTTTGTTTAATTTACTTATCCAACCCTTAAATTATTTTTATATCCGGATTACATAATAAATATATTATGTAAAATATAATGATGTGATTTTATTCTAAAATTTTCACATAACCATTCCCACATATTCGCCAAATAGTATACGCAGTCATCGTTCGTTTGCACGATAGACTACAGCCACACAAACCGATATTGTTCATTCTTGAATTACCACCATTCAAGGTTATAAATAATTATGCATTTATAATTTATATATTATATATATTATTAATAATGTCTTTATTCTTCTATAATTATTTCTATAATACATTCCTTAATGCTTTCCATTTTGTGATAATATGATTCATTTATGGACGTGTGGACTACGTCCTCCTCAAAGTGATCTGGTTCTTTGGAATGTATTAATGTTGATTATCATAAAAAAATAGGAAATATATTAATTAAATATGATTAAATAATAATAATATAGAGATATATAATTTTCTTTTCATTCTTATAATATGAAAATGAAATGGAAGTTGACTTTATGAGTATGTACATCCTACCATCTAAATGAATGGTTCATATCATTTCCTATCGATAAAAATTGTGGTTTACAATAACTATTTTTATATAATGAATATATATGATATTATAATCCTTATATAAATCTGTTAAATGATTATGTCATGATCTATGTAAGAATAAAAAAATTACACGTCAAAACATACTCAAAAACTTTTCAATTAACACACAAAATAATGACAACATTGAAAGATTGAAAAAAATGGGGAATAAGATATTATAAAAATATCATATATGATATTAACAACATCTGTTTATTTTATTATTTATTTACATGATTAAATTCATTATACTAAAGGATAGTGGACGTTCACCTAAAAGGAAACACAATGTAATGGATTCTTGTCTCACTTTTCTCCCCACGATGTACAAACAGTTTACATAAATTATTTATTTTTTGTTGTGTATATACTCATCATATTTAACTTTATATCATTAATAAATTTTAATTCATTATATTTAGAGTTTTTTCAAAGTTTTATTTCTTTCATGGGGATTATAATTCAAAATATACCATGTAGTATTGGAATTCATCTCAATTTCCATTCATTAAGGCATATAATATCAATGTGCATCTAATTTATTATATATTGTTTACATAATGAAACATTTAAGCATAATATCACTAATAAAAAATAATTCACAGTATTTTGTGCTTCAATTTTAATTATTTCATATAAGGATTAATGAACATAAAATTATCAAATGGTAATGAAATTTCATAACTCAATTCCATTTTTATAAGGTTATATTACATGACTTTGAGTATAATTAAATTTGATAATTTATTGTTGTATTTACAATTATTATATGATGATTTATATTTTATACTAATAATTAATTACTTGATAAATTCACACTTCAATGTTATGATCACTTTAAGGGTTTATTTTACAATCTTGATATAATCAAGATTTCAAATTATTTAAATTTGATTAAAGGAAAGTATTTGATAATATATCAATAAAATATTTAATTTTACTCTATTATGGATATTAATGTTATTTTTCAGGATATTGTATGATATTACCAATAATTTGAACTCAAAATGTTTTAGAAAATATTTCTAAGATGACCCGATTTCTTTTCTATAATTTTTCAGAGTACCTATTTTCTTAAAAAAACCTTGTATTCTAAAAATTTATTCAAAAATGTTATTCGCAATTCCATATTGATTGATTAAATCCATTTTAATCGTTTTTTCTTTTAAAATTATTTTAAAGGAATCTTATTGTCACTTTCTGGATATGGAAGTTTTTTAACCATTTTAACATGAAAAGGAATGTTCTTTTTTACCTTATATAACATGTACAGAATTAAAAAATATTATTTCATTGTAGTTTACTTTTTTATTATAAAAGATAATTTGGAAAATATATATATTTTTTTTCAAATAAATGGATTTTATAAAGGTTTTTTAAAATGAAAAGGATATTTTTTTATTCTTTTTACGGTATTTATATTCAAATATGAGAACAACCTATTATCCTTACATGACGTGGGATAGTTTGTGTTGATACCATACTTATTCGTAAACTAGATGGTTTGTGATTTCAGAGACCAAGAAGAGTATTTAAATTCACTGGCTTGATTTATTTTTTTCTCATTGAAATATTCACATTCCAATGACCATTTAAAATTAAATTTCCACTAAATATCCACATTATTTATCATGGATATGATTATTTCCTAAACCATATATCATTTATTAATATGGTTTTTACATTTAAAATTATTATATTATGTAGGTTATATTTATAAATTCATATTATTTATTCAATATGAAATATATATACAGAATATTGATAAATAATTTAAAAAATTATTCAAAATGAGTAATGCTTTGGACTGGTAGTGATGAGTGGGACCTAGATATTATATATCCTCTCGATGAATTGAAAATGTCTCATGAGAAAAATCAGTTTCACAAATGAGTTTCTACAAATATATTTAAACTATCTTAGGAATTGTGTTGACAAAATATGTTTCCATGTGCCTCAAACATAATGTTCAATAATTAAGATTTTAATTCATTAAGAATTTAGTTTTATTTTTTATTATTTTTATTTTTATTTATCACTGATATTTTTCATTTACATAATTTATTGATTCTTTTCATTCTCAAATTATTGATTAAATTGAGTACATTTTAGTTATTTACACTCTCATATGGATTATGACGCATCCAATTATTTTATTGGAAATTGTTCTAAGTTGTTTACCATACCATATGGATTATTATAATACATTCAATATTTATTCCATTATACTTAATTGTTACCTATAATTTGATATCACCCTTATTTTATTTCATTCCAATGGAATCAAAGAAAAATACTAATAATGATTTTCATGTATAAGAAAAGTGGGAATAATATTTTCATCAATGAAAAAAAATTTATAATTAGTGTATTCGTTGGAAATGAATTACTCATATATATATATATGGTTTATCGAGACTAATAAACTCTTTGGTAAATTAGGATTTGATTACTTATAACCATTTCAATGTAATGGAAGTAGACAATGAGTCTGAGCTTACTAGGGTCTGGTTACTACACAATGAGTAATAACTACATACTGGGAGAAAATGATAAAAAATAAAAGCTTCAGTATACACCAATTATTTCAAGTGAGATGCCTATATGGGAAAAAATTATAAATTCTAAGGTTTACATAAGAAAATTGTATGATGTATCCATGCAATATAGGGTTGGAACTGATGTAAAATTACTAGGGAATCCTCTTCCAGTGCAAGTAACTCGTCCAAATAATTTCGGTACAATGTAGACCTATAACAGGATAAGAACCTAGTACCCATGGCTTGGGCGTACCAATCATAGAATATATAATATAGTTTTCGTTCCCATATTGTGATCTCCCTTATTTGTGTAATACCACATAATCCATCATCAGTGACATTCCAAAATGTCCATGTCCAATTCTATACTTCAATTTCCAGGCTCAGGTCCATAAAAATGATTGTTTCATTCTTCAATGTTTCTTATTGAACATATAATATATTTAAATAAGTTATTATTTAATTCCAATGATGAATAAAAATGAGTTACAATAATCCATGTCATTGTTCAAATCATTTCATAATATCCCAATTATTTGATTTTTATTTATTATTAATAAATTTCTAGGATGTATTCAATCATTTAACAATTTTATTGAATTCATAAGTAATTACATTAAAAAGATGTAATCTCGACACAACCAAAGTGGTGGATTAATTAGCATTCCTGAAGAATCATCATAAGTGACTGACCAAACACACAATAATTAGTGGTTTGAGATGGGTTCATCAACTAAAAATAGGCTATTGTTGTCCCTAAAATGTATATAATTAGGTAACAACTATTAATTTATGTACTTATTAATTTTAGGAGAATCACAGGGAGGTCTATCTTATGGAACAATTATCACATAATTAAAAACATTTGATACATTAAGGAAAAATATATAAAACACTAAAAATACTATTAATAATCCTCACTCATCAATTATCAGGAATTGATTCATGTTGCAGTGAGATAAATCGATGAAATTGGTAAAAATTCATGAAATGGGATATCATAGCATTCAGAAATATCATGCCAAAAGAATACAGAGAAACTAAAATCGGAGGCTACAGGAATCATAATGAGTGGGACTCAACACAACCATTGAAAATTGATTTCGATACCTTATGAGGGAGAAAAATATATCCATATAGTAGAGGGTGAGGGGGTATTGAGAGGCCTGTTATGCGTTATAAATGAGTGAACAAATGATCATTATGTCTTGAGTGGAAAAGGGTAAAATCAACCATATTTATGTGGCTCATAGATTGGATGCATGATTCTACCAATAGTACATAGCTCTTGGTCCGAGATCCATACTCCTATATATTTCATTGACATGGTTAGAAAAACAGTCCCCAAACCATGTCCTCAACACCACCTCACCCTGACATACTACATGACTATTTTCATTATTAAACAAGCAATGTCCAGCCTATACATATCACCCCTATAAATTATAAAACATTTCATATAATCATGATACATCTGGTGAATTTTTTTATAAAATGATTCACTCCGCTACATGGGGAAATATTTAAGGCCAATAGTACTCATTAACCCTATGAAAACTATGAACCTCCCCTTGACCTAAAAAAAACAAATCTCTCTAATCCTGATGCTTCAAAGACTCATCCAAACATATGAGACACCACTAAAATCTATAACCTATTTCTAAAATAGAACATTTTTTGTTCCAACTCTCATAGTTATGTTTTGAATCAAAAATTGAAAAAATGATCATACACCATTAGAAAATAAAAAACCCATTAGAAATATTAAATTCGTCTAAAATATTTGATCTCACAAAAAATGTTCATAGATAGAAACAACAAGTGACATGTGAATAATATTGTTTTTTTTAATTGTGTTTCCATTATAAAAATACCATATAAATTAGATCACATAGTGTGAACATAATGAGGAGAAGTCTCAATGTTAAGGAGCCCACATCAACTAATAGTGACACTACATTGATGTTGTACCATCATGATGTTTATGTTCGATAAGATATATATTTATGATTGATTTCATGGTAACTCAATGTTATCATTATATCATGACAACACTAACAACGTTTTTATTTGGAACATAATATTTCGATAAAACAATGAAATTAAAGGACAAGGAAATATAAACACTATTATGGTTTGTGTAAATTATTCATAACCCACAATTTACATGATATGGTAGCTAAATGTACTATTCATAGTTGTTTTAGGGATCCCAATTTTTAGAATGTATGCACCCATACATGGAGTTTTGGGTGAATCTGAAGAAGTGTGTTTTTATTTATATTCTATATTTTTTAATTTATTCGTATTTAAAGGATAATTATTGTAGTATAAAGAAGTGTGTTTCTAATATGTTTTGGTTGTGATTTTATAATGTTTAATATGGCTTGGTTTTTTTAGTTCTTGAACTGGTAATATATATGTGTGTGTGGGTTTATTAATGTATGTATGTGTGTGTGTGACTGTATATGTGTATGTGTATATGAAGGTACATTTGTGGGCTTGAATGATGTTATACAATTGGATGACATTAGATTTTTCTAAGAATTGAGATTAGTTTTCATTTAAAAAATTTGTCCGACCCACTAAAGTTAAACACCTGAGAAACCGCTAGCAACATTATTTTCCAATATCATTAAATACATTGTGGAGTGGGTTGATAGGTAAGGAAATAGTAGATGTGAACAGACATGTGAAAAGGTATACATGTGTGGTAAGGAAGGAAACATGTGTGCAAGTCAGTAAGGGGTAGTCGGGATCTCATGTCAAGTGTGGAACATTAGGTTGTAAGTGATAAATTACACTTGTATAAGATGAATAAATAGTTGGGAATATCTTGGGTAATATTTAATTCAATTTTATGAAAGGAATTCTTATTTCAGATTCAAATGCATCATGTATATTTCATTCTTCACATAAAAGATCAAACACGAAATGTCTACCGATCAAAATGGAACCGTTCCAATTTTTTCACCCACTCTCATGAATATTTACAACATACATGAACTAAAAAAACATAAATACTAACAATATAATATTTATATTACCACAAAATTGGTTGAACCTATAAATTTTCATGGAAATATCACAATAATGTTTCAATTTCTATGGTTATATAGGAAGATCTATATGTAGAGTGATGTGTCCCTCTCTATTCGATCCAGTTATTATGCAACCTTGGATGATCAATTTGTATTTCTCCCATGGTTGATCTAGTAAGATAGGTCCACATGAATTATATAATTATCATGGCCATGAGAGATTGAATTAATAGAAAACTGTTTCATTTGAGTTGCACCAGTTGATTCCAAAACAAAACATTCTAAAAGTTTGGTGATACAAAATTTGAGGAAGAATAGATGATTGGGTATATAGATGCAACTAAGTGAAAAATAAGTGGAATGGGATGATGGGAAAAACATTTAATAAGGAATAAAATTTTAGTGTTTCTAAATTATAGATATGGAAAAAATCATAAAAAGGAATTGGTCAAGTAATATATAAGATCTCCAACCTCCATTAATTTTTGAAGAAAAAGAAAAAGAGATGGATTTATTATCTTGTTTTAGAGAAAATATGTAGAGAGTGATGTAGTGACTTTATCGGTATACATATTTACAAATGAAAAGAGAGGCACTAACTGATAATAATTGTTACATGAAATAATATACATACCAAAGATTTATAGATGATTTTTAAAAATAATGATGTAATATAGGGATATATACTACCAATATATGAATTTAAAATAAAAAAGGAATGTAATTTCTAAATAGAATTGTCATGACCCGTCCCCTAGGGCCCATGTTGTGACTACCCCAAGCTTTCCTTCCCTTGGCCAGGGGTTGCTGACTACCACCAAAAGGGTTAATCTCTAAAATGGGAAGGCATTATATTTTAAACTAAAAAAAAGATGGTCCATGAACACAACAAGAAGAAACTCTGTAGTAAACTGCTATTGTAACAGAGTGATGAATGTAAAAGGGGTTGGAATACATGACCAACTGTAAAAGTACAAATACAACTGAAAGGACAATACAACTGAAAAGGGGGAAATAGATACTAGGTCACCTCCGAGGATCCTACCATAAGGGTAGGTACAAATCGCCTCCTCAACACTCCATGTATGAACCTCTCCTACACATACTACCTAGTCCAGGCTCCCTCAAACCTCAACCCAGCTGCTCATCATCTGTACAAGAAACAACTCGTTGCGGGCGTATCCTGTGAGTGGAAAATTTGAAAAAAACACAATAGAGACCCCGGGACACTGAAGGTCTCCTAGAGTTACACAATGATAAACCACATTTTAACACCACGAAGGTAAAATACCACATAGGTAAAGTAAAACATAACATAAACTCAATCACATGAACAATGTAAAGACAACTCACACCAGGATTTATTCTAGGGAAAGTGATGAGTAATATACCTAATCACATTGCCAAACACCCCAGCTGCTGGGGAACTCTTCATCTATCGAGTACAGTGGGCCTACCAATTCAGAGAGAGGCACATCCCGTTAACCTTGAACCACTAAGGTACCTCTTCCCATCACATACCGTGTGCTTTCCGGGTCACACAGAGCCGCCATCCCCCATCATGGCCTATTTTGGTACTCCTACCCATCATGTACCGTGGGTGCTCCCCACTGTGGCATGCTGAGGTACTTCTCCCCATCGCATAATATGGTCATCGAGTCACTTAGAGTCAAAAAGTTAGTAGTTGTTAGGTCACAACCAGTCATAGTGTTCTGTATGTAGTGTGCTTCTGAGAACTGATCCCCAAACCATCTGTCGTACCTCAACAAAGAAGATGTCTCCCAATAAAGTTACCTGATGATCTGCTATGTCATTAAGGTTCCAACATAGTAGATGGTTTTTCAATCAGACATCTAGTCTGTGCGTTATTGGCATTTCAGTGCTTGGGTCCCGGTTTGATTCGGGTGTGATCCAACTCAGTCGTACTCCATGTTTCTTCGAAACACTAATGGAGTATGGAAAAAGGGACGTCTCTATACAATGGTCCCAATTCCCTAGACGGTTCATCAAACTGGCGTCTGGTTCTCAAGATAAGGTCCATTGAGTGTTTATGGGACCAGTTGGGCCCAAGTCCTATCTGACCTGACCTGACCCAGTATGGGCTGCACTGAGGTGACCTTGTCCAGCTAGGCCGATGTCCAGTCCAACCCGCAGGGGCACCCCGAACAAAATAGAGTGGAGGCCCTTCCTAGGGGAGGCGGCCCGCTGGGGCGACATCTCAGTCTAAGGGCGACGGCCTGGTCTGAGGGCAGCAGCCCGCTCCGAGGGTGGCAACCAGGGGCGAGGGTAGTGGCCCTAATTGAAGATGGCATCCCATCTTGTGGAGGTAGCCTGATGCAAGGGTGGTGATAAATCTAGAGGATGGAGGCCCGACTTTATAGAGGATGCCCGACTCGAGAGAAGCGGCCCGACTTGAGGGTGGTGGCTCAGATCGAGGGAAGAGGCCCACTCAGTGGGCGACATCCCGGTCTACTAGATTCCTTGAATGGCCCGGAGGACATTCAGTTTGAGAGGTGGCAGTAGCGCTTGGGCACTTTAGAACCCGACGGTGGCAGGGTCGGCCTCTATCGTGGCTTCGGCTGGGACATCCTTTTGCTGGTGGCTCGGCGGTCATGCCACCTCCCTTCCCACGGACGTCAATCATGCTAGCCACCTCCTCTATTATCCATGCCTGACATGTCGTGGCCCTACTATTTCAGCGTGCGTCGATGCGCTTGTGGTCTTTCGTGGAGGCCCAAGTATATCAAGATAGCGGAGGGTTCATGCCAGGTTTGATAGGCCCACGTCCTCAGTGTTAGCTTGTATTATAGAGGATATAAAGGTAGTTCTAAAAATTAACATGAATTTTAAATGTGAATCAACAACCCCACCTTGAAAAGTTAGAGAAACATCTGTTTGTGAATGTGGATTGTGTTCTTCATTCCTATGACTAGTTCCCAAAGTTGCCAGTTGCACGTCTCCCTTTAGTTCAGTGTCATATTTCATCTCCTGGTGGATCAGCTTCATCTTCTAAGGGTCCGTCATCATGGTGTTCCTTCAACACTTTTCTTCTTTTGTGACGCTCTCTAATACCCATTCCCTATCTCTATTAATATTGGATAGGGGGAGGGTATGTAACAATGTTGAGAAATAATGGGTCTCATTAATTATGAAGCTTCCCAATTTCCCCAATGTCATCATTACATAAGGTTGGAATGTCAACCCATTTAATCGATTTACACACTTCCAGACACACCCTTTTATTGGTTCATTGGATGTTATGAACTAAAATAAAAAAATTATTTTATTACATTTCATAAAAAAAGTCACAAAACATAATATTTTATCTAAACCTACTACGGTCAATGAAAAGATTCCCTTAATCGAATCCGAGTGATGTGGATTCAACCGTGCCCTTAGGTTTTTCAATCCGAGCAATGGTTCAAAAGTTAGAAAACACCGCTCACGTGTTTACTGAACATACCTGAAAAAATATTCAGAAATTCATTCTAGGCACACTGGGCCTCGGAATCACGGGGCGTCAATTTTCGCAGACTCGTAATAATTTTGTATAATTAAAAAAATTACATAGATAACACGGTATTTACATTATATTTACATTAGGGTTTTTTCCCCAAAAGCCACAACATAGAATAAGGAAACCAATGGGGGTACTGAGAACTAATCTGAACCTCCCGCTCCTATGTGCTCTCCTTGATTTTCTCGTGCTTCCAATGAATGCACCCCAGAGGTATCAACCTCCCATAAAGGACCTGCCCTTTTCGATCCTCAATATCTAATAGAACCTTTGTAAATGTTTCCCCATAGTGTAAGTCTATCATGGAGTGGTTGATGACTTGAGATTGGTTGTGCACGTATCTCCTCAGTTAGGATACATGGAAGACGTCATGCACCTTATGAAACTACAGTGGAAGTGCCTAGTGATATTCCACCTCGCCTATCCTATGAAGAATAAGAAATGGCCCGATAAACCTTGAAGATAACTAGCCGCCTCATCCAAATATCTATAGTCCCTATCATGGAGAGACTTGTAGGAAATCATGGTCCCCCTCCTGGAACTCCAAAGGTTTCTGTATTCTATCAACATATGACTTATGTCTACTTTGTGGAGTCTTTATCCTCTCTGAGATGATATGAACCTTCTCAATGGTAGCCCGTATGTACTTTGGACCCATAAGTGATGTCTCCTTGGGGTATGTCTGGCATAGAGGTGATCTACATGGTTGGCCGTATAGGTCCATGAATGGTACCATACTAATGGTGGAGTGATAACTGTTGTTGTAAGTGAAATCCTTCAAGGGAAACTGATCATCCCAACAACGGGATAAAACTAGGACGCCTGTATGAAGAATGTCCTCAAGAGTTTGAATGGTCTGCTCCATTTGACCATCTGTCATAGGATGAAAGGCGGTGCACAAACACAGCTTAGTCCCAAACACCTCCTGCAATCCCTTCCACAACTGGGATGTAAAACATGTTTCATGGCCAGAGACGATTTTCGATGGAATGAGATGAGGTCACACAGTCTCTTATACGTAGAAGCACCCTAAGCCCTCAACTGATCCTTACTCTCAGATATGTAGGAATTGTTTCGACGTGGAGAGTCAATGAACGATCACCCATATGGAATCATGTCTCTTGGACATACATGGATGTCCTATCACAAAGTCCACAAAGATCCCATCCCACTTCCACCCTGGAACCCCTTGTGTCTGAGCTAACCCTTCTGGAACCTGATGCCAAACCTTCACTTATTGACATGGGAGGTATCGTGAAACAAAATCCACTACAACCTTCTTCATCCATGGCCACCAGTGCTGACTCCAGAGGTCCTGGTACATCTTCGCCACACAAGGATGTACTGCTAGTGGGAACATATGAAACTCCTTCAACACCTCCTCATGTTGCCACACTGGTACAATGGTATGTCCTCTGAAGTGGATGACAAGCTCCCCACCATTATAAAATCCCTCAGGTGACTTTCCTAAGGATATCTGAGCACGTCAATACTTGTAGTCAGTGTCCCCAAGTAGTTCCTCCCGAACTTGCTGAAGGAGTGGGGGAAGTGAATGTCATAGAATAGAGGTATTCTACTCCATCTCTATCCATAAAGGATAATTGTAACACGACTATCTGCTATGTCTCCTCACTCGACTACTACAGAAAAAACTTTCTGCAGAGTGAATCTACTACCACATTCCCCTTCCTAGGAGTATAGACTATCTCAAAATCATAGTCCTGGGGAAACTCTATCCATCTTCATTGTATTAGGATCAGGTCCTTCTGATAGAAGGTATACATGAGACAGTTGTGATCAGAGTAGACTGTAAAACATTCGACCATCAAGTAATGTCTCCCTATCTTCGTTTCAATGACTAATGCTACCAACTCTAGGTCATGGGTAGCATAGTTCTGCTCATGTAATCTCATCTATTGTGAACCATAAGCGATCACTACTCTCTCCTGCATTAGGACCCATTCAATCCCGGTCCTTGGTGCGTCGTAGTAGACTCCCTGACAAATACCCTCTTTTGGGATCCTTAATATGGGGGCCCTCGTTAGTCTCTACCTTAGCTCCTAGAAACTCTATTGGCATATCTCTTTCCAGCCTTTTTTAGAGATTAAAAGGGTGGTGGAAATCTGGAATAGTCAGGAACAAATCTTCGGTAGTATCCTTCCTACCTAAGGAAATTCCTCACCTCTGTCCTACTATTGGTTGTCTTCCATGCTACAAAATCCTCTATCTTTGATGGATCCACTACAACTCCAGCCTCTGAGATATTGTATACCAGAATGTGGAACACTCATATCTAGAACTGGCACTTCGAGAGTTTACCATAAAGATGGTTCTCTTGGAGTGTATCCAGAACTATATGTGGATAATAGGGATGCTCCTCCTCCATCGTCGAGAATATCAAGATGTCATCGATGAACCCCGCCACTAAGAGATTGAGGTATGTCTGAAATATCATGTTCATGAGTCCCATGAACACTGTTGGGAATTTTCTCCCATTGAAAGGCATAACCAAGAACTCATAATGACAATAGCAACATCTAAAGGTCGTATTCATCACATCCTCATCTCGTATCTTAAGAAGATGATAGCCTGATCGGAGGACTATCTTCAAAAATTAGCGGGCTACGTTCAGCTGGTTGAAAAGATCATCAATCCTCAGGAGTGGATACATGTTCTTAATAGTCACCTGGTTCTGGTGCTGATAGTACACAAAGAGTCTCAAACTCCCATATTCCATATGGGAGAACAAAATCAGGGGTTCTTATGGAGAAATACTAGGTCATATGAACAACTTTCCCTACCAGTCCTCCAACTATACACGTAACTCATGAAGCTTCATGGGATCCATCCGATATGATGGTGTAGATATCTGTGGCATCCTGGTGTACAAGTCGATGTAAAATTCTTCCTCTCCAGGTGGAGGTATTCTTGGAACATCATTAGGAATGAAATCGACATATTGGTCCACCACTACAGGATAGATCAGACTCTCAATGTGAACTGCTCTATGGGTAAGGCTAGCCAACTGATGGGTATTCGACTGCACCCTCCTCTGGGTAAGTCCATCATGTGTTGTAATGGTTCCCTTCTCACTAGTGTAGGAAAACCAGGTCCCGTCCATGAGGAAAAACCGCACTTTGTGCCTAATACAGTCAATATAAGCATGGACGGTGGATATCCAGTCCATACCCAAGATGACATCATAAGGTCTCGACGCCACTACTTCGAGATCCCAGCCAAAGATCGTGCATCCTAGATTAAGCTCACACTGCTGGCACCAATGTGTAATCATTGAATCTGCTCACGTAGGAGTCTCTAGACATATGGATTGAGCCAACGGCTCCACCGGAATCTCCGAGCTCCGAACGAGGTTCATGGCAATAAAATAGTTACTAGAACATGTGTCTATAAGTACTGCAGATAAATTGGAGTGGAAAGAGATCATTCATTTAATCATCTATTGAGAAATGTGGTCATAGTTCATTGATTCTTGAAGATAAGATAGTCCATGTCCTCCATATCTCTGTTGTTAGGGTGCACCACCTGGTGGTGGTGGCGATATAATCTCGAAACGGTGCCCACCACCTTCTACACAGCCAGCTCCTCCGCAACGTCTCCCACCCAACATACCTCCTCGCTCGAATCTCTCCCTCTGCCTCAGTGGTCCATTGACTGTCTTCTAGTCGTTTGTATGATGGGTTAGGCAGTCACGATCCATATGACCCTGCCCACCGCATGTGTAACATTGAGGGTACCTCGCCTATCTTCCTCTTCCTTGTTAGCCACTCACCTTTGAAACTACGTCCTAAGGTCATCGTATAGAAGGTCTAGTATGCATGGACCTCTGTTTGATCTGCATAATGCATCCTAAAGATGATTCATATACTTTTCGTATGGGGGTATCTCTTGCAGTTAGTGCCTGCTGTGCTATGAGGCTCTCCAAAACAATTTCTCGCTCAAGCACTATAGCATAGATCAGAATGATGAGCGATACCATCGATTCTCTGATATCCCATTAGATAACCTTCTCAATGGTCCAGGAACTAATGAAAGGGTCTCGTACCAGATCGAGGGATTAGTGGGAGAGATAAATGAACCTCGCAGAGTACTGGGACACTGTCATGGTTCTCTGCTGTAAGTGAATCAACTCATGAATACTCATAGAGTGTAAGGTCTCTAGGATAAACTCTACCCTGAAAAGTGACTCAAAGTCCACCCAGATGAGGTTTGACTCATCGTGTATCTGGATCATCAGGCTCCACCATCTCTATGATGCTGCATGAAAAGGATGGATTCTAGGATCACTATAAAATCAACTAGTGTCCCAACTAAGAGAAAAATTCTGAACATAGGATCCATCCATTCATTTTCTTATTTCGGGTTCATCTTTCCTCAAAACCTTGGATGCCTATACCGCTAGAACTCGTGGAACATGCTCCATCGATGTGAACCCTCTACTGGTGGGTTAGGGGGAGAAGTTATCCGACGAGCTGTGGTGCTGCTGGTACACCACCCGAATGTGCCAATGCTGCAAGGGGGCTCTACACCGAGGCCTCATCGCTCGGTGGGCCTTCATTGCATACTCTCTCATTAAACTATGGTGTTTGTCTTCATTGAGGAATCCAAAAAAGAAATAGGTGTTCCACTGTTAAAATTTATACCTGGTGCGATCACTTAATAAAACAGAAGAAAGTATTTTCATAACACACACAATCCGTGATTTCATGCGCTGAGTCGAAATAAAAACTCAAGGTCCTGGTGTATGTATACGTAAACTATCACACCAACATTGGACTCCACAAACTAAATAATAATCTTATAACATATAACACTATTACCACATAGAAAATATCAGAGTCCTAGTTCCTCGGTGGAACCAAACTCCTCTGATACCACTTTGTCACAACCCATCCCTCGGGGCTTGTTCCGTGACTACCCCACACCCACCTTCCATAGGCCAGGGGCTGATGACTGTCAACAAGGGGCCTATTTCCTAAAATGGAAAGGCATTTCCATTTTACCTTTACAAACACATGGTCCTTGATGAAAAGAAGAAGCAATTGTAAAGTAAAATGCTGTAGTAACAGATTGCTGAATGTAAAAGGGGGAGGAATACAAGACCAAATATAAAAGTACAAATAAAAATAAATGGAAAATATAACTAAAAAATTTAAAATAACTATTGGGTCATCCTCTGATGATACTACCTAAAGGGTAGGTATATATCGCCTCCTCAGCACTCCACGTCTTCCCCTCTCCTCAACGCACTGCCCAGTCATGGGTCCCTCAAACCTCATCCCAGCTACTCGTCGTCTGTACAAGAAACAACAAGGTGTAGGTGTATCCCATGTAGGGGTGAGTATAGAAATACTCAGTAGGGACCCCGAGACCCAGATGATCTCCTAGAGTTTCACAAAGAAAACCCGTAGGGTAACACCAGAATGGTAATGTAACACACAGGTAAAGTACCACATATCATAACCTTAATCAAAAGCACAATGTAATGAAATCTCATGCCATGATTTATTCAGGGGTCAGATACAAGTAACATCCCCAATCACATCGTCGAACACCTCGTCTTCTGGAGGACTAATCCTCTTTCGAGTACAGCTGGTCTACCGGGTCACACAGAGGCGCTTCCCACTAACCTTGAACTGCTAAGGTACTCCACCACATCAGGTATCATGACTGCCCCACACCGTGGCCTTCTAAGGTAATCATCCCCATCCCGTATCGTGGTTGTAGAGTCACACGGAGTCAAAAAGTCCACAGTCGTCAGGTCTCAGCCAGTCAAAGGGTTCTGTACGTAGTGTGCTTGGGAGAACCTCCCCCCACGCCATCAGGAATATCTCAACTAGCACGATTAGTCGCAAATAAAAACCCCAATGATCCTCTATGTCATAAGGGTTCCAATGCAACAGACATCGCGTCAATCAGACGCCCTGTCTCGCATTATTGGCATTTTAGGGTCGAGGGCCCGGTTGGATTCAGATGCAATCCAACCCATCCATACTCCATATTTCTATGAAACACAAATAGAGTATGGAAAAAGGACCATATTTCTCCAAGGGTCCCTACCCCACAGGCAGTTCTTCAAAAGAGCATCTGGTCCTCAAGATATGGTCCTTTGAATGTTTCTGGGCCTGGTGGGGCCCGGGTTTGGCCCAAACTAGTCGGATCGACCCGACACAACCCATTCTAGGCAGGGCCAAGGTGAAATAGGCCCACTGGGCTGATGACTGGTCCTACCCACAAGAGTGGAGGCCTTCAAGGGTGGCCCGACCTGTGTTGGGCGGTGGCCCGCTGGGCTGGCGGACCGGGCCGAGAGCGGCGACCCTCTCACAGGGCGGCGACCTAGTCATATGACGGAGTCCTAGTCATAGTACAGTGGCCCACTCCGAGGATGGAGGCCAGGAGAGAGGGAGGCCCCCATACTCAAGGGTTGCGGCCCGACCTGAGGGTGGTGGCCCAACTCGTGGGTTGTGGCCCGGTCCGAGGGCGGCCACCCAGCCCGAGGGTGGTTGCTCTGTTTGGTCTGTCGCGGGGGTTGTAACCCCCCGGTCGCCATGATTCCCGAATGGCTAGGTGTCCATTCTGTTTTCTAGGCGTTGACACCATAGAAGCTTCTAGAATATGGTTCAGCCTCTACCACAACTTCATCCATGGCTTCCATTCGCTGGCGGCGTGGCGCTCACGCCCCCTCCCTTCCCGCAGCGGACCGTCATGTCGGTTGCCTCCTACGTTCGCAGGGGCTAACAAACCACTGCCGTCCCAATGCGGCATGTGTCGACGTGCTCACAGCCTTCCATGGCGGTGCAATAATACCATGATAGCGGAGTGTTTGGGTTGGGTTTGTTAGCCATGTTCCCTCCACATTCGATCATATTTTGGAGGATATTAATGGAGTTCAATAAATTCAGATGATCATGAAATGAGAATCAAAACCCCTACATCAAAACGTCAGTGAAATATTCGTGATTGAAGGTGGATCGTGTTCTTTGTTCCCGTGACCAATTCCCAAAGAGAAAAATTGCACATAGCCATTGGTTCGGTGTCGTCTGTCACCTCCTGCTGGGTCGGCTTCATCTTCTATGGGTTTGGCATCACATTGTTCCTTCATCACTTCACTACTTGGTGACGCTCTCTGTTACCCCATCCCATGATTCTTATATATATGAGAGGGGAAGGGTATGTAACAGCATTGGGAAATAATGGGGCTCATTAATTAAAAAGCTTCCTAATTTCCCCAACATCATTGTTACTTAAGGATGGCAGGTCAAGACATTTAATGGCTTGACACACAGTCAGCCCCATCCTTTATTTGGTTTGTTGGTGGATATGAAATAAAAAAAATTATTTTATTTCATTTCCTCTAAAAAGTCACAAAACATTAACATTTCTCCAGACCTATTGTGATAAACGAGAAACCTCCCATATGCAAATCACGGTGTTGTAGTTTCAACAGTTCCCTCATATTTTTAATCCGATAAATAGTTCAAAATTTAGAAAACACTGCTAATGCGTTTACTGAATGTACTCGAAAAAATTTTCATAAATTCATTCCGAGAACACCGGGCCTCGAAATCATGCACCGTCAATTTTTACAGACTCATAATAATTCCATCTAATTATAAAAATTACATGGAAATACGTTTCTTTAAAAGAATAGTGAGGAAATTCTATAGTTATTTCTGAAATAGAAAGGGATTCGAAAATTATTCTTGAAAAAATACTACATGGAATCTCTTAATGATATTTCTAAATTATATGTAGTTTCCATGAACCCTTCATCATATATATTGTAAAAAATATTTTCAATGAAAAATATGATGGACTATGTAAATAATCTAATGGAACCAATCTACAATTTGTGAAACACTCAATAACAGGTTATATTGTTCTTTTTCTTCAATTCCTATTGCTTTTCCATATGAATTAGTAAGCATAAGTGGGATGATTGGGGGATGTGATCCTTGGGAAATTTTGGATCCTCACAAAATCATTGGAATGGATGTGAGACTAGAAATTCATGACCTATCCTAATCCCCACAAGATGTGAACATGGTTTTTTTGAGGTACAAACACACTATTAGTTTCAGTCTCCTTGGATTATCCTGTATCATTAGACCATGTAACAAATATTTTTTAGTTAGAAAATTTTTACATTTAATTCTATGGATCATCATCATATAAATTTCGATGTTTCATCAATTAAAAAATAGGTATAAAATGATTTTTAGGTAATGTGAACACCACAAACAATAAATAGAAAAATAAATGACCATTAAAATTAATTTTTAAAGATCCAGTAAGGTCGTATAAACATTGAAAAGTATATTTATCTTGATTCACCCACATCATAGGTTATTTAAGACCATTTTGGTCATAAAAACTATTATTATAAAACATTTTTTTTCTTGGATATTATTTCTCTAATTTTTTTTATTTTAAAATTAATTTTTAGGGTTTTGTTTTTTACTATGTCTTGGAGTATCATGGAAAATTAAAAAATATAGAGACCCTCACTTATAGTACATATTTAATTAGTTTTTAGGAATACATAATACATAACACAAATATATTCCTAAATATTGTATTAGTTTACTGCCTTTAGAAACATGGAAACATCAAAATGGTACATAATTGTGCTACCGTATCTCCCATTAGGATATTCATGACTAACACCCTTCTTAGAGACATCATATATAATAAATATTTCCATAAAGTGGGGAATGAAAACATAAAACCGAGTGATATGAGATTATAATTAAGGATAAATAAGGGAGGTATATATTAATAAACAAGGAAATATGTGTATTAGAACACGATCATGAAATGATATTATTAAAACCTACATATCAAAGGTTAAAAACATAAATATTGAAATAAATATTGGCAATTAATAAGACATGAATCATATGTCAATCAAGATAATTTTCCATGAAATCATAACACCCGAATAATAAATTGAATCATGAGAGATACCCAAATATATAATTTGATTACTAATATGTCAAGGAAAATTTAAAAATCATATCTATACACTTCATAGGGGCTACACCTAACAGGTCATAAACACCACTATCCCCAGTCACAGTCATTTCCTTATAAGTTGTCATGTTTCCCAATCATCCCCAAGTTGGGTTTCCTCATCTTCCCATAGTGGATTGAGTTTTTCCATATTTTCATAATGGGTATGGTTCCACATATTCCATATTATATGACTCACATTGACTTTATTCCGATCATAATATCATGAAATATACATCTTTACCCATTGCATTGGTGGGAGATATAGGTCTCGCCCATCTTGTATTGATATTATACACACATTTTCCACAAGATCATAAAAAATAATATCATTACCCATTAAATGAAATAAATTTCACAAACATGAAATCATACCATAAACTGTAAAAAATAAGGAGGTTTTATAATCATCTTATAAATGCATAACCTGTGAAAAGAGGCATGTTTCTTATGTATATAACTCATGGAAGAGAAATGGGATTCATAATCATCACATCATCAATACATAAACCATTCAGATAAAGAATACTAATAGAACCATTGTATAATATCCCTATATAAAAATTAGTAACACACAAATTTGTCATATTTGATGTAAAATAATTTGGAACAATTCATTATAAAATATCTTGAGGAATATATCCTTTCTGTTATTAAAATTGATTTTTAAAACATTAATATTTTTGTAAAAATTATTCATTGAAAATGGGATTGAAAAATTATAATGGATTCATATAAAACCATAATATTTTTAATTATTTTCCATTTAAAATGATATCAATGAACCATTAAATATTTTTTGAAAACATTTATGAAAATATTATTTTTTCAATAATACTTGTATCCGACTGAAGAGAGAAATATGGTCATATTTTATTAATTTTTTACTTAATTATCATATGTAACCAAGGGATCAAAAATGATACTAACAAATATATAAATAATGAATAAATATATAAGAATAAAATTAATTAGTGTTACTGAGATATGGAATGTAATATTTCATCAGTTAAAGCATAATCATTAATAATCCCATTAAAAATTGAGATTATAACAATCAACTCTTACCCCTTCATAACATTTAATCAGAATATACATGTAATAAAATGAAATTAAATGAAGCATAAAATATAATTAAAATAATAATATTCCTGATATAATGATTTAATTTTTATTTTAAAAACCTTGTTGAATAATATATATGTATATAATGGAATGCGTACAAAAGGTGGAAAATTGAGACAAAACTACATGAACGATTTGGTATCATTTGAAACATAATCCTCATGAATGATAGATAATGAAATAGATATATATATAACCATAAAATTAAATAAAATAATCATAGAATACATTCATGGACCTTTTATACACCACACAAAATAAATTAGTGGTGAATAAGGCATAAATCTCACAGAAATTCAAGTTCGGAGTAAAAATTTTATTACCTTATGTATCCAACTGCTTCACACTCATTTAAACCTCATGGATAATAAATATATGATTATTATAAATCTACCACATAACTATATTAGTATATCTAATACCATATGTGACATTATATAAACCTCTTACTAATAATTCAATGCTAATGTTATGATTTGGGTGATATCATCTTAGTTTTTCATATATGTTTTGACATATTATTATTGATCCTATTATTTAGATAATGATTTAATTATTTAAATAATTTAAAAAATGATATCAATATAAGATATATTCTGTATATAAATATTTATAATAATATATAATTTATATAAATATGAAATGGATTACACCATTTATGGATATGGTAGGCTGTATGTATGCATTAACATTGTTCCGATTTAAATGTTGTTTTGACAGAAAGAATGTAAATGTAATATATATGTTTATCTATATTTATTAATTAAATTAACATTATTATTTCATATATATCATATTGTATTAATAAAACCTCTTTTAATACATTCCATGTAGAGTGTGAAAGAATCACATCGCTTTGAGGATGTTGTAGTCCACACTTCCAAAAAAAAGTTATCATATTAATATAAAAATAAAAAATTAAGGTATGTTTTATATAATAATTAAGGAAGAATAAATACATCATTAATGTCATATATATTTTATTCAAACCATATTTTCATTCATAATTCCCCACCATGAGAGGTGGTAAAGGAAAACATGAACAATATCATTTCATGAGGTATATATTTGCAGTACACAAGAACGGTAAGTTTGTTACATATTGATGGAAGTGTGTGTAATTGTAGGTTATAAAATTCGAATAGAAGTGTATCAATATTTTTATAATAATTAGGTTATTATATAATCATGGAATAATATGTTTTGAGATAGTATATAATGAAAATAAAATAAAAGTTCTTGTAGAAGGATGTTACTTCTTCTTTCGGTAAATCGATTGGGTATGCACCAATGACATTTATTTATTGGATTTATGTGAACTGGGAGTATTCTAGGATGATGGTTGGGATTTTAGGTGGATATTTTGGCAAATTTTTGAATATCCAAATGTATTGAGAATTGGGTATATGTGTGAGCTTTGAGTGTCTTTTTATAGTATAGGATGAGTGATATTCTTGTAATTTTTTTAAAATGTAATTACACGCACGTTTTTGTCATGTAATGTGGCTCATTTAATCGTCCAAGTATTAGAAAAAAATTATAGGGTATATATATTGACATAAAATATCTTATGGACATGTTTCTAGGTAATTTGGGTCTTATTTTTATGGTTTAGTCTTTTATTAAGCTATTTTTTCTCTTAATCATTATATTTTATTTTAAATCACATTCATTAATTTTTTAGTTATAAACTATGTTGAAATTATTATATTATAAAATAGTATGATTCAAACTGTTTAATTCATTTTTTCAAATTCATATTATAGAAGTGGCCAAAATTAATTTAAATTTAATCTCATAGATGTGTCACAACAACATGTTTTTACGTGAAAATGTTTAAAATTTTCAATTGTTTATATATCCCATTTAAATGGGAAATTAGATAAAATGAAATAATTTAGATTAATTGATGTAAAATTTATCTAATTAAAATTTTAATATAAAATGAAAATATAATTTTTCATTATAAATAAATAACAAGAAAAATCTATTTCGAATTAAAATTCATTATTTATCACTATTTATCGAAAAATATGTTTTAATAAAAATTCCATCAAATTTACCCAAATATAATTTTAAAATTATCAATTAAAATGTATTATTATTTTATCAAATTAATTTCCTATAATTGTAAAAAATTTATTTTAATATTTTTAATATCATAACATAATAATCCATTTTTTTGGAAAATTGTATTTTCAAACATATAAAGTCAATACAAAAAATTATATTTTTCTTATCAATATGTTTTATTTATATAAAAAAATATTATGTTATAAAAAATATTTAATAAAAATTTATTTGTATTCATATTACTATATTTAATGACTATGTTATAACTCTCTGACATATTTAATTATAATAATAAAATAATTTTTTTGTATAAACTCAGTGTTACGTGTAATGAAAGTTATGTCATTGTTGTGTGTAGCACAATATTATCATGATATATTGTATAATTAAATTATGAATTATTGTAGAGTTCATATAAAATACATCAAATAAATATATTTATTTGAAAAAAGGCTCATGAAACTTAGGGTGTTACTTTCTATCCCCGTTCAAATGAATTTGTCCCTTCATATTCATCATTATTACACAAAAATGAGGATACTAATGCCTCATAATATCCTAGAGTCCCCATGTAGATTACTCTAACATGTAATTTCTCAAAAAATATTAAAATGGTGTGTGGTCTTGTTTCATATAGCTTTATCTGTAGGATCCCAAATTTGATCTGGATGATCCACATAAGAAATATCTTGCTCTAGTGGACTGTCTTATGAGTTCAGTACATGTGATGGCTCGCGTATTTACTTACTTAGTAGAGATATGTGGAACAAATGCTGGAATAGTGATAGATATGGAGTATGTTCCAATCAAATGTTTAAAGTACTGATTTGATAATGAATTTCAAACGGACTAATATACCTTGGTTTTAGTTTCTCCTTCATGCTATATGTAATAAACATATTCCAGATAGAGATTCGTAGAAACAAATTCTCACAAAATTCAAATTCTTTATCATGCCATCGATTATTAGAAGAACCTTTCTAATGACTACAAGATACCATGATATGCTACTTGATGGTTCTAACCTTCTCTTCAATTTCTTCATTAATATTAGGTCTTGATAGCTTTCATTTACCAACTTCATCACAACAACTTGGAGATCTATGTTTTTTCCCTTACTGGGTTTAATAATGAGCCATCTAAACGATTGAGTGAAATATATTGTTGTAGTAAAAATAAAATAGGGGATTGTGTTGATCCCAACAAACTTTGAAATCCAATGTACATGATCTCAACAAACCCTCTATGGTTTGAATTTTTCTTTTAAACTTACCATATGTATGAGGATGATATGAAGTGATAAAAACTCAATTCCATATCATGTACTTTTCTAATTCTTCATAAAAACATTGAGGTAATCCTCAGATCCCAATTAGATATAATATAATATTGAACACCATGTAATCGTACAACTTCCTTAATGTATACCGTTGTAAGATGATCTAGAGAGAAGTCTACTATAATAGTCATAGAGTATGTTGAATTACATATAAAATCAACTACCACACTTATAGTATTAAACCCATTAGAGTTTTTTGTGATTCCAACAACAATTCCCAAAGTGATGTTCTCCAATTTCCATTCTAGTATGGGTAATGGATGCAAAATCCTCATAGGCTAATTTCATTATACCTTAGCTTACTAGAATACCCAGCAACGAGATACAAACTATATGATATCCCACATCATACCATCCCACTATAAGTATTCATCCAACTCTCTATACATATTCATAATTCTAGCATGAATAGAAAATGATGAACTATCATCTTCCTCTAACAACACCTTCTTCAAATATAGTTTGTAAGGGACATAGAGAGGGTTCCTAGAACATATCATAACATCATGATCAAATTTAAAATCAGGAAAATTTCTATATTTATTTTGAAGATTAACATCTTCATGATGGGAATATTTAATCTTTACATGGATGGAAGGTTTAACAATCAATTGGTCAAGATAATACTTTTCCCCTTCCTTTAGGATTTCTAGATCAATCCTTTTAGAATAAATAAATATTGGATCTTTTTTTATCCTTATAATGGATAATATAGTTTGATCATTTTCAATAAAAACATTGGTCTCCATATTCTCTTTCACATGGTGGGAATGTATTGAGAATTCATAATACTTGTTCACCTCTTACCATCTTCATTAGAACATGTTATGTCCTTCCATGTGAATATATAAAAAAAATTTATTACTCGGGTACAAATTAAAATTTCCACCATAAAGATAATCCATCTATATCATTAACGGAAAAATTACAAATACAAAATCTAAATCATTAGTTGAGTAATTTTATGAATGAAACATAATTTCTCTCAAAGAATAAGAGATAACCATGTTGTTCTACATAAGAAAAAAATCCCAATAACTTCGTGGAGGAATCACGATAGATTACACACCCTTCTTCACAATAGGGTAATGTAAGAATATGTCTTCTTACTAACCTTCCCTTTAGTTCATTTAGAGTTTCCTCACATTCATCTTCCAGGTGAAATATATATCCCTTTCAAGTTAACATGGATATAGAATTAGATATTCATGTGAAATTATCCAAAAAATGTTGAGAATATCCTTAAAATCCATGAAAACTATGAATCTTAGTCACCATCATTGGTCAATGCCAAAATCAATTATCTACATCCTTTTATGGATCTACTTCTACACAATCTCTTGAGATTATGTGTCACAAAATTAAGCCTTTTATAGAAAAAATTCAAACAAGGTTAATTTTTTGTATAGATTATCCTTCCTTAGGGTATTTAGTATATTTTTGATGTGGTCTTAATTATATTTCTTGATCTACAATTAGATATAGATTTCATCTAAAAATACTAGAAAATGATCAAGGTTACATCTAAAGTCTCTATTTATCAAATCTATGATGATAATAGTAGAATTAGAAAGACCAAAAAGTATGTGTACCTATCACAACATCGTTATTTAACCCACCATTAAGAACATTGATTTCATTAGATTTCCCCTTGAACATCACTTTAAGATATTGTTGACACCAATCATTATCACCGAACCTCATGTTTGAGTACTAGTAAGAATAATTCATATCCTCTTTATTCATGATGCAAAGAAGTAAGGGAGGTGCACTTTGTGCATATTTCCCTCCATCTGCATCATTTTCCAAATTCTTACCATTATTTCAGTAAACAATTTCCCCATGTACATCCCTTCCTCACATAAAACATTTAGTATATGCCAAATTACAATTCCCAACATGAATATTTCCACACATATAGTATAAAAAATGTCTAATATTCTTATCTATGTGATTATTAGATTTTCCAACAAACTCCATCTTCTTTTTCTTGTTAAAATAATGAGATTAATGTGTAACTCCAACATGTATTTCATCATTGATTATAAAAATCACAATCTATTAATAAGTATTTATGTATCTTATGGAAAAATCCATTCAGAGACATGGATTTAGGACACTAATGAACATATCAACTTTACATTCAGTTTGGATGATAAAAAATAGAAGCTTACCTCATAAGTCCTATGAAATTATCCTCATAGGTATCTAATGATTCATCATCCCTTTGCTTCATCAAAAGTAAATCCATTGCCATTTCCATATGATAAACATTAGGAAGGTTCTTATTAATGAATATGTTCTTGGACTCATCCCAATCAGTGGAATAAATTTCATCTTGTTTACTCGTAATCTTGATTAGATTACACCAATGGACCACATCAGATTCTAAACAACAAATAGCCATAATTATTATTTCATATTTTGATCATTGGATGAAAAAAAAAATTTTCCATGGAACAATTCATTTTTAGCAACAAGTGGATAAGATAGCCGTCTAAAATATGGTTGATGTTTCCTAATCAAGGATTGAATAGAATTTTTCTATAATTTTATAATTTGTAAGTCCAACAGGACTCATAACTTGATAAATTTGGGTGAGATTTAAAATGAGATTTACAATTCCATCTCCCATAGCATTCGGTTTATCCAGAGTAAAAAAATTTCATTATCCATAAAAATAACCATTAATGTTGTCTTTATTGGGTTTTAACAATTGAATACGAACAAAAATAACAGATTAAGAAATATTTATCATAGTAAGGAACACCATAATCCATAAAAAACACTGTCAGAATGTTTTAATTATGAATCCTTCTTCAATGTATGAAACCCTTTCTTTATCTTATGTTATTCTTAGACAAATAATATTTAAAACCTTCATGATGGTTTCTGTAGAGTTTTTGAATTCCCTAATCCCATGCCCTAGGAGTGTCAAACAAGTTGTTAATCAAGGCTCATTTTCGTGCACTAGTTCCCAATACAGTCTTACATAATACAATGTTTTCAAGGTTATTACCCCTATGTACATTTGTGATAGAGCCACTCCCAATTCTAGTATCCAAAAAATGATATATTTGTAGGAAATCTCTCTATAATCCTTTACCAAAATTAGAGGCCATTTTTTATACTGTTCCTCCTCATTATAGGTTTTCTTATATATTTCAATATGGTTATCAGTAAGGTTTTATCATCTCATTTTAAATTGGTTAACTAAATTTTTTCTGTAATATGAACTATATAGACTATCCATTAACATACACTAATATTAAATCATTTTTTCGGAATAATTATTACAATAAAGAAATATATAACCATAGATAATATTAATTTAATTCCTTGCGAAAATGAAAACAATATGCTGGTACATATGTGGGATACATTTTCTCCCCCTAGGTTCTTCATGACTAGGATCCTTCTTATAGACATCATACATAATAAATATATTCATAACATGGGTAATGAAAATATAAAAATGGGTGAGCTCATATGCTCAATAAGGGTAAAAAGGGAGATAACTAATCATAAACATTAGTATAAGGGTATGAGAATGTGATTTTGTCATTAGATGAACATATCATACATATCAAGGATCATAAATATAAATCATGGAATAAATATTGGAAGTTCATAATACATGAATCATATGGGAATTAAGAGAGTAATCCATTAATGTATAATGTAATTCCCTGACACCAAATGCCCGGAGCTAGTGAATTTTTTTAAAAAAAATTGAAATGATTAGAAGGAACTATATCCTGAAAGACAAACCAGTTTAGTATTCTTGGAAAATATATTACAAAATTGAACTATACATTATAGTTAAAAACATAAAATACAACATAGATTATTCTTTGAAAATTATATTATTTTCCTAGATTGTCCTTTCATAGAAATCCTAAATCGCTTCTTAGAATCTTGGAAAAATAAAATATTATAATGGGGTGATCTTATATGCTTAGTAAGGATAAACAATATAGAGGAAGATACCATAATTAAGCATAAAATTATAATTTAAGACATAAATTTGAAACATAAGGCTTTTAAAAATAATAATCAACATGATATGGAAATAATAAATACAATAATTACACTTAATCATTCACATGGATATTCTACTAGTTGAATAATAACAAGTAATATCAATAATTAATATCATATTGAGGAAATAATTAATTACAGACATCATATCCAAACCATCAAGGACTCCTACCAACATTATACATAACAATATTATCATGGCCTTGTTCCGAGGCACTATTTTTTATAATGAGACCCACCAATGCACCGTGGGGCTATAGAAGTTTCCACCCATTACTTACTATGTCTTTTTAAATTCACTTATGAAATGGGTAAAAGATTACATAATCATTCGTATTAAAAAAAGTATATAAAATTTTCTGACATTGACCATAAATAATGAATGATATCAAAAAAACATCCACTTTCAAACATATCATAAACCCTTAAATATAATATGGTATATTTTATCATACCAAATCAACCTTATTTATGTATAAAATCCAACAATGGATGGTGACATAAATGAATAATAATCCCATAAAATCATTAATACAAATTTAAGGAAATATCAATTTTTACATTGAAAACATTAAATGTTAATAAATCTATAAAAGAATACATTTAAAGAATATTTTTCATTATATGTGTCCCAAACCACTTATAAACTTTTGAATGTAATTAACATTGTCAAACATTCATGTTCATGTAAATTAATCCTTAAAACCATTTTTAAAACAAGCATATTATTAATAATGATATATAAGAATAAATATATAAAACATTTAAAATAATGTTTTAGTTAAATTTTACCACATATAAAACCTTAAAAATAATCATTTTTAAAACATTATTATGAAACACGTAAATAGATGATAAATAGTTCATAGAAAATACTTTCACGTAAACAATATTGGATAATAATGAGATTGAAAAATTAACCCTTACCATAAGTCTGAGTCCTTTTGTACGTGTCCAAAAATCATATATTATGGTTAAATAATGTTATTAAACTATAAATTGACCATATCCATATATTTTTATTATCATATATGGACCCCTTTTATTGTTTTGTTAATGATATTTTAGTTTTACAGTTTTTAAGGTGTTAAGTAATTCATTTTCCCATTCATTATACTATAAGTCGTGTTTGTTTTGTGTAGAATGTATTTTATTCATATTATGAATTATATTATGTTCATAATTATTATTTTTACTTATCATATAAATTTTATAACCATTATTTTTGTCAACAAGTAAAATAAATATCACTGCATCATAGAGATGGTAGGCTGTACGTACGTACGAGTGACTATATCATAACTTTGATGGTTAAATGGTATAAAATTTGATGGTATATTAAATATAGATAATAATTCTCATATTTTATTCATTATATATATCCATTATAACCATCAATATACCCTTCCAAATAATATTGTGTTGAATAATAAATTACACCCTGGGGTGGGGACGGTAAGCCGTACGTACAGACAGTTGACGATATTTTTATTCATTTGATGGATAAAAGGAGGAATATTCTAGTCCAATAATTATAATAAAATCTAATTGTGAATATGATACTTTATTTATTATTTTGGTATGAAAAAAATATAGGAATATGAATTATAATAAGAAGGAATATTGAAAGAGTTGACAAAACAATTAACTCTTTTTCGAGTATCTACATTTGATTTAAACCAAGGGACTCTTTAGGTTAGATTTATTCTAAAATTATGTCCTCTAGAATTATGTGATGGAATTTTGGAGTATAATAGGCATTTTTTTGGCCTATCCATAGGGATTTACAGGTGTGTATAAATAGAATGAGAGGTTCCCTTTTATAAGAGATGTAAGGGGAACTTTACGAAACTATAAAAATATTATAATAATATAAACTAATTATCAACTCCAAATGTATAAAAAGTGAATTTTTGAAAACATAATATGATTACAAGTTGAAATATTATTAACAAATAAAATTTAGATGTGTTTTTATTTTTCATTAAACCTTATCATTTTGCTATAACCATATTTAATCTATTTAATTTTAATTGTGGTAATAATAATCTAAATATTAAAATAGTTATAAATATTTACTTTTATGGAGTAAATTGACCATAAATAGACACTTTATAACATTTTAGAACTTATAGATATAAATTTTTAATATTAAAAATATTGTATGATTTATAAATAATTTAATAAAATTTTATTTTTAAAAAATATCAATAGTGTAAATTTTGACACGATTCATAACATTGACATTAAATAAAATATAAACACGAAGGTAAAGTAAAAAACTATTTAATACACTCATAACATGTCATATTACTCTATAAAATTGGTGTATCATCTTGATTAAGTCATATTATATTTATTTTAATATTTTATAAATCATTTATGTGATATTTATATTAAAAAACAATTACCTCTTCACTATTGTGTCATTATTTATGGTAATTATTTAGTCTGAAAAAAAATATAAATTAATATGATATATATAATTCATTTATATTTTATATAATATTAGTTATCTAATTTATCTCCAGGTTATCTCTATATTAAAATTATTGTTCTTATAAGAAATGAGTGTATCATTTAGTCTTATTCATTGATTTTAAAAATATATATTCCATTTTCATGGAACATTTTCCATTATATGATTCAAAATCAATTATTATGATATATTTTACATTATACTTATTAGTTGGACCAATTATTGATTTTTAAAAACTGTATAACATTTAATAAAATTTTATTTATTTTATGGTATTATTTATTTCAATTTTGATACTATTTAGTATTCACATTTTTTAAAATATAAATCCAACATAATAATTTCTAAATAATACTTAAAATATGTCCCTAACATGAATATGTTATCTATAAAATTTTTTATATCGTTGATTATGTCATATATTATTCATTTTAATGTTATTTATATAATTTCATTGATTCTTGTTTTAATATATCAATTACTACATTACCATTGTGTTACCATTTAATTTAATAATTTATTTTAGAAAATTATAAAAAATTAACAATAAGGTATATACAAATATTTTTTTTCTAATGAATATTTATAGTCTACCATATCACTTATATAATTTCATACTAAAAATATTTTACATGTAAAAAACAATAGTACAACAATATTGTATTTTCGTTAAATAAATTATTATAAATAAATTAATGTCATCCATATGGATCCATGTGGTTGAAAAATAGTCCCAAATATGATTTGGTTAAAAAAAATCTTCATGGAATGTAATTAATACATGTTTTAACAAATTATAATTTTATATTAACCATTAATTACACTATTTACCCTTCTTCACAATAATTTTTTTTTTACTGAAGTCACTATTTGTATTGCTCTAATATAAAATGTCAAATTTAAATAATTTAATCTAAATGATTATAAATATATAATATGTTTTTTCAAATTTAAAAAAATTAATTTTTATTCAATTAATTAATAATTAATCTCGTTGTTGGAATGAAAATGATTATTAAAAAGTAAAAACATTGCAAAAGAGTGAAATCTTTTTACATCAAAATTCTAGGTAAAATTAATCCCTTTGAAAAAAATTATATTAACTAATAAAAATCTATTCTATTTTTAATTTAAAACAAATTTTATAATATAATTTATTAGCATAAATTATTTGGATTACAGATTTTGTTTTCAACTACAAAAGTGTATTTTTACTATTCATGAAAACATAAAACATCTGATAAATATATCAAAAAAACATTAAAATAAAATTTGAATATTCCTATTCAAAATTAGAAATTTATTTTTTTTATATAATATATAAAATTTTCATAAACTATATTTAAATTGGGTGCACCGTCAAAAGGCGGAAGAACAACATATTTTTAAAAATACTTCTGTTATCCAAAAAATGGAATATATTCTTATATCATGTTACTAAAATCCCCAAGATGAATGATAAATTTTGTTTAATATATGAATTCAAAATGTTGTTAATAATAATCATAACCACTAATATAACATAATGTTTATATTTTATATTACATAATAATAATTTATTAATATATTGATGTTCCACAGAACTAGGACTTACGTGTAACACAAGAAAACTCATTGTTGTCTGTAGAATAATCTTAACATAGAGATGTGTAAAAAGCAGGTAATTAAAAAATATAAATTTATTCATAAATTAAAATATTGTAATGTATTAAGGTGTTACATTCTCCCTCCTTAAATATGTTGTGTCCTCTCAATTTAAATTTTACATAAAAAATAAAAGGTTGATACTAAAAAATAACATTGTGGAAAACAAAAATATAAATATATTTAATAAAATATAATCATAATAAATTGGAAATTTAAATGTGAATGTCACAACTAAATTAGGATTTCAAATAAGTGAACATTAGTGGAATGTAGAGATACATACAAAAAGGAAAAATGAATTTATTTGTAGGAAGGGATTTATGTCATCAATTACAAACAATAAAAAGGTAAATGAAAAATTGATGGCCTTAAATCCATATATCTATAATTATTTAAAATATCATTGGTTCATAAAAAGTTAATATATTAGGGTAAAATATTTTTTAAATACTTTTTTCTAGTGTTTGGGAATCATTTTACTATCGAGATAATAACACCAGAAAAATTATTTGATTTCATTCCATTTTGTAAGAATAATATCATTATTTGGTTGCACATTGATCTATTTTCACTTCATATCTTACACCTGTAAATGAATGTTCAGAATGAATTTTTCATGCCTAAAGAACATTTGGTAAACTATAAAGACCACATGGATTTCGTTCATCCTCAACATGTTTACTGATACCAAAAATGGCAGTCCAAAAAAACAAATAAATCATAATTTAACCTCAAATGAGAATATAAAATGTTCAACATAATATATTTCAACATTAAGACCTGACTGGAATACTTCAAACCAAATTCACAGTCTAAAAATGTTTCCAATTTCCCAAAATCAATCATTACATCAGATTCATCAAACAACATAATGTAACACATTTTGTCACATACCAAACTGTTGAGAACCTTTAAAACCATATTAAAAACTATTTTTAGCAAAATTTATATATGAATACGTACTTTATTAAAATACTTATATATCTTATGAGTCTCATAACTATTGAAACATTGGTGTAATAATTCTTGAATCCAAATAAAAAATAACTTTAATCGTTTCACTAAACTCTTAAACCATTAACCATGATTCAAAATATAACCCCTTAATACCACATTAATATCATTTCTTTTGTGGAATCATCATTATTAGCAGTATAACCATTGCATTTATAAAATCTATAATTCTAGAAATTGAATAATACTCAAAAAATAATACGAGAAACATTAATAATATAGATGTTTTAATGAAAAATCATTTATAGGATCTCAAAATGGTGGATAATTCATCCCAATCCATTTTCCCTTAACATTAACCTAGGTTATCCTTTAACAAATCTAAAGGATGATATCCTATACATGGACTTATCCTCAATTTCATTCATGGGGTTATGTTTTCTAATCATTTATTTCTAAATCAAATTTCCAAGATTGATGCTAAATTTCCATTGATTCCAACTGTAATTCCTTGACCCTAGAATCCATGTGTCGGTGCAATAATTTTTTATATTGGAGTAATTACATGGAATCAAATCCCAAGGGATTTATTTGTTTATATGTCTTGGAAAGTAGATTACATACATGAATTTTACCTAACAATTCATGACATAAAATTCAACATATATAATTATTTTAGAACATCATTTTTTCCTAGAATAACCCTTCATAATAATCATTAAACATTTCATGGATTCCTAGGAATACAAAATAAAAGAAATGGGTGAGCTCAGATGCTCAGTAAGGATAAACAATATAGTATAAGCTATCATAAATAACCACAAACATTTAAGGAAAGATACAAAAATTTTAAAAAAATTATTTTGAATGTAGTATTCAGCATAATATAGGAAGAATAAATCATATAATTCAATTTAAACATTCACATGGATATTCTACTAGTCGAATAATCACTTTTAATATCAATAACTAATCTAATAATTAGTAAATTCAAAATGTCAGATATCATAACTGCATCATCAAGGCCCCATTCCAAGACCATACTTTACCATACTAGCAAGGCCTCATTCCAAGACAGTAGATTGTCTCATGAGATCTACTAATTTATGGAGGGGCAATAGTGGCCCCACCCATCACTTATGATGTTCAATGCATTCCTCGAATGATATGTGTAAATCATAACAAAAACATTCATATTAAAACTAGCATAGAAGATCTTAATACATTAACCATAAACCAAGAAATGTATCCAAATTTCACATCCACATTCAAAAATATCATAAAACCTTCAATATAATATGGTAGATTTTATCATGAAAATTAAAACTAAATTATGCATAAAATCCACCAAAGGATATTAAAATATATGTAAAATATTTTAATAAAATCATTAAAACCCTTTGAGATAAATATCCCTTTATTTGTTTGGAAACATTAAAAGTCGTGAAATTTATAAGAGAATACATTTAAAAGATTTTTTTAAATCAATGTGTCTCCTAAAACATTGAAAATTTTGAAAATAATTAACATTTTAAAAAATTCATGTCTATATAAATAAATCATTAATACTATTTGGAAAACATGAACTTTGATGAGAAATATTTAGAAGAATAAATCCATATAACATATAAAATGATGTTTTTGTTAAATATTACCTTACAATTTACATTAACAATATTCTCTATGAAAAACGTTTTATAAAACATGGAAATGGAAGATAAATATGTTCCATCAAATACTTACAGATAAATAATATCTAATAATAATGAGATTTTGAAATTAACCCTTAACATATGTCCAATTTAGTTCATATGTGTCAGAAACTCCTATATAGTGGTTATTCCATGTTACTAAATTATACAAGGTCCATATCCATATTTCAATATCTTATATAATCCCCTTTTATGGTTTGGCTAATATTATTTTTGTATTAACTTGGTTTTCAGAGATAAATGCATCCTTTACCAATTTCAATTTTAGCATGTAAGTCATGATTGTTATGTATAGGATTTATTTTATTCATATCCATAATTATATTAAGTTAAAAATTCTTATTTTTACTAATAATATAAATTTTATAGGCACCCTTGAATGGTCCTAATGTAGAATTAATCTCAACGCATCGTGGAGGCAATGGCCTATACGTACACACGAGAAACGATACCATTACCTTGATGGTTAAATGGTATGAAATTGTATGGTATGTTAATTATACAGGATAATTATAATGTTATATTCATTATTTAAATCCATTATAATCATCATAATAACCATCCAAATATAGTAGTGTTGAAAAACAATTACACCACAGTGTGGAGACGATAATCCATAGGTACACACACATGGTGATTTTGTTATTCGTAAGATGGATAAAAGAATAAATATGTTTTACCATATTTATAATAAGACCTCATCATGTACATTATACTGGAGGTATTACTTTGGTATTTAAACAAAATAGGAATAGGAAGTATAAGAAAAAATAACTTTGAATTAGTTGATAATACAATTACTTTTTTTCGGGTATCTTCTTTTGATTTGAACAAAATGACTCCTTAGTTTGGATTATAAACTATTAATATCATTGACATTAATTTATCTCCATTATATCTCTATATTAAAAATATTAGACTTATAAAAAATTAGAGTGTGACATTTTGTCACATTCTTTGATTTTAATAATCTATGTAAATTTCTTTCATATGTTTCCAATAAATGATTAAAAATTGATATTTATGATATCATTGACACTATACTCGTTTTTTTGAATGAATTATATATTTTTAAGTATTTTATTTCCTTTAATAAATTTTTATTTATTATAAAGTTTAATTTAATTCAATTTTGATACTATTCAATAATTTCATTTTAAAAAATATAAAACCAACATAATAACGTCAAACCAATAGTTCTAATATTTCACTAACATGTCGAAAGTATCCATAAATTTCCACTATATCATTTATTAATTCATATAATATTTATTTTAATATTTTTAATATCATTTCATTGATTCTTCTATTAATAAATCAATGACAACATCATCATTGTGTTTCCATTGAATTTAATTAATAATTTTCTAAAATTATAACTAATTTATCATAATTTATACAACATATTTTGATTTATAGTTACTATTTATTACCAACCATATCACTTAAATATGCTCATATTAAAAATATTTTCTATATTAAAACGAATGTATAGAAAAAATGGATTTTCTTTAAATATAATATTATAAATATATTAAAGTCATTAAAGTGAATTAGAGTTGTTTCAAAATATACCCAAGTAGAGTATTAGTCAGAATATATTTACCAAATAAAATTTGGTCAAGTGTTGGGGTTATTGTAATATTATTTTTACCTTTAATTACCCAAATTATGATTAACCACGATAATAAAAAAATTACTAATCTTTCTTCTTATAATGAACAAAAATAAAAAGAAACTAGTTACTAATTTTTGACTAGTTGATTCCAAATATCGAATACATATTTTAAAATTTAAAAAAATAATTAATTTAAAATTATTCCTGTTGTTAGAATGAAAAAATTGTTTTTCATAAATAATAACATTGCAAATTATTGAAATGTTTTTACATGACAATTCATAGTCAAAATAATTACAATGACCAAAATTAAATTAAAAGGTAAAACTATCTTCTACATTTACTTTAAACCATTTAATAATATAAATTATCTAGATAAATTATTTTGATAATTTTTTTTCAATTAAAAATTATTATATTTTAGGTATTCATCAAAACATAAAACTAATAAAAAAATATCAAAAAATAATCTGAAGAAAATTTTTATATCCCACTTCCAAATAATATGTTTATTTTGTTAAAAAAATATACATGATTAAAAAACATGATTTAAAATTGGTGAACTATTAAAAGGAATCAAAATATAATTTTTTTAAAAATAATTCTTTTATCCAAGTAGTCAAATCGTTTCTCATATCTTGTCTATAAAATACATTAGAAGAATTTGAAAAATATATTTAATATATACAATTAAAAATGTGGGTAATACTACTCACAACCTCAAATTTAATGTCTACACAATATATTATATTAAATAATTATATTTTCTAAAATAATATTGTTTGATATAACTGGGTCTCACCTTTAATGCAGGAAAATTCATTGTTGTGTGTAGCATAATATTAACATGGTGTTTCATAAAAAACAATCGAACAAAAAAAAAATATATTCAGAAATGAAAATATTGGGAAGTTGCAGGGTGTTAAATATTACATAGGAATAAACCATTTAATTATGGAAGACACATACACATGTAATCTCATTCCCTCTATACCAATGCAAATTGCCCAAACATATCAAGGTGCTTTATTAGGACTACAACTTTGGGGTTGGATGCCCCACCATCCCTAGTTTCATTTCATTATATACAAGATATCAAGATTCCCCATATTCCCATAGTTGATCGGGTTTCCCCATCTTCACATAAAGGATCAGGTATACCATCATCCCACTGTGGATCAGGTTTCCCCATATTCCATTGTGGATCAGTCCCATCAACATGATTACCATTATTATATCATGAGATTTAAATCATTATCTAATGCATTAGAGGGAGAAATAAATCCCACCTATATCATAATGAAATCATATATATATGTTCAACAATATCATAAATATTCATGTCAAAGCCAATGAAATGAAATGGTTGTAATAAAAATGTCACCATATCATATCATGTGAAAAAGGGATACGTTTCAGAATAATTTCATCATAGTTTTACCCATGAAAAGAAGCAGGTTTCAAAATAATATAACCTGTGAAAGTTAAAAGAGTTTCATAATCATCGTTCCATTAATACATAAACTGTAGAGACCCAAAGTTTTACGTATATAGACATTACATTATTTGTGAGGAATATCTAATACATAAAAAAATAGACACCAATGGACTGTAATAGTTTAGTGTCTTTGGAAACTTGGAATATAATCTTCTAATATTGATGAATGATCTTCACCATCTCTCGTAAAGATCTTATTTTTTTTCATACCTAAAATATTTCTTTATATCATGGGGAAAAACATATAAAGGGTGAGCTCAAATGCTCAGTAATGGTAGGCATGGGGAAAATAAAACAAACCATATACATTTGAACATCCAAACATGAACATAATATTTAAACATCAAAATCTCGAGCAATGGCATAAAACATGGGAGTAGGTAAGGAATTGATCATAATGGATCATCATCCATTTTAAGATATCATTGGAATAAAACATTTAATTGTGGAAAACCATTAATCCAATTATATGATTTCCATAGTAGCCAAGGCATTGCTGCCAAGACCATCTTAGTGGAAAATGTCGCTTACTGAACCGAGTTCACTCCTCGTTCCAGTCCTATATCACTGAACCATATTAACTTGACATTCCATCCATGTCTATCTCATGAGATTTAAATCTTTACCCAATGCATTGGAGTGAGATATAGGTCCCACCCATCTCATAATGAAATCATTCTTACGTGTACCACAACATAAACATAAATCATTTATCATAACCCAATGAATAAAATGGGTTTCATAAACATCATCCCATTATAACATAATCCATATAAAACAAATGGATATCATTTCATAATAAGAAAAGAGAAACGATGTAAATCATAGAGACAATATACTTGAAACATAAACATATAAAATAATGTTATCTTAGATGGAAAATGGTTTTTATAAAACACTTGAAATGAATTCTTGAAGAAAATATCCTTTCTACTTCAAAATCATTTTCTTTTCACAAAATTCCATGAAATTTTAAATTGAATTGATTTTTATGAAAATATTCTTGAAATATTGTAGAGTAATCTATAAGAAAATAATTAATTATTATACCATAAAAATCCTTTCATGCCGTAGAATTTAAAAAAACACTATCCTCGTACTTTTGTCGGAAATGTAAAAAAGTTACTTGTATGGTAAACAAAAGAAATATTCATTTCATAAAATTTGGTAGAAGTAAAAATTGGTTAAAAAGGACATTAAACATACATGAAACCATTTTCATAAAATAGGTCCATGGATGATAAACATAACCCTAGTAAATACTTACAAATAAACAATCTCAGATAATAATGAGATTGGAATAACTGTCCATTACCTTAGGTCCGATATTCTTCATACGTATCTGAACCTCCTCTATAATGATTAAAATAATTTCATTGACTTATAAAATAAACATATTCATTGTTATGATATCATATATAGTTCACTTATGTCTTTATATTACCCGTTCTTTTGTAAATTCCATTTTAAAGCAGCATTTTGGGTAAAATCGTTTTATTTATCGTACGTGTTTGGACTTGTTGTTCTTGATATTATTATTACTTATATAATGATTTGATTATTTCCTGGATGTAAATCATTATTTATATATCATATATATTCTATATATATATATAATATATAGATAAATGAAATGAAATACACCTTTCATGGAGATGGTAGGCCGTACGTACTCATGAACGCTTGTTTCAATTCCTTATTGACTTGAATGCAAGTAAGTATATGAAATATATATATACATAAATCCAGTATATTTATCATGTAATATATTTCATTATTATTCATTATATATACTTTATAATCATTCTTGTGTGGTTTATATGGAGAATAAATCTCATCGCGTCGTGGAGACGGTAATCCGTACGTACGCACGAGCGATGATATCGTTCCCACAATTAATGAATTGAATTGTAGTGGATGATATAATATCTCATAATCAGTATGATGTTATAATAACTATATATAGTTATTATTCACACCATTATACCCATCCAGGTAAGGTGGGGGTGGAAAAATAGATTACACCACGACGTGAAGACGATATTCTGTACATACGCACGCGCAGTGATTTCATTTTCCGTATGATGGATAGAAGGTAAAAAGGGGTTGTTTCATATTTATAATATCATATAAGTATATTAGTGATACTTTTCTTATTAAAATATAATTAAACAACTAAATAATAAGTAGTTGAAGAAGAAATAAACTTGAACGAATTGGTAGAAGAGATTACCTCTTCTTCTTCGAACATCTGTTAATCTTCCTACTAAGGAACTAGAGTTCGTATTTTGAGGAGAATAGAACCTATATAATGTATCAATGGAAGTTGATAAAAGAAATGGGCAGGGTTTGGGCAAGCTTGAATTCTCAAAATTTTTTAAAGAGAAGAGGGAGGAGGTGCCCTTTTATAAGGGACGAGAAGCGAACCATAGGAAAAACTTAAAATATTATTTTATAATAAAGTCATATTCTGTTTTTAATAGCTCCAAATTGATTTATATAGAATGTAAAGTGGGGATGGGTATAAATACCTTCATCCAATATGTTTTAGACAAGTTTAGGTTACTATTTTATCCTTATCATTTAGATTTAACTCTAAGTTAAATAATTTAACTTTTTCCGTGTCTTCTTGTTTTCTTACACTATATGATTAATAAACATACCATAACAAGCCAAAAGAACCCCAAGTGGTTCATTATTAATATATATTACCTTATATAAGTCATTTTTTAGATGATTAGATTATTAGGAATAAAATAACAATTATTAATATAATATTTGTTTTAAAAACTATTTTATGTCAATTTTGACACTATTTGGTAATTGATTTTTTTGTGAAAAACATAATAGCATGATTAGTTCGAAATAACTTTATCAAATCAATAATAACATGTCATATTGACCTATACAATTATTTTAATTCATAAAAGGTCTGATTTTGAATTTATTTGTTTATTTATAATATCAATTAAGATAATATTTCATTTATATGGTAATTACTGCATCATCAATGTGTCATAAATAAATAAAATTATATAATTTCCAAAAATTATAAATAAAATACCATTATTTAGCAAATATTTTTATCATTACAATGAATATTTATAGTCTAATTTATATTATATATAACCCAATATTATAAATGTTTTAGTTATTAGACTTTGATTTTAACACTTTCAACTCTTCTTTAAATAAAATAGTAATAAATGTCCTAATCTAATCCAAGTGGACCTAAATGGTCATATTTTAATTATAAGGTTTTTTTGTTCGAATTAAATTTATCCAATAGAAATAGAACATGTGTTAGGGTGATAATAATATCATTTTACCATTAATTACCCTATTTACTTTTAACCATGGTAAATAAAAGATAAAAGTTACTATTCATCAAAAATTATTTTTATCTTATTGAACCACATTTTACTCCTTGATATTAACCGTATCCCTTATATTTTCTAAATTATACTCATAGAATCTGTAAAATTATGTTTTATGTACAATTGCAAATTCTCCTAGGAGGTGGGTAAAAGATGGTGAAAAATTATATAAAATTTTTAAATATCTAAAATTATTATAAAAAGACTCCAATGAATTACATTGAAATTATATAAGTATTATGTATCTATTTTTAATTAAAATTAATATAAATAAAATAAATGATTATTTAAATAAAAAGTCAGTTTTAACCAATAACTCAGTGTTTTCACTATTCATTAGAAATTGAATGTTTTCAGAAAAATACCAAAATTTCACCACATGATAATTTTGATATTCCAAATTCAAAAATGAAATCCATTTTGAATGATAAATTTATAAAATTTCAAAAATATGGTATTACTATTCATAATGGCTAGTTTAAAAAATAATTTAATAATATATCGTGGTATAGTGAAACTCGGTATTGTGTACAATAGAGACTATCGATGAAGGCCGCGATTGCGTGTAATGCAATCCAAATCAGGGTTGCGTGTAGGGAATGATTTCTTTGGTGTTGTATATAAAATTATCAAAATATAGTTCATTTATACATTGATAAAAATCTGTACTTGGTTTTGTGTAAAATAAATTTTATTCGAAAGAACTTGAAATTGAGTGAATCACAAGGCAAGAATAGTGTTGCGTATACTACAAGCTAATACGGTGTTGCATATAGAGGAAGCTAATATTGGTGAACCATACATCAAAATAAATCAAAGAAAAAATAATAATTCTCATAAAATCTCGTGGTGTTACATTTTACCCCCCATAAAATGAATTTCGCCCTCGATGTTCGTCGGGGTTATAAATGGTTTTTTACTTGAAGGATTCTTTCATAGAAACCCACATAGTAAAAAGGAATACTAAATCATCAGTTAAAAAAACATTAGTAACATAACGAATACCCAAAGTAACTCATTACTATGTTTCCACAAAGGATAATATAGGAGAAAATATGAATATGAAAGAGAATTATAACAATCATGTTCTGATAGAGAGTGGTAGAGAACATGGCTATGAAAAATACAATAATCACAAAGCCATAATTTTTTTGTGATATAAGGTACCATATGATTCATCAGATATTAGGGTACTAAGACAATGTTTTTATTTCTCAAGATCATTTCCCTAATGTTGAAAAATTTGTTGATTTAAGTGATATACTTACTAGATTTTGGTACAATCTCACCATTGTTCATACCATGAACAATTTCTACTTCATCACTTAAAGAAATGAAGTAGAATTTCTCATTCGTGAAGTGTTAGCAGATCATGAGATAGAATGATAAGTCATTAAATCTATTTCTATCGCAAAAGGTTTAACACAATTTATTAAATATACATAAGTCCATCTATTCTGAGATTAATCATATATGGTTGCTAAAATGGACATATACTTCATCTATCATAGTGCTTAATAAAATAAAACTAGTTTCTACTAACCAGGGACTTCATGTAGGGCAGAGGTAGGCGATAAATTCTAGTGTCACTTCAGTTGTGGGTTCGATTCCCGCAACCTTGTCCAAAGCGACAGGTTGTTGCCCATCCTGTGGGTTGTCTTTTATCTAAAACTACACTATTATAACATTCCAGAAATAATATCGAAAAAATGTTCTATCCTTAAAAAATAATATCTTATGTACAACATAATCCATTTCATATCATTAGTCTTATCCAAAATATTTCTATCCAAGCTCATAGTATAAAGACAATTATTACTAGAAATTTCAACAACGAAGCATGTGAATACCATCATTTATCCCCCATATATCATAAGATATATCTTTTTGGCCAAATTCAAAAGATGTGAATACCTTAATCATATATTATTTTGAAACATGAATTACTATAGAACCTTTGTGAATACATGAATTCTTTAAAAATTTATCTCCTTCTACATACCAAAATCCCAAAAATTCAAAATACTCAAACCATGATATCATGTTGTCCTTTTATTATTTATGAGGTCATGAATACTATCAAAAATTTAATTTTCTCTTTATCCCTTCATTATGAGAATATCATATGCTTTCCAAAAATATTTCAATCACTTTTCATGGTTACTAATGCCATATTCTTATAGAAAACCACAATGGACCAATACATAGATACTCTAATATACCATAAAAGTACCTTAACAACATTATTTTTGAATACCAATACATAAACACATCCTTACATCCTCTTCAATAATTGTCATGGAAAAGTACTTCCTTAATTTAGATGTAACCTCTTTGGTCAGGGCATTGAGTTTGGTAATGCCCATGTTCTCCATAGAAAATACATTGAATTCCATAACATTCTGTCACTCTATGAACCTTCTCTCCACACAGATATCATATTTCCCTCCATTTTAGGTATTCATCATGGTTCCTCTTCCCTTCTCTAGAAATCTCAATATTCCTTTCTCTATACTCCCCAACATGCGAACATTCCTAAAAGTACATCTTCCACTTATTTGATGAATTATGAATACAACTGAAGTTCTCCTTGTTAATTATATATCACGTGGACTGATTCGGCATAATCACAAAATAATTCATTCTAGGAATTATGCAACTTTTTGCTCATAGTCACCAATTTTTCCATTGGATTCAATGATGACCCAATTCCTTCTGGTTCCCTCCATTGACTAAAACCAAAATCCATGGTGTAAGAAACAGTTAAAATAACGGGGATCCAAAAAATCATAAAATGTCACTTATGGGATGTCTAACTTATCACACATTCATTAATCCAGGACACCTTATGTTCACCCTAGGTTATTCATGATCGCCAACATAATTATAGGACTGTAAACTATAGTTATACTAAACCTTAGGGATATCCTTAGACATACCGTAGAAATATATCTTGGGATATTAGTAAACATTACACATCCTAGTTTCCAAAGCTTTACTAATCCTTTCCTCTGATACCAACTGTAGATACCCAAATATTTACATACATAGACATTATATTACTTTTGTGGAATATCTAATACATAACAAAAATGGACACCAAAGGGTCGTAAGAGTTTAGTGTCTTTGGAATCTCGGAATATAATCTTCCAATCTTTGTGAAAGATCTTTAACATCTCCCATAAAGATCTTCTTTTTTGGTTACCTAAAAACATTCCTTATATCCTAGGGAAAAGAAAACATATAAAGGGTGATCTCAAATGCTCAGAAAGGGTATGCATGGAGAAAATAAAAAAAACCATATACATTTGAACATCAAAACTTGAACATAATATTTAAACATCAAAATCTTGTGCAATGACATAAAACATGGCAGTACGTAAGGAATAGATCATAATGGATCATCATTCATGATAAAATATCATGGGAATAAAACATTTAATTGTGAAAAACCTTTTAGAACAAGATATGATTTCCATAGTAGCCAATGTATTTCTTCCAAGACAATCTTAGTGGACAAAGTACCTTAGTGAACCAAGTTCACACCTCGTTCTAGTCCTGTATCACTGAACCAGATTAACTTTCCATTCCAGCCATGACTATCACTTGAGATATAAATATTTACCCAATGAATTAGAGGGAGATATAGGTCCCACACATCTCATAATGAAATCATTCTTATGTGTGCCACAACATAAACATAAATCATTCATCACAACCCAAAGAAAAAAATGGGTTTCACAAACATCATCACATCATACCATAATATATATCAAACAAATGGATATCATATCGTTATAATTTAAGTGAAAATATGTATGTCATAGATAAATTATACATGAAAAATACACATATAATATAATGACATCTTATATGTAAAATGGTTTTTATAAAACACTTGATAAAAATTCTTGAGGAAAATATCCAATCTTCTTAAAAATAATTTTATTTTCACAAAATTCCATGAAATTTTAAGAGAAAATGATTTTGATGAAAATATTCATGAAATATTGTATAGTAATATTTAAGAAAATAAGGTTTTATAAAACCATACAAATCTTTTCATGCCGTATAAGTTAAAAAACATTCTCCTCGTACTGTTGTCGGAAAATTCAAAAAGTTCCTTGTATGGAAAATAAAAGAAATATTCATTTCATAACATGTGTTAAAATTAAAAAATGGGTAAAAAGGAATTTAAACACACATGAAACCATTTTTAGAAAATAGGGACATGGATGATAAATATAACCTCAGTAAATACTTATGAATAAACAATCTCAGATTAGAATGAGATTGGGATAATTATCCCTTACCTTAGATATGATATGATTTGTACATATTCTAACCTATTGTATAATGATTTAAATAATATCATTGACTTATTATATAATCATATTCATTGTTATTATATAATATATTCTTCAATTATGACATTATATAACCCGTTATTTTGTAAATTCCATGTTAAATTAGCGTTTTGGGTAAAATATTTTTATTTATCTTACGTGTTTGGACTTGTTGTTCTTAATATTATTATTACATATATCATGATTTAATTATTTCAAGAATTTAAATAATGATTTATATATCATATATATTCACTATATATATATAATAGATAGAGAAATGAAATGAAATACACCGTTCTGGGAGACGGTAGGTCGTACGTATGCATGAACGCTGTTTTCTTTTCCTTATTGACTTGAATGGAAGTAAGTAGATGACACATATATATATACATATATAAAGTATCTTTATCATGTCATATATTTCATTATTATTCATTATATATATTTTATAATCATTTTTGACTGGTTAACATGGAGAATGAATCTCATCATGTTGTAGAGACGGTAATCCGTACGTACGCACGAGTTATGATATCGCTCCCATAATTATTTAATTGAATTGGAGTGGATGATATAATATCTCAGAATTACTATGATGTTATAATAACTATATATATTCATTATTTACACCATTATACCCATCCATGTAAGGTGGTGGTGGAAAAACAGATTTCACCGCGGTGTGGAAAAAGTATTCCGTACATACGCATGCGCGGTGATTTCGTTTTCCATAGGATGGATAAAAGGTGAATGGGGTTGTTTAATATTTATAATAACATATCATTATATTAGTGATATTCATGTTATTAAATTATAATGGAACAACTAAATAAGAAGACGTTTAAGAAGAACGAATCTTGAAGGAATCGGTAGAAGATATTACCTCTTCTTCTTCGCACCTCTTTTAAGCTTCCTTTTAAGGCACTAGAGTTGGTCTTTTGAGGATAAAAGAACCTCTATAATGTTTCTAGGGAAGTTTATAAGGGACATGGGAAGGGTTTGGACGAGCTTTAAGTCTAAAATTGTGTAAAAAGAATAGGGAGGAGGGGCCACTTTATAAGAGAGGAGAGGGGCACCTTAGGAAAAACATAAATTATTATTTTATAATAAAGTCATATTTTTTTTATAATAGCTCAAAATTGATTTATTTCAAACCTAATGTGGGTATGGTTCGCAATCCTCTCAACAAATATGTTTTAGAAAAAGTTTAGGTTACTATTTTATCCATATCATTTCGATTTAACTCTATGTTAAATAACATAACTTTTAATGTGTTTTCTGGTTTTCTTACACTATATGGTTAATAAACATACCATGACAGAAAAACAGACCCCAAGTGGTTCATTATTATTATATATAACCTTATACAAGTCGTTTTTCCCATCCTTAGATTTTTAGGAATAAAATAACAATTAATAATATAATAATTTTCTAAAAAACTATTTTATGTCAATTTTGACACTATTTGGAAATTGTTTTTTTTAAATCATAACAGCATGATTAGTTCAAAAAAAAGTTAATTAAATCAATACTAACATGTCATATTGACCTATAAAATTATTTTAATTCATAAAAAGTCTCAAATTACATTTATTTGCTTATATATAATATCAATTATGTTAATATTTCATTATTAAGGTAATTACTGCATCATCAATGTGTCATAAATAAATTAAATTATTTAATGTCTAAAAATTATAAATAAAATTCAATTATGTAGGAAATGTTTTTATATTTCTAATGAATATTTATAGTCGAATTTATCTTATGTATAACCCTATATTAGAAATGTTTTATTAAATAAACCTTGATTTTAACTCTTTTAACTCTTCTTTAAATAAAATAATAATAAATGACCTAATCTAATCCACGTGGACCTAAATGGTCTTATATTATTTATAATGATATTTTTGGTCGAATTACACTTATCCAATAGAATTAGGACATGTTTTATGGTGATAAAAATATCATTTATTCCCTTAATTTCCCTATTTACTTTTAACTGTGGTAAGTAAAAGCAAAAATTTACTATTCACTAAAAATTATTTTTATCTTATTTAACCTCATTTTACACCTTTATATTAACCGTGGCTCTCGGATTTTCGAAATTCAACCCACAGAAGCGGTAAAATAATGTTTTATGTACAATTGAAAATGCTCCTAGGAGGTGGGTAAAAGACGGTGAAAAATTCAATAAAATTTTTATATATCTAAAATTATTCTAAAATGACTCCAATGAATTACTTTGATCTTATATAAGTTGGAAATATGTATTTTTACCTAAAATAAATTTAAATAAAATAAATTATTATTTAAATAAAAAGTCTGTTTAACTAATAACTTAGTGTTTTTACTATTCATCAAAAATTGAATGTTTTCAGAAATATACCAAAATTTCACCTGAGAAAAATTTCGATATTCTGAATTCAAAAATGAAATCCATTTTGAATGATAAATTTATAAATTTCAAAAAGTGGGTATTACTATTCATAACGGCTATTTTATATAATATTTTAATAACATTTTGTTGTTTAGTGAAACTTGGTATTGCGTACAACACATGCTATCGAGAAAGGTCGTGATTGCGTGTAATGCAAGACAAGTCAGGGTTGCGTGTAGGGAAAGATTCCATTGGTGTTGCGTATAACATTCTAAAAATATAGTTCAATTATACAATGATCAAAATCTATACCTGGTGTTGTGTAACATAAATTTTATTCAATAGAAATTGAAATTGTGTGAATCACAAGCCATGAATAGTGTTGTGTATACTACAAGCCAATACGGTGTTGCGTATAGCGCAAGATAATAATGGTGAATCATACAAAAAAAGACATAAAAGTAATTAAAAAGAATAATTCTCATAAAATTTTGTGGTTTTACATAAACCATTAAGAGAAATAATATGTATGGAACCCTTGGAATATATCTTAATAGATTCATAAGTAACAAAAAAAAAATTAATCTTACATGTAATTTTTTTTTAAATATTCATTAAAAATATTATTTGATGAAAATACATTTTATATTTTGAAAAACACTTTTTAAAACCTGAACAATTTTAAATAAATTTCATTGATTTTGGGTTGAAAATTTATAATGGAAGATTTTAAAATTATAAAACAATTTATGATAAATGTTTTTAAAATGATAAAAAAATGTCATCAAACAGTTTTTTGAAATATTTTTTGACAAAATGGTTTTTTAATAAAATAACCATCTAACTAAAAATATAAATTAGGGCAAAATTTATGATAAACATTTTCATAATAATATTAAGTACCAAAGAGTAAAATAATTATAATAATACATTACTAAATCATTAAGAATTGTATTAGAATAATGTTTATTAGTTTTCTTGAGATATGGATCATGTGAATTTATCAATAACAATATATTCATAAACAATAATGATAATTAATGAGATTATTGGAAAAAAAATCTTACCACTTGGTAACATTGAATCAGAATCCACATATATTAGAATGAAATTATATGAATATAAAAATATAACTAAAGTAAGGAAATTCATGATATAACATGTGAGAGATATGTTTATACAACTTGTAGAATAATATAGGTTCATATAATGGAATGTGTCTTGAAGAAGGAAAATTGAGACAAAACCACAAAAATGACATGATGACATTTGAAACACAAACCCCATGAATGAAAGATAATAAAATTGATATTTTAATAACCATTAATTTATGTATAATATTCACTGAATATATTCAAGGTTAGTATACAAATTATTCAGAATAACCCTGTGGTGACTATGTCCTAAATCTCACAGAAATAAAAAGTGAGACAACAAATCCCCTTACCTTATATCTTGAATTTCTTCATTATCATTAAAACTCTTGTATAATAAATATAAGTTTATTATAAAAATAAATAAAGTCCTTATTCATTTATCTAATACCTTATATTACTTTATATCACCTTCTTATTAATAACTCCATGTTAATGTAACAGTTCAGGTGATATCCTCTCCTTGTTTTTCATTAATGTTATAAAATATTATTATTATCCTCTTGCATAGATCATGATTTACTTAATTAATGAATGCATAAAATGAAATATATGTAATATATTTTCATAATTTAAATATTTATAATTTTATATAATCTATTTAAATATTAAATGTATCCAACCATTAATGGAGACAGTGGGCCCTACGTACGCATCAATGTTTTTTTCCGTTTAATTATCATTTTGACAGAAAGAATATAGATGAAATATATGTATATATATACTATTTAAATTTTCATTATTATTTAAAATGTATCCAATCATTTTACTAATCCCATCTTTAATTTATTTCAATCAAAGTGTAAAAAATCACATCTCATTGGGAAGGTGTAGTCCACACTTCATCAAATGTGGTTATTGTATTTAAAAAAATGTTAGGCATGATGTTATGTGTTATATAATAATTCTAGAAGTATAAAAATTATATATAAATCATATATATAATATAAAAAATTATTTTACATCATAATTTTAAACCATAATATGTGGTAGATGAAAACTGATCAATCTTGTTTCGCAAGGATATAGTTCAATGTATATAAGAACAGTAAGTTCGATACCAATTAGATGGATGTGTGTGTAAGTTTAGGTATTAACAATAAAATAAAAACATATTAGTATATTTAGGAATATGATTTTATTTTAAAAATATAATAAAAATATTTTAGGGTTGGATTATGAAAATAAACAAAAAGTGCTTGTGGAAGGATGTAACCTCTACTATGGTTAACTCCATTTGGTTTTAACAAAATTAGTTTTTTAAGGGGATTTAATCCCAAAGGGAGGATTATAGGATAAATTCAGAGGTATGTGGAGGATATTTTTGAATAATTTGGCTGATATAAATGGCTTTGGTGCTGTGAATAAGTGGTTTGGGTGAGTGCCTTTTTATAGTGATGGAGGAGTTATATTCATGTAAATTTTTTAAAATGGAATTCTACCCATGTTAATTCCCAATAGTGTGGATACAATAATTGTCTATATAAGGGACCTGGGAGGATTGGGTGCAAATATTAAAATCCACTTGATTTTGTGAATGGTTATATGTCTTTTTAACTTTATTTATGGTTTAGTGCTTTCTTAAGCCAAATTTTCTTTTAATCAATGTAATTAATTTTTAATGATTATCACTATTTTTTTGATAATTAGTTTTTGAAGTTATGATAAATTATATATTATATTGATTCTAAATTTGGAATCTGTTTTGTAATATTATAATCACAGAAGTGACAGAAATTTATTTAAAATTAATCTCGTAGAGGTGTCGTGATAGCAGTTTTTTAAGTGAAAATGTTTAAAAGTTTGAAATGTATTTATGTCCAATTTGAAAAATGAAATTGGATTCAATGACCTAAATTGGATTAATTTATTTAATTATTATTTAATTAAACATTAAATCCAAATTGAAATATAAAATAAAATATATAAAAATTAGATGAAGAATGAATTTTGAAAGAAAATATTGTATTTTGGACTATTCATTCAAAAAATTTGTTTTTCATAATTAAGACAAAAAATTCCCCCTATGATAATATTTAATCTATTAATGAAATAATTGTTTTTATTTTATACAATTAAATTTATAAAATTTTCTAAAAGTTATTTTAGTATTGTTCATAGAATGACATAAAAAGAAGAATCTTTGAGAAAAGAGTATTTTGAAATATATTACTTTTAAAAAATTATTTTTTCTATAATCAGTATGATTTAATTATATATACTAATTATAAAAAATATCTTAAAATTATCTCATTATATTCATGTTACATTGTTTAATTGCTATTTTATAACTATCTCACTTATGAAATTACAAAAACAAAATTATGTTTCGTAGAATCTCAATATTATGTGTAACACAAGGAAATTTAGTGTTGCATGTAAGAAAATGTTATCATGGTGGTGAGTATATGTATGGTTTTAGTTAGTGTATTTTTTTAAGTTATGAAATCAATGAAAATAAATATATTTGAAAAAGGTATCATAAAAACGCAGTGTGTTACACATAACATCCAAGAAAAAGCTCTAGTTTGTTGTAATTCCAAATTATGATAGTTTATATTTAAATAATGAGATTAAATAGTAGGATACAGAAATCATAAAAGAATATGATATGGTCGAATCAGCTTATGAGACTATTTAATCATTCACTGATGTTGTAGGAATGGGTGAGGAACCTGATATTCTATGTTATATTAGAACCTCTAATGATGTAGAGATTCCATGGAGGAAAATCTAAAATCTATAAAAATATTATAGGTTTGATACAATTATAATGATAATAGACTTATGCAGGAATAAAATAAAAATTCTCAATATAATTTGAAGAATGTGATAGGAATTGAGGTTGACATGTTAAAGGACAAAAAAAATACTTGCGGCAGTTTCTATTTACTTAAGGGTGAAGAATTAATCCAAATATAAATGTTTATAGATTATTTCAATATTGTTGGATAAATTAAAATATGATTTTATGTGTAAGAATTTGAACTCAAAAAAGTTAAAAAATTTGAAATCAGAGAATGATGAAATCACTAAGCCCCTAATAGAAGTGTTTTAGGAAAACAAATTCTTAATAAAAAAGGTATACCACATAGATTTTCTGATCAAATGAATTATTAAATGAAGGATAAAAGTGAAATAATTGGAAAGGTATATCATTTCTTAGAATAAGATTTATCTCTTTAAAGGACTCTAATATAATAACTCAGTGATAAACCTTAATCAATGGGAAGGAAAATTAAACTAATTAAAGATGAAATGATCTCATCCAAAATGAAATTTGATATAATGTGAAATACTAAACATAAATATTCATTACAATTCAGTTATTATCACCATTAAATATAATATTATAAAAGGAAGTATTATTGTTTCATATCTTTTTAAAATAAATGAAAATGTTCCATGTCCCAAAGTCCACTATCTATTTGAAATTAAGTCATTGGTCTTAATGGAAAATCCTCGAGGATTAAAAATAAAGAGTCTTTAGAAACAAATAATAAAAAACAAAAACATTATTGTATAGGAATAAAGACAAGAAAATTATTAACAAGGTGTTATGGTGATCCAAATAACGTTCAACGAGGTATGTAAACATGTACTACATTTCTGGGATTCATGATTAATATTTTAATTCCTTGATCCTTTGGGATATATTTCATATTGTGATGGTATAAAATTTATTAAACAACTAGGTCAAACTAAATATCCATAGTATAATTTTCATTAAAATTATTCTCACCATACTTCCCATGCATCATGTGGTTATTTTTGAAAATTTTCAATAGAAATTGAAAAAGGAAAACAACATGAAAACAATTATAAAGTATATCTATCAAATGAAATTTCATAACTATTACATAAAATATCTATATGTTGAATCTTGAAATGTGAGAAGCTCTAAAATTGGATCTAGTATTTTGACCCCTACAGAGACAAGAAATATTTTTGGAACCTTGAGAATAATTTTAAACTCCTAAAAACATGAAATTTCTATTTAGAAGAGGCATTCTAAGGAATTATCGGAATTATGGAATCCAATAATTTATATAGGGACTGATTATAATGAAGGAATTTTTTTGAATTAAATATATAAATAACAATGCATAATATAAATGAATATTACATCAATTTAGATGACTATTCAACACATTAAAAAATTACCTGTCCAATGACAATAACAATTTACTATCTTTGGAAACATGAAACACATAATTCCATTTTTCTGAGATATCATCAACATATTCCTAATGATATTCCCTTGCATTATTACTAGTTCAAATAATAGTTCATGACTGGGGGAAAATAAGCATAAGAAATGGGTGATGTCAAATTTCCAATTAGGAAAATAAGGAAATTTTGAAGCATATCATGATTATATGGTTATGAGAACATGATCATAACTTTGGGAGATCATACCTTTCATACCAAAAATTAAAAACAAGAGACATGGAATAGATAATAGAATTTCATTAGATATGAATCATAAAATAATCAAGAACTTGTACCCTGGGTGAATATAATAGGCATGATACATATAATTTTTGTAAAACACATAAACATGAAATATAATTCCCTATAATACAAGGATCGTTTCAAAAAACGTATTTGGGAACATCAGGGGGACTACACCTAATGGGCATGAAAAACCCCCATCTCCAGTCGTATTCATTTGTTTTAAGTTATTGGGTTTCACCATGTTCCCATAATTGATCAGGTTTCCCCATCATCTCATAGTGGATCGAGTTTCCTCATCTTCCAATAGTGGATATGTTTTCAACATTTTCCCATTATGGATTAGGACACAACTTTCTTATATTATGGAACAAGGTTCACTCATTTTCAATTTTGTATCAACTTCATTGAATTTCTTCCCATCCTTATCTCATGAGATATAAATCATTACCAAATATATTGGGTGAAGATATAGTTCCCATGAGTTTTATATCTAAATAAAACAACGTGTGATATAATATAATAAAAAAATCATCATATCATGACCCATAACGAGATGGGTTTCATAATGATACTATCATAAACCATGTAATAATATGGGTATCATAAACATTTTATAATAAGTTTAACTATAGAAAAAAGGAAGGTCTCATAATCATTTCAATAAAGCATAACCCACAAGAAGATGTAGATTTCATTAGAATATAACTCATTGATGATAAATACGTTTCATAAACATCAATCCATCAAAAAAACCCATTCAAGACGTAATATGAATGGAATTATTGGAACATAACCCTAAAAAATCGTAAAGTATAAAAGTGTAAGTGATCTTTGATTGAGAAGGATTTTGAATGATCACAAGAAACATTTGTGAAGAAAAATATCCTCTATAAGAATAATTTTTAGAAAGGAATTTCAAAGACATTTTATATTAATTAATACAAATAAAATTTAATTTTAAAATATTTCATGAGGAAAATATCTATTTGGGAATTGAAAAATAATTCTTAAAACATAAATTTTTTTAAAATTTTTTATTTTAAAATATCATTGAGAAAAATAGTAATTTAAAATATTTTGAAATTATTTTTATTTTAAAACACTTTTAAAAAATATAAGATAATATTGGAAAAATTTTGAAAACTACTTTCATTGAAAATAAACTGAAAATTTAAATGTAATTCTTGAAATCATTTTTTGAAACCCTTTTATAAAAAATTGATTTGAAAACATAAAATTAAAATATGAAATCATTAAAATCAATTTATTTGAAGATAAATATTCGAAAACACATAAATGAAGCATGGAAAATATTTTAAAAAAAATTTGGGAAATAATTTTCCTTAAATTATTTTTATAAAATACAGTTTCGAAAAAACATAGATTTCGGACAAAAGTGAGAAATAATGTTGAATTTTCATGAAAACATTATATTAATCAGCATATAGTATAATAATGGCACCATTACATGGATATAAAATTGATAAATATAAGGTATTAAAATTCATGAGTGTTATTATGAGATGAATACTAATATTCCATCAATAGAAGCATAATCGTAAATAATGTCGATAAATGATGAGATTGTAGAAATTGAATTTTACCTCTTTGGTAACATTGAATCATAATACCTATGATATATTTCCATTAAATAAAAATTTTAATTCCATTTAGTAAATTAAATCAATTTTTTAACATTTCATAAGGATTTATATAGACCACAAAATAATTGAGTGGTGAATATGACATGTATTTCATGGAAATAAAAAGTGAGATTATTTTCCCTTTCCTTAAGTCTTTAATTTATTCTTCATAGTTCAAACATCCTACATAATATACATAAGATTACTATAAATCTAACATAGAACCATATTTTAATATATAATACCATATATGAAATGGTTATGGCTTTATACTACCTGTTTATTTATAACTCTATGTTAATGTTTTGTTTTTGGTAATATGTACTTCCTTTTTCACATTAAATTTTCCATGTTATTATTGTTACTCATACATAGATCATAATTAAAATATTTATAGAATTACCACATTGATATAAATATCATATTAATTCATTATATATATATATATATTTATAATAATCTATAAAATTATAATATTAAATTGAATACACAATTCAAGGAGATGGTTAGCCGTATATACACATGAACGCTATTTCCATTTTATTGTCATATTGAAAAAAATTAAATTACACACACACACACATAATTTCATTATATTATCATTATTATATCATATCTATTATATATTTGTAGTAAAAACATCATTATTTCATTCCATGTAGAGTGTAAACGAATCTAATTACTTTGAAGAGGTGGTAGTCTACAGATACACAAACTAAGTTATAATATTTAGAAAAAATGGAAATAATAAATTTATATTTCATATAATAATTACAAAATCATAGAAAACTCATAAATATAATATATATCTCATAAAAATAAGTTTTCCATCATAATTCCCAACCATGAGAGGTGGTAAAGGAAAAATGAACAACATCATTTTGTGAGGTGATAGTTTGTCATACACAAGAACTGTAAGTTCATTACATATTAAATGGAAGTGTATGTAAGTGTAGGTTTAAAACTCAGATTAACAATATATTAGTATATTTAGGATACTTATGTTATTATAAAAACATAGAATATGAATATTTACGGAGATAGAGAATCAGAATAATGGAATGGAACGTGAGGAAGGATGTTATCCCTTCTTTGGGTAACTCCTTTTTGTTTTTACCGAATAGCTTCACCGGATAGATTTCATCACAATGGTCATATTCAATGAGTAAAGGAGGGATTTTAGTATGTGAATTGGGAATATATTTTCTGAAACTAAGGGGTTTGAGAAATTCTAATTAGGAGAAAATGTGGAAGCCTTTTATAATGGGGGAGGGACACACTGGGCATTTTAAAAAACAATTTTGGTGTACACAATTATTACATAAATATATATAAAAAATAAAAAATATGATCCTGATTTAAAAAATATATCCATACAATGGATAATGGAAAATTTTGTAGGTCAATTTGGATCTTAGGATTAAGGTTTAGTCCCTTGATAAACATAATTTTACCTTTATCGATTTAATTTTTTTAATCACATTCACTAATTTTTTTGTGAAAAATACATTTGATATTATTAGAATATAAATATTAAACTAATTAAAAATTATTATATCTATTTTTTAAAATATATTTCACCATAATGGAAAAATGTCTTTAATGGTAATCATACCGACGTAGTGAGAAATCATGTTTTTAATGCGAAAATGTTCTATAGTTCATTATGATTTCATATATAAATTCAATAGAAAAATGATTCAAATTACCTAAATTAGATTTATATATATATGACTGATTTATTTTGAAATTAAAACCAATGTAAAATATAATTTAACTATATAAATTAAGTACACCAAAAAAATCATTTTGAATATAAATTCATTATTTTTCACTAGTAATCAAAACATGAAACATCACATAAAAAATTAAACCTAAAATAATTTATATGATTCACATTAAAATTGATGATTATTTTTACATGTAAAATTTATTAATGTTGCAAAATTTTGTTTAAAAATTGGTTCTCCATTAAAAGAAATAATCCATCTTTTATACAAATATTATTTTTTATATGTAATATTAGGCTCATTAATATAATATTACTATCAAATAAGTTATATTAATGTAATTAATATTTTATTAAATATGTAATATATATATTTCATTGATATCATTCAGCAATTCCAATTAATTTAATTTATTAGGATAAAATTCCATTGTGAACATTAATGTAGTTTTTATAAAAACATTCTCTTTTTATTAAATTGGTTCTTATAATAATTTCTAATTATTTTATTATTAATTAATTAATTCATATATTTTCATAATATTGTTAATTATATTCATATCTTACTAAATATAAACTATGTTATATATTATTATATTAAATAATAATATTGTGTAGCATTATATTATTTTTCAGTAATACTCGATCATGGGAGTTATGAAATCCATCAAGGTAAGTTAGTCTTTCATGAAATGTAATCTATACTTAGTGTTACATTTTGTGAAGTCTAGTCAAAATTTTTTGTGTAGTAAATGAATTAATTGGTTTTATGTATAATTCAAGCCAAAAATTATTCTTTAATTTATAAATACTACTTTTAGTGTTTCGTGAAATGAAAAATATCAAAAAGAACAATTTTTTTTCAAAATATATTATTCACAAAATCCCAGGGTTCTACATTTTACAAATGTAAAATGATTTTTTATATCAAAACAATTCATGGCTATCAATGGTTTATTAATTGAAAGTTCCTTTCAAAGAAACCTACATCATAAAATTGAGTACTAAATCATCCTTTAAAAAGGGAATGTTGGAAACATAACGTTTACACAAAGTAATATATAATTAGGTTTACGCATAGGAGAAAATATGTGGGAAGTGGAAAATGGATATGTAAGGGAAATATAAATTTTAAATTATCATTGTGAGTGATAGAGAACGTGGTCAGAAAAATGATAATTGTCACAAAGACCAAAATTTGTGATGATCTAAGTGACCATTTGATTTATCACCAATGAAGGCACTAGGATAATATTTTTTGGGATTCAAGATCCATTTTCCTAAATTGGAAGAACATTCATGTGGAAATAAATTTTCTTGATTTCATTCCATTCCATATAAAGAATCTCTGTTGAGACCTAATTCTTGACATAAATGGACGTTACATTAATTTTTATGAATAATTATCACATAACAATAAAAATACCCCTAAGGACCGTAATACATTAGTGTCTTTGGAAACGTGGAACATAATCTTCTAATCATGGTAAACGATCTTCAACATCTCCCAAAAAATATTACCCTTTTTTTCTTACCTAAAACCCTTCTTTATATCTTGGGGAAAAGAAAACATATAAAGGGTGAGATCAAAAGCTAAGTAAGGGTAATAATGATAAAAATAAAACAAACCATATACATTTGAACTTAAAAACATGAATATAAAGTTTAAACATCAAAATATTGAGTTGGAAAATAAATCATGGCAGTACGTAAGACATAGATCTTAATGGAACATCAATAATGATAAAATAGAATGGGAATAAAACATGTATATTTTGGTAAATCATCAAGAACATGATATGATTTCCATAGTAGTCAATGAATTGCTGCCAAGACCATCATTGTTGACAAAGTCCCATACTGAATTGAGTTCACTCCTCATTGCAGTCATGTATCACTGAACCGGATTAACCTGCAGTTCCATCCATGTTTATCTCATGAGATATAAATCATTACCCAATGCATTGGTAGGGGATATAGGTCCCACCCATATAATATTGAAATCATTCTCATGTGTTCCACAAAACAATCCTAAATCACACATCATAACCCAAAAAAAATACGGGCTTCATTGACATCATCTCATCATGACATAATCCATATAAAAAAAACAGTTACCAATTTATCATAATAAAAATCAAACCATAATAGAGACATTATACATGAAACATAAACATTCTAAATAATTTCAACTTAGATAGATAATAGTTTTAATAAAACACTTGAAATTATTTCATGACAAAATTATCTATTCTTCTTCAAAATCATTTTCTTTTCACAAAATGCCACACAATTATAAAAGAAAAGGATTTTGTTGAAAATAGTCTTGAAATCTTGTAGAGTATGCTTTATGAAAATAAGGCATTATGAAACAATGAAAATACGTTCATGTCGTATAAGATAAAAAAACATTCTCCTCGTACTTTTAACAGAAAAGTCCAAAAGTACCACATATTGTAAACAAAAGAAAGATTCTTCCATAACACAAAGTAAAAGTAATAGAGGGGTAAACATGAATTTAAAAATACTTGGAAGAATATAAAACACTTTATGAAAAAAAAATTATGTACATGGATGAAAAATTAAAACCCAGTAAATATATATGTATAATAAAACTCGAATAAAAATGAGATTGAAAAATTATCCTATACCATAAGTCTGTTATGCTTTGTATGTATCCAAACATCCTGTATAATGATTTAAATAATTTCATTGACTTATTCCAAAATCATAGTCCTTCTTATGATATCATATATAATTCACATAGGTATTTATATTACCCATTCATTAGTCAATTCCATGTTAAAGTAACATTTTTTAATATACATTTCATTTATTGTACGTGTTTGGACTTGCAGTTCTTGATTTTTTTGATTAAAATAAAAAACCTTAATGACGAAGATCAGAAAAAGTAAATGTGAAAATCCATGAAGGGAAATAGTCCATATATAACTAGTTGTTAATGAATGGGACTGAGGCCGCAAGCTGATGGCCCACATTATTTCCTTACCTTTTGGTGAAGGAGAAGGTTCATACTGAGAAGCTTTGGCAAAGCAATCGAATTCTCCTAATGATGATGCCAAAAGACTAGATTCCACCATCATTGTGGTTATTGGCATAGATTACGGTAAGGCATTCGGACTCCATGATGAAATCACCCCATCCATGTTCTAAAGCGAGCATAATACCAGCAAGGATGGTCGTGGCTTCAACAACTGTTGGTTCCCAGAATGCTTGATGCTGTTTATATTTTACATCAACAATTTTCCCCAGTTGATTTCTAGAAAGGTAGCCGAGGGCGACAAGCCCATCCATTGGAAAAGACGTGTCCACGTTAATCTTATGAATCCCTTTTAGTGGGGGATTCCAATGAACAAGCTAGGAGGGGGAACTCCCAGTATAGAATTTCCATTTTGTCCTTTCCAACCCTCAATCCAAGAAGTGGACCAATCAATCAATAATTTGGGGGGTATGTGGGATTGGTGAAAAATATCATTGTTATGTCGGACCAAAATAATCCCGGTCAGAGTGTAATGTGAAACAATATATTTCGATGAGAGAGAGGATCACCAAAACATCAGAAGATCGGTAAGGTCAGAGGTTAATGCCAGTGAAGCAACTGAAGTCCGGACCAATTTATTCCAAATTTCCTTAGCTCTTGGGTAGTGAATGATACTGTGTAAAAGAGTTTCCAGAATGTTTGGGCAGAAAGGGAAAGAAACAAAACTGTCCATATGATGGTAAACGAGAAGTCTTATTATTGGGAGAGTTCCCGAACAAACATGCCACCAGAATTGAAAAATATTAGGGGGGACGTTAAGCATCCAAATCGAATTCCATGGTCCCTCATCCCGGCCTACTAAGTGGGTGCCCAGATCATGTTTGTAGCTGAATCTCACCGTATAGCTGCCCGAGATGTCATTGATCCTATAGAGATGGTCAGGGCCTGCGTCTGTTATACAAGGAATTCTGAGGATAATTATTTGATCTCTTATGTTAAACCAATAAAGTATATTTTCCAAACATCACCCATGTCCCGGGTCGAAATGGAGGTAGCTTACCGTGGCGTCTTCACGTCCTATTGGGTAGGGGATGTAGCCCGTAGACTATCCTTATCAATAATCTAGTGATCATTCATGATTTTAACAGATTATCCAGTCCCAATCCTCCATCCCAATCCTTTATCCAGGAGCATCTGGGCCCCCCAAATGCTTCTCCAGAGGAAGCTAGGACACAGCCCAAGGGAGGATGCATAAAAGTTCATGTGGGGAAAGTACGTAGCTCAGAGAACTTTCACATAGAGAGATGATGGTTGGTCAATAAGGCACCATCCATTTTTGGCCAGCAGCACATTGTTTAAGAGATGGAGAGTCCGGAAACCCATCCCACCCTTTGATTTGGGTTTGCATAGATTTTCCCAGGCCATATAGTGGGGTCAATTCCTACCATCCTTCTTCCCCCACCAAAAATTGGCTGTACGTGTGCGGATCTGGTCGACGATGGCTACTAGAAGCATAAATAGGAACATAAAGTATCTAGGGATAGATTAGATGTCAGCTTTGATGAGGGTCTCTTTTCCAGCTTTAGGAATTCGTTATGGGGTCCATCATTGAATTTTTTTCTCAATCCTTTCCATAATAGATGTAAGGACTTCTTTTTTGGACTGGCCAATCATCATCGGAAGCCCGGGATAATCTTGATCATTATCAACCATATGGATTCCAATTGATGAAAAATGTTAATCCTTCTTAGAAAGAGGAACCCCTACTCTGAAGGATATTTCAGATTTTCCATGATTGATTGATTGGCCAAACGCCCTCTTATACTGGTGGATAGCTTAACAGATCACCTGGGATTCATTAATTGTTGCTCTAGAAAAAAGGAGGAAGTCGTCAACGAAGAAGAGATGTGAGACTAGAGGGCTAACACAACATACCTTTTTCCCATTAATTGACATAGAATATACAACCCTTAAAATAACATTAGAAAACACGTCATCCACTAGAATGAAGAGAAAAAGAGAGGGGGTCTCCCAGGCAAAGGCCTGAGGATGGAGAAAATTCATTGGTAAGCTCCCCATTGACCGCGATTTTAAAAGAGACAGTCGAGACACAGTTCATGGCCAAATATGTCCATTTAGTGAAAAACACATTTTCTGCATAACTACTCTTATGAAGTGTCATTATACTCTTTCACATGCCTTGGTCATGTCTAGTTTCAAGGCCATAGTTCATTTTTTCGTGGTGGGGCGTGATTTCATAGAATGAAACACTTCATGGGCCACAATCGCATTATCTGTAATCAGTCTCTTGGACACAATGGTGATCTGGTTTTCAGAGATAATATTAGGTAGGAAAAGTCGCATCTGATTGACAAGGATATTTGAGAAGATATTGTAGGAGACATTTCAGAGGCTGATATGTCGAAAGTCAGGGATCACCAGAGGTTTATTGATTTTGGGGATGAGGATTAGGACAATTTCATTGATGGTTTCAATGATGTTATTCCTATCCCATATAATTTTAATCATATTGATGATGTCGATAATTATAACGTGGTAGTATTGTTGAAAAAAGGGTGTGGAACCCATCCGGTCCCAGGAACTTATTGAGATTAAGATGTTTCAGAGCTAGCCATATCTCGCCATCTGTCACATATTTGTTGAGCTGCCTATTAATCCCTTCATTGATCCATGGTCTGATATAGTCTTCCACCTCTACAGACATGAAAGGGGTTCCAATAGAGATGATATTATTTAAATAGCATGTCAAGGCCTCACAGATTCCATTGGTGTCAGAAACTATGCTTCCATCGGGTTGTTAGATGTAAGTAATAGAGATTCTCTGATGACTGTCTGATGCTCTTTGGTGAAAATATTGGGTATTCGTGTCCCCTTCTTTTATATGGTTATCTCGTTCCCACATACCACATTAGATCTCCTTGATATGAAGGGTCATATCCACCTCTCTTTGCGTGGAACCAATCATATAGAAATTTAAATTGGATGTGGGTTGTTTGAGGAGATTGTTCAGTCTCTTTTCAAGGATGCCACAATGCCGATCGGGGTGGCATAATTTCTTATTTCTCCTAGACCTAAAATCGGATGAGACCTGCTGGAGATTGCTGCAAACATCCTCGTGAGTTCTTTTCTAGATTGATCGGATCACCTCTTCGCATTCTTGAACTTTTGACCAGAAGCACTCAAATCTAAAGGGTCTCCTAAATTGCCTATTTCATTCTCCTTGTGTACAGTCAATGAGAATTGGACAGTCGTTTGAGAAATTGAGGTCCATGTGGCTGATTTAAAACATGCTAAATAGATTAATCCAATCAGTATAACCCAGAAATATGAAAAGACACTCAGCGATGAGGGTGCCTTCTGTATTACCGCAGAACCTTGTACAAGGATTACCTGTGTACCCCATATCAACCAGGCCTGCCATGGAGACTGCATCCTTGAAGTATGACATCGATGCCGAGGGTCGGGTGGTTCCGCCCATCTTTCCTTATGGAACATAATCTCATTGAAGTCTCCTCCGAACAAAATAAGGTTTAATAAGTCATTTTGCAGCTTGCATGGATGATCCAATGACGTCACCTTATCATTATGGGATGTCTAGACATAGGATCCCACAAAGGTCCAGGGTGGGTGCTGGTCGGCCTGAATAGTCCCTGCCACATTGTGCGAGGAGATAGAAAAAATCTTGACATCGATACTATCCTTCCAAAGGAGACATAGGCCCCATGGGTGGCCTTGTCTAGAGACATGGAGGCAGCCTTGGAAGCCACATTTCAGGCCTATTCCATTGATGTCCTTATTTTCTGGTATGGGTTCGGACAGAAAGACCATATTATGGTGACTTTGAGTGCAGTTATGCTGAAACATATGAACTGTTCGAGGTCCGTCAATCCCACGACAGTTCCAACATAAAATAATCATTGGTATAGGTGGAGTTGGGTCTTGCCCACCGCATCCTTTGATTCCTCCGGTCTTGTTTAACCACTTCTCATTTTCCACCTTTTGGTGAGATTCCACCCTAATTGGCTTGTTTCTTTTTGTCTTTTCCTAACCCTGGGTATATGGTCTTTCATGTGATCCTTACTTTTTCAACATAGCACCATTTTCCACATTCAACGGGTATTTGGGCCTGGTTATGGAGTTTCCGCCAGTCCATGTGCCCCCATTGTTGGGCTGCCTGATGTGGTTAATTGTGGGTCAGGGTCCAGATCTGGTGGTTCGATGTGCCTCGACCATGACTGTGAGAAATGTGTTTATGGTTCCTTTTGCTTCATCACCATCTTTTTAAGTGTTTTAAAATTGTCTTTTAGGGTGAAAGGATGAATTCCATCATCTGGATCGGGGTCAAGAACATGTGTTTCAATGTGCACCGGTGTTGGCTTCGAGATTTTTTCTGGTGGGTCTTTTAGTGTATTTACTGGCTCTATTATTGTTGATCCAGTTCCCTTTAGTGGGTTAGGATTTATTCATGTTTCCCTTTGAGTGTTTAGGCCATCTTTAGGGAATTCTGGTGGTCCAAGAATAATTACATTTTCATGAACAATTTCTGCCCGTTTGGTATGAGCCAATGTGAAATGGTCGCTGTCCTTTTGTTTCTCCTTCGTAGGGATGAAGGCATATCTAGTCGATTTGGTTCGGAGCCATGGGCCATATTGAAGTATGAGATTACCATAATTATTCCTTTACTTTGAGAAAAATGCTCTTTCTAAATGGATGAGGTGTCCACAATAGAAACAAATGATTGGGAGTTTCTCAAACTCGAATGATATCCATGTGTTGGCGCCATCGATATTCAAAAACATTCCACTCACCAGCGGCTCTGAAACTTCTATTACGACTTTAATTCAAACCTCGGGCCCCCATTGGATAGGTTCAGAGAGGTCCCAATCAACAAATTAGCCAATGCAGTCCCCAATTTCACTCATAACTCATTCTGTTCGTGCGTGAAATGATATTCCTTTGAGGCGTATACAGAAGGGGGACTGGGTAAGATTAAAGTTCTGGATATCTCCCCCCTTGTATTATTCTATTAGGATGAGTTGATTATTGAATAACCATGGTCTACCTCTCAGGATTTTATCTTTATCTCCCTTGTGGAAGAACTCAAAAACAATGTGATTGTTCCCTGCTTCTCGAATAGCTACTCTAGTTTCCTGTATCCAATGATTCTGGAGGGTGTTTTGAGGGCCCCTTGGTTTAATGAGATATTTTCAATGAACTTTCCGACCACCAACAGAGACATGCATTTTTTCCAGAGTGAATCCTTATTTCTTCGGGCCTTGATTGCCACCTTCTCTTTGTCCTTCAGGGAAAACCTACTCTACTGGTTCACTATATTATTCTCCATTGATCAGTGTTCATGGGGTGATTTATAGATCCTTAAAAGGCTCATGGTGCTTTGACCTTCATGGGGAAACAGGTGGTGGTCAGGTTGCCACAGCTGGACTGGTTTCATAGCAGTGTCCAATATCACATCTGGGACATCAAAGACTGGATTCGCGGCCCGCGTCTAGCAAGGAATGACCAGGGCCAACCCTGTCCAAGGGACACACTGTCCAGGCCTTGTCCAAACAAGGATCCCTTGGATAGGCTACCCCACTCCGCGACCTTCTTCCGTTCCCTGGCATGCATGATCAAATCTTCACGAAGTGCCTTTGTGATCCACGGTAAAGGCCTCGGTGACCTAATATGCTCCCGGATAGAGCTCACCGCGAAGCACAACAGCGTCCGTGGGTCGGCACCACGTAGTGGACACTTCGAGATCATCTTCGCGGATGAGGCTTTGCGACTGATTCATCGCAAGACAGTCGCAACACGTAATGAGGGTTCAAGGATGGGGATTCGCGACCGGATCACTCATGATGATCCTCACATTCCCCTTTCGATCTCTCCACGAGGCACACCACCAACTGCGATGCAGTCCAATGCGGCAGCCTCTTCGCGATCTGGCTTAGCGGTAGCAATTTCTCGACTCACCATCCACTTCGCGATAAGTGCTTCGCAAGAGGAGCTTCGTGGCATGAATCTCTTGATTTGACTTTCACGGCCAGTGAATTGCGGAACGCATCCAGGACTTCACGCTCAGATCATTGCAACAGGAATCATGTAACATTTCTTTCGTTGCCCGTCAATTGCGGAGCTGGAGAGTTGAAACCACATTGAGGCCTTTTTCATACCATGTAACCCACCGCACCGAGGGGATGATGAAAGAGACCAAGCGGAAATCTGCTTCCCCAATCATCTGAGGTCAAGATCTAGAATCACGGTTCCCTTGAAAAAGATCTGGATTCAAATCCTGGGAACCATGAGGACGTGATCTTCGCCGTGGTCTCCGATATCTAAAGTTTTCTTCCAGATCTGAGGGGGGGGGAGGGGGCGTCGCAGATGCAGATCGAAAGAGGAGGGATGGAATTATGAATTGAAGATGGAGAGAATGCTAGTGATTCACCAAGGCCTTCAAATCGGAGAGGAATCAGAATCCCCCAATGAAGGAGGACACATGCGGAACTTTGATTCCATGAGTACACCAGGGAAACTACGAAACCTAGAAGAATCTCAGGACTATTGTTCTTGATATTATTATCACATATATCACGATTTACAGACTTCTAGAATGTAAATCATGATTTACATATCATGTATATTCAATATATATATAATAGATAGATAAATGAAACGAAATAAATGGATCATGGAGATGGTAGGTCGTACGTATGCATGAACGTTGTTTTCCTTTCCTAATTGACTTGAATGGAAGTAAGTAGATGACATATATATATATATATATATATATATAAATCCAGTGCAATTATTATGTCATATGTTTCATTATTATCCATTATATACACCTTATAGTCATTCTTGAATGGTTATCATGGAGAATGAATCTCATCGCGTCGTGGAGACTGTAATCCGTACGTACGCACGAGCAATGAAATCAATCCCATATTTATTGAAAGGAATTAGAGTGGATGATATAATATATCAAAATTAGTATCATGTTATAATAATAATATATAGATATTCTTTACACCCGTATACCCATCCATGTAAGGTGGTGTTAGAAAAACATATCACACTAGGGCATGGAGACAGTATTCCGTACGTACGCAGGCGCAGTGATTTCATTTTTCGTAGGATGTATGGAAGGTGAAATAGGGTGATTTCATATTTATAAAAACATATCAGTATATAATTAATACTGATGTTATTACTTTATAATTAAACATCTAAATAATAGGAATTAGAAAAAGAGAGAAACTTGAATGAATCGGTAGAAGATATTACCTCCTCTTTGACGTGACTCTTTTAAACATCCTCTTAGGGAACTAGAGTTGGAATTTTGAGAATACCAAAACCTCTATGATATAACAAGAGAGGTTGAGAAGTGAAATTGGTAGGTTTTGGCGAATCATTAATGCTCAATGTTGTATAAGGATGAGAGGGAGGAGGATCCCTTTTATGAGAGAGGAGAGGGGCAGTTTTGGAATCCTCAAAAATATTAATTTCGTTTTCATTCAAACCCCACTTAAGAACATCCAAATGATTAAAATCCGAAGAATAGATCAGATAGATTTGTAATATAATCATCAAATAAAATTTATACATGTTGGAATTTTATTTTAATCCTTTTCAACATGATTTATCCTTATTTAATCTATTTAATTTTATTTGTGGAAATAATATTCTAAATTTTAAATTGTTATAAATAATTACATATGTGTTGTGAATTATCAATAATTGGTTACTTTATGACATTTTAGAAAATATAAATATAAATTTATAATTTTTTTAAATTTTTTTGATTTTTAAAAAATTTAATAATATGATATTTTTTTAAAATAACAATAGTGTTAATTTAGACACTATTATTTTAGTTGAATTTAAAAAAAATCCGCACAGAGTATATTTTAGAAAAAAATTGTTTAATATATTCCTAACATGTCATATTCATCTAGAAAATTTGTGGATAATATTACTTAGATCATATAATATTTATTTTAATATTTATAATACCATTTATTTCATATTTCTCTAAATAAAGAAATTACTAAATTATTTTTGTATATTCATTTAATATATTTATTAGTTGCATAAAAATTAAAAATAAATAACTATACCGATGATGAATCTAATATCTTTCAAAATAATAATTTTAATCGAGTTTATCATCTTAAAATAACAACATGTAAATTGTTATATTTATTAAATTATGAAAGTTACATCTTTGACATCATTTAAAATAAAATAATATAAATGTCATAATTGCTTTTATAAAGCTCCAAATGGTCAAAAATTAGACCATTGGATGGTTATGGTTTATTTATATATGAAAAATATGTTTTGGTCAGATTTTGCGCCTTTTAATGGGTATTATTATTTTAATAATAACTATATTACTGATTTTACACTAAATAAATAATTTCTGCATCATTAATGTATAAGATATTAAGGTAATTAAATATCTTATAAAAATTAAAAATAAATTACCATAAAAAAGGAGAACATTTTTGCTTTCAATTGAGTATTTATAATTGAATTTATATTCTATATATCCTTGTATTAATGATACATTAATTATTAAAGTTTGAGTGAGACATATTTCACTTTCGTTAAATTAAATTAAATTAAAGGTCTTAATCACATCAAAGTGGGTTAAAATGGATTCCATTTCGACCCAAATATAGTTTTGGAATGGAATATAATCATCCAATTATATTAATAAATTTGTTAGAGTAATTTTATAATATTATATTTACCCTTAATTACCTGATTTACCTTTAACTATGATAAATAAAATTTACTGTAGTTACTATTCATATTACCCAAAAATAAAAAGTAGCCTATTACCATATTTTGGACCAAATGATTCCAAAAATGGAATCGATTTTTCCAAATTCAAATCACAAAAGTTTCAGCAATTAATTAAAAATTAATCCACTTGTTAAGAAAACATGTTTTAAAAGTTAAAACATTGCAAAAGAATAAAATGATTTTACCTATTAATTCAACGTAAAATAAAATATAATGACATAAATTATATTAAATTGTAAAAATATATTATATTTATACTTTAAAACAATTAAATATTGTAATTTATTCATATAAATTATTACGATGAAAAGGTTTTTTTTAAATTAAAATATATCATGTATTTACTATTCACCAAAATATGAAAGTTATCAGAATAATATGAAAAATTTATTCAATGTAAATTTTTATACCCTGATTCCAATGAAAATTTTATTTTTTTCAAATTGAACTTATAATCATGTCAAAAACTAGATTAAACGTTGTTTTCCATCAAAAGGCGGTAAAACTACATTTTTTTTAATAAAATTATTTTACCCGAAACATTTATTTTGTTCTCATACCATGTTCTAGAAAATGTGTAAGATGAATAATAATGTTATAAATATCAAAATTTAGTTAGTACTATTTATAAATGTTAGTTTATAAAAATATGATAACTATATATCGTTGTTTAGTAAAACTCGGTATTGTGTACAACACACGCTATGGAGGAAGGTCGTGATTGCGTGTAATGCAAGAAAAGTCAGGGTTGCGTGTAGTGCGAGCTCCCTTTGGTGTTGTGTATAACATAATAAAAACTTATTTCATTTATACATTAAACAAAATCTATACATAATGTTGCGAAAAATAATTTCTATAAAACAAACTTGAAATTGTGTGTAACACGACCCAAGAATAGTGTTGCTTATACTGAAAGATAATACGATGTTGCAAATACAACAAGCTAAAATTGGTGTAGTGTAAAATAGAAGACATCAAGGAAATTAAAAAGGATATATCTCATAAAATCTCTATGGGTTACAATCTCTACCTTTGGTCTTTCCATGATCATTTAACACTTCATCTAATACTCTTGGGAATAATGGTGAATATGTCATTCCTAAAGAACTAATATATCTCGAGATCCAAAACTTTAATGATAGGAGTGTGCATCTATATTTATCAAAAAACATTTTTATCATAATTTATCCAATATGAATAAATCCTCCTGTTGTGAGATAATAAATTTATCTCACAGACATTATCTAAACATTAAAATAAAATTTCTTTAAATGGATAACATTATAACCCTATAAAAATATGAAAATTAAATATATTAAAATATGGTCACAAAATCTTCTTAACATTGACCCCTAAAATATCAAAAATAAGCTCTTGGTTGTCACATTCCAAAAATGTGAATACCCTGATCGCATATTCTCTTCAAACATAGTAATATCATGAATTAACATAAATCCTTTTGGAAAACATGAATTCGTACTTATTTAGAAGATTATTGTATATATTTCATAAATCCATGATGTTTTAAACATAATTTATTATGAAATAGAACACTATTTCAAAAAATAAATAATCTATTCTAGGGTAATCAGTACTACACAATCCAAATCGATCATCTCTTTATCCATTATAAACACAATTGTCCCAATATCGTGAATAGATTAAAGGACACCTTCTCTTATTTGAATATATCACCTTTACATTAAACAACATTCTTATTCTTCATCACAATTCAACATATCCTTTTGAATACATAATGATTTCATAATACAAAAAAATGTATATATTTAATGATTAATATTACATAATTAGAAACACAAGTATTTTCCATGTAATTTTTATAATTATATTGAATTACTATGTGTCTGCAAAAATTGACGACGCGTGATTCTGAGGCTAGGTGTTCCCAGAATAAATTTCTGAACATTTTTAAGGTACATTCGGTTTATGTGTAGGAGAAATTTTCAATATTTTGAACCGATGTTCGGATTAAAAATCCAAGGGAAGCATTGAATCCATAGTGTTGGGATTCCCTTGAGGAGGCTTCACATCGACCGTAGTAGGTCAAGAGAAAAATTTAGATTTTTGAATTTAAAAAATTATAATAAAATAATTATGTTATTTTAATCCCTCATTTAATTTCCTCCAACGGACAAGCGGCGGTGGCTGGGCCAATGACATGTCATGAAATTATTGGATTGACCTACAAATCCATTGTAACCATGTTGTTGGAATTAGGAAGGTTCTTATTAAATGAACCACCATTAATTCCACATGTATTACTCACTCTTACCCTCTCTTATTTGTATGGAACTTAGGGAGGAGTCTTGGAATGACTTCACCATAGGATGATGTTCTGATAATGTGCCATGATTCCATCCACATAGAGGATGGGACCAGTTCCAGTGAGCTGTGATGAGCACCACCGAATCATGAACTGAGGATTAACGATTGAGCAGAACCATTGGAGGGTTATTGTGTGAACAACGAACACTAACTCTTACTAAATCGTTGGTGTTCTCCAATGATATTGAGGTAGGGATTTATCTTGTTTTAATTTCATATGTTTTTTGAATCCTATTCTACCCTCCGACAATCAATCTAACGCATAGGGTGTAGGCCAATCAAACAAGGCCCGAACCCTACTCTACTTGTTTTAGCAATGTGTTCTTTGTGGGATTTTGTTCGGATTAGAAAAATTTCGTAACGAAGAGACAAGAGGTGGAGAGGGTGTCCCGAGAGGTCTATTTGAACCTCCTAATGGAATGAAGGACCACCAGAGCTCACCCTGTGATAGCAGAAGACCGTAAGAGTGGTACCGTCACGTCAGCACCGGCGACAGGAGCCGGTTGGAGATGGCGGCGGCCAGCACCAGCCAACCGTAGAGGAGGCAGTGCATCGTTGCATGCTGCAAGATGAGGAAGCCACAACATTTCAGATATAGTGATTGAGCCAGGGGGTAGCATCAGATGACCATGGAGGCAGTACCGGACATCGTCACGCACCGCTAGAGGAGGTCACGACTCGAAGTCATTGTGGTGGAGGGACCCACCCCCTGTAGGGCTTGTGAAGACTGAGAAACACCACATGGTGCCACCGCATCACAAACCGAACATTCTCTTGACTGTGAAGGAAAAACCGAGGGACTCCACCCATGTCGCCTAGGGCGGCCCCCGCTCCACTATTTCATCCCTCCTTGGGATGGGTAGTGCATACCCATCAGGCTGTGCCTAGATAGTCCAGGTCACGCGAGGTGAGTGGGTCGTGCCCTTGTGGGCTGGGCTGCACCCCCCTATGGGTCGTAATGGACAAAGGCTCAATGGGCTGAGCCCGCCGTTGCTGAGCCCATCCTGGTCAGGTCGGCCCAGATAGAGTTTGGTCTGGTCGGACCAGACCCTGACCCATCCTAGCTCAGTTTATTTAAAATAGCCATATCTTGTGAACCAGACATTTGTTTGAAAACCCGTCTAGAGGGATAGTATCCATGGAGCGAGACAGTGTTTTTGGTATACTCCAATTGTGTTTTGGAGTAAGATGTAGTATGGATGGGTTGGATCAAACCTGAATCCAACCAGGCCCATTGAACTAAAATGCTTATATGTCAAAAACAAGGTGTCGAATTGACACCCCGTCTATCACGTTGGAACCCTTTTGACATGGGAGTACTTTGAGATACTTCTTCATGAAACATATTTCTGGTTGAAATATGACCGATGCCTTGAGGTGCGGTTCTCAAAGAATCAAGCGTACTATGAGCGCGAATCCAGTGGCTAGGAGTGAGGCAGAGGTCATAGATAGGTCATACGTAGGTTAGTACCGAGCGATCCTGTTTGGGTCAACACTGATTTTGTGTGGGTCACATCCAGTGTGGGTCAGTTCTTAGTGGTCCTATGTTGGTCATCACATACTGATCCCATGTGGGTTAGAACATAGGTGGGACAGTGGGGGTTAGTACCTATCGATCCTATGTGGGTCAGGCTCTGTATAGTCAAAAGTAGTGCCTATCGACAGAATAAGATAATCTAGCATCTCGAATAATCATATGTACTTATGTGATTTACTTATATACCTTGTGTTAGATGTGTCTTTTACCTTCATGTTGTTACCTTAGTGGTTTTACCTTTGTAGTGTTACCTTTGTGTTAATTTCATTATGTGGTGATACCTACATGGTGTTACCTATGTGGCACTGTCATCTTCGTGGTGTTAACTTTGTGGTTCTCTTAACATCCTCATGTTACCGTCTTGGTGTTACCTTTGTGGTACTTTCACATTCATGGTGTTACCTTTGTGTTGTTACTTTTTTGTTATTCATCACTCGTGGATAAGTTGTGAAATGGCTCTGAAGATGGCGCCTTATGTTTTATAATGTATGAGAAGTTTAAATATTGATATCTTAGGTATATGTATGGGAATATAACTATGTAGATTTGTTGACTACTTCATGCTTTGTGATTGAGGTCAAGACCTTTGGGGGTCTTGGGGTCCCTACTGAGTAATGTTATACTCACCCCTGCACAGGCTATGCCCGCACCATGTTATGTCTTGTGCATATGATTGATAGTTTTGATCGAGGATGAGAGAGCCAAGACTGAATGGTGCTAAGTGGTGGACCATTTGACGTGACGTGCCATAGTGACTACTAATTTTGAGTTGTACCTACCCTTCAGGTATTATCGTTAGTGGAATATCCAAGAGCTGTTTTTTTCTATTTTCAATTGAACTTGTACTTTTTAGTTGGTCTTGTATTTTATCCCATTTACTTTTAACAAACTTTTACTTCAGTAGTTTAATTTGTGGTTGCATTTGAGATTTTCTGGTTGTACAGGTTTAAAGGCAATGCCATCCCATTTTAGGGATATTCCTTTCCAGGTCTAGATGCCATCCCTTGGACTATGGAATCTGGGGTCGGGGTAATCACAACACGGGCTTCGGGGGACAGGTCATGAAAATAATATTTTAATTCCATAACATATACAATTTATTCGACCATATAGATTCTTTACCTATTACTCAAAATTCATAATCTTATTTCTTATTACACATTTTACTAGAATATGATATTTCAATCATATATTGAGTTTCCTCAACCAACATTTAATCATGATTATAATGTTTCAAATAAAATAAATACTATTACAGCATCCCATACATTTCACTTTTGACTTACTGTCTCTTTATCTTTAGAATTATATCCTATAATAGTTTGGGATTCCACATTCCCTTCATGTGATCTCTACACATGACATAGATTTGAATATATCCCATAATTTCTATATATAAAACATTAAATGGTAACCCAGATCCTTCTAGTTAATTCTATTGACTAACACTATAAGGCTTAATGTGTGAAAGAATTATCATTACAAAAAAATTAATGAAAAAAATTACTTATAGGATGTTTTAATCATGAAACCCTACATCATTAATCTATGACACCTTTGGTTAATCATAATTTTAAAATTACACTTGTATTTAAATCTTTCAAGATGGATCATAAAGTGGTTTTGAATTCCAAAACCATACCCTCTTGGAATGTCAGATCAAGTGTGCACCAAGGCCCATTGTCGTGTACTAGGTTATGCTTATGTCAATTCAAATGCACAATTTCATTGTTTTTACCCAAAGGTAAATTAATGACATATCCTAATTTAATTTTAGTATCCCAATAGAGATTCATTTCAAATAAACCACTCAATCTATAATATACCAACATTCCATGACAATATCCTATACTTTTCCATATCCTTAGACAAATCCTATGAAATTTTTTAGGGTTATCACTATTCTGTTCTCATCCTACATTCCAATGATTGAATAGACATTTCCTTTGATACAAACTATTTTTTCCCAGGCTTTAAATACATTTATATCAATTCAATTTAGAATAATATTCATCACATTACAAAAGTACATTTCAAAAAAACCATAATTGTTTTCTCTCATTGGAAACATGGAACACATTATTCTCGTTTGGTGAATTGCCTTAAATATCTCCACTGATGATCCTCCCCTTTAGTAATCCCACATAATAATATTCTTCATATCATTGTGAATGGAAAGATAAGAAAAGGAGAGCTCAAATGCTCAGTAAGGGTAAATATGTAAATACATTAGAATTACATGAACGTAAGGGTATGAGAATATGAATACTCTTATTATTATTATACTATACATATCAAAGTTAATAAAAATAAGACATTGAATAAATATTGGATGTTCATAAGTAAAAAATCCTATGATAAACAAGAAAATTTACCAATTGATAATATCATAGGCTTGATACATAGAATTTATGGAAAATACATAATCTTGTAACATCCTTCCCTATAAGTCCAAGATGGTTGCTAAAAACATTTCAGTGCACTTTATAGGGACCAAAACTACTAGGAAAGACAAAGGATCACCCCTAGTCATTTTCCTTTCATGATAAGGGATTAGGTTTTTCCATATTCCTACAGTGGACCGGGTTTCCCCATATTCCCATAGTTTATCAAGTTTCCCCATCCTCATAGTAGATCGGAAATCCCCATATTCCCATAGAGGATCATGATAGACTTGTTTCCCATTTTGGATCAAGCCCGTTAACTTTTTTAAATTCATTATATAATTAGATATAAATATTTAACAAATTTATTGGTGGGATATATTTGTCCCACACATATCATAATTAAATAATACATATACATTCCCCAAGATAATAAAATATGCATCATATCATAGAACATAAAATGATATGAATTTCATATACATCCTATCATAACCCATGAAATAATATTTGTATTAATAACAATTACATATTCAAATAATTTTTTTATTCTTTCTTATGGTTCTTCGGGACTATCACATTCATATTTGGGAAATATTTATTGTTATTATCAGTCTCTACAGCTATAGTATTGATATTTAATATATTTTACATCAGAAAAATTACCCTTTAACTTTATTATATAATGATGACTACCTCCTAATCAAGAGTATTATTCTTTTTGTTTAATGTTTTATCTTATGAAATAATTCTTTAAAAGATCGGTATATGGTATACTCTTCTTTCAACTTTTGAATTTCTTCATTCATTAAGTGATTTACTAAAATAGGGTTGTTGATAAATTTTATAACTAATGCACAAATCTGGATCAATTTGAAAAAAATAAAGATAATTTCTCCAAGTAATTAGAAATAACAAATGAATATTTATTTGCATCCTTAAAAATATCACCACAAAAATTCAAATATCTATTTACTTGTTTCGTCGATCTAAAAATTTATTTAAAATAAAGTATTGGTAACATATTTTTATCTTGGAAATATTTTTTTCCAGGATTCATTATATAATATGATCTATATCAATAATTTAAATGAATCTGATTTCTCCATAAAAGTTTCCTAGATTATTTTTTCACATAGATTCAATTTTTTTAAGATATGGAATTAAATATGTAATCTTATTTAATTTTTGGATAGTATAATCTTCTCCCTTATAATCATCAGTATATAAAATATCATATGAATCAAATAAAGTATAAAAAATATCTTATCCATAGAGACCAATATCTTTCGTATCTTTTTCTCTTTCTTTCGCATCATCTGATATTTTCACCACATCAACATTATTATCGATCATTACATTGTTTGATATTTTGGTTTGGGAATTTTGTGCTCATATTTATTCTAATATGATGTTTTTTATTCCCAAATACATCCAACGCAATATCATTTTTGAAATTAGTTTTAAAATACTAGGAGGATGATAAAGATTCTCATGATCATTCTTATACTTTTAACTACTTTTCTAAATTCATCACAGTCCCCAATGTTTCATTTCATTTATTTTGTATATATAACATAAATTATTTTTGAATAGATTTTTTAAGTCTAATGAATGAGACCTTAGACAGTATGATGGACATAACCATATCTACTATGATATACTAGACTTAAGTATTTAATTTGTTTATTCGTTTAGTTAATCACTATTTTTTATGGCTGATAGAGTAACCATTTTCCTATAAAAACACTCTAAAAAGACAATAGAAATATAATTTTTGAAAAATATTGTTTTAAGAATGATTTTATTATTTATAAAATAATGTAATGGAAATTATGAATGTATAATATCTTATCTCAAAAAAATGTTTTTTATATTCTCGATTTGTTTTATCTTATCTATATCATTTAGAACAACAATGTCAGTGTGGATTCTAATTCCACCCAGCTTTTTCATAGTACTTTATGATATATAAATGATAAAAATGTTCAAAAGAACCATATATATATATATATATATATTGGTAATCATTTTTTATTGAAATATGAATCTTTATTTTTATGAAAAATGTCCCAAATAGCATTTAGTTGAAAAGGTGAATTGTATATTTGATTGCTAGGTCACATTCATAGTTATGTGTATACAACAATGAATATATAATAATGTGAGGGGTTTTAGGGAGTTCATTACATTTAATAATGAATTTAGTTATTATGGTTATGTGTCTATGATGAATAAAATGTATGAAACTTTTAGAATTCTTAAAGTGTTTCCAAATAGAGAATATAACCAACTGGAAAGTCCACTAATATTATTCGATAAGATTTTACTACTGAATACATGTGATAAATATTCATATTTAATCTCATATATTATGAAATATTTCCTGAACTAACTATTTCATTAACACATAATAGAGTATTTTTTCTAATACATGGAATCATACTTTCTGGGAAATGGATTTATCGATGATGATTTTGTGTGACCCTCCTATTACATTCTTCCATTATGCTCTAGAAACTGATAAATTATTAATAAAATGAATTCAAAAAAAATAATTATTAAATAAATAATATGTGATATGGAATGGGAATAATCCCAATAGTTATTTATTAAATTATTTTGGTTTTGATGCATATATATGATGTGTCAGAATTGATTCCCTAGAACCAACTGATTTATTAATTTAAATTAAATGAATAAAATTAAAAAAAATAAAATATTAATAAAATTATAATAACATATTAATTGTAATTATTGATAGAATTTTTGAGATAATATCATTGGGGTTTTGGCCACATGGATAAGACATTATAGTTTCTCTCTTTGATGAGATACTTGAAGTGTTATTTCATATTCCATTTTTATTAGTCATATTTTTAGAATAGCATTCTATAATGATTTACAGAATATGTTGACTATCATGTGATTGTACTCATAATCATATGATACTACATATAATTTAGTGAGCACAAATAAATATCTTGGATGATAGATTATGATGATTTATCAACATGTTGGAATTCAATATGTTTATATGTCATTGGTTATTCAAGTCTGCAAGTGTGTATAATGATCCTTAAACGTTTATATTGTTATCAATTCATATCATTAGTCATTTAATTATAAGTACTACCATAGAAAGTGTAAAAATATTTTCATTTAACGGTTTGGTATGATGGGAGCATCATGAGTGATATGTTTTCAATGAATAAGTGATTGGAGGAATTATCCCTTCAATCATTAGGGATGATTATATTTCATCCCATTGGTGGGAATTGAACTATAAAACTAAATTCTATGGTCATGGTGTATTAATTTTTTCATTTCATGAATTCAAATATCAAAATATCATGAATTTAGGTTGATGACCCATGCACGAAACCACCTTCATGAGATATCAATAAAATTAGATTATATTGCCAAAAAATTATTCATTTTTTGTTGTTGTCATTGTATCATTAAATTATTCCCCCCTTGTGATTTAATGCAATAGTAGATGAAAATACTGGACATTAGGATAATAATCCTAATTCCATTTATGAAGAGGACTATATCTCTACACAACATGTGTTTCCAATCATCTTGCTAAATTTTATTTGAATTTAACTATTGGAATAAAAATTACTCTTCCTATTGAGGAATAATTTTTTCCAAAACTGATTGATCAAAAATATTAAATAAATATTTATTTGTAAGATATTGAATATTATAATAAATTATAAATTTAATTAATAATATTTCTTTAAATTTTTTTCAAGAATTAAATATATTTAATTAGAGGAAATAGGAAAAATTCATATGTTTAGTGAAAAATATTTATTCATGAGACTCTAAAATAATATTTTTCATTGTGTGGGTTAACACACACACTATGATAAAATAAAAATATTATTAATATACATGGTATGTGTTATATTATGAAATTAATATTTTAATATGGTATTTTTTTTGATATTAAAAAAATTTAAAACCTTTCATTGGTTCTGTTGATACAAAATTATGTTATAAGAGATAGGTATTTGTATGAGAAACATTAATATACCCACCACCTCTCAACCCATGAGGACCCTCTCCACAAAGAAAATATCATTGGTTTCTATGAAGAACTAGAGTAGTAAAATTTATTATCCTCACTCACATGATAGAGAAACCATGCAATGGTTTATCCAGATGAATGGTATTTTGGATGTGATTAAGGGAGGAATGAAATACGATCAATACTTCTATGATATGATATGGAGTACCATTAGTGACACTTCAAGAACAAAGGATTAAGTGTGGATTTCTACTAGGACTCTAATAATATATCCTCACACCCAAATTATATTTAAATAAATCTTCATTCATATGACCAACCACTTCCTTGAATAAATATTATCTGACTGATTCATTTGTTGTTATAAATTAATTATAAATTTGATAGGAAAGATCATATATTGGTTAGATTATATTTTTTCTTGTTCAGTAGAGTGTATTAATGAAACATTATGACTCTACATTATGTTGTTGTTTAGAATTAATTGGATATGATTTGAAATCCTTATTGTGCATAGTCTTGATCCAATTCTGCTATGGTCAAAACCCTCATGTGGTATCAGAGAGGTCACACTTGAATATTTAATTTTTAATTAAATGTTTATCAATTTACACATAGAATGACAATTTTTAATTTCCTAAAATTCATTTTTTAATATGATGTTTTATATTTATTCAATATTATCATTTATATGAATAATATTTTTATAAAAATAGATGAATTACTTTAAAATAACCCAATTAGATATATTGGGGATTCTTGGCAGACAGTATTGAAATGCATGTGATATAGTTGGAATGAAATTTCCATTTATAATTGTTCCTTATACCATAATAAACTAAGAATTAGTTCTCCATGTTGTTTAATCAATAACGCATAGTTTATTTATACATAATTTGGTTATTAGGACACATAGAATCATGAAAAAACATATTACACAATGTGTAACTAACAGAAAAACAATATACTACACATGGATTCATACTGGAAAGCATGTGATAAAATATTTGATGTGTATTTATTAAATATTTTAAAGGTAATGAGATTCATAAAAAATGAAACTCATTTTAAAAAATATATATTTGGATGTTTTTTATCTCATAAATTTCCATGGTAAAATATATTCCAACTCTTTAACGATGTATTATGGGCAGACGAGGAGTAATATACATCATGGGTGGAGAGGGAGTACATGTAGTGTATCTAATCCTTTGTGTGGATATATAAAATTAAATAAATTATCCATTAAAAAATTAAAATTTCATTATGTTTGATTTATTTATGGTTCTTGATGTGTGATTTTTTTTATAATATAAAAATTTCATTATTAATTTTCACATAAAATTCAATACTATTTATCATGTATAGGTTATACAAATGTGTTTTAATATATATATATTATTTGCAACAAAATGTTAAATAATAGAATAAATCAATTTTATTTTTATTATTAATCATGAATCATAATATTATATTCATTATAGAAATATTAATGAATTTTTTAAATTATAAATGTAATTTTTTTATTATACTCTTTCTTATATGGTCTTATTTAAATGATTTGTTTCTAAATTAAAAAAATTTAATTATAAATAATGATTTAAACATTTTTAATTAGAAATTTAGAATTATAATAGGAATATTTTAAGATAATTTTCACGAATTTTTCATTTTTAAATGAATAATGATATGAACAGATTTTTTACTGAAAACATTATTTTTTTTCCAGAACATACAAAATGAATTTATATTTTGGAATAGTTTAAAATATTTTCAATTTATTTTTTATGAAACATTATCAATTTATAGCCTCAATAATGACTTTTATTCTTGAATTTGGTAAAAAAATATTTTTATACTAAAAAGGGAATTGTTTTGTAAAAACTCATTTTCAATGTGTTTTACGGTTTTAATTTTAAATTAAATTATACAACTTCCATGAATTTAATTTTGAAAAGGGATTAAATAAATGGTATCAGAAGGTAGAATATAAATTAATAATTACTTTTCAATTTTATTCATTATCAAAAGTAATTATAATAAATATTGTTTACCACTGTAAATGTAAAATATGTTAATTAAGGTTAAAAATAATGTGATAAGAACTATAAAATAATCATAAGATATTACATAATTTTATTGAATGATTATATTTAATCCATAATAATTCAAAATTTATTTATATATCTTATTTCCATTTCTTCATGATTTTGACCATTATATTATTTTTCTGAGGAAAAGTGACAAATTCCATTCTCTTCATTTTAATGTATCTATGTTTTTGAATATTTATAAACAAATAATATGTTAGGTTATAAATGGATATTATAAAATTAAAAGTTTTTTCCCTTTTTAATTTACATTGAATTTTTAGTTGTAAAGAATTAACATAAATTCTAGCACAACACATAAACTGTATTTATTCAATTGATGGGAAAATTAAATGGATGGTTTAAAATAAATTAAAGTAGATATATTTTAGTGAGTGATGGTGTCCCTAAAATTTAGTAGTCTAGAGTAAAATATTTGGAGTGTGTGAAAATTTTATATGTTAATTCCATACTATCATGACATTTTTAATGTCAAATTAAATGAATATCATAACATGTGATTGTAATGACATTTTATGTGAAATAATATATTATTAAATGATTTAAAATTCATAAAATTATATATTTTTAAAATTGATTGAAATATGGTTGAAACTATGATCCAATGTTAATATATTAAATATTTCTCCTTTTATATTCACTATCTTGAACCCTAGAGAGTAAAAATCATTGCTTCTTGAGTATGTGTCATAACAGTTACAAGTCGTGGGGTGGTTAAACCATATGATGAGAATAAGAAAAACCCTAATCATGTAAAAGATTTATTATATGATATGATTTATAAAAATAATAACTTTCTCATCAATTGAAATCAATTTGGATAATTTTTAACATGAAAATTAATTTATATCTAATCAATTGTTTAAGAAATTGAAAGTGTTCCCCTCCCATCACTTATAAAAGGGAACCAAATATATTTATATCATCACATGACAAAATAATTTTGGTTTAGAAATTACATACAAAAATACATTAATTACTTATATTACATAACCAATAGGCAATGTTTTGATTTTATAATCCTCCTATGATTTATTTTGTGTAAATCTAAAGAGGTTTTCTGAAGAAAATGAAGCATTCTTAACAGAGAGTTTTTGTTTTATTTTTTCATCCACCACATGCTTAGTATTTTTTAACCATTCAATACAATATAATATGTATATTACAATTATAAAGATAGTATTTTGTTAATGGAATTATTTATATATATCTACAACCCCCATAAAATAGGAAATGAATCCACTATTCTTGTGTACAACAAACTATCGCCTCACGAACCGATGTAATTCATTTTTAATAACTAGCACTCACAATTGATTATAACGATGGAATTAATGTATATATATTATATTAATGATATATGTATCATTATTTTAATTCAGTATAACAAATAGATTCTCACATATCTATTTATTGAGAAATGATAATGCCTTTTGTGTTTCAACAACCACCACATTGCGATGGGATTCATTTTTCATCATTGAATCACATGGTTAATATATATATTTGAATTAAAAAAATAAAATTGTACTTATTATATAATTAATATTATTTAATGATATAATATTACTAATCTTATTTACATCATGATCAATGAAAAATGTAAATGTGACCTATGAATATGTATAACCAATAGTCACAATGATTCTAATGTAGTTCATTTTTCATAACCATATTTAATAGATGAAGTTAAAAGTATAATAGATAAATAAAGATGATAATTATTTCATTATTTTAATTTCTTATGTGGTGAAATAAGGACCAATTTTACCATAGGGATCCAAATGAATTCATATGGGAAATATGAACCGAATATCATCAAAACATTCAATGTTATCTTAATTGATTACGTTATTGTATATAACCTCATGTTAGATAAAATAAATAAAATAATGAACATGAAAATTTTCCTAATGAAATTAAATAATTAATATATATTTTATTTATAAGTATAAATAACATACGTGACGAGTTATACTAGTTTTATGGGACACATTACATAAAATCCATTTATAAATGATTAAATGGTTAGTTTTCTAAATCATTCTATTCCATGTAAATATTATTTAAAAAAATTATAATTACATATATAGACATAGAATAAATTTAAATGAAATTTTATTTTTATTTTGACATTCATATAATGGTTTTAAAAGGGAATCCTTTTATCCAAAATTTTTTGACATTCTCTACAAAACATAAAGTAAATGTTCTATTTTAACGTATACAACATCAACATTTTTTACCACATCAACAAAAATTATTTTAGGTTTTTTTTTCATTTATAATTGTTCAGTATTTAATAAAATTAAATCTCTCTATCTATTTATGATGGCTATTTTTGTATTATAAATGGGGTTTTGAAAGGAATGTGTATTTTGATCTTCTAAAATTTTGGAAATATGATTTCAAAGGAGTTTTCAATTGTATTATAGTGACCTTATATTTTCATAAAAATAAATTACTCTGATTTTTCAAAAATATAATACATTACACAAAAACATGCCCAGTTACCATATAAGTCTAGTGCATTTGGAAACATAGAATAAATTATTCTAATTTAGTGAATGGTATTCAACATCTCGCATAATGTTATTACCTTTTATTACCACAAACTAAAATAATTCGTTATATACAAGGGAAAAGAAAACTTTTGAAAAAGGGTGACCATATATGCTCAATAAGGATAAATAATGGAGACATGTAATCATAATCATTTGAATAAGGGTGTGAGAAGAATATCATGAAAATAGAATATCATACCCTGTATATCAATGACCATAAACCGGAATCATGTCATAAATTTTGGTATTTCATAAGATATGAATCATAATGAAATAAAAAACATGACCAATGAAAGCGTAACATTGGAATAAAACCTAGAATTATGGAATACACATAAAAATAATAATGGAATATCTTCAGTAGTAAAGGAATCACTACCAATCCCCTCTTGGTAGTATGAGTTCACTCCCCATACCATATTTTTTGTAATGGATCACACCCAATGCCATCTTGTAATTCATGTATCACTCCCATAACCATATTAGTAGTCATGGATCACTCCCTTAAACATCTTGGTTGAAATGGTCATAGATGTATATCTCATGAGATATAAATCATTACCCAATGCATCATAGGGAGATATAATTCCAACCCACGTCATAATGAAATCTTATATATGTGTTCCACACTATCATAATGAAATCATATCGTAACTAACGATATGTAATGGGAATCATAAACAAGTAATCATATCATGACATGTGGAAATGATAAATGTTTATAAATCATTTAATCAAAAGGATGACCCATGAAAATAATTATTTTTCTCAACCATCATGACATTAACAAATAAACTATTTGGATAAATAACATTAATGGTATTCTTGAATTATAACAATGTATGTAATATTATATGGAGAAGTATTTTGGAAGAACACTTGGATCATGAATATTCTATACAAATAAAATTTTAGAACATAAAAACATTGAAAACTCCTTCTTTTGAAATCAATTTGAAATCATGTACAATAATTATGAAAAATCATTTAGCACAGTTCATGAGGAAAATATACTTTCCTCCTTGCAGTCATTTACTTTTTTGAAAATGTTGTGAAATTTTTAAAGAAAACATTTTATTTCAAAATAATGTTTTATGGATGTAAGGGATGCTTAAAGATTATAAGGAATCATGAAATAAAAATATAAATTCATTCTATATATGTTAAAAAGCATTATTTTCCAACTTTTTCTGGAAATGTCAATAAGTATATTGTTAGGAAATTGAAAAAATATTTATTTCAAACCATTTAATAAAAATTAATAAATGGGTATAAATTACATTAAAAAATATATAAGAATATTAATAATATTTTGGAATACAATTTTAAGAATCATTAACATGGAAGATAAATATTCCCCAACATATACTTATTTAAAAAATCCAAAATAAAAAAGACATTTCAAAATCAACCCTTAGAACATTATAATAAGAAAAATCATATTCCCCATAAAATAAAAACAATTATCTATACATTAAAATAACATAAATTTATTTATAAGACACAAAAATAAATTAATGGGAAATATATACACCATGTATAAGAAACAAATTGTGTATAGGGAATGTGTCTCATAGAAGTAAAGGTGAGATTAAAATATGGTATCATAGGTCTGATTCCTTCAGTACATCTTTGAAAATCCAATATAGTAGTTTTAATAATATTAATAACTTTTAACATAATAATAATAATATTTATTATATCATATATGATTAATATATGACTTTATATTACCCGTTTATTAACATATCCTTATTAGTGTAATGTTTCGGGTAATAACTGCCCTGTTAATCTTATGTGATTTGACTTGGAGTACTAGATTATCATAATTATATCATGATTTAATTTATTAATAATATAAAACATGATATAAATATTTTATATTTTATGTATATAAATATTTATAATTATCATTAATGATTAATTAAATACACCATTCATATAGATGGTAGGTCGTACATAAGCATGAATATTGTTTTCATTATCTTATTAAATTAAATGAAAAGAATGTGTAAGATGTATTATTATTATATAACAATTTTAATATCATATATAACATATATATTTCTAATATTCATCCTTATTAAAAATCATGTAAAATATAGCTAAATAACGAGTAACATTACATAATGGATATGGTATGCTATACATAAGCACAAGAGACATTATCATTTTCCAAAAATATAATATGGTTAAAGGGTAGAAATGATATTATTATTATATGTGTGTAATTATTTTATAAATACTATATAATAAATAAAAACATCATAATTATTAGTCATAAAATATGGTGATGAAAAAAATATTACACCATGGCGTGGATATGATAAGTCGTACGTACCAACGCATGGTAATATTGTTTTTCATAGGATGGATAAAATGAGGAATATGGTTTTACCATATTCATAATAACATCATATTTTATATTTGACACTGGATTTATTAAATTATTATGGAAACAACAAAATAATTATAATTAAAAGAACAAAATAAATTGAATTCGATTAGTAAAAAAATTCCATCTTTTTCGGGTGGACTTGATTTGGATATCCTCTTAAGGACACAAGGGATTGTATTTTTGGAATACCAATACCTCTATAACATAAATAATAATTTTTAGAGGAGACTTTTCAATGGTTTTGTTGAGATATAAGGCTCATTGTAGAATTTGGAAGTCCGGGACGAAGTTCCCATTTATAATGGAGGGGATGTGCACTCTAGGAAACTCTTAATATATTAAATTAATATAAATTGATTTTCAATATAAAATTTATCTATACCGAGTAATTTATAATATTAAACGAGTATGAGTCCAAATAAACCTTAACAATGATTTTTTAGATAATTTTATATAATATTATTAACCTTATCTTTTGGATTTAACCCCTTAGTTAAACTCTTTAACTCTTACTGTGACAACATAGATTTTTTACAATATATGGATAATATAATTACAATATAATGATAAAAGATCCCCAAGTGGATCAATGATGACATATTAAAACTTAAGAAAATTATGTTTCAGAAATATTTATTTTTTCTTATTTTTATATCACATAATAAAATATTATTTCTTTTATAGTATCATTAATGTCAATTTAGAAACTATTTATTAGATATCTTTTTAAAAATATCGTAACGACATGATTACATCGAAATAAAATTTATAATATATATATAACACGTCTAATGTATCTATATAATTATTTTTTTCATTAATTATTTAAAATTGTATTTATTTTAATTTTATTAATATTAATTACTTATTATTTCCATTAATTAAACAATTATAGAATCATTATTATACAAAACCTTATTTAAATTATTTCATTTCTAAAAATATAAAATAAAATATCAGGATTAATATAAATTTATTATCTTTAATATTACTAATAAAAGTCACCATTTTCTTTTTAATAACCCAATATTAATAATGATTTAAATATTACAATTTTCAGTATAACATTTTTAAAATATCTTTAAATAAAATAAAATAAATTTAATATTTTTAAACAAGTAGATTAAAAAGGATATAATTTTAGATAAAGTATTATTTTATTATAATACCTCTTATCTGATGAAATGAGGTCATGTTTTATGGTAATTATTTAATTTTATATTATTATTTTTACATTTAATTACTTGATTTAAACTTAATCGCTTTAAATAAAAATATACTAAATATACTATTAAAAAAATATTATTTGATCATATTGGACCACAAATTTTATACTCATCACAATAAATTATGTTTTATTTTGAACTTTAATTCACAGAAATATATAAATTATGTCTGATGCTATTCCCACAAACATGGAAATATTTAATGTAAATTGAATGATCAAAAGTTCAGTTCGTTTTTATATATATTTTTAATATAAAAAAGATTCAATGGAAATAAATTATATTAATATATGTATACATTATCTTTTGTTACATTAAAATAATTTTAAAATATTATAATTTTAAAAAATTAAAACACATTGTTTAACTACGATGTGGTATTTTTCACTATTTATCATAAAATATAATTTCACAGAAAATACTTAAAAGTCACCCTATGTTAATTGATGCAATTTTAATTAAAAAATGATGTTTGTTTTGTCACATTACATTTCTATTACTTTCTAATTTTTTTTATTGTTTATAGAAGGACAAAAAATGTAGTTCTTCTATGAAAGTTGTATTTCTAAACATATTAAGGCTTTACCAAAAACATATAAACTCCACTGTCAATATGTTTTATCTACGTGAAAACATTTTAAATTTCGTTTTTACTATTCATATTACTTTTTTAATGTCTAGGTTATAACCATCACATTTAAATTTTTATAATAGTAAATTGTTATTCAACCGAAACTCAATGTTGCATGTAACGTAGGTCAAGTAAGTTATACTTGTAGTGAAACCATCTCTTCATGTTTCATATATCATAATAAAAACATAATGATTTTATAAATAAAAAAAATTATTCATTATTTTATGAAGTGAAAATGTTAAGATATTAAATTTATTAAAAAAATCACAAAAACCTGGTGTGTTACTTGCATTATGTAAAAAGATTCATAATATAATTGTTCTATTTATTATATGTTACATGATAATTAAATGTGATGAGTGGTGAGCCTAATAATTCTTATACATTTGTTTATCTGGATACATCTTAGATGAAAGGTTATACCGATATAATGTATATGATGGGTGTGCCCCAAGAACACTCCATTGTATTGTCTAATGTTCCATATCTCTATATGAAATAATTAGTTAATTTGTGAGGGAGGTTTCTTTAATGGATTTAACTGGGATGTAGTTATTTCTAACATGGGTTATGAATAAAATGATCTCATTTTCTTAAAAAGAGTTTTTATTTCACTTCTATTTTGTTTAATGGATTTCACTGATAAAAAAGTTTTATGTTTTTCATGTGAATATTACTTATTTCATTACCTAAAATAACGTTTTTGGTAACGGTAAATTTTATGTGTAATTTTAATCTTTTCAATGGACTATGTAATTTTATATTCTAATGTACCATTATGAACATTTTATTACATTCCACATTTTTATAAATTTTTCATAGGGTTAAATAATGATTAAAAACAGACACGTTGGCTTGTTGAATGCATTAATGAATAGACTGAAATATAAAAAATATTCAATTTAAAATTGTTACATTTTTGATAAAATGGATACTCTGATGTTGTGTCCCCTTTTAAATATATTTGGGTTTCATGTATGAGTTATTATGTAGTTTTTTTAAATGTAATCCAAAATGATATATTGGGAATGATAGATAGTAAAATCTATTTTAAAAGAACTTGATTTAGTAATTTTTTAGGCTAGGTCATTACATCATCTATAATTAAAAACATATCCATTTTCAATTTATTAATAGAAAATTCAATTTATTTATGTGACACACAATGTTCACTACATGTTGTCTAAGTACATAGTACATGACAAGGACTATTCTAGGTGGTTTCATTTGCTACACATCATTTTTTTCTCAATTTACACACCTCATACTTAACTAAGTGTAAATCAAATAAAATAATTAAATTTATTTAATTTTATAAATTATGTGAATCTCCAAAACAATTTAGATAAACATAATGGTAAAAAATTAGGTCGTTAATATAGATAATTATTTAATTCATGAACATTTTATCATAACTATGGTTATTTTAAATGAATGTTAGATCATCGAGTTAAATGAATTCTGATTTTATGTATGTGAATGATCATAAGCTTGACCAACCAATGTATGGGTTGTATTTATTTTAATATAATTTCTAATATAACTATTTTTATGAAATTGAAATAATGTAATATGTTTCATACCTCCCAACATTATTATATAGGACATTTATGTCCATTTTTTAGTTCATTCAAACCCCAAAACAATTCAATTATTTTTCCTCACCCGATATGCGTTGAATTCAACCTGGATGAGGAGGATCAAGGGGACTATAAAATATAATATCATCTTTTATTTTTCATGTGGTAAAATTTTCTACTTGAAGAAATACTACATCATGAAATGAATCTATTGAATTATGTTTTTAATTATTATTGAGTAAAATATTTCTATTTATATAAATAAATTATTTGATGTAACATTTGGTTATCACATTATTATATATTAATAGAAACCATGTACAATCATAAGTATTCACCAGGTTAGATGGATCTACAAGATTCTAATAAAGACAAGAACACTACAACAACAATTTGAAATTATCATCTCAAAATATTTATTAGAAAGATATTGGATATAATGCATTATTATTATGTTTATTCAGTTACCAGAAACATTTTTTGTGTGTTGGGAATTGATAATGATGGATTTATTTTCAAATTTATAAATAAAAATTTCTTATTTAATAATGATACCTATGTTTCTATAAGTAACTTTTTACTAATAGTATTTATGTTTTGGAAGAAAATCAAATTAATATCATTTTTTTAAAAATATAAGTCACAAGACTCATATAAAACCCAGCCATGGAATAACTCAATAGGTAATTTAAAATGAATAGATTGAAAAAATTATACTGAGATGGATATGAATAATATTTGGAACTAAATATACTTTTTAAATGACATAATTATTCGTATGGTCAAAACAAAAAAGCTCCATTTATTAAAATTTGTGAAAGGGCCACAAATTTTATTTAATTTGTTAATAGATATGTATGTGGGCTATTTTCCATTCATGTGAGGGGTGGATGATCATTCTTTAGTACTTCTACTAATTAAATTAGTAGATACATATATATCTATATAATGTGTTATTTTTTGAAATACTCTGAAAAATTCACGTAATAGAAGAGTGTTGTACAAAATCAAATAGGGAAGAAATTAAAGTAATTATTCTCATGACATGAAGTATAATAAATTAACTATAATTGATTGGTTATCTATAATAGTTTGATATTCTAACTCAAATTACTCATGCATACAAACCATAATGGAATGTTGTTTGTTTTTCTAGGAACCTTAAATTTGTAGAAATTATGAGACCAATAACAAGTCATGAAAATCATCAATTTTATTAATTTGGTTAATTATTTGTGAAAATGACAAATATACAAAACCAGGAAAAAAATAATGTAGAAAATGATATTCCATATGAAATTTTTTATGTTTAGAAAACTATCTTTCCTCAAAAAGGAGTGTGGGATTGTGCATTGTTTGTTAAGTCTATTTTTGGAAGTAAACTATCACCTTGGGGTACTATGTGTATCTTTAAGAAAGAAAAGAATATTATCTATATTACCCATCATATAAGATGTTTATGGATGAAAAACATCCAACATCTATTTAGAGGGATTAAATCTCTAGAAAATATAATGTGAGTTTCATAGAATTTGATGAATTCATTGATCACGATACACATAAGCTATTAAATGAACATATTCCGTAATTTCTAAAGGAAGTGGATTTTCTAGAGAATTAAGTATAACATACGAGATAAATAGTGCTAAATGAGCAGGATAGATATAGTATTCTATTCATTGGGGTCGGTGACATGTTATTATATGACAATAATGACCTAGTAAACTACAAGGAATATGTAAGTTGAATTTATGTATAAAAATGGGTTGAATCCTTGGATTCTAAAATATATTCCATCCAAAAAATCATGTTTATATTTTTGTGGATCCCCCCATATGTGTATATCATATTGGTTAGAACAAGGTATTAAAGAATAAACTCAACAAGGATGGATAATTCAATACCGATAAAGCATAAATGGTTTCAAAAAGTTTTTAATCAACCTCGAGCAATAAAATATCATGAATCCTTTTCAATAATTTATATTCTATAATCCATCACAATTTTACATACCATAAATAATTACCATGCCTAAGAAATTTATAATTTTTATATCAAAAAACCTTAATTAATGGCAACCATCAGGAAAAATCCTATATGAAATAACCATAGGGGTTGGTGAACCCAAAAAATTACAAAAAGGATCGATAATTGAAAATATCCACAAATGGAATAATGGTATCATCTACGTCCTAGGACATTATGTTTCAAGAATTCTTAATAAAATATAGTTTTTTAAACAATTATTGTAATCCTTATGTATGAAAGTGGTTTTTTGGGATTGTAATTATTTTCATGATATAATATATTGCTTACATATTGCTAATTATTAATGAGATGCACATATTACTAGTAGTTAAATCATGTTTAAACTCATTCATGTACACGAAAGAAATAGGTGAAGAAATATATATTATTGGTATGAAGATCCATTATCATTGATATGAGATACTTGTATGAAGTAAAAGAACATATATATAATATATTAGAGATATTTAGTTCAAAACTGTAATGACACAGATAATTATATGGTGTGTTCCTATTTTATTTTTGGAATCAATTTGTGTTTTATCAATGTGTTTTATCTTTTCAAGATATTTAGAAGGTCTAAGAGTCGGATTGAGAGAAAAAATAGGGTACCTACAACACTATGAAAACTACATGATGGATTCACAACATGAAATGTTATATAATGATGTCATGTATCATGGTAGGGCCCTAGGGATATTCTGTCCAAATTTTCCGAATAATGTAACCATGTTTCACACTATGAAATACACATGGGATGTTTTCTTATGTATCATAAAATAGGTTTATTTGTTAAAAACTCCCTCCTGACATCCCCTAGCGTAAATTAGGTGATTTTGGATTGGAATGAAAGATTTCGGTTTTTAGGATCTCTTATGACCACATCTATCACTAGATCGATGCATTGTTTGATCCTACATAATCTACTTTGTAAGGTTATCCCCAGGCATAAAACAAATCCCTATTTATTATTATTTTCTAAAGGTAATCCATAGTATAATAAATTTAGGGTTTATTATAGAAAAATTATTTGTTGAGTTCAAATAAATATGTGATTCTTCATGGGTTATCTACACCATGCTTGAGGTAGGATGGTTTTACCGTGTTGTGGCACTTATATTAATTTGAATGCCTTGATTTTTCTTGAGTGTGAATATGTAACATGTTTTACAAATAACATTGATGTTATCATTATTAGGTGAGGTCTCTATCAATGTAGTAGGCCCCATAGATGGGGATTTTGTTGTGTGAACCTTGGAATAAATTAACATAATTTGTTCGTCAAGAAAGCGCATAAGGATACCTTCATCAGAATTTAGGGTTGGATTAAGACATTTATGAATAATTATTTCTATAATGGAATTATTAAATTATTTAAGGGGTTAGGTGGCGATTCTTACCCTGTATGTCTTGGTTTTAACTCTCACCTTTTCCAAACATTATTCTTATGAGGGTGTGTGTAGCCTATAAGACCCAAGCATGGTAATGATTTCATCTGTGTGTGCATGGATTGTGGGACCCATAATTTTGATTCTATGTATCACCTATATATTATATTCCTTATCATCTGTGAATGTATGGCCATTGAAGTTTATGATTCTAATATATTGTTATAGGGGGCCATTGTGGCTCGTTTATCCCATTGAGGAGGAGTGTTTGTATAATATGATGATAAATATAATGGATATTAACAAAGGAAAGTGGTAAAATGGAATAGAGTACTTACTCAATTTAGATATAGGGTATTATAGTCCTATTCTGACATCTGAGACAAAGAAAAAGTATTATTCCCCTATGGCATGACTCAAGATAAAGTGGGGTATGATGGACTTATAGCATGACCCATGATCAAGATGATGCTCACTAGCCTTGTGGAATGAAATTTTTTTTTCAAATGTATTTTCACATGTATATGTTGTGTCCTTGATGTCTACCCATTTTCTCAAGATCCATTATGAGTTTCAATCTTGAATGAAACTAAATTAGGTAGAGGTGGGTTTTTCTGTAGCTTTGGTTTCCCATAATTTCATGGACCATGATTGTTTACTTATTCAATTAAGTGATTGTCATGGATTGCACAATTATATATATTTTTTGAACTTTTGATAAGGACAAAGTGGTGTAATGATAGGTTTTATACTCACACCCTACACATGAATATTAGGGTGTCTACATTCCTTCTCAACTAGGGGTTCAAATAAAAGCATTTTCCCAATATAGGGCCATTGTCAAGGCGGAGTAGTTTGGTTAAGGTGAGGATGGTGTAGAATTGAGGATCTTTGTGTATATTTTTTTATCATTTATTAATCTATTTTGATTATTGAATATAAATCTACTTCTTAGGGAGATGTTCGGATGTTTTCATGTTTCACCATGATAAGGAGGAGGAGGTGTGGGTTGAAGTTTATCATTGTGATATTAGTGTGTGTTATATTAGAATTATATTTGGGTAACATAGAAAAGAGGTAGGATTCTTTTGGGACATATTAAGGATCCCATTACTAGTATTATCTAAACAACATATAAAGAAATTACTATGTTTCTAGGATTTAGATTGATTTTCTTAATATTTTTTGTTAATGTTAACTGATTTCACTTTGACCGATGCATGTTATTTTAGTATATAAAGTCTCTTGTATATTTTTGTTGGAACATTTGGAAAGTTTTTACGAGGTCATACATTTAGAATAGTATCATAGGTGTACATGTAATGCACTTATTTCCTTTAATTGAAATTGGACTAAATTAATTAAACTATAGTATAAACTTGTTCAGGTATTTCCCCCCAACTAAAATTTAATTAATTTATCCCTATTATTTTTAGTTATTATTTATATGCCTGACTATGCATTTTTTGTAGGTGATAATGATATTTTCTAGCTCAATGTGTTTTCATGTAAATATTATTTGTGTTCATTCATTAGTAAGTCTATTGTTTCCTGATATTTTTAGACAAATTTGGAAAATAGGAAAATAACTCGGTATAAATGATACAAAATATTTTTACATGGTACATTTTCTATGTTATTTTTAAATTCCATGTGCATTTTAGAATGATAAAAATATTAATTTAAAATGGAATTGAAAATCATAAAGGATGTTTGGAATCAAATTGGATGTGAAAATTTATAATTTATTGGATTTTATGGAATCATGTCAAATGAAAAAATTGCTCTTCTTAAAAAAATTGATATAAAAATAAAATGTGATTACATTATTGGTGCATTGGGATGTAAATATTTTAGGCCCGTTAGTCAACTATTATTTCATTTAAGTATGTTCATGTGATCACCTCTAAAATACATTGTTATTTTGAACAATTTGATGTGTGGCTATAAGTGCATATTTTTATGTTTTATGGTTTTTTATGAGTTGGTAGACAAATAGAATTTGGGGTTGGCCATAGAAAATATGTCATATTTTGGATTTTAGAATTTATTAATTAATGACCCACAATAAGGTTGATTTGTTATGCGATTTTTCCTTTTGATAACTATGAGAGCCTTTGGGTTAGATGTAACCCTCTTTTATTTGGGATAGTGAGATAATATTTGGGTAGATACCCATGAGTTAATAACAAGGTTAATGAAATCATACAACTCCATTTAGCGACCCTAGGTTATTTTTCACCCAATGTTTTTGAAATGTATCTTAGATCATGAGATTCAATATTATAGTAGCATATTGATAAATGTGGTGATTAACTATCATTAGATCATCACTAGTTAGTGGAACCATTGAGATTAACCAGACTGAGGAGGTGTGTGAGTGGGTTTTTTTCCATTCCATAAGTGTAGAGAGAGTATGAAATTATGGAACAATGAGATTAATAGTATATGGACGAGGTATTGAGACCTTCGGAGGCAATGCGTGATCAATGGGAGATCGAGTATTGTCTTCTCTATGTGTTCTTCGATTTGTGGATCATGTCGCCAATGTGAGTCTCAGTGTTTCATTTTATCATAAGTAAATGTCATGAAAAATTCACATGGACTTCACCAAATGTTTTGATACATGTAATAGTGTATGATGTGAACCATGAATTTAAGAAATTAAAGGAGATTTTAAGAATTTACTAAGAAGATGAGTATCAAATGTTTCAGTTTTATATTTTGGTTTTCAATCAAAAACCATAATATGCCCTTATAGTGAAAAAAGACCATTTTCATCCTTGATAAGATTGAGATATTGAATTAAGGGGAAGTCATAAGGTGTGTATATAGGGTGTGGTCTTGATAATGAACCAAGAATTACAATCGAATATTGAGTTGTGACTTATGATGTGATATTTATTTTTAGATTTGATGCTCAGATAATGAAATTTGTGTAAGAAGGTCAGAGTTAGAGTGGAATTTCAAATGACAATGTAATTTAAATCATTGGGTGTGATTGGAAACATTTAAATTGTGTAGGGCCTTCCTAAACTACCTTTAGAGTTTGGTGTCTTGAATCATCAGATTTGTTTATGGTGTGATGATGTAGAGGAGAGCAGAAATTGTTTATTAGATTTAATGGAAGATGTACCAGGTTTATGAAGTAGTATAGGAACACTACAGTTATTATCAATTAACTTTTCATTCATGTAGGCAGGGTCAAAAGAAACATATATTTTATAATGGAACATTTAATTTGGAATGTTATAAATATATATGTCCATGTTTATTTAGTCAATGAAGGGATAATGAGACAATATCCATTGATGTAGGATTGATCGATGATAACTCTTATTTGTGCCTCACTGAGTAGAATGTTTTGGGATCTCTTTCTCCATACCAAGGTCATTCCTATACTAACAAATAATAAATTATTGGGATCTATCCTAAATCCCTTGGGTGTTAGGAGGAACTGTCTATCCAATAATATATGTGAGCAACCATCCTTTTGTTGAAACTAATGTGTGATTGAGTATGCACCCAATAATTATACCCTCATTCCAAAGACCCACTGCTTGGCCATCACACTAATATTAATACACTAGATGAAACCATCTTGTATTCAATTTTCTCATTATCGGGAGTCACCACCTAACTAATACTATCATGTTGGATTTCAACACAAGTCACTATAGATCTGCATGATCTAAACAGATCCATCGTTTTCATTCTCAAAATAGTATGGGGCCATCCACATTAAAAATATTCTACACCATTACTTTAATACCAGTTATTGGAATCACTTTCTCTTTCGCTATGTCCATATAACCCCACCACCTAGTCTCTTATGGGGTTCAATCTGAAAAGATTTGGTTTATTAGAGGAATTTACCATCTAATATTCTATGTGGGTCACTATTCTTTTTGGAAAACAGATGTGGGATTGTGCTTGAATCCTAATGAATACTGGTTTATTCTATGGGTTCTTGGGATATCAGGTTTAATATGTGAGAGGTAATGTTGTATTTTAGTTTGGATTGTAGATGAAATTTGTTGTGATGTATAATTTTTCAATGATATCAACCAATAATGATGACCAATGATCGACATAAATACACAAGGGATATTCATCCATTGGTATTGTGAGACTAGGATTAAAACATTGGGTTAAGGAATCAATGTCTAACATACATACTATGGTGATGGAAACCCACATGGAAATGATGAAACTAAGTGGAATGTTCATTGATGATTGGTGGTGTAAGAAATTCCATGTTGATAGGTAGTCTGGTAGATAAATACCCTTCTAAAAAGTATGTGGGGTTAAGAATCCGGTGTAGGGATTTCATGTTTGAAAAGAATACAATTGATTATCATTAAACCCAAAATTTGTATGAATTTTTATCTTATAGTGACAGTAGTTTAACTATTGAAAGAATAAAATAGATGAATTTGAAAATTTGAAACAAAGATAATGAATAGTAGATTCAAATTTACTTCCCTTCAAATAGGCCTATAAAATTAATTTATTTTCATAGGGAAAAATATATTCATGATGAAATAAATTTTGACACATGAAATTTTAATTTGGATCCCAAAAAGGTTAGAAACATGGGACCAAGTCTATAAAAGTTAATCCACTAATAATTTTGAGTGCATAGAAGACAATTCCAACGATGTCTCGGGCCTCATGAAAACGATTCTGATAAAATAGTAGATCAATGGAAGAATGTAGATTCAGTCCATATGCATCCTAAAATGAAGAAAAATACCTAATAATGAATCACAATTAGATCTTACAGAGATCAAGGTTTTTTAATATTCTAATAAAATGTGAAGATAAAACAATAGGATTCGATAAATTATCACCGTAGATGATATCCAATCAAACCTAAATATTTTTATAAATTTCAGATATTAAAACTACTACCTGAAACCCTAACTATGTTGGACATGAGAAAGAGTGTAAGAATTATTGGGATGAAAAATAGACCGTGTCACCACACAAAAACACTCCTCTATTAAAACAACATAACACACATATCCTAAATCTATTTATTGTTTCTTTTTTCAATATATTTTCCTGAGGTCCCCTTGTGAGGTAGACCCCTAACAAACTCCACATAGCTAATGTGGGGATATCTCAAACCCTTAAATTATTAAAAAATTATCAAATGTACCTCTTGGTAGACTCTTTGTTAACATGTCTGAACCATTTTCATCTGTGTGTGCTTTTCTTAGATCCAACTATAATGAATGAAAGAAGTCTCAGATCTAATGTTTTGTAACATCAATATTTTTGACCATCCAGGAAATGTCGTATTATTTCCTAATAAAGTAGAACAATGACCATCACAAAATAAAACACACCAGTCCTGATAAAAAGTGATATCTTAAATAAAATTTCATATAAATAAATATCTATAGACTTTTATATACAATAAACCTAGAATCAGTGTTAGATTAAGTGACCAATCTCTAAATTCTAGATTTCCATGATACGACTATTCTTGAAAAGAATCAAATATCATGAAGTAAATATTCTAGAATTCATATCACCAAATATATCTTAATTGGGAAAGACGTAATGGTTTCTTCATTTATAAAACACAATCTCATATCATACGTACCAGAATGATAGAAAATATATACTTTAGTCCTCTATATTTCTCTCTACCTGGAATCGATTTAAAAAAACACCACACCAACAACATGAGGTGTATTAGGCCTAGTACATACCATCTGATAAATGAAACATCCAAAAATAGGTGAATATGGTTTCCACTACACCACCATTATATCATCATCAGTAGAACGTGATTGATTGAACTGAGATAAAAATGTAATGTTTGAGGAGTACCAACCACTTTCCCGCTATCTATAGAAAATCTATTATAAACTGTATCAATATATATATCTTGAGATAAGAATAATTTATTGGAATTTATTTCATAGGATATATACTTGTCATGAATTTGTAATGGTGACCCCAAGTATTTCATCACATAAAAATAAAAAAGATCCCTCTTCAACATATATATACCATAATCATTATGTCCAACAATATAAATATCATAAAAATAAAGACAATTAATATTAAAAACATCATTAGTAAATCTTTGAACAAATATACAACGACTTGGAGATGTCTATAAGAAACCGTAAGGAAAATTTTTGGATTTAAACTTCTTATACCACGTTCTCGTATCTCGCTTCAGACAACAAAAACTATTCATTATCATACAAACATAATTCTCTTAAAAATTTTCCAAAAACCCCTTAGTCTTGTTTATATATGTCTATACATATCTATATGTTCATATATAAATTATTTCCTCATAACCGTATAGTCAATCAATAGACCAAAACTAGCATCCAAGAAATTAATAACTCCAATACAAGTCATTTTAACAACATATAAGAGAATATCATAAAAATATATGACTTTATTCTTAAAAATACCTAAAAAACTAACCATGGATTCTTTCACAAAAAAATATGATCTTCATTTTCAATCTAATAATTCCACAAATGTTGCGATGTACTCTGACCAATATGTGACATCACCAGCTCAAATATGTGTTTTTTCATGTAATGATATCATCTCATCATCAATTTCCATAACCCATCTTCCATTATAATAACATTATATCACCTCAAAAAATATTTTTGTTATCCCCCTTCATCATAGAGAACATGAACATAAGGTGAATTCTATGTAGAAATGGTATCATTCCAATATTACATCTGGAGTGGAACTATAAGTTCATTAATAATCCTTGGAACTATATCCTCAAGAAAAAATGATGTATATTAAATATCAATTCCAACTTTTTTACCCTAATTTTAATTTTTTACATAAATATAATCCTCCTAATCATCAATAAAAGGTAAATGTTACTCAGGAACTGTCTTAAAAATTTAAAAGACATCAGATGTTGGAAAATTAGATTTTTCTACCTTATAAATAGCACCAATTGTTTGATCCGCATTAAATGTTGCATCATGTATTCTGATGATTATATTTAATTCAAAATAATACAACCTGTATCAAAACTCAATGTGTCCATATAAAAAAACACAATTTTGTGACTTACCATCCATCTTGGATCTCTAATCTCTACAAGCATAAAAAATCCTTAAAAACAAGAACACGTAAGTGATCCTATTTGATGTTTATCCCAATCCATATTTTATTGGTGTGTTTGTTTGATTAGAAAAGATACGTGATATATTGATAATATAATCAAATATAAATAAATCCTCACCAAATAAATGTTCAAGAAACATTACTTCCAAACGAAAGCATTGAACCATTTCCAATAAAGGCCTTCTCATCTTCTCAACATCCCAATTTAGGTGAGGTGTCATGGAAAGAATATTAAGATTCTGAAGTCCTTCCTTCCAAAAATATTAATCAAATATAGGACAGTACTCACACCCATTGTAAGTGAAAATAAATTTCATCTTCTTAGTAGAGTAACTCTTAGTAGAAACCATAAATTAGTTGAAAACTAGATCACCTGACTTTTTAAATTCAAAACATAAACCCAAATCATATATCAATATATATAAATAAGAATAAAAAAATAATTTCCATTACTAAATATATTAGATTACAATATTATTGAAATGTTTTAATGTACTATTTAAAGTACCTATGACATCCTATTCAAATGATGATTAATGAAAATATCCATGCTCTATTTTTTATCCAAACATTGATCACATCTGTTGAATTTAACATCCATCAAACCAAGAGGCATATATATATTGTCTAACAACCAATAAAATACTCACTAATTTTGTTGAAACTCTTATTTATTAACATCTATGAAACATTTCACTGAACAACGCTAGTATTATCATAAGAAGTATAATATCTAGTCTAGTACAAGCCTTATTGATTCATTCAATGAGAAATTATCATGGATTCATTGTTTTTATTCCACTGGATATCACCAAATTACTAGAAAATATGTTATTGTCAATAATACTAGTAGAAATAAGATCTAGTAAAACCTCAAGAGCATGTAAATCATTATACAAAAAAATAATACCTTCTATGCTAGTCTCTGAAAATATTATTCCCAATACCTACAATATAAACATGACCATGATTACCCATATTAAAATCCAAAAAATTTATGGGTAGTAAGATGTAAATAAATCCTTCCATTATGTAACATGAAACAAAGAACCACTATGAACAACCGAACAATAATCATCTGACGAAATATTAATCTAGTCATAAATAATAACAAGATCACCAACAGTATATTTGAAGACATGGTCAACTCCATCATTTTTTCTTCTGTTGATTTTTTGTCATTATGTTCTCCCTTTTCTACAAATAGAATACCTTTTTAACTTGTTCATTATTTCAAAAATTATTATATTCAAACTCCTATTCCGTTGAAAATTATTTTATTCTCCTATGATATTGCCTCATTTTAGCTTTCCCAGAAATCATTTGTGACTTCTACAAACATTCTTTTTGACTAAAAGAACTAAATAATACTTATTTTGAGTCTATCTTTTTTACTTTATCAAACAAACATGTAGACTATACAAAACTGATTGGAACTGCACCATTAATATTTGAACCAAATATAGTAACAAAAAAAATCACCCAATAATTAGGTAAAGTATTACACAACCAAATCATTAAAACCAAATCATGAAAAGTAAAACCCATACCAGAAAATTGATCAAAATAGAACTAAAATTTACTCAGATAGTTAGAAGTATAATCATCTTGTTTGTACGTCAAATTCATCACCACATTGAGATGAACAAATTTATTTTCTCCAGACATTGAAGCATATATTGTGTCAATATTTTATAAAAATATTCATGAGTGAGAGATATTGACAATATGGTTCAACATGTTGTCTTTGAGCCACTGATATGTCAAATAGAAAACTATGTCATGATCAAACTCCAATTCATCAGTAGACATTCTTTTATGTTTCTGAGTACTACAAACTAACAGATTCCTTCACTTGAAAAAATCATTTTTTTAAATCTCCACATATGGTATTTATAAATAGTCATAAAAAATAATCTATCTATAATTGGATTCCATAATTTATCTAAAAAACAAAATCCTCCAATAACTGTTGTTAGGAATGATGGAAAATGATGAATAAGAATGTGGGAAGAATTCAAACATAGAAATTGGAAAAAAATTATATCCCTTTAAATAAACATGAATATTTAAGTTGGATTCACAATAAAAAAACAATATGTACATTGAAAAACATACAATGACAGCAGAAATCCTAATGTTAAATACCCAAAATACGGAAACCCATAAAAACTAGTCCATAATGAAGAATACACCAATAATGAAGAGTACATAGTAGAGACTCTTAAATAGTTTTAGGATATCATGTATAATAATATAATAAAACAGTGGGTAAATGGTAGAATATATATTCTATGTGAATGAATAATCAAACAAAAATGAACACTGAATAAGAAACTCAAATAGGTCTTACCATGAAGAGAATGTTTTCCTTGTTAGAATACACTATGCAGATGAAAAAAAAGTGATCAGATCAGAAGCACTATAGTTGAAATCTAATCAGTCCTAATGAATTTATCTAGTTGTATATTTGAAAACTTATACTTTAAACCCAATGTAAAATAAACAATAAAATTATCCACTCCATGACTGAGATGAAAAAGGGAGTGTGATACCTCACAAAAACATTTATCTCTAAAAATAGCATAACCAACATATCTAACATCATTTTTAAAAAAAAAGTGAGGTCACCAAATGAGGAGGAAACCCAATAGTAGTGATTGTCAATGAACCAGATCATGATGAAGGATTGATGGATGTTTATATCATCTATATAAATTACTCTATAGTGCATGTTTATTAGATTAGATTGATATGACTCTGGTATCTAGTCATGTCTGATGCATGACACTAAGCATTGTTGAGATAATGAAGGATGAAAAATGTGATCATGGTTACATGTATATGTGAGATTATTGGTTTATATGAGTAATTAGTCTTGTCTGATATATATGTAGACTTATTGGTTGTAGTTTTAATTTTTTTGGATGTTGTGGTTGAGTCGTCATCTTTCAGAAATGATTTAAAATCTGAATATTTCCTTATTAAAGGAATTTTATGAATGTAAAAATTATTTTTGCTGATGGCTCTAGGTGGTTCTTTGGTTGGTAGAATAGAACGAACCATATGTTGATGTATTTTTGTGATTTCTAGTTGAATATTATAGATTTTGGTGTTGTAATGTTTTTCAAGAAGTGTTAGTGGAGATCATGTCAAAATGTACAACTAAAAACTAAGTATGTTAATGCTTATGGATTGATGTTAATGGGAGTTATTAGATCCCTAAAGTGCCCATGTGTAGGTTAATATAACTCATGGTTAAAGTCAGATTGTTGTAGTTTGTGTGAGTGAAAATATGAGTTTCATCCTTAAATGATAGATACCAATGTGATGATATTGTTTTGTGTGATTAGGTATAAAATTGTTGAATTTATCAGTAGATAGAATCTTTGTATACTCGAAATTTACACGTTTTTTTTAATCTAGTTTGTATAGTGGTTTAAGGGGTCAATCATGTTTCATGACACATTTAACATAGTGAACCTGAATCATGATATGATTCAGATGGTGAATCTTGTGATAAAACATAATAAGGTTATAATTTTGGGGAATTGTCATATGATAAATTATATATTTATATATCTTTACTCGTGGGTATGAGTAAGTGATCTATGTTTGTATTTTAGTGAAAATGAAGGGTTTAAAGAAGGTGTATCTTTTGAGGATCAACCACCAAATTCTCTAGAACAAAAATAAGTGAAGGTTTGTGAGGAAATGTGAAGCCTCTCACTTATTTGTAGTAACTTGGATATATCTAAGAAAGGGTATAAGTGTGAGAATAATTTTTTTGGGATATATGGATTGGTTGTTTGGGGGATAACCCTATAGTAACTTTTCAATGATGAGAAGTCATTATAGGGGAGCTAGTAACACCCCTAAGATTTCGAAGTTGAGTTATTTTTTAGTATGGGCCCAAAAATAAATCTTTACAAATTTTTTTAACAATTTTATTTCTTAGGGTGGTATGGGAGGGAGGCTGGGAGAACAAGGAGGGAACGTACATCAGTTTGAAAACTATAGGAAGGATTCTGGTGTGACACATTATATCACGCCATGAATTATCAGATCAGGGACTTGAGTAGGTTCTGTTATTAAATTTTACAGCATAATTCCTTCTTTCACACTACGAATTACCCAAAGATGTTTTTAGGTATTTAAAATAGTTTACTAGGTCTAAAACCACCTAAATACATCCCCATGATCCCCTTATGTGATTTTATATGGGAATGGAGATAATTGTACATTGATAGATCATCTAGAAAAATATATATTATTGGATTGATTTTTCTTTCGATCATGTAGTCCCCTCTTGGTATGAATTACTTAATTCATATTATAGATCTTTGTTTCACCATATTTATTTTCACTATAACCATAATCAAATGTAGTAATTTTTTTATTCAGAAATAAATTATCAGTATGGGAGTAGGTTCTGATTCTTGATGGATTAGCATCATTAGAATTGATGTTGTATGTCTTTATAATGTTACGATGTTAATATAATGTTTTTATCCATGATATTTATATTGTTTGTGTCAATAATAATTTATACCTCTACCATTGATATAATCATGAAAATTTGAGGTACCTAAATACAAAATTCCCACTTATAGGGGAGTATAATGTAAATACCGTGGGTTCGATGAATGGATTATATATATCATGATTGTGCATAGGGTTGTCCACATGAGAATTTAGGTGTTTAATGAGTCGTTTAAGCTTGGTTGTTGCTAAAAAAACATGGGTAACTTATGTAAGGTATTTGGTGGTATTCATACCATGAAATTCTATCTGCTAACTATTCCCTTATATGATTTGATTTATATGTGTGTGTGTTTATCCCATGAGATACATACTTGATAATGATTGTATATGTGTGTGAGGCTAAGATGACTCATGATTGTGATGTTATGTTGTTCCTATATATGTTATGCCCGGCTATATGTGAATGTATGGAATATAGAGGTTATGATTCTTGTAGTATGTGATAGGTGGACTATCATGGATTTTTTAAACCCTATAGAGATAGAATGTGTTGAATGTGATAATAATTATTCTGGGATTTGAAAAATATAAGCATTACGATGAACCGGAGGCCTGACTCATGATAGAGATTTACTATGATTGTATTGAGTGTTGAAATGAGATATGAATGGGATATGATAGCCTTTTGGGATGATTTGATACAATGGTGTGGTGTTTTGGCCTTATGGAATATCTTTGGATAGAGATGGGGCACAATGGCCTTATGGACTGATCTGATCCTTTTTTCCATGTGGGTGCTCAGAGGTATATGGTATCCTTATGGCCAACTGATTATCATTAATTACATTATTATTTTCCTTCTAGAATGGTGCTGATGTAGGCAGATTGGGGTGTGTGGATGAATGGTTAATGCATAGTGACTCAATACACGATTCTTTAATTATGAATTTACTTCATAACCAGTGAATATACATATATATATGTTTAACTTATTCTATGATATCATTGGTAGTGTTCTACTAGATTACATATTCAGAAACTCAATGAGAATCTTTTTTCACATGCAGTCTTTGTGAAGGGATTTATATAAGACAACTGTCCCTACATATGGTGGTTTTAAAGAAGGATTATGTTGGTCGAGGTGAGGTCAGGATAGAAATTTTTACCCCTATGTATATATTAATTTGTATTTATTTATGTTTTGTTTATTATAATATATGAATCTTATTTGTGTGGGGATTTAACTTGTGACATATTGTGTAATGTATTATGAAATCAATTTTTTTATTTTCTGGGATGTTATTACTATTGTTTCATTAGTTTTTATTTTTATGTTTTACTCTAGTTATATGATTTTCATCTGTGTACTTTATTATCTAACTGTAATTTAAGGAATAGTCTCCCAAATAACCATTTATGCCCTCAATTATAGTAATAAACCGCTTTCATCAGGGGAGGCGTACTTGATTTCATGTGTCACCATGATTCAAACCCAGTTATCCAGGTGGGGTTGTAACATGAACAATCCAAGAGGGGTTTGTGGCCAATGTCACATGATTTGATATTTCCATTGAAATGTATCCACATACACATGAAAAGATAATATGTATTACAATAAAACTATACAAATATATTGTAGTGTAAAATATTTATTTCATTCTATATATTAGGCTTGTTGAACATAAAGCATAAATTGACGTAGGTAGATATCATGATGATATCCGGGAATACCTTTGTTTTGATGTTAAACAAAATTTAGCTATCTGATTTTTACTCATAATATACTCCACTTTTATGGAGGATATAAGGAACTAGTCATCAAAGGATATGAAAATTACATTTTTTAAAATAGATCATTATTATATATGTTCATAATAAATATACAACATCACTCTCATTGGAGGTTGTTTGAGCTAGAAGATCCCAATGTTAGGTATGTTCATTGATTTTACATTAGAGTTTGAGTATATAGTGTCCTATGATATAAATAATATATAATTATTGATAAAAAATAAGATCATGAGTTGGTTTCTTGATGTAAATATCCTATCAATTTATACTATGACAATACAGTATTAGGTGATTTTGAAAAGTAGACATGGTCACATCAGTTGGAAAAGAATAATATCTATAATTATTATCTATTTAAATATTTTTCATAGAGACATGGTGTTTTAGTATGATGAGTCTCCAAATAAGACATTTTGGAAGGCCTAGACACTAAATCCCAATCTAAACAAGTGCTGAACATCTTGAGAGATCTAGAAGACTAAAGGTTAATAGAAGTTGGGCCTAGTCCATGTTGTATTCTATTGGATTTGGTTCCCAAGAACCAATTGCAATTATACATTAGATTACATGAATATACATAAATATGTAAATATTAATAAACTTATTATCTCATATTTATTTTACATATTCATAATTGTAATGTGATAATGTTATTGGGGTATTAGTCACATGAAAACTACATGGCAGTTCCCCTTTATGATATGCTCCATAAGTACAATGGCATAATATATAAATAGTATTCCTATTTTTAAGTAAATATTCAATGAAGAGGAATATAATATGATTAATATTTGGTTCTAGTACTCATAAGTGTATGAGACTATAACTTATGTAGTTAGAACATGGTAGTATCCAAGATGGGATATTATAATGAAAAATCCACGAGTAGAATTTACACATGTTTATGGGAAATTCAATATTCTTGTATATGAGCATGTGTAATGGTAATATGACTTTATTATTTTTACTAATGAATATCATAAGTCAAATAATTAGATGTATTGATAGAAACCACGATGACATATATTCATATCAATATTAGGTATGTTGTGTGCACGATTAGTTATATGTTATTAATGAATAATTAGAGATGTAATTTTCCCATCCATATTTATGTAAGATGATGTCTTTTACCGTTAAATTTAAGAAAATATTCAACTATAATCCATTTAAATACTATATTAAAGATTTAAATTTAGGATGTTAATGAAATAAGTTTCAATTACACATGTTGATGAAATGAGTATGAGACCTACTTAATAACACGTCAAAAAAACCGATTATATAGCATAGTAATGCTTCATATGTTATTGTTGTTGTTTTGAATATAAATTCCTATTCTTAAGAGCCCTAATATGATTCAAGATGTTGATTTTATCCTTTAGAAAGGTCGTTCTACTTCCACAAATGAATAATCCTAGTGGGATACACTCATATTGTTGTCATTGATCTCAGAAATATTATATTTTATGTTTATTATTGGGATAAACATTTATTTCCATAATGATAAATATTTTCTCCTAGATCAATTCATATCATATATTAATGAAGCATTTATTTAGGGGACCCTGAATATAGTAATTATTTTGTTATTATGTTATATGCTCTCATTTAAACATATATTCAAGAATTAGATAGTTGTCGAGGAGTGTGACAAAACTGATTTATAGGTCTGGTGATAAATATTTATTTTCAAGATAGTAAAAATATATTTAGAATTACATAGGTAATCACACATCCTGATATAAAATAATAATAATAATATCATACATGGAGTGGGGTATATTATGAAATTAATATATGATTATGTGATTTTATGTTTTTTGGAAATAAATAACCCTATCCTTGTATTATTAAATAAAAAGATTTTTCATTGGGTAGAGATACATTAGTGAGAAAATTTATTGAGGACAACACAAATCTAACCTAGAGAATTCTCCCCACAAATAAGATATCTAGGTTTTTTAAAAAGAAATATAGTAGAGACAATTATTATCCTCACTCCCATGATAGAGAGTCTAGGTAACAGTCCTTCAATGCTAAAGGGTTCATTCATGTGATAAAGTGTCACGACCCATCCTCAGGGCTCGTTCCGTGACTACCCCAAGCCTGCCTTTCATAGGCCAGGGGCTTGCGACTAGCACCAAAGGCGTAAATACCGAAAATAGGGAAGGCATTGCCTTTATAAAGTAAACAAAAACCACAGAGTATGCAAGATGAAGTAAAATCTAAGTAAATTGTGTACAAAAGTAAGTGATGTAGAGTAAATGGGCCAGAATAAAAACCCAACTGAAAGTAAAGTACAACTGAAAAGAAAGTACAACATCTGAAAAGTAAAGCATTGAGTCTGAGCCGTCCTATGGAAATACCACCTGATGGGTGGGTACAGATAGTCTCCTCTGCCCCTCGGCTCTGGCTGTCTACTCCGTGTACGTCCCATCCAGTGATCCACCTCTAGGTACCGTCCACCTCCATAATCTCCCTCCTTGGTCAGCGCAGTCCGTCGTCTGCATCCAACATAATGTAGTTCGGGCCTAACCCATGCAGGGGTGAGTATATGGTACTCATTTGGGACCTCGAGACCCCTGAAGGTCTCCCAGAATCCACAAAGGATAATCCACAAAGGAAAGTAACATCCATGAAGTGACAACTCACTCTACATAGTTATATACCCATACATATACCTAAGTCATCTATTCCAGCTCGGCTCTAGCACGAAAGCCCAAATACAACCCAGTCCACACAGGAAAACATAACCCATTCCAAATAGGAATTCACAGCCCAATCCACACAGGAAAGAAAAACCCAATCCACACAGGTTATCACAACAATCATATCGATGATAATGATTTTATGTTAAGACTCAGCTCACACAAGTATACACTTCTATAAGAAGATAGAGATGATCAGATGTAGCCACTGATTCATCTAAGCTGTCAGACCCACATAGGATACAAGGCAAGCAAAGCTATCGGACCCACAAAGGATACAAGACCAGCTACTCTGCCAGACCCTCATAGGATACAAGTACAAAGTTAAATACTTCCGGACCCACATAGGATACAATAATTGAGGTCAAATACTGCAAGACCCACATAAGATACAATAACAGTAGTCATCGCCATTGAACCCACAGAGGATTCCAGTACGGTTGTCCACATTGCGGAACCCACGGAGGATCCCAGTACAGTCGTCATCATCTTCGTCGTCGCAGCCAGCTCTAGGGTTCCCGCACACCGCACGATCGATTCCAGGAGGGTCCGCTCCACGAGCCAAGGTGGTTGATACATCAAATATCGCAAAGTACATATTTTATTTATCACAATGTTTTGCCTCTTCGAAAGGAACTCAACGAGACAGACGGTGCGTCAATCGGATGCTCGGTCGGAGAGTTATTGTATTATTTGTCCCAGGGGTCCGATTGGTTTTTAAGCTAAAACCAACCCAACCAGACTCCAACTGAGTCCAAACACTTAGCAGAGTAAGCCAAAATGACCGTCTCACTAAGAGGAATCCAAAAAAGTCGACGATAGGTCAATCAAATGCCTGGAGCTCAAGTTATAATAGTTTTCGCTCCGAAGGCTCGGTTGGTTACGTGTACGAACCAACCCGGCCGTACCCAAAGTTCTCCAAAACCATTAATGTGATAAACCAAATTGATCGTCTCAATCCAATTATAGCTACGCAATTGACGGTGCGTCGATCGGAGTTTAGTAGCCCATATTATTGGAGTTTGAACGGATCTGTCCAGAAATCAAGGGGTTCGGGCCCAATCCGACCTGGCCCGATAAACCTCGGTCGGGACGAACCGGGTCGACCAATCCCAGGTCCGGGTCCAACCCGTTAGGGCACGGCCCAGCCCAATTAGAGCGTGAGGTCTGTCCTGGCGCGGGCGGTCCGGCCCGACGCGGGCTGTCCGGCCCAGCGCGGGCCGTGGCTCTGTTCGAGGCCAAGCTAGATGTGAAGCCAGTGGCCTCTTACTGCTCCGCTGGGGCCGAAGGCCGTGACCGCTGTCCGACAGGCGTGGTGGGATGGCGTTATGCCCCTCCACCGCGTCCTTCCCCGGCTGCGACCTCCTGATGCTCCAGCGTCGCGCCCCTCGGCTGCAGCTCGCACTTGTCCGCGGCAACCCTCAGCTTCACCGGCGCGGCACAACGGTGCCACGGACCGCTCCGGCCATGGTTCTCTCATTCCCGCACGGTGCGACGACACTGCGTCTCCCCCATTACAAACCACAACGAAGACCAAAAACAATAGTGGAGAAGGGTCGGCCGTGTTCGTGCGGTCTGAGGTCCTCCTGTTATATTGATAACATGAATCCAAGAAATAATAATGAACGTCAAAATAATAATCATTGAATGATGAAACACCCCCTACCTCAAAGTAGTTTGTGGAAGCTAGCGTTGCAGTAAAAGGTGTCTTGGGGTGTGGCTCTGTATACATCAACAGAGGACGTCCAAGGAAGAAATTATGTCTCACACTGGTTGTGGAGAGGAGAAGGAACGACGCATTGATCTCTTCTTGTGGTGTCGGCATTCTTCGATGAAGAGTGTTGTTCTTCACGGAAGGTTGAAGCTCTTCAAAGGAAAAACACAAGGGCTCTTCCCTTTTCATCATATAGCAAAAGCCAAAACAAATTAAGACTTTTCCTTATTTTATTTACTTATGCCAACAATTCATAACTTCAAAAGTTGAATACACCTAATTATTTTTTGTGTTGTCAAAATTAATGGTGTTCTATGTTGGAAACATTAATTTGAGGGAGTGTCACAAAATTTTTATATCTGTTTATAATTAAACCAAATTTTTTAAACAACTCTTCCTGAGTAAACTCAACACCAAAAAAGGTCTTCTTAAGAATAAACCAGCGCTGTGGTTTCATCGGGGCCCTCATATTTCGATTTCGTGCACCGGTTCAAATGATAGAAAAACCCGCTCGTTTGTTCACTAAACGTACATGAGATAATCTTCAGAAATAGATTCCAGGAACACCGAGCCTTGAAATCAGGCGCTGTCAGAAACTGCATACTCATAAAATCCCAAAGATTTAATAAAAAAAATTCCTTATAATTTACGGGTCTTTACATAACTCCCAACTCAAGGCTTTACATCCCTGTAAAGATACATCACAAACTAGGGAATCAAATGAGGGTACAGAGCACGCATCTGAGCCTCCCACACCCATGTGCTCTACTGGAGGTTTCCATGCTGCCACATGATGCACACTATAGGTATCAAACGTCCACGTTGGACCCGCTCCTGTCAATCCTTGATCTCCACCGGGACCTCCACAAAATTTTCCCCGTCATCAATATTCAGCTCCCCATGGTCGATGATATGCGTCAGGTCAAGCACGTATCTACTCTACTAAGATACGTGGAAGATATCATGCACCCGGTGCAACTAAGGTGGAAGAACCAGCAGATAAGCCCCCCCGCCTATCCTGCTGAGAACCTGGAATGGTCCGATGAAGCGCAGAGATAACCTACTACCCCGTACAAATCTCTATAATCCATGTCGAGGTGATACCCATATGAAAACGTGGTCGCCATCCTCGAACTCCAGTGGTCTTTGAATCCTGTCAACATAGCACTTATGTCGGCTCTGAACTGTCCTCATCCGCTCCTGGATGGCCTTTACCTTCTCTATTGTGGCCTGGACCATCTCTGGTCCCACAAGTGCTGACTACCCAAGGTCTATCCAGCACAAAGGTGATCTGCAAGGTTGGGCATAAAATGACTTGTATGGTTCCATCTCGATGGTGGAGTGGTAGCTGTTGTTGTACTCAAACTCTACCAAAGGTAGGTGATCCTCCCAGATACGACCAAAGTCGAGGACACATGCACAGAGCATGTCCTCAAGAGTCTGAATGGTCCTCTCCATCTGACCATCTATCTGAGGGCGAAAGGCAGTTCTTAGGAGTAGCTGCATCCCAAAAGCCTCCTGTAACCCATTCCAAAGTCGGGAAGTAAAGCAAGCATCTCGATCAAAGATGATAGATGAAGGAAAACCATGAAGTCGTACAATATTCTGAACATAGAGGCATCCCAAGCTCTCAACGAATCCCTACTCTCTGATAGGTAAGATGTGGGCCGACTTGGTGTGTCGGTCGACAATCACCCAAATGGAGTCATGACCTCCGGAAGTATGTGGAAGTCCAGTCACGAAATCCATATATATCCCATCCCACTTCCACTCTGGGACCTCCAAGGGTTGTACCAAGCCTACTGGTACCTGGTGCTCCGCTTTAACTTACTGGCAGGTGAGGCATCGATAAACGAACTCTTCCACAACCTTCTTCTTACCCGGCCACCAGTGTTGTCGTCTGAGATCCTAGTATATCTTCGCTACTCCTGGATGTACCGCTAATGGGGAAGTGTGAAAATATCTCAGACCCTCCTCTTGTAAAGCATCTTGTACCATGGTATTTCCTCTAAAAAAGTATGATGTGATATCCTCATATAGAGAATCCATCAAGTGCCTTTCCTGACGAAATTTGTGCATTCCACGTCTCACAGTCAACGTCCCCACACTATGCATCTCTGACCCACTGAAGAAGTGGAGGAGTGACTGTGAGTTACTGAATAAAGGCTTCTCCATCTCTATCCACGGAGGATATCTGCAAAGAGGCTAGCTACTCTATCGCCTCTCCATGTAGATAAATGCTTGTCCTCCTACTGAGAGCATCAGCTATTATATTCCCCTTCCAAGGAGTATAGAGTATCTCAATGTCATAGTCCTGGCGGAACTCGAGCCATCGCCGCTATCTCATGCTCAGGTCCTTCTGCGAGAATATTTAACTGAGTCTTTGGTGGTCATAGTAGACTATAAATCATTCGTCGATCAGATAGTGCTGCCACATCTTCCGAGAGAAGACCACTACTGCTAACTCCAGGTCATGGGTAGCATAGTTCTACTCGTGCTGCATCAATTTTCGTGACCTATAGGAGATCAATTCCCGCTCCTACATCAGGAAACAACCAAGTTCGGTCCCTGATGCATCGCAATAGACTACGTACCCTACTCCATCCTCTGGTATCCTCAAGATGGGTGCATTGGTCAATCTCTGTCTCTGATCCTAAAAGCTCTGCCGACATCTATTTGACCACACGAAGGGTTTCCCCTTCTTCGTCAAAGATGAAAGTGGTGCGGCAACACTGGAGAAGTCTGGCACAAATCTTTGATAGTACCCATCCAGACCTAGAAAACTCCACACCTTCGTCATGCTCCTAGGTGGCTCCCAATTTAGCACTACCACATCTTCACAGGATCCACTGCGACTCCCACCGCAGAGATGAAGTGCCCCAAGAAGTGGACTTCTCGAATCCAGAACTGACACTTCGAGAGCTTACCATAAAGCTAGTGCTCTCGGAGTGTATCCAATACAACCTGCAAGTGGTAGGCTTCCACCTCCTCAGTAGTTGAGTAAATCAAAAATATCATCGATGAAGACTACGACAAATCGATCAAGGAATGGTTGGAAGATCCTATTCATTAGACTCATGAACACTGCTGGAGCATTGTTTACTCCTAAAGGCATAAACAATAACACATAGTGGCCATACCGACACCTGAAGGCCATTTTCTGCACATCCTCATCTAGAAATCTGAGCTGATGATAGACTGAACTGATGTCTATATTCAAGAACCATCGTGCTCCCTTGAGATGATCGAAGAGGTCATCGATCCTCGGAAGTGGATAATTGTTCTTCACGGTCACCTAGTTTAGGCGACGGTAATCGACTCACAATCGCAAGCTCTCGTCCGCCTCCTTGGAGAACAATATTGTGGTATCCCAAGGTGAACCACTCGGTCGAATGAATCCCTTGCCCTGCAAGTCCTCCAGTTGTACCTATAGCTCTCGAAGCTCAATTGGAGCCATCCAATATGCTGGAGTAGATATCGGGACTATCCCGGGGTACATGTCAATATATAAGTCTACCGCTGTGCGAGTAGGTAGTCCTGGAACGTCGTCAGGAAAGACGTCCACATACTGATCCACCACTATAAGAAAACTAGGACTCCACACATCCACTGCTCCTAGGATGAGGCTAGCCAACTGATGAGTGATCGGTTGTCCTCTCCTCTGTGTGAGTCCATCCTATGCTGCAATGGCTCTGTTCTCACCGGTGAAGGTGAACCTACTCCCATCGGTGTGGACACACCGCACCGTGTGCCTAATACAGTCGATCTGAGCATTGACCATAGATAACGAATCCATTCCCAAGATGACATCGTAAGGACTCAATGCCAGTACAATAAGATCCCAGTCAAAGCTCTCACCTCCTAGAGTAATCTCACACTGCCAGAACCAGTGCATAATTTTTGAGTCTGCTCCAGTAGGATTCTCTAGCCGTAAGGATCGAGCCAACGGATCTGATGGAATCTCCGACCTCCGAACTAGGGCAGCGAAAATGAAATAATGACTCACTCTTATTCTTATAAGAACCGCAAAAAGTGTGAAGTAGACAATGATAGTACCTCGAATCATCTCAGGTCCGCCGTGGTCGTAGGCCTACACTACCTAAAGCAGAGCCTGCCTCTTCCCGCCAGCTCCTTGTGATCGGGGTGGACCTCCTGGTGGTGGTGTTGGTAGAGAATCAAAGAATCTTCCACCACCTCATGCTCGGATAGCTCCTCTGCCTCGTCCCCCTGCTCCTTACGAACCGCCAAGGTCGAACTTTTGCCTCTGCATGGGTGGTCCCTCAATCGTCTGCTGCTCCTCTGCACGGCGGGTCAGGCAGTCACGAGTCTTGTGGCTCTGCCCGCCTCATGCGTAGCACTGTCTGCTCCTCGTATGTGTAACACCCCAGGATTTCATAGTGTGTTATTTCTTAAAAATAATTCAATAACTTGCACTACACGCAACACCGAGTTCAATCACACCATGACGTACAAAAAACAAAGAGCCATTAAAAGAGGTCATGAATAGTATTAACAACATTTTGAACTTTATATAATCCTTATAATTTTAGAATCCCTATTATGAGTTTCTTAGTCATAATGCAAGAACGGATTCATTTTCAGTATTGCACTTTTATCAACATTAATAGTGAAACCTTTTTAAATAAAATATTTTAAACTATCTGAATAAATTGGGACATGAAAAAAAATTTAAATGAAACATCCCAAGCTTCCACGGTACGCTTTCCTTTGAATAAAATAGTAGCGTGTGTTGTACGCAACCTTGAGTTTTAACACACGCCACAACCAATCAAACTAGCCGTTATGAATAGTAATACCTAAATTTTGAAATTATATATATTTTATATTTTAAAATGGACTTCATTTTTGGATTCGGAATATCGAATTTAGCCTAAGGTGAAATTTTGGTACTTTTCGGATAACTTTCATATTTTGATGAATAGTGAAAATTACTAAATTTTAATTAAAAACAACTTTTTTAATCAAAATAATTAATAGTGATAAATTATGAATTTTAGTAGTTTTAAAGTATATTTATAATATATTTTTACCATTTAATATAATGTTGGTCATTGGACATAATTTTACAATTAAACCGAACATAAACAAGTGTCAATCTTTTGATAGTTATTATCTCGTAAAAACACGCTTTTTGTTTTGACAGCGGAAATTAATTTTAAATTAATTTCTGCCACTTCTGTGTTTTGAATTTAGAAAAATGTTTTCCATATTTGGAATCAGGATGTCCAAATTGTGTAAATAGGTAACTTTTATTTTTAGACATTTTGAATAATTACTGTGGTAAATATTTTATTTACCATGGTTAAGGGTAAATCCGTTAAATAAGGGTTAAAAAATAATATTATAATAATACAAAATTACCCTAAAACGTGTCCTAACCTTATTGGTGGACAAATACCCGACCATGAGCATCATTGGGTCAATTTGGGGACCCCTTGGAGCCACTTGTATGTGGTAGGGACACTTTATATTAATAAAGTTAAAATAAAAATAAAAATGGCATAAGCTTACATCTTTTAGAAGAACAATTTTTACATAGGGTTATACATGTTGGATTTTCGATTATAAATATTAATTAGAAATCTAAAAATATTTCCTACATAATGATATTTTATTTATAATTTTTAGACATCAAATAAGTTAAATTATTAATGACACAATAGTGATGCAATGTTTACCTCATTAATAAATCATTTAAATAAATAAGATTATAATGATTAAAATATTATCTAAAACCTGTCCAATTCTTATTGGTTGATGTTATTTATCATTTGAGTCATCTTATCTTCGACCTCAATGATTTTTTGACCATTATAAACCGAATATAATTATATTATAAAGTAATACTTTCACTCTTTCCTAAAGAGCCCCTCCTCTCCCTTATAAAAGGAGACCACTTCTACTCATTCCTCACACCTCTCAAGCCACTTGGCTCGTCCAAACTCTGACCAACTAAGCTCCCCACATCCCTATCCTCCTCCTTGAAGCTTCCCCTTAGGCAGAAAGCATTTCAAGAAGTCCTTTGGTTCCAACCAAAGTGAGTTACCTAAATTAAAGGTAACGATTTCTCTTAAATTATTTTCATTTATTTTGCTTCTCCAACCCCCAAACTCTTTTTATTTCCTTTCTTTTGTAACAACACCAGTATCCTCAATATACTAGGATGTTGTTATAAGAAGTATTCAAACTACACATACACACAACTCCATCTAATGGATGATGAACATTATGTTTCTGTGGATGGCAAACTAACGCCTCACGAAACGATGATTGTTCAAATACATCTTACCGCCTCTCATGGTGGCCATTATGATGGCACTGTAATGAAATATGATATTAATGATATATATTTTATATATAAGCTTCTGTAATTCCATTTTATTTCATACCATTATTCGTTTCATGTTGTATATACATACGATAATTTCATTTGAGGAAGTGCGGACTACCGCCCCCTTAAAATGATATGACTCGTTCATACCACACATGGAACGTATAAAGGATGGTGTTAATGAACTTAAGTAACATATATAAAATATTATATTATACTGTAATAGTAATATACCTACGTATCATTTGGATTCAATTCTTTTAAAATAAAAATTAAATGGAAGTTGCGTTCGTGCGTACGTACGGACTACCGTCTCAACGAACGCGATGAGATTCATCCTCCATCGTATCCATTCAAGTATAATTATCATTTTATGATTTAAAAATGATGTTTAAGGACTTGATACCATTCTGGATTTGAATAATATACAACCTATCCTTTACAAACATGTCTTATGTAACAAAACATACAAAAGAAAACAAGTAAGTTAACACCCGAAACAACGATAATACTAAGATATTATTATCAAATAAATATTAAAAGATCATATATGATATCATATTAATATATATGATTCTTGTATAATTTAATAACAATTATTTCACCATTATACAGGAGGTTAACCTACCCCAACCAAGGAAAAGTACAAGGTAAGGGATTTTCTTATCTCACTTTCAATTCCGTGAGATTTCCATTGTTCGCCACTAAATTATTGAAAGTGGTGTATTGTGTACTGCCATTTGATATATATTATCATGATTATATTTATATTCATGTTATTATGTAAATCATTTGGTGGTTATTATCTTTTGGCCATACGACTCTGTTGATTAACGTGGTAAGGGGTTTTCATCTCACTCCTTATTCTCATGAGATTCATGCCATATTGCCACCATTACCTTTTGTGTGGTGTATGTACTGCCCATAATTATATTCTTTGTGTAATACACTCTAATTTATGTGTACTTACATATTCATTTTATGATACCTCTTTCATGGGTTGTATGTTTCATAAGTTACCAAACTGGTAAGCGTTATTTCACAATCTCTTCATTATCCGAGGTTGTTTATACGAAATAATCTACTGGGATCTCGTTATCATCCACATCCATGTTTCTTCAAAATGTATTTCAAAACATTTTTAATATTTAAAATAATATGGGTTAAATTCATTTATACCCTTGTTTGACTTTTTATAAGAGGTTTATAAGGGAATCTTTCCGTCGTTTTCCAAACAAGGTGCTTTTTAACCTTTTCGACAGAATCAAGATAAGAATGTTTTTTTAACTTATACGGCGGGTGCGGTTATTTTCCGCCGTTATAAAATCGTCAAAGCTTCCCTTAAAATCTTATAAGATTATTTTCAAAGAAAATGTTTTATTTTATATGGATCTTAAATGATTTCAAAATAAAAGGAGATATTTCTTTAAAAAGAATTTTGATTTCATCTATGTCAACATCCTTTGATGGGTTTTAAGATTATTTGAAGTTGATTTATTATGATACAAAACTTCTATATTGTTTTGATGGTTTTGTGATATGTTTGACTGTGGATGTGCTATTTTTATACCATTCATAGTTTATGGTGAAAGTATTGACATTTCGTATGCTAGTTCCAATAAGAATGTTTATGTTATATTTCAATCTTTACTTCATATGAATGTGTTGGACAAGTATGTTCCAGGTTGGGGACTGGTTAAAGTAAGCCCTCCAGGTTGGGGACTGGTAAAAGTAAGCCCTCCAGGTTGGGGACTGGTAAAAGTATGCCCTCCAGGTTAGGGACTGGTAAAAGTAAGACCTCCGGGTTGGTGTCCGGTTATTAGAGGCACTCCGGGTTGGTGTCCGGTTATTAGAGGCACACCGGGTTGGTGTCCGGTTATTAGAGGCACTCCGGGTTGGGTTCCGATTACAGTTAGCCCCAAGGTCTTGGGACGAGGCCTTGAAAAGTAATTAAAGTTTAGCATTATGCATTCCAACATTATGAAAGTGGTTATTGATTTTGCATGTGATTATTCGATTAGTAGAATATCCATGTGAACAAGTAAATGTCATTATTTCATTTTACTTTTGCCATACTATGTTGAAGTTCAAGTTTAAAAGGCTTTTGTTTTAGTAATTCATTGCCTTAAATGTTTACGCTTATTTTTGAATGTTCCCCTATATTGTTATCCTTACTAGGCATTTGAGCTCACCCCTTTTCTATGTTTTATTTTTCCCAGGATGTGAAGATGTAAGTTATGAATGACCTGCAGGGATATTATGAGGGGATTATAGTGTGGACTGTGGAAACATTATGTTGTTGTAGTAGTTTTTCATTTTATGATATAATGTAAAACTTATGAATATATCTAGTGTTTCCAAGGCTACTAAACCAATCGGTCTTTCGAGATTTGATCTTTCTTGTGATCATGCCATTGTTATGTAATAATGCACCGACTCTGGGTAACTGGGGTCGGGGCGTTACAGTTGGTATCAGAGGAAGTTTAGTACAAACCTTGGAAGCTAGATTTAGATAAACTCTGATTAGAGCACATAGATTTAAGATGGACTTGGAGTATTAGTATAGAATAACTTCCTAGAATTTTGGTATCGTAGAGATTTTGTGAGTTTTCTGAGCAATACATCCCTGTTTGGATACGAGCAGGTAGAGGAGGCTCTGACACAGATGTACCTAGGGGTAAAACCCGAAAACACCGCTTTGAGCTAGACTCGAACGGGAACTGGTGCACGACAACGGGCCTTGCTGCACTCTTGGTTACGACACTCCCGGGGGATATGATTAGGATAACTCTCATTTTCTTACAAATCATTATGAAGGGTTTATGAGTATATACTTCCTCAAAGAAAACATTTTTTATGATTATGGATTATATCCATAAATAGTTCAATTTATGTTAAGTGTTTTATAAGTATGGGATTATGTATTTTGATTCATAAACTGATCTAGTTTATGCCATTGTTTAGAAATGGTGCCCAGTAGAAGGAATGAGAACTCCAGAAATGCACATGATCCAAAGAGAAGGAAGGATCATATCTTTCATGGTATTAAGCTAGAATTGATAAGAGAAATAGTCTCCCATGTATTATCATCATATGAAGAAATAATATCATGTGTTGATAAGATAAGTAAAGAGTTTACTGAGTCCTATGGCTTTGAAGGGAAGCAAGAGAAGAAAAGGATGGAAGAGAGAAAAATGGATAAAGGGAAGAGGGAAAAGAAGAATTTTCCCATATGTGGTAACTATGGGAAGAAACACCCTGGAACTTGCTTGAAAGGAATGAGAGTTTTTATATGTGTGGAGGAAAATGGCACAAAGTACGTGACTACAAGGGTGAGAAAATGGCTTCAAATGTACAATGCTTCATTTGCAAGGAGTTTGGACACTACGCGAACCTATGCCCCAGTCATCAGACTATGCCGCAAATGATGCTATTGGATAATAATCAAGTTATGATACTACCACAGATGAAGAGTAATGATTAGAGTTATTATGTTGATTATGTCAATTGAGTGTTGTATCAACAATGTACTTGTTATAATAATTACGGAATATATAAGGATTGTACTGCAGTACTATTTCATTAAGGACTTGAGATTGTGTGGAACAAAGAAAAGTGACTCAATAGAAGGATAAGTTTTTGGAAAATATATGGTTGAGAGAAAGATAAACCATAATATGGTTCTGATACCGAGTTAGTGATTTTAGAATAATACATGATTGATTTGGATAAATTATGTTGGATATTCTTGACTACCTTGAAACTGATTAATGATTTGTATATTCCATCATTTTTTTGGAGTTTAAAACATTTTTGGATTGATGAAGTATATCCAGCATTCTATATGGAATAGGGGAGCATGAATGTAATCAATAAGGAATATGGTAATTCAAGATGTTTCAGTTTATTAAAAGAATACAAGATGGAGGTATTCATATGCTATTACGGGGTAAAAAGGATCTATATTATGTTTACATTCCTTATAAATGTTGGACTGTGAGTTTGGACATAAGTATTTTGGATAGTTCTAGTTTGGATTATTTTGGATTACCATAAAAAGACAACCCAGAGGTCGGGCGGCAACCCGTCGCGTCCGGCAAGGCTGCGAGACTTGAACCCGCAACCGAAGGGCGACAAGGGTGTATCACCTACCACTGGCCCACGAGATGTCCTGGATTAAATAATGTTTTTTTAAAGATCTGGTAGATGAATTATAAATTCATTTATTTTGGAACCCTGTACGAATAGTATAAATAAAAAAAATTACATTCTATTATCTTTTAGAGTGAAAGATGAGTTTGTGGTAGAAATTTATTAATGGATAAAACTCTAATTATAAAGTAAGTATATCTCCTTATGATCTTAGCCAATCTCATAAATATATTCCTCAACATTAATAAAAGGAACTTAGAACAAAAATGTTGTCCTAGATGGTACCCTAAATCATCACTAATTCATGGCTTTGGGATTGTTGGCCTTTTCATAGCCATGTTCTCTACCACTCTCCATCAAATAATTGATGGTTAGATTTCTCTTCCATATCCATATTTTCCTACATGGAACCCTAGTATGTGTTATTTTCGGTAATCTTCATACTTTCCACTCTTTATTTTAAATAGAGGCCTCATTAAATCATTTTTCGATTTGGGATTTCAACTAAGATATTTTGAAATGTCAAAAATGTGTTATCCTAATACCCTATGTTTTGTTGAACCGATGGTATTTCAAATCATCATAGATTGATGAATTTAAGGACCTCAATTATACACTTGTTTGTGATTGATGATCTCAATCACTACCTATAAATATTTACGTTTTTCATCCAATTATATGTCTCTAATTGCCACCAATGTTCTCCTAGTCGAGATCATAATTTGGTGGTGACTCTTTCATTTCTCTTTTCCTCATATTAAGAATAAATTTTAGTAACCTAATTTCTAATGTGGGTTTTCCCACAAAGATATTTTCTATTTTCAACCTTTTATTTTCGAAGAACAATTTCAAATTGCGAGGACGCAATTTATTGAAGGAGGGGAGAATGTAACACCCCAGGATTTCATAGTGTGTTATTTCTTAAAAATAATTCAATAACTTGCACTACACGCAACACCGAGTTCAATCACACCATGACGTACAAAAAACAAAGAGCCATTAAAAGAGGTCATGAATAGTATTAACAACATTTTGAACTTTATATAATCCTTATAATTTTAGAATCCCTATTATGAGTTTCTTAGTCATAATGCAAGAACAGATTCATTTTCAGTATTGCACTTTTATCAACTTTAATAGTGAAACCTTTTTAAATAAAATATTTGAAACTATCTGAATAAATTGGTACATCAAAAAAAATTTTAAATGAAACATCTCAAGCTTCCACGGTACGTTTTCCTTTGAATAAAATAGTAGTGTGTGTTGTACGCAACCTTGAGTTTTAACACACGCCACAACCAATCAAACTAGCCGTTATGAATAGTAATACCTAAATTTTGAAATTATATATATTTTATATTTTAAAATGGACTTCATTTTTGGATTCGGAATATCGAATTTATCCTAAGGTGAAATTTTGGTACTTTTCGGATAACTTTCATATTTTGATGAATAGTGAAAATTACTAAATTTTAATTAAAAACAACTTTTTTAATCAAAATAATTAATAGTGATAAATTATGAATTTTAGTAGTTTTAAATTATATTTAGAATATATTTTTACCATTTAATATAATTTTGGTCATTGGACATAATTTTAAAATTAAACCGAACACAAACAAGTGTCAATCTTTTGATAGTTATTATCTCGTAAAAACACGCTTTTTGTTTTGACAGCGGGAATTAATTTTAAATTAATTTCTGCCACTTCTGTGTTTGGAATTTAGAAAAATGGATTCCATATTTGGAATCAGGATGTCCAAATTGTGTAAATAGGTAACTTTTATTTTTAGACATTTTGAATAATTACTGTGGTAAATATTTTATTTACCATGGTTAAGGGTAAATCCGGTAAATAAGGGTTAAAAAATAATATTATAATAATACAAAATTACCCTAAAACGTGTCCTAACCTTATTGGTGGACACATACCCGACCATGAGCATCATTGGGTCAATTTGGGGACCCCTTGGAGCCACTTGTATGTGGTAGGGACACTTTATATTAATAAAGTTAAAATAAAAATAAAAATGGCATAAGCTTACATCTTTTAGAAGAACAATTTTTACATAGGGTTATACATGTTGGATTTTCGATTATAAATATTAATTAGAAATCTAAAAAGATTTCCTACATAATGATATTTTATTTATAATTTTTAGACATCATATAAGTTAAATTATTAATGACACAATAGTGATGTAATGTTTACCTCATTAATAAATCATTTAAATAAATAAGATTATAATGATTAAAATATTATCTAAAACCTGTCCAATTCTTATTGGTTGATGTTATTTATAATATGAGTCATCTTATCTTCGACCTCAATGATTTTTGGACCATTATAAACCGAATATAATTATATTATAAAGTAATACTTTCACTCTTTCCTAAAGAGCCCCTCCTCTCCCTTATAAAAGGAGACCACTTCTACTCATTCCTCACACCTCTCAAGCCACTTGTCTCGTCCAAACTCTGACCAACTAAGCTCCCCACATCCCTCGACTCCTCCTTGAAGCTTTCCCTTAGGCAGAAAGCATTTCAAGAAGTCCTTTGGTTCCAACCAAAGTGAGTTACCTAAATTAAAGGTAACGATTTCTCTTAAATTATTTTCATTTATTTTGCTTCTCCAACCCCCAAACTCTTTTTATTTACTTTCTTTTGTAACAACACAAGTATCCTCAATATACTAGGATGTTGTTATAAGAAGTATTCAAACTACACATACACACAACTCCATCTAATGGATGATGAACATAATGTTTCTGTGGATGGCAAACTAACGCCTCACGAAACGGTGATTGTTCAAATACATCTTACCGCCTCTCATGGTGGCCATTATGATGGCACTGTAATTAAATATGATATTAATGATATATATTTTATATATAAGCTTCTGTAATTCCATTTTATTTCATACCATTATTCGTTTCATGTTGTATATACATACGATAATTTCATTTGAGGAAGTGCGGACTACCGCCCCCTTAAAATGATATGACTCGTTCATACCACACATGGAACGTATAAAGGATGGTGTTAATGAACTTAAGTAACATATATAAAATATTATATTATACTGTAATAGTAATATACCTAAGTATCATTTGGATTCAATTCTTTTAAAATAAAAATTAAATGGAAGTTGCGTTCGTGCGTACGTACGGACTACCTTCTCCACGAACGCGATGAGATTCATCCTCCATCGTATCCATTCATGTATAATTATCATTTTATGATTTAAAAATGATTTTTAAGGACTTGATACCATTCTGGATTTGAATAATATACAACTTATCCTTTACAAACATGTCTTATGTAACAAAACATACAAAAGAAAACAAGTAAGTTAACACCCGAAACAACGATAATACTAAGATATTATTATCAAATCAATATTAAAAGATCATATATGATATCATATTAATATATATGATTCTTGTATAATTTAATAACAATTATTTCACCATTATACAGGAGGTTAACCTACCCCAACCAAGGAAAAGTATAAGGTAAGGGATTTTCTTATCTCACTTTCAATTCCGTGAGATTTCCATTGTTCGCCACTAAATTATTGAAAGTGGTGTATTGTGTACTTCCATTTGATATATATTATCATGATTCTATTTATATTCATGTTATTCTGTAAATCATTTGGTGGTTATTATCTTTTGGCCATACGACTCAGTTGATTAACGTGGTAAGGGGTTTTCATCTCACTCCTTATTCTCATGAGATTCATGCCATATTGCCACCATTACCTTTTGTGTGGTGTATGTACTGCCCATAATTATATTCTTTGTGTAATACACTCTAATTTATGTGTACTTACATATTCATTTTATGATACCTCTTTCATGGGTTGTATGTTTCATAAGTTACCAAACTGGTAAGGGTTATTTCACAATCTCTTCATTATCCGAGGTTGTTTATACGTAATAATCTACTGGGATCTCGTTATCATCCACATCCATGTTTCTTCAAAATGTATTTCAAAACATTTTTAATATTTAAAATAATATGGGTTAAAGTCATTTATACCTTTGTTTGACTTTTTATAAGAGGTTTATAAGGGAATCTTTCCGTCGTTTTCCAAACAAGGTGCTTTTTAACCTTTTCGACAGAATCAAGATAAGAATGTTTTTTTAACTTATACGGCGGGTGCGGTTATTTTCCGCCGTTATAAAATCGTCAAAGCTTCCCTTAAAAGCTTATAAGATTATTTTCAAAGAAAATGTTTGATTTTATATGGATCTTAAATGATTTCAAAATAAAAGGAGATATTTCTTTAAAAAGAATTTTGATTTCATCTATGTCAACATCCTTTGATGGGTTTTAAGATTATTTGAAGTTGATTTATTATGATACAAAACTTTTATATTGTTTTGAAGGTTTTGTGATATGTTTGACTGTGGATGTGCTATTTTTATACCATTCATAGTTTATGGTGAAAGTATTGACATTTCGTATGCTAGTTCCAATAAGAATGTTTATGTTATATTTCAATCTTTACTTCATATGAATGTGTTGGAAAAGTATGTTCCAGGTTGGGGACTGGTTAAAGTAAGCCCTCCAGGTTGGGGACTGGTAAAAGTAAGCCCTCCAGGTTGGGGACTGGTAAAAGTAAGCCCTCCAGGTTAGGGACTGGTAAAAGTAAGACCTCCGGGTTGGTGTCCGGTTATTAGAGGCACTCCGGGTTGGTGTCCGGTTATTAGAGGCACACCGGGTTGGTGTCCGGTTATTAGAGGCACTCCGGGTTGGGTTCCGGTTACAGTTAGCCCCAAGGTCTTGGGACGAGGCCTTGAAAAGTAATTAAAGTTTAGCATTATGCATTCCAACATTATGAAAGTGGTTATTGATTTTGCATGTGATTATTCGATTAGTAGAATATCCATGTGAACAAGTAAATGGCATTATTTCATTTTACTTTTGCCATACTATGTTGAAGTTCAAGTTTAAAAGGCTTTTGTTTTAGTAATTCATTGCCTTAAATGTTTACGCTTATTTTTGAATGTTCCGCTATATTGTTATCCTTACTAGGCATTTGAGCTCACCCCTTTTCTATGTTTTATTTTTCCCAGGATGTGAAGATGTAAGTTATGAATGACCTGCAGGGATATTATGAGGGGATTATAGTGTGGACTGTGGAAACATTATGTTGTTGTAGTAGTTTTTCATTTTATGATATAATGTAAAACTTATGAATATATCTAGTGTTTCCAAGGCTACTAAACCAATCGGTCTTTCGAGATTTGATCTTTCTTGTGATCATGCCAATGTTATTTAATAATGCACCGACTCTGGGTAACTGGGTTCGGGGCGTTACATATGGATGGCTTTGCGCCGTGTACCCCACACCTCTAAGAGAGTATCATGTGGTCTTCCACCTGATGGTCTTGTCTGCTTGGACCCATGTGACATCCGTCGACTGCCAGCTGCAAAAGACTCTGCTACATGCAACCCTACGGCATGTCTCGCTGCTGGAGTAGGCTCAGCAAGAAATCTCTCTACATGAAGGGCTCGCTCCAGTACTCCTGCCTGCGTCGGAATGATAAGGGAGATCATCGATGCCCTGATCTCATGCCTCAGTCACTGCTCAAAGGTATGGGCCTGCAAGAATGGGTCTCGTACCATGTCCATGGAGTAGCTCCAGAGGTAGGTAAATCTCACTGAGTATCGGGCTACTGTCATGCAGCCATGCCGCAGCTGTAGTAGCTCCAGAATGAGGACCACATAGAGGGTGGATGTAACGAACTCCAAGAAAAAAAGGCAATTGAATTTTGACCAATGTATAGATGCCTCGTCGTGCACCTGGAGCATCAGGCTCCACCATCTACCTGCTTTCACGTGAAGGAGACTCGCCACAAGGATCACCATGAGGTCAGATGGTGTCCATTTTAATTTGATAACTTGAACAACAGCCTTTAGCCAATCCTTGGCTACCTGAGGGTCTATCTCCTCGTGGAACCTGGGAGGTCTCTGATGCTAAAATTTGAGAAGTTCACTTAGGTGACGTGCACTATCAGCTGATGGGGATGGTAGCATCAGTGACTCGACGGGTAGAGGTACCACATGTGCCTCTATTGTAAAGGGGCCCTGCACCGAGGCCTCATCACTCGGTAGGCTTCCATCTCGCACAAAGCTCGGAACCCTAGCTGGCTGCCATTGTGGGGCCATCCTGAAAAGAGACAGGTGCGCCATAGTCAATATACTATACCGGGTGAGCTGACACAATGTAATGACAATTAAAACTCTTGAAACACACATGCAATCAATGTTTTTGTGCACTGAGTCATAAATCAGAATTCAGGGTCCAGGTATATGGATATGTTGGCCGCCGCACCAACACTGGACTCCCTAGACTGATAACCACACTCAATACACTTAACACTATTGCTTCACATAGAAGAATGATCAGAGTCCTATCTTCTACGGTAGAACTGAACTCCACTGATACCAATTTGTCACAACACATCCTCATGGCCCATGTCGTGACTACCCCAAGCCCGCCTTCCTTAGGCCAGGGGTTGGCGACTAGCACCAATGGCGTAAATCCCAATAAAATGGAAGTAATTTCCTTTACAAAGTAAACAAACAACATAGAGTACGCAAGCTGAAGTAAACACTAAGTAAATGTTGTATGAAAGTATGTTATGGAAATTTAATGGGCCAGAATACAATCCCAACTGAGAGTAAAGTACAACTAAAAAGAAAGCACAACAACTAAAAAGTAAATCAGCGAGTCTGAGACGTCCTTTGGAAATCCCACATGAAGGGTGGTTACAGATAGTATCCTCTAATCCTCGTCTATGGTCGTCCGCTCCATGTACGTCCAATCTAGTGATCCACCTCCAGGTACTGTCCAGCTCCATGAGCTCCCTCCTCAATCAGCGTTGTCTATCGTCTGCATCCAACACAACGTAGTGTAGTCATAGCCCATGTAGGTGTGAGTATACGCTACTTAGTAGGGTCCCCAAGACCCCCGAACTTCTCCCGGGATCCACGAAGGATAATCCAAAAAGGAAAGATACAATCACGAAGTAACAACCAACTCTACGTAGGTATATGCCCATAACTATACCTAAGTCATTTATTCCAGCTCGGCTCCAGCACATGAGCCCAAATACAGCCCAGTCCACAAAGGAAAAAATAACCCATTCTACATAGGAATTCACCACCCAATCTACACAGGAAAGCACAACCCAATTCACATAGGTAAGCACAACAATCATATCGATGATGATGACTGTACGTAAAGACTCAGATCACACAGGTATACACTTGGTAATACGATATAGATGATCAGATGTAGCCACTGATTCATATAAGATGTCGGACCCACATGGGATACACGACCAGATAAGCTGTTAGACCCACAAAGGATACAATACCAGCTACTCTTCCAGACCCCCATAGGATACAAGTAAAGAGTCAAATACTGTCAGACCCACATAGGATAAAAGAACAGTAGTTAAATACTTCCGGACCCACATATGATAAAAGAACATCAGTCCTCGCCCTCGTACCCATGGAGGATTCCAGTACGGTTGTCATCGCTCTTGAACCCACAGAGGATCCCATTACAGTTGTCATCGTCGTCGTAGTCGCAACCAACTCTAGGGTTCCCGCACCCATCATGCTCGATTCCTAGAGGGTCCGCTCCACAAGCCTAGGGGGTCGATACATCAACTATCACGAAGTCTAGAGTTGATCTATGATAAAGTTTTACCTCATCGAAAGGAACTCAACGCGATAGAAGGCGCGTCAATCGGACGCCCGGTCGGAGAGTTATTGGCTTATTCGTCCCAGTGGCCCTATTGGTTTTTAAGCTAAAACCAACCCGACCATAATATGGCTACGTAAAAACCTCGAGTGGAGTAATCCAAAAGAACTGCCTCACTAAGAGAAATTTAACAAAGTTAACGGCATGTCAATCGGCTATCTGGAGCTCATGTTATAAGTGTTTCCACTCCGAGGGCCGGGGCCGGGGAGGGCTGCAACAGAGCTCAAGTTATAAGCGTTTCTGCTCCGGGGTAGGCCGCGGCTCGGCTCAAGGATGAGCTAGACGCAGAGGGGGGGGGGGGGGGGGGGCACACCCCTGTTTTCCCAAAATGGCGGACCCCTGTGGGGTCCGCCCTAGGTGGCTGTCGAGGGTTTCAATCCCCCAACATTCTTGGAAACGGCCGGCCATTATGGTCGGCTGGTTATGCCACACAGGACCTGTGGGGTCCCGACTCTTGCTCCTCTACCGTGACCCCTCTTCGACTGGAGTGGCGTGACGAAACTGCACCCCTCCACCTCAGCCCACCCCACCCGCAGACTCCTAGTTCTCCGGCGCGGTGCGACGGTGCCGAGCACCTACGTCGTGGCTCGTACTTGGCTGTGGCCACCATCGGCTTCACAGGCGCGTCGCGACACCTTAGCGCTCCTTCACCACGGCCCGCTCTGGCCGCGGTTCTCTCATACCCGCATGGTGCTACCACACAGTGTCACCCTCGTTCCAAACCACAACGAAGACCAACAACAAAGGGGGAGGAGGGTCGGCCGTGTTCGTCTGGTCCGACCTCCTCCCATTATATTGATAACATGTGTCCATGAAATAATGATGACTGTCAAAATAATAATATTGGAATGATGAAAAAACCCATACCTCAAAGTAGTTCGCAGAAGCTAGCGTCATGGAAAATGGTGTTGCGGGGTGTGGCATCGTATACGTCGACGAAGGACGTCCGAGGAGGAAATGACGTCTCACACCAGCTGTGGAGAGGAGAAGGAATGGTGCGTTGATCTCTTCTTTCGGTGTCGGCATTCTTTGACGAAGAGTGATGTTCTTCGCGGAAGGTTGAATCTCTTCAAATGAACAACACAAGGGCTTTCTCCTTTTCATCACATAGAAACATCCAAACAAAAATAAAATATTACATTTCCTTATTTTATTTACTTATGCCAACAATTCAAATGTCCAAAAGTTGAATTCACCTAATTAATTTTTGAGTTTTCAAAATTAATGGTGTCCAAATTTGGAATCATTAAAGTGAGGGAGAGTCATAACAATTTTATTTCTCATTATAATTAATCCACTTTTTTTGAACAACTCTTCCCGAGTAAACGCAACCCAAAAAAAGTTCTTCTTAAGAAAAAATCGGTGCTACTGTTTCATCAGTGCCCTCAGATTTCGATTCTGAGCATCGATTCAAAAGTTAGAAAAACCCACTCATTTGTTCACTGAACGTACCAGAGCTAATCTTTGGAAATTGATTCCAGACACACCGGGCCTCAGAATCAAGCGTCGTCAGAAACGTCGTACTCGTAAAATCCCAAATAATTTAAGAATACAAATTTCCTTGATATTTACGGGTCATTAAATGTAGGTACTTACACTAGGTGATATATACCACTACACTTTTATCTAGATTAATCCTAATGAAATTTCAAGGTCGAGGGAGAACATGTGGATTATAAATAGATGGATAATATTCTGGGATTCTTATAGTGTAATAATAGTGTAACTAACTATATTTTATATGATTACCATACTATTAAAATAATAAATATCAATTCTCTTGTTTTCTTTGTACTATTAATTATTTATAAATATGTCATGAACGATCCTTTCTTGGATATACTATTTTTTCAATCAGTTTCACTGGGTATATTCATAACACGTGATGATTATTCAAATTTTTCATATAAATTTTTCATTGGACATGATGATGAACAATATTTGGGTATATAACATACTAGGTTCTACTATTACAAGAGACTTCCTGATCTTTTTCTGCTAATAATATTATCCCTAAGTCAAAAAATGCGTGTTTGATTGTTATCATAAGGAAACTATGTGGTATTACATTTATATTACCTATTAAGCACTACATTTTTGTGCCTTAATTTTTTATATCTCTTAATAACGAATATAAAACTCAAGGAATCAATTTGTAAATATTTTTACATAGAGACAACTAATACCAACAAACATATTGTGTTTGTGATATGGATATTGAGCTGGTTATGTAATCATTTGAGGCATAATAACTAACTGAATCTTAATAAGCACGACAAAAGTCTAGTAGTATTCATCAAAAAGTTGATAAATATGAATTTCATATAGAATATTATGATTGAGTAAAATTTATTGCAAATGATCCAACATTATAACAAATATACATTCATAGATACTATTTTGAGAAATTATAAAAATCTAGGCAATCTGTAATCGATTCCAAGTACACTAATAATGTTTATAACTTGGTGGATTCACCTAAAGGGGTGAGGTCCATAAAGAGAAATTAAAACTTCTATAAGAAACCTAAGTTTTATGTTAGATTATATTCTTATAAAGAAAACAAAATGGAAATTTTTATAAAAAATTCATGGTTTTGAATTTGAAGAAACCTTTTCACCTGTAGCAATGATAATATATATTGGTATTTTTTAAAACATAGAAAACCATTATAATTTTGAGATATATTTAAAGAATGTAAAATGATTTTCATTTATTATATTTTATTCACGGGACTATATATGTTAAATTTCAATGGTTTTGATGTTTCATATGAGTATTATAAGGTAAACATTTTACAATCGACAATTATGAGCTAATCTTGGTTGTAAAATATAGCGTGATGATGACATCAAAGTGTTTCAATTCATCAAGATTGCTATTGATTATTATGTATATAATTTTATTAGTGGGAGAGTAAAAGTGTTTATGATATTTTATTAAGATGACATATGCCTTATCATAAATCATATATTGAGACTTCACTCTATGAATATGTTGTTCAGAAAACATTTATCAACGCAAGTGATTTGCTAAACAGAATACATATAAGGTAAGACAGTACATAGAGATAGATCTAAGAGATTATTTATACTTAGCTACAACTAAAATATTTATAAATTTATAAATATTTTTATCATGGAGAACTCCAATAATTGGTCATTACTAGTATTTCTAAAATGAAACATAAAATGATTCTGGATAATTCAAAATATTTAAAATGGATGTATATGATTCTCTATTTTTTATATAAAAAATATTGTATATTCTATGTTGTGTACATGACCTGATGATTCATATTATCGTAAAAAACCAATACATACATATCTAATCTAGTCAAGATTCATCATATTTCAACAGATAAAATACTTATATTATTAATAATAACTAATATAGTGTTCCATTTATTAATAGAATATGATGATAACATTCTATAGGTTTATTGAGATTCCATTTTACAATGAGGAAAAAAATAACCGGATATCTCTATCTAATATATAGTTATTCCAAAAGGGTGGATCTATGAGTGGCATGTGTTTAAATAAAGCCACCATAGAAGACTCAAAAATAGAGGAAGAGTACATCACTACATGATGTTGTATAAAAGAATTTATTTATATCAATAAGATCGTTACTAAATGTTAGTGTTTTGAAGTATCAGGGGAATATTCGATCCCTATTGTGATAATAATGGAGATGTTTTTTAGGATAAGAAAACATGTTTTAACTATCAGACAAAAGACATCCTTTCAAGATACCATATAATATGAGAGATTACTAGGGGTGATGTGATTAATTTTTGGGTGGGTTCATAGTATAATGTATGATTTTAATTGATGAAACCATTACCATGTAAATAACATAATGGACATGTAGAGTATATGGGTGTTAAACACAAGAGATATTGGTTTTAGTTGTTGTTAATGTATCATGTTATTATTTTAATGTAAATCTACATTTATCATTCCTTCATGTGTTCTATAATTTACATTTCATAAATTTTGGAATGGTAACATCCCCTTAATGATCGAAATTGAGTTATCTATAATCTATGAAATTCAAGGAGTATAATGGGTTGAGATTATACCATATGAATATCATTAATATGTCTTCTAATCATTTCAAAGGGATTAATATTTGAAAAAAAAATGGATTCAAGATGTAATAATTATATTCTTATTACATGGACAATCCAACAAAATATTTTCTATTTGAATTCCATAGAGTCATTGATATACATAGGGGAGTATTCTTATTATTTATACAATTTTACATGGGATTTATGAGATACAATGCATGTAAACCATCAACATATTATACCCTACATATGAATGTTAAAATAAAATAATGAAATATGGGATGTTTGAGTTTTTTCTAATAAAATAATTTGTTATAGAAAAAATAAGATATGATTTTCCATATGTAAGACATGTAATTACATCTATACCTTAGATGAATGAGATAGAGGAAATGAATGGTTGTAACATCTCGATATTTTTATGAGATAGTTTTTTTAATTTCCCTGATTTATTATATGCACTCAACAAGAAGATATGTTTGTTCAACAAAAAACCCAACATAGCTTGTATCTTTCACAAAACTATGGTAGGATTGTTTTACAAATGAGTTAAAGTGCTTTTTATATATTCTGTTTGTGGATGATCGATTTTAAGCGAACAACTAAATATTGTTATGTTAACTTACGACCTAGAAATTATATTTGAGAGTTTTAATATCATTAAATGAATTATGAAAATAAACTTTACTCATGTATATATAATTAATTCTTTTGATATAAATTAAATAAAAATGAAAATAGAAATCTTTTTAAATAAATGAAATTTTGTTTTTCTAAAAAACCATTTTAATGAAAATTTGTGAGTTTGTTAAATAATAAAATCACTCTTGATGGAATTTATTAATGATATAAATATTTAATATATATTCAATCTATTATTTAAAATTCATCTTATATGTTTACTAGACATTATATAAGAATAATTTCAATTTTCTAATAAGTGACATATTTTTTAAAAAATGCAGTTTTATCGCTTTTAATAGCACACCCATTTTACATATATTTTATTACACTTTTTTATATTATTTTTTACTATATGAATTTACTATTTGAAATAGGGATATACAAAGGTACATTTACAGAAAATTTGAAAATTTTTGAATAACTTTTGGGTTTTTAGTAATAATAAAAATATACTAAATTTTAATTGATAATATGTTTTTTCAATGAAATAGATAATGTTCTTAAAATTACATTATTGAAATTATTTAATTTATAAATATATTATATTTTTTTAGTTAATATAATGTTTTTCATTGATATTAATTAAAATTTTAATTCATATGTACATACATTTTAGTATTTTCCAATGCTTTATCTTTTAAAACATATTTTCTCATTCCATCAACGAGATTAATATTAAATTAATTTCTGTATTTTATGTGTTTTAAATTTTGAAAAATAGATTTTATATTATTAATTATTAGGTAAAATTTAGATAAATAGATTGCTTTTTATTTTGGGCATGATGAATAGTAACATTATTAATTTTAATTAATATGCTAAAAGGTTAAATATGATAATTAAGGGAAAAGATATTATAATAAAATTACCCTAGAAATTATTATAATATCATTAGATGAGTTAATTTGGACCTAAATAATGTTTGGGTCGAAATGGTATCCTTTGGAAGCAACATGGATGAGATTATGACATTTAATTTATTTTATTTAATGGAAAGCTAAATATGTCTTACTCGAATTTCAATAATTATATCATTTTTCATATAAGTTTATACATCAAATAATTTAAACTATAAATTAAAATTTAAAATCTAAATTCTTTTTCATTATAATGTAATTTTATTTGTAATTTTAGAGAAATAAATAAATAACATAATGGATTATACATAGATGATGTATAAATTACTTAGTTGATGAAAAAATAAATAAAAATAGTTATTGTTAAAATAATAATAACCAGTAAAAGATATAAAACATTAAAGAATATTATTTATAGATTATATCTAGACAATAATCATCTAACGGTATAATTATTTTCCATTTAGAGTAATATAAAAATATTATTAATCTTATAATAGTAGATTTATTGTTATGTTAATGTTTCTACATTCATATTTTAATACATATAACATTTTTAATGATAGATTTTAAAAAAGGTAAATTCAACGATAATATTTTTAATAAAATATAGTGAATTTATCTTGATAATATTATTTTGTTTTTAAATTTTATTCAATAAATATGCATATTAAATAATCATAGAAAACAAATGTAGTATTTTATTATTAATAGAGAAAACAAATAAATTTTATTAAAAATATAAAAATAAATAACTTTTTTGATAATTAATATATTCATCGAATTTTATAGAATAATATGAAATATTTGTAATATAATAACACTTTTTTTCTAAGTTAACTTTCTATCATTATATTTTTATTAATCAATGAATTGAATGGTGTTAAAATTAACAGTATTGATTGTTTATCTATATAATGTATAATTAAATTACTTAAACATAAATAATTTTTTTTTAAAATATAGAATATTTATGATATGGTATAAATTGTAATAAAATGTTCATTTATGGTTTAATTGACCTCAAATAATTAAATATGTCCCCTATTAATATTAAAAAAATATTTTATCTTAGTTAAAATTATATAGAACAACTATGTTTTAATAAAAATGATAATGTTTAAGTTAACATAAAAAATTTAATAAAATTTAATGGTTGATGAGGTTAAAAATATTATTTCATATCACCTTCTAAAATAAGAAAAAAATTTCGTTTCTTATAGGTTTTTATTTTTATTAAATTTATATTTTTCTGAGATTCGAAAAAAAATTCCTCACCTCAATTATAAAAGGGAACGTACTCCCTCACTTGTTCACATCGAATTGAGCCTACATGTTCGTCCATACCATATAAATTTACATTTTAATCTTCCATAAAAACATTATTATGGTTATGGTCTTCTAAAAAGGAAAAACCTGGTTCCTTAAGGGGAGATCTAGAGGGATCTTGTCGAAGAAGATGTAATCCCCTCTATCGATAAATTTATACCTATTTCTTCTTATACATATTCTTTATGAGTTGTTTATGTTATAAAATAATAAATACATTATATCTTATATACTGAGATATTATTATGACTATGTAACAATTATATTCGTGCTTCTATCCATCCTAATAGAAACAAAATCATCATGCATGCGTACGCACGACTTACCATCTCCACAATGTGGTGTAATATATTTTTCACACCAACGTACATGGATGGGTATAATGATAAAAAAATAGTGATATATTTTTATTATAACATGATATAGATTCTGAAAAAAAAATATACCATCAACATCCATACCATTTCAAAATTATGGGAATGATATCGTTGCTTGTGCATAAGTAGGACCTACCATATGCACTATGCGATCTTATTCATTCTACACAATATCCATTAAATCATGATTACATAAATTCATATAATGAATAAATACTATATATAATATATTAATATCTTATTTTAAATGATATAACTATATACTATGAGGGATAATAGGAACGTATTCGACTAACATGCACAAGAAAACAAGTAGTTAATACCAGAATTATGAGTAATAATGAAATATTATTATCAAATTGAGGATAATATGAACTTATATGATATCATAAAAATTAAAAATGTTCAATATCAAGTCAATGAAATTATTTAAATAATTATACTAGTTGTTTGGATACATATAAAGGATATTAGATATAAGGTAAGGGATAATTTCAGAATCTCATTATTATCCAATATTGGTTATATGTATGTATTTATTGGGATATATTTATCATCCACATTCATGTTTTATAAAAACTATAAATTTTTTAATATTCTCCTATGAATCTTAAATTCTTTTTTATCCATTTTTTTAATTTTATATTCATGGTTATAAATTAATATATTTTTCTATTTTACAAATGAGGTACTTTTTTACTTTCCAAACAATAGTAGAAGAAGATTGTTTTCATTTAACTTCTATGAAAAGAATGAATATTTAACACTTCATAATTATTTATTTCCTTAAAAATTACTTAAAAAATCTCACTATTATTTTCAAATAAGTTGTATTCTTTTAAAATTTCTCATCATTTTATGAAAAGAAAATGTTTTATAAGAAGAAAGGATATTTTTCTCATGAATTGATTTCAAGTGATCTATAAAAATTATTTTTCATATTTTATGAAATTAATTAATTGTGTTTTGTTTCATGTATAATATCCCCATTATTAGTATGGTATGATTTTATATATGATCTAATTCAATTTATGAGATACATTTTTTATGTTCATTATGTTATGATTGAATGGTGTTTAAGAATCCCATTTTATTTCTTTGGTTATGCTATGATGAACGATTTTTTTGTGGTACACCTAAGAATGATTGAATTATAATATTTATGAGACCTATATCTACCTGTAATTAATTGGATAAATATGTATATTTCATGATATAGTCCATCCTGGAATGTGAAATGATATAGGTTCATTAATACAGGACTAGAATAAGAAGTATACATGGTTCTATAACAAAGGGATGTGATGAGAATTAAAACTAGGTCAGAAATATAGTGATTGAATGGGATGTAATGTCGGATCAATAATACAGGGATAGAAATTGAAGTGAACACTATTTCTTAATGAACTTTTTCCACTATTATGGTCTTTGAAATGAACTTTGGATGATATGAAAATTATTTTTTATTCTTATGTGATAGCCATAATTCTAAGTTTTTTTCCAACGTTAATTCAGTATAGATCATGTTACATTATGATTTATGAATTCTAATCTACGCAGATATATTTTATGAGTCAATATGTTTATATATGTTGTACATTGTATGTTTTTTGGAAGTTATTTTAATGTTTTCACGGTCTTCTTTTCATGTATCATTTGATAATTTCATAGTTTACCCATAGAGAACATCTAATATCACCCTTTTCATAGGATTTTCCATAGGATATAAAGAATGGATTTAGGTAGGAAATGTGAAGGGGAATATCTTTATGGGATATTTGGAAGATCTTTCACAATATTAATTGTTTTTCATGTTTCCAAAGGAACTATACTAATATGGTATTTTTGGCGTCTCTTTGTATAATTTATTAAGTGTTTCTCCAAGGTAATATAATTTCCATGTACGTAAATCGTGTTTCAATATAATGAACATGTTTAGTTAGATCACATATGATGATTCAATATATTTATATTTGGGATATGTGAGTTACTCATCTATAAGATGGATGACATGTAATTTATTCATCAATATCATCATCCATTTCTTTAAAACCTATAAAATGAAAACATTCTTAAATAATATTTATGTGTTATATGACTTGTAGTGAACTGATTTCATAGAAAAATGGATTCTATAGGTGTAAAAATGATGTATATAATATATCATATGGTGAATTTGTTCATATAGGTATATTGTTATGTTTGATTGAGATCACAGAAAACCCCTTATTAACATGAGTAGAATATATTACATTTAAGGTCACACATTTTTCTTACATATATGAACTAGGGATCTCAAATATTACCTAAATGATTAAAAGGCATTTAGGTTCACAAAAGAAGTATTTTCGATAAGGAATGTGTTTTAGAAAAAATAAATTCTTCCAAAATTAAGAGAGATTAAAAAATTAATTCCCATTGATTTTTTGTGGATTCACAATGATTTTTAAATTTTTACATAAATTATTTTTTGAATTTAATGTGAAATCCTGATATTTTGTTAAGGTTAACATAAAATCATATACATAATAATGATATCATTTTCCTATGAAATGATTACGTCAAAAAACAAAAATAGTTGATGTGTTTAAGTATTATAATTTTCAAGAATGGGATTCATAAACCATCTAAATCCTTCCAATATCATTTAATATCAATTAATAAATGTATAATAAATAAATTAAATATGGAATATAATGAAATTGAAAGAGTTTAATTTATTTTTCCACAACATGAGTAATATATAGGATGATACCTAAATTTTTTATACATCCAACATGTCTCGTTAAATGAAATGAATCAAGAATGACTATATACGGTTTCTATACCTTTATTATTTGGAATTGAATAACATCAATTTTATACGAGTCTATTATTGATATCTTAATCCCTACACTATTTTTATCTCAATATATTATAAAGATATCACCCATTCAGAGTACAATGATGCCTATAACATCGTCAGTATCCAAAGGGATATATTTTCCCATACGTTATAGGAGGCTGGTGTCAATTAATTTTGTAACTTGGATCAATAAAATCCAATATAATAAGAAAATAGAGTATCTATTCATTCATTTTAGGAATTTTATAATTTTTAATATTCCAGGCATGGTGAATATTTTAAGATAGTTTGGTGAGTTTTAGGGGTTTATTTCTTTTTTAACGACCATAAAATGACCCCCAATGACTTATTAGTGGGATTATGAGATTTAAAATGGATATTTATCATGAAGATGATAACAAAAAACCTGAACCTAGTTGAATAAATCCACTAACTAACACTAGTTAATGATTCAACATTCCACATATCCACCTATGTATCTACTTTGTTGGTTTCACCATGGTACTATCGTGAACCACCACTACTAACTAGGTAGTGACTTTCTTTATGTTTTTTAATCTTATGTAGGAAAGTGGATCAATTGGAATGGTTATGGTGCTATATAGAAGAATCAATGGGTAAATATAGTCATATACAGTATCTAGGATGGCTTGATGCATGTATCTTCATTTTAATTCTATAATAATTTCCAAAAAAATTCATGTAATAATAATTAAATTAATAGAAATTAAAGTTATACATAAGAAAATATATGATCAGGATCATCTATGCATGTGATCCCTACACATTTAAAACTCGTGAGATGTAAATTCATATCATTACTTATTAAGAGAAAACCATTTGATTTAATAATTATTTTCTTATTAAATATTTAATTAATTTACCTTAATTTTTCCTTGTTAATTATTCTAGATATTTTCATAATTTTGAATTTCATATAATATTTTAAATCAATAATTAATATTTGTGTACATAAAAAGGACATGGGGTGTACCCTTGTGGTCTGTGACACAACCCATAATATAGACAACATGTCATTTTTAATTCTGTATTGTAGATTGGTTACTATCACTTATACAATATGTGACATAGTTTGTTTATTGTTTAAGATGTGTTCTATATACAAAAAAACCAATATAAATCATGAAATGTGTCTTATTTATAAGTTGTATAATAACATGTGTCAATTCAATATTCTAGCTCGATATTTATGACTCATTACATGAATTATATTTAGTGATACATACCACTTTTGGTGTATGAAATGTACATGGAATGTAAAACATCCAAATTCTCTCTATGATATTTAAAATTACCGATAATTAAATTAATTTAACATTTTATTATTCAATAAACCATATCACAGGGTATGTACACCAACTAATTTCCATGTATCTTTGTTTATAGCTCAATTTAATTTCTAGTTGATATAATTAATCTACCTAGTGTATAAACCATCCGATCATATATGTTGTGTTAATAGGAATGAGTTATAATACTTGTACAAACTGGTACATTATTTATAACTCCCTCTAAAATATACTATAGAATATTCCTAGGGACTCGACAATTATTTTGGATTTGAATAAAATTACATAAAATGAACACGAGCTACCCATTATGCCATTTAATTTGTCCAGTGTAACATGGTTTAATGTCACTATTAGAAAAGTATTAATTTAAAGTAATGTATTTTGATCAAATTGATTCTATGAAATTCACTGGGAACATAATGTTGGGTTATATGATTTTTACACTTTATTTACACTATTTACGCCATCAGACCACATGTTGATAGAAGCTATCACAAAGCATGTAATTAATAATCATCATGTGACGAAACCAACAATATATGTCCTGGTTTTTTAGAATTTTGATTATGAGATTTAAAGGATTACCTTTTTTTAGATTAGTTACATATAATGTATCCACAGAATAAATTTTGAATCCTTAAAATGTTTATATTATATCTTAAAGAGTTCATTTTTTGTTATTTGCATGTTCTTGATCATATTATGGGAATGAACATGTAATCTCAAATATTTATTTATATTTGGATTAATGATTTAAAATTATTCAAATAAAACAGTAACAAAAAATATAAATTTGAATCAAATGAATAATAAATAAATTATAAATAAAATTTTAAACACAATATTACCATTTGAGTATTCTCTGGTGTGAAACATAAGTTTAAGAGAATATTATAATTTCAAATTTTTCTTCGATTTATACATATTAACAGTTATAAATTTATAAGTGGTCCCTTAAATATCCATATAGAAGTATATTTTCACCTTTAATTTATAAATAATATATATATATATATATATATTGTTTCTTAATTTGTGTCAGTTGTATTTTTTTTTGAAAAAATCTAAAATATTCATTGTTTAGGTTATGGATTATTTAATGGATTAATAACTCGATATCCACCCATAAAAGAGTGTTATCTTACCAAAATAGTTTATACATGGTAAAGGAGAAGAAATAATTTCCATGGAATAAAAGGATAAAAATATTCATTGGATCAAGACATCAGATGATTGGAGAGGTAATATAAATATTTAAGACAATTATTATAGGGGTATAGAAGCGTTATCTTCAATAATCATTTTTGATGTTGAACGATTGAGAGAATATTCTTAATACACATTTAAAGGATCACCTATATAATATTTATATTACAAGATCACAACACGTTCAATGTGATTAATAGTTATATATGATGTTTTAGAATACATCCTTCAGTGATCATTCATAGAGGATAATTATTATTGTGGTTTATACCTCTTTGATTAGGATTTATAAAAGTGAAAGGTAAATTTTTTTCTTGAAGTTAGCAAAATTATTTATAGAATTTTTTTTGTTTATTCCATACATATAACATGACATAATATAATAAACCTTTATGTCAATTATATTACATTAAGTCACAACATATGACCTTAGGACACAATGTATGAATTTAGAAAAATTGCACGAATTTAATCCATAACTTCTATATTTTCTTTATCATATTAATTCATCATAATTCATTGAGTAACTCATCTGAATTTATCATAATTAATTGATCTGATATTATAACTTTGAGTTCATGAATCATACTTCATCATACGGCTCTTGTGCAATGACACTTCTAATGATATGTGATGGAAACAAATTTCTCATCTTTATGAAATTTTTCTAATCATAAAACATTCATAAAGACTATATAGATTTTTATTCATATGAGATAGATTCAAACATCGAAGTTTTTAATACATTATAGATCATACAACATTTAGTGTCATATGATATGACAAAAAACCAAATAAATAGATGAATTAAATATCTAAACTGGGAATTCATATCAGATCAATATAGAGACATTCATCATGGATTGAAATATGAAGAAACAAATTCTGACTGAATAATGAAAAATTAGACAATCAAATACTTAATTATTCGTTGAATAATTATCCAATAGAATGTAATTTCAAGAGAAATTTATTTGGGAATGAAATTTTCTAAATTTTTGTAAATTATTAATTAATTAGAAATTAGAATATGGTGATGCTGAAGGAATGATTTTGATTATGAAACATTTTATAGAAATTTTTATTCCCAATTGAAGCATTAGAATATAATATTCAAGATGATATAGAAGAAAACAAAATATTGATAGAATGAATGCAATATAATATGGGTGGAAACAATTTTATTATGCTTTCAAGAATAATATAGAAATTATTGAGTTGAAGATTTGTGGTTCAATGATGATTAATGAATTTATGATGAAATTTATATTTAAAAGATGAAGAATGTATGATCTATTATTTTCCATATATATCCACATTGGGCTTTACTAATTTCATAGAATCATTCACGAAACATGACAAAGACTGTTCTATGTTATAGATGTTGGGTGGTATAGCATTATATATTAGAGGGGATTGAATATTGGATTTTATAATTGCCATATTTTTTAGGAATTTGGTATCAAGCATGGAAAAAAATACATGAATAGTTGGTTCTTCAATGAATCATAAGTGTGGGGTAATAATAAAGGGTATTTATAAAATATTACAAGAGTTGATAAATAGTGTATGGAATGTCATATAGAAAAAAGTTATGATTTTATAATACTAATTTTTGACTTGAATGAGGAATGAATGAATATAAAATTTATTTGATATTGAAAATAAAAGGATAGGTTTAATACAATCACTCGTGCACTTAAGAAGTTATGAATATCTATGAAGAAGTGAAAAATAAGGACAATTCTTAGGAGATAATGCACAACATTTATGTTGGTATTGAGAACATAATGTCTTTTTAAAGATGAATATTAATATTCTTTAAAATATTATAACCAGGATGTAGAGTAGGTGAAGCAGTTTTGAAGAGTTAAAACATGTCATATTTTGAAAAAGGGGATCGAAGACAAGAATCTATGTGTGTTGAATTATATTATTGATAATATTCAACCACGGATAAACATGGAAGAAGGAATAGTTCCTAAAGTCAAGGATGAGTTTGTTGTGATTGATTTTTAAACATGTTCTTATAGTTCATAGTTTGAAAAAATAATATTTCAGTTCAGTTTTAACTAAAATATTTATACAAATTTTATGTTCTGCATACTCTAAAGATTTTTAACATGTGATTCTACTAAATACATTAGGGTAGTTTATGTCACACGATTTAAGGATATAGATCCATATATGTTAGTGTATAGAAATCCCTATTTTGTATCTTCTAGTATTTTTATAGTAATCTATTTGTTTGTTTATGATTTTTTTCCCAGTTTAGAAGGCGTAAGTATCCATTTTATAGAGATTTCTATGTGTTCTATACCTCATTATACCTCTAGGATGAATTTAATATATAAGAATATGGATTTTGACATAATTGTTTCACTAGTAAAAGGCTATGAAAATGTTTCAGGGTGTAAAAATATTACAGTTCATGAATCACATTCTTACATCATAAAATCATTTTATTTTATAAAATATTCATATGATTCAAAATTATAACTCAAGATTTTAAATCATATGAGACATTTATTTCAACAAGACTGATTATTGAGACATTTTATAAATGAAAGCATTGGTTACCACATAAATACATTGGCACAAAACATTTTTCATCACTACAGATATGATCATCCTCATTCATTATGAAGAAATTCCAATATTTAATATTAGGATATTCCATGTGAAATGAGTAATCACATCTCCTTTTGGTTTTTTCAGTTTGTAATTTTCTCTCCCTATAAGTTGTGTCACTTCTCACTTGCATGCAGACATTCTACATCTTCATAACTTTGTTTTTGTTACAATTATGTGTTTTATTTTGGGATCTACATTCCATTATGCTGAAAATTGTTTCATATTTTCAAGATCCACCATGTGATATAATCCTATGATCTAACATTAATGTTGGTATTGTTTTGACGTTTAGTTTACTTGAGTTACATGTTGACATAACCCCTGAGATAAGTGATAGATTTCCGTAATTCCATTCTAAATTTTGGGAATTGTTTATAGGGCATTTGTTTCTATATTTATGTTTCATCTGGTGTGTGTGTAAACCCTTGTGGGAATGTGTGACGTGATTGTGTGGATGGATGTTCTATATCTAGCATGTTATTGGGGAGCCATGATTTCTATTCTTTTTTAAATGGTTTTAATGATAAATTAGCAGTATTGAAGTGTGGGTGAAAATGGATTACAGATCAAAATATGGGTTTTCCCATGTTTTTTGGAAAGTAAAAATGGTATTTTCAATGTAATATGAAATGGGATTGTGAAAATATTTATAATGCATGGGTTGATGTTGATTTTTTAAATACATAACATGAGAAGACTTGGGTACTTAGGTTGATGGTGTAGCTTATTTCCATCGTCCATTTGTTGTTAGTGTATCACATCTCTAGTATTCCACTATCCATAGAGTATAGATTAGTTGACTCTATATTCTTTTATGATGATTAGGGATTTAACATTATTATGTGTTTCCATAATCCAATAGTATATATTCATTGTCATTAGAAACATGTAGTGTGAACTAGTCATATGATGTGGTATGACTAGTCTGTTATCTTGACCTTGTGTGATCCTTTGCATGTTTACCCTTTGTGCTTTAGCATGTACTAATTTAATGACTCGATCTGATATAATAAGTGATTCATGCTTGGGATTTTCTAATATTAAAATGATTTAAAAAAATATTACTTATACTTTTTTACACCACCATGTTTTAGAACTATGGAAGTGGTGGAAAAGATTTACCATTATTTTGATATAGGATTATTTTACTACTTAGCATACCAAGATTTAATTAAAATGAGCATATTGGGATTGTTTTTATAGAGATTTTATATGGAAAACGTATGTGGGTTACTATTATACCTATTTTTGTAAAACCTATCACACCCATTCTGTGGTTATTTCCTTCGATGATGGAAAATGAATACTGTCGTATTGGTTTGGTGAGGTTTCTGTCAAGTTGGTATGGGTAGCTAGTTTTGAGTCTGTTGGAATTTCTTAAATTTATCACCTAGAGTAGTAAGTTTCTATTTTTTTAACCTTTTATATTAGACTTGTATATTGGGATAATTTGGAATGTATTGAGTTTTATTAATTTCATTATATTCATTCAGTTATGAAATATATTTCTTTTGTCATTATTTGGATGTATTTTTCTTTTTTATTTATGTAGTCCATGTTATATACATCATGTTGGTTTAAATAATTCCGTATAGTTTTTTTTTGATACATTTTTGCTAGTGAATAACATGTGGGGGGTTAGGAACACCTTTAGGGTATGTGGAATATCTTATATGCTTGTTAAGAAATTGTATCAATGACGTTTTTTCCTCATGATTCCTTATCTTAGGACGTTTGGTAGATGCAAGATAGTTCATTTGGAAGCACTATGTTATGTTTTAGTGAATTCTTGGAAAACACTTACTATTACAAGAATAATGTTACAATGTGATGTTTATATATGTGTGTCATGTGTTTGGATTTTTTTTTCATAAACTATGTTTCTTTTTTATCTTGTTTTAACTAAGATTATTGTTTTTTATTATGTCTTCTATTTTGGTTGTCAATATCATGACATTGAGAAATCTTTTTAAGTTTATAGAAGAGGGTAATAAATATGATCCTCATGGGAATCTATGTTTGGATCATAATAACATCACAGTAGTTATTTGGGTCATTTTTTCCATAGATTAGAATGTATTAAATGTTCAGAATAAAACTATTGAGGAACTACCAACATCACGTGGATACATGGATCAATCATAAGAGTAATTATATGAGAATACCCCATAATTTATTGGTATGAAGGTACCCAAATAGGTGGATGTATTGTTGTAAAATATTTATTAGATCATATAATTCATGGATACACCATAGTTTATCTTGGTGAAGTGTGTGACATGAAGAATTGAGTTTCAAAACCTTAGATGTATGATTTTATTGTAATAGAAGACTGAAATGTGGGATTTTCATGGAAGTATTTCAATACCATATTCCATTATTATTTTTTCCATGGGTCTCTAATGATATATAAGTCCCAATAGTTTTTCTCTTTGTAGTAGGAAGATTGTTTTGTGTCAAAATAAAGAAGTTAGTTTGTATATTTGGATCATTTGACTACTGATGTTCTATATAATGATCAATTGAAATATCATAATTAAATATAGTGGAATTACTCGATATCAAATGACATTTATTTATTATACATATTTCAATCGCTATATATATGGTAGATAGGGATACGATGTATGTGATAAATATGGACTACATGATTATTTATTATTTCTATTCTCTTCTACCCAATGGATGTTCAGTGGTGCTCATTTGAAGAATATGAACTATCATGATCATCACTTGAGTGCTGCTGGTACTTATTAGCAGGAGGAATTCTCAACCTCATTAGGAACAATAAGTATTTTGACCTTAACATTCTATCTATGTGGTACAACTGGTCATACATGAAGTTTATTCCCTAATCCAATGAATATATAAAGTGCATGTGGCTACAATGACAATCTATAGTGATTAGGGTAGTAAATTTATATTCCTCATTATTTTCTTGGATCATTGGATCCAAAGGTTACCGTGGTGTAGTCAGATTCTTCATGGATAATAGGGATACAACCATAGGCCTTAGGAGTAATGCACATTCATGTAGTGAATGAGTTTGTGGAGAAGGTTGATGTAGGTTTTGTGATAGTTAGAGGTACCATCAATGTTTCATACGTTATATCTACGACTTTTTCTAAAAAAGGTGCATCCCACTTGTTCATATCACAGATTTTTGTGAGGTTTTGAAATATTCACCCGATGTAATGATATTTTTCATGTTGTTGAATACCCCTCTTAGGAAGTGTAAAACATAGGATTTTCAATGTCTATTCTATTCTATATTGATATCCAACACTATTTTTTAGGATTTTATTTTTCTTAATATAAATATTTTGACATTATCATTGGGGTGGATTTTATTTTTTATCATCATGTTGAGGATAATTGTTATTATTATTGTGTCTTGATACTCATTATCAATGGGAGTTGACATTTTTAGGGAGAGTGGGATCCGAGGGCTAGTAATGTAATACCATTATACCCAAATAATGAGAATTTATTATATGTTACAGTAGTTTAGCATAGTGTTGTTTCTTATATTCAAGATCTTACCTTTTTTATGATTTTCCTAATGTATTACAAGATGGATTTTCCCATATTCATCAATAGAGGGAGGTATATATTATCATTTATCTAGTCCAAAGTACTCAGCCAATCATGATACCCTATTTATTTCTAGAAATATTATATCTACAAGTGTTCTTGATCAAGTAGGATGATATGATAGAAAACCTTTTTTTGGCATATCGTCTTGCCATTGGTAGTCCATGTTCACCTTCATGATGGAAGCCTGTTTACCTAAATTTTGTGCGGAATATTGGATGTTTAATTTGGGTAAATATTATAATAAGTATTATCTTCCCGAAAATGATTTTTTATCAGTTAATATGGGAGAGAGGGCTTTAAATTTTCAATATTTGGTTGGGTAATCATCAGCTCTGGGTTTGGGAGTATGATATTCTGAAGATCACTTTTAAGAGTATGTATGTATATTATGAGTATCTGGTTATTCCTTTTGTTAAAAATAATTCTACCATAATTTTTTATGAATTGGATATTCCACCATTTCTTGAGACAATTCTTGTAGTGTTTGTGGGTGATATTCTTGTATATTTTAGATATAATCATGGGCATGAGTACCATCTAAATCTTGTTATATACATTATAGGTATCCACTAACATAATGGTATTCCTAAAATATATAGCTTCTAGATATATCAATTTATGTTCATGGGGAACATTATTTAGGATCATGGCTTATGAGTCGATTCGAAGAAGGTGGAGTTAGTCTTTTCATAGGGGATCAAAAATAAACTTATTTTGTATTAGGAGCTTTCTAGGTATTATAATATATTAATACTTGTTTATTGAGGATTTTTGGGATTTTTCATCACCTTTGACTACTCTTATAAGGAAGTGGTTAATGTTCATATGGAATTCAAATTGTTATAATTATTTTCTTGAGTTGAATCAAATTATAACATCGTCATATATTATAATTTTTCCTAATAATGGTATGGGGTTTGGGATATATTTCATTTCATCTGGTGATGTGTTAGTTCATGTGCTTATGTTGAATATTTGGGTTATATCTTACGTATCCTATCAACTCCTACCTCAGGACAAAAATTACGCAACTCAGGATTTTTATCTTGTTGTAGTAATGTATTTATTTATTTTTTGGAAACATTATCTCATAGGGAAAGGGGTATTTATATTTTCTAACCAGAAGATCCAAGTTATATATTTTATTAAAATACATAAGTATAACATAGATGAATTGGTTGGATTACCTTAAAATTTTTTACATCAACATATCATACACTGTAGTGAATTGTAATTCCTTTATAGACACTCTTAGAAGGATAGTTCCTCCTATTACAACATTGGAATTGAATGAATAGTGGATACTAATGGGAATAGTCACTCTGTTTCATAGGGATGATGATAGGGATAATTCAGGTACAATTATGGCTATTTTCAGTCATCATCATGTCTTGTTGAGTCTATTATATAGGTTGTGTAGCAGCACGATGAGTTCATATAAATCTGAGAAACACTTTGTGGCTATGAGACCATTATTGACTGTCTCTACCTTCGGGTAGTATTCTCTATTTCATAGATTGGGTTGTTATCCCGACATCTGTGAGGTTTTATTTATGTTCTAATTTCATGGTTCTTTAGGAGGTCCTCATATGGGAACTATAATGATATATTGTGATAAGAAATGGGTTTTCTGGTGGCCATGTATGAAGAAAAAAATTATAGACTGTGTATCATTCAATTATACCTAACAACTGATAAATATAGATAATTTGAATCATTTTGGATATCCCCATCCTATCTTGATTCCCATTTAGAAATGGGATGAGTCGTCTATAGACATCACTGTTTCATTACCACACACTCTCATAAAGAAGAATTATATCTTGGTTGTGGGTGACTTATTGATGAAATATTTTCATATTATTTTGTTAGAAAAACCACTATTGTTAATGATATGGGATGCAAATATGTGTAGGAGGTTTTGAGGTTACATGGGTAACTCTATGATATCATATTTGGTAGGGATAATAGGATTAACTAGTTGTTAGGTTGGAGTCTCTAAGAGAAAATGGGGACTTAGGGAAGGTTATATACAACTTACCGTCCATTAATGGATGGTTGGATGTATCCATGTTTCTAGATTCTTGAGTGTATTTTACAGGTTTCCACATATAATTTCAACAGAACTTGGGGTAACCAAATGGTAGTGGTTGAGTTTTCATTAAGTAATTGTAACTAGTCATCAATTGGAATGTCTCTTTTTGAGGCATTGTTTGTTCCCCTATGTAGGTAATCTCATTATTGGTCATGTGAGGGAATTTAATCTTTTTTTCAATGAGGTATCATCCATGAGATGTTGGTGATAATGTAGGATATATGAAATGTATTTATTATAGAACAAATTTGGTATAAATTTTATGTGACTTGTTGACGTCATCCATGGGAGTTTTTTATTGGTGACCATGTTTTCTTGAATGTTTCTCCTTTGTTTGGTTACCGCTTGCTAAGAAAATATAGACATCCTGATCTAAGATATGTTAGACTATTTGAGGCTACTGAGTTTCATATGTAGGTTTATTATTAGTTGACCTTGTTTACTTAGATAATCTGTAAACATGATCTATTCCACAGATATCAACTCATGAAATACCATCAGGATTCCGGAGAAATTCATTGTTAAGAGGAGAAAAAGTTAGAGAAACATGTCAATGTTATAGAGAATAAAGTGTATATCCTTGATTCTATAAAGATTTTCTTTCATGGAAAGATTATCCCGTTTAATATTTTTTTATAAAAATATGGATAATATTCTCATGTGATGTGGATGTGGAATAATTGATGAGGTACAAGGATCCTCAGATCATTCTAGATCATCAATTTTCACATGACATCCCATGGAATGAATCTATTATGGTGGGGATATTATAACATAATATTTTGTTAAGATATCCTATTTTTATTGTTATATATTTTTTGTCTTTGGAGGGATTAAGAATCCATTTTTGGAATTATCTACTGGGTATGTGCATACTTATACCTTCAAGAAGAATTTACATTGTAAACATAGAGCTTAGGATATTAAAGTGATGTATGAAACATGCTGTGACAATGGATTATGTGTAATGATTTTACTTTAAATAAATAAAATTCTAACTTTGTAAAATAATTTTATTCCCTAAAAGAATTATTATGACATAAAATCATCTCTCAATATTTTTAATCTGAGGTGATGTATATATATATATATAAAGGACTACTGGGTGATTTTTTCAATAGGTCTATTTTCTTCATAGTAAATCTTATAACCTAGTAATTTTAGTTTTTAATAACATAGGATTTTCATAATTCGTAACACGACTACCCCAAACTCAAACCCTATGATCCTCCATGTGACTTGGGTGATATTATTTTTCTTCTAGTTCATTGTGTTTATGTTCAATCTCTATCCTCCATGTGTAACTTCTATCTGGTAGGAAAATTATTTGATTCATTTTTATCTATTATTTATGAAGTGTAATGATATGTTTCTAGATCTTTATATCCTTACAGTGATAATTTTTGTATCCTTTCAATATCTATTTTATGATATTGTCCTGACAGCAATATTTGGTTTTGGTTATGGTGTGGCATGTATTTTCATTGAGGTATGTATAGAACTAAAATATCTGCCAACCATTTTTTATGTAATTTGATTCTGTGGTGTTGGAATTAGTTCATGGGTCGCTATTTCTATAATTTCATTCCTTCTAGTGTGAATGGATCCCATTTTGGGGTTTTACAAGATTAGTTGGAGGTATGTGGTTTCATTTCTATCCTATGTTTGATGATGTTTGACTGATTTTGTTCTATATATGGTTATTTTAATTTATTAAAATGATATAAATTTGAATGAAATTTTATTTTTAACAAAATATGTAATTTATATTTTGTTGGTAAATGAAAATGTTGTTATAAAAATAGATTGAAATGGTTTTGTGGAATAGTTTTCAAATAATAGGTTTCAAAATTACATGAGAAATTTGGAACATGGGTAGCTTTGGGTATTTATTTAGAAGTTTTATCATTGGTGTGTCAACTATTTATTATTATAGGTAAACATTATAGTATGTTTATATTTTCCTATGATGTATATTCATTTTCTCAAGTTAATTGTATTACCAATGTTGGTTTCACATTCTGTTTGTTTCTATTATATCAAAGAATAAATTTATTAAAATCACAAATCTGTAGTGTTCACTATTCATATTATTCTTTATGAGTAGTCTAATAGTCTAACCTAGTGTGATACATGGAATGATAATACCTTTTCTTTTTTGATGAACTAATTCCATTACATGACTTGATATTATATGTGATAAATGATTTGTAATTGATGAAATGTAACTACTTTTATGAAAGTATGTTTAACGTATTTTAAACCTAATTTTTTAAAACTATGTATAAAGGGAAAAGTATTTAAAATATTTTTTATATAAAACTTGTTTATATCTTATCAATCCATGATTTCATTAAAATTATCATAGTCGGATTGTTTTTGCGGATCCAGGATACAGAACATCCTAGTGAGATTGTATTGCTCAAGTTTAGATCACAAACTATACACCAATGTGGAGGTGTGTAGACCTAGTTATATATATTATGTAGGGAATGTGAAGGAACTATATTGAGGTGGAACAGTTTCAGTCATCTGAATACAGATATCTAGTTGTGAGATGGGGGGACATAGCCCATTTATCAAATGAAGAAGTCAATTTTTTTATATTTTTACTTTGTCAGTTTACATGTACTTTAGGATTGTTCTGACTTCTTTTGAGTTGTATCACATAGATTATTTATTTTTAGTTATGGAACATATGTGGAACTATTTTTCTCAAGCTATTTAGTTCTTATATATATATATATATATATATATATATATTCAATGTGATCTATTTAAAATTGGAAAATCATTTCATATAGTTGTTGTTAATGCCTAAATTCCATTCTCTAGCCCATCGGGATCGAAGGCACCTTTTTGGTATGTGGTAGATCAGGTTGGATCATTACATGGGTATAATATATGATTTAATTGTCACATACAAGACATATTATAAAGGTATTTTTCATTTAATTTACATCCTTCCTTTGTTTTGGGGGTTTCCCTAGGTTTTACGGAGGATTAGATGTGTATTCATGAATTGAGCCAAATCGTGAGCAAAATTCCAGATTAAAAAATAAATTTTGTATCTTTTATAACATATTCATTTTTCAACATTTTTCAGCCATTCAAATTCCTACTTTACCTACCCTAACCGATTAACACCACCAAGGTAATTTTGAGCTTTTAGAAATCAATAACCAGGGTTTATTTGGGTTGTTATCTATGGGGTTGGGTCTGCCCAAAATCCCAATTACTGTTTTAAAAATAAAATTTTATTATGTTATAACTAATTCAATTTTTGGGATTTTTCGGTGATTCCAAGTCTCCTCCAATCCCAGTTAACCCAGACGCGCGTCAGTGCTCTCTCCCACCTCTTTGGAGTTCTGGTTAATCGCTATTTGGTGCCGAACATCATAAGCTTCCTCAAATCACCCAGATTTGAAGAGGTAAAGTCATTCATTCATGACTCTCTCAATTATCAAGATTTTTACTCCATTCCAGTTCCAAATTGACCTAATATATCTTGTTCGAACGAAACCTAAATTTTGGCTCTTTTAAATTTCATCTACTGGTGTTTTTGAGTGATTACTTCAAGATACTTCAAGTAAATGAGCCATTTTCATCCCTCTTCCAAAATACTTTGGGTATCGTTCATTGTTATTAGGGTTTCTTTGGTTATCATTGAGTTCCATAATGTCCAGAAACTAGGTTATCGAAGATTGGTTTTAGCATTGGGATTTCTTGGCCAATATTTTTGCGGTTTTAGGTTTGATCTAGGTCTCTCTTGGTACGACGGGGGTGCGATTTGATTTTCGCATAGAGATTCAAGGGTTTTAGTTACATTGGTAGGTGATTCCATTGTGTTTGCAATTTTTTGAATTATCATGCTGTTTTCATGGTACCTTAATGTTTATTTCACTTGAATGTTTCTATAAATATTGGTTTTAGTTGCATTTATAATTAAAATGAATTTTAAGTTCCAATTTTTTGTGAAATTGGGGGTTTTTCATTCAAATATTTTATTGGTTCATTTTGGGCTGACCTATAATTACTAAGTTGATTTTATTGAACTGTATTAGGACTAAAAAACATGTTTTGAATGTTTATTCCGTTATTTTGTTGCTTTGGATGTTTTTTTTAAATGATGTTTGGGAAGCAAATGGGCTTTAAGTGCCATGTTTGTGTGAAAATGGTGGGTTTTAAAAGATATAACTTATTGGTTCACATTGGGCTGCCCCATAACTTAAATTTTGGTTTCATTAAATGGTATAGAACTGAATTTTTTTTATGACTTACAATTCTTCACATAGTGTGCATAGTTGATATCTTAAAGATCTTTGGGTGCAAAACAATGTGGTGTTTTGAGAGGTTGTTTTATTGAAAATAAAATTACGTTATTGTGTGTTTTAAATGGTATAAAATGTGTGTAGATACAGTAATATTTGTTTTTGACCAGTACTGATATTTTATATGCAAAAGGATGTGTGTTTTTTGATGAAATTGTTTGAGAACAAAAGGGGAAGCCCGAGTACCTCGGTGGGGCAGATTTGTACTACTACGACTAGTGGATCAGATGGGTTTTGTCCATGTTCCACTTAGAATTTGGATAAAGCCAACTCTAACCAAACTATGTGGATGATGATTGGTGACTACTAGGTTATGGGTATGTTCCCTACTAGTGGATCGTGCATGAGAACAGATTTTTTTATGGTTACTCTACACTGAGGTACGAGGTACATAGGGCCCGAGACAACCTAGTGCTTAGGGGTGTTCCTGATTTTGATGCTCATTGGATTTGTGGTATTTATCCTTATTGTGGGGGTTTTTTGGATGTACTTTATAGTATCTCACATGTCTATTTAATGTGATAACATTATGAAATTCTCAGATTGAAAACAGTTTTCATTTGAAAGTTGCATTTCTTTGAATTTTAACATTGTTTCACGTTGTGTATTAAAATTCCTTGTTTTGTTCACATTGAATTGCTTGGTCTTTGGAATCATCTGGTGGTATCCTATTTTTCTTAGGCTCAAACCCTAATTACACCCTATGGGTGTAAGTAGTCCTGCTTATGCTTGACCCAGGTAAAGGGAAGGCTATGGGTGATGGTGATTCAAGGTGTTAGTCCCCATCATTGGGGCGGAGTTGCGGAGAGGGCTTGTGGGTAATGACCCCCTTGTCATGTGGTGTCCATGGGGATGTCTTTATGTTGTCATTATTTGTTTTTATACCACTTGTAGTGTATTTAAAAACATGTATTCAGATCTGGTTCTGTTAATAATTGTTTAGAATGAAAATTTCATATTCTAATAAATGATTTTTTTTATTTATGATTTCATACTCAGGTAAATATTTACCAAACCAGATTTGTTTGATACTCGGGCGCTTATTCCAGACCGTGGGGATAGGGAACGCCCCACGGGTCATTTCACGGCCTGGGTTTGGTGCCGGTTTTGGGGGCGACCAAATTCGGTTCGTGACAAAATGGTATTAGGGGAGGTTCACTCCTTGGGTCATGTTATTTGGGGAAGAGTCAGCATAGTCTGGAGTTAGAATTTTTGAGACTTGAAATTTCGTTCATGGGTTGTGTGTCTGGTCAGCACACCTCATGACGGGATTCAATTCACCATTGGAAGTATTGATTTATCTGAGTCCTTTGGTTCTCATGGTTTAATGATGACTATGGGAAATGAAAAAATAGTTGGGAGAATAATATCAGTGAGCTTGCAGGGCATGGAAAGCCATGTGGAGCCATGGATATTTCCCTTGAATACTCTCTATGATGGTGAAGTGATTGGAATATGGATTCCAACCATATGTCCAAGTCACCCACTGAAACTAGTTTCCTCTCACATTGTCTTGTGTCTCTTTGTTTTGGAATCTTGGAAACTTGTTTTTTTACGCAAAAAAAAAATGACTTCACTTTAAGGAGTGTAAATTTTTTTGATATTATTTTCTAGTAAATGGAAAATGGTTTTTTTAAATTCTATTAATGAAATTTCAGAATTATTTCAAAAGGGTAAATTATGTGTTTACACCTCTTTTGTAAGTATGAACTATGTTAATTGGGGTTTTGAAAATATGTTTCTAGTGGATTTTTTTAACCGTGGAAAAGTGATTTAGATTGAATTAAGTGTTCTAGAATTTTTGTGTGGGGGTTGAAGATCTATTTTGGGTTTGCTGACTACTGAACATTTGAAAAAAAAATTATGAACGTTTATGGCCTTGTCTTCAAATGAGAAGAGGTGAGTTCTTAATTAAATGGAGATTTATGAAATAGTGTTTTTCATGAAATTAGAAGTGTTTTGAAATGGGTTGAAATGTTTTGAAACAATTTTGAAAGGTATGAATATGTGCTTTTATTGAATTATGAATTATTTTTCAAATTGTTTTGTGAGATGAAAAATTGGGTTTTGATATTATGGATAGTGTTTTTGAGAAAAGAAAATTGTGGTTAAAAGTTTGATTTTAAAAAGAGGAAAGGTTTTATTTTTGGTATTTGGTATTCACAAGGGTGACCACATGCATAGGTTTATTTGGGAATAAGGATGGATATGAGGTGGGTTCCCAATGAGGCATGTAAAAATGCATGTGTGAGGATCATGAGATACCATCAGTAAATGCGCAACCGACCAACACTGTTTTTTTAAATAATGTTTTTGGAGGAAAGTGTTGTGTTTTGAAAATGTATTGTTGGGAGCTATGGATAATGTCTTTTAAAGATTATTATTGTTGGATTTTTCGAGTTCAATGACCACTCTTGTTTGAACGATGTTTTGGATTTGTGTTTCATTTATAAGTTGGAATGAAGTGTTGGTCAGTGGTCTCTTTTGAGGAAAAGATTGGGAGGCCAATGTGGTGGCTCCACTCATGTGTTTGGTTCAGGTTTGTGGTCTGTTGTGACCAAATGAAAAGATTGTTTGGGTCCCTGTGTTTTATTTTAGGCTAGGGTACACCGCCATAAAGTGTTAATGTATGATTCATGTTTGGCCTATGGTGATTCACCATTGGATGATCCTCCAGTTGATCAACATAAAGACTTTATTCTTGAGGTTTGGAGATTAAGTTTACCCCTATTGTTTTTCAATTATGTGGATCCCCCTATAGTGGGAGAGTGTTTCTGGGAGGTTGAAATAGACCTTAGTTTCTTATTTTTCTTAAGTTGCCGATGGTCAATGAAGTTCAGGTTTGTCAATGTAGAATGATGTCTTAAAGAGCCTCTGAGTATTTCGTTAGTCTCATTGAAGTAAGAGTTCATGTTAGGCCACCAGTGTGCAAGATCTGGACAAGACTGGCTATTATGGACACTTTCTGGAATCATGTGTTGTTTGGGACTCAGTACAAGGTCCCTCTCCTTGTGTTTTCTTTTATCCACAATGTTCACATTTGGTGACGCCATTCAATGTCATGTGTTCATTTGACTATAAGGGTGAAGATTGTGCAATCTTATGAGAGTAACTATTTTTTTGGATGTGTGTCTCCCTATAAGAAATTCTAAATCATACGATCTAGAGGAATGTGTTTCTATATGTCCTTTCATTCAACTATTTAGAATATGAGGAAAAAAGGGGTCGATGTGTGTGCATCCTCTATGTTCATTTTTTGGTAAAATGATGGGTTGGGGAAAAGCGGTTTTGAAGTGTGTCATGTCTCAATGAGACCATATGAGATTATTTTATAATTTTTTTTCACTGGAAGTAGAAGTTTATTTTAGGGGTTTCTAAATCCTAACTGTGAGGCCGAAGATGCTTCAATCCATTGAGCTCTAGTCATAGGCCTCAGAGATAAGCTGGTGCGTAGTTAGGGGAAATCCTAGAGTCGTTCACATTTTTGGTCATGGTCATATCCTCAATATGAAAGATAAGAATAGTTTAAACTCTTGGTGTTGTCATCTTGTTCCAATTTCTCACATTTGGTGGAAAGAGGTGTGAGTACCTTCTTCCCATGTCAAACCCTGAGATGATTTTTTCCCCTTTGGGTTCCCTTGTGTTTTTGGAGAAAAGTTTAAAATTTGGGTTAATCAGGTTGAAGTGCCTAGTTTGTGCACGGTTATCTGTAACTTTGTGCCAACCCAAGGGACTGTGTGATAAGAGACAGTAGCTACCGCATGGTCTCCACACGTCCATGATCATTTCCAAGGAAATTGTGTGAAGTTTCCTCTTTGGATAGAATGATCTGCACAGTTTACTCATGGTTTCCCAAACCGTGCGGCCATGCCAACTCCTTCAAATTATGTTTTTTTTTGTTTTTATCCCATAATAGTCAGATAATATGGTTGGGTATTGTTTTTAGTATACCCAAAATGGGTCTTAGGTATGTTTCATTGGATGAATTCTGATATTAATCTACCCCTAATGTAATGATGTCTGTTTGAGGCCCCTGTTAGTGTCTTGATTTAGTCTTAAGGAATGTTGTGTTCGTTATTTTGGTGGGGAGACCCATCATGGGTGTCATGTATGTTCTCTTGGAAAATTAATATTGTTAGTTTAACACTTATTATGGGGAGATCATTCGTTCCTTCCCCAATTGTTATCCTTATTCTATCTTAGAAATTGAGTTGTCCCTAGTGGTGGGATGTCCAGATTGGGTCACCCCGTACTGGTTACTCATTTTTCTCCTTGGTGTATTCTAGGTAGGAGGTAGTATCATTCTATTATATCTACACACAAATTTGTTACTTGGGTAAATTTGAGGGTTAAGAATACCCAATGGTTTTGTTTATGTAATGTTGTGGTAGCGTTATTCATGTTCGTTGTTCGTTTCATGTGGATTGCTTGAGCGTCGTCTTGTAGTGTTTGAGGTGTTTTGTTTTGGGATGTGTTTTGAATGTGTTTCATAATATTATGTAATTGGGGTTATTTTTGGTTGGTGAGAGTATTATATTCTTTTGTTTGTTCAACTGGAGATGTTTATCCTTTTTGAAGCGGGTGATAACATGGCAAGGAAGTATGTCTTGGTCTATCGTTTGGGCTTTACTTTTGCATCTGGTCTTGTTGTGGCATTCCGGGGGCGGAATGCTTTATGGTGGAGATAATTGTCACATACAAGACATATTTTAAAGGTATTTTTCATTTAATTTACATCCTTGATTTGTTTTGGGGGTTTCCTTAGGTTTTACAGAGGAATAGATGAGTATTCTTGAATTGGGCCAAACTGTGAGCCCAATTCCAGATAAAAAAATAAATTTTGTATCTTTTATAAAATTTACATTTTTCAACATTTTTCATACGTTAAAATTCACACTTTACCCCCTCTAACTTATTAACACCACCAAGGTGATTTTGAGCTTTTAGAATTCCATTACCAGGGTTTTTATGGGTTTTTATCTAAGGTGTTGGGCCTGCCCGAAAGCCCAATTCCTGTTTTAAAAATAAATATTGAATATGTTATAACTAATTCCATTTTTTGGATTTTTTGGTGATTCCAAATCTCACCCAAGATTAGTTAAACCAGCCGCGCGTCGGAGCTCTATCCCCCCAATTTGGAGCTCTGGATAATCACTATTTAGTGCCGAACTTCATAGGCTTTCTCAAATCTCCCATATTTGAAGAGGTAAAGTCATTCTTTCATAACTCTCTCAATTCTCATGATTTTTCCCCCATTCCAGTTCCTAATTGACCTATATCTCTTTCTAACAAAACCTAAATTTTGGCTGTTTTAAATTTCATCTACTAGTGTTTTGAAGTTATTTTTTCAAGATACTTCAAGTAAATGAGGCCTTTTCTTTCCTCTTCCAAACTACTTTGGGTTACATTCATTGTTCTTAGGGTTTCTTTGGTTATAATTGAGTTTAATAATGTCAAGAAACTATGATTTCGAACCTAGGGTTTAACATTTGGCTTTATTGGACAATTTTTGTGGTTTTAGGTTTGATCTAGGTCTCTCTTGGTGCGGTGCGGGTGTGATTTGATTTTCGCATGGATATTCAAGGGTTTTTGTTACATTGGTAGGTGATTCCATTGTGTGTGAAATTTTTGTGAATTATCATGCTGTTTTCATGATAAATTAATGTTTATTTCACTTGAATGTTTCTATAAAAATTGTTTTTAGGTGCATTTATAATGCAAATGAATTTTAAGTTCTAGTTTTTGGTCAAATTGGGGTTTTTTCATTCAAATATTTTATTGGTTCATTTTGGGCTGAACTATAATTACTTAGTTTATTTTATTGAACTGTATTAGGACTAAAAATCATGTTTTTAATATTTATTATTTTTTTTTGTTTTTGTGGAAGTTTTTTTAAATGGTTTTTTGGAAGAAAATGGGCTTTAAGTGCCATGTTTGTGTGAAAATGGTTGTTTTTAAAAGATATAACTTATTGGTTCACATTGGGCTTCCCTATAACTGAATTGTTGGTTTCATGAAATGGTATTGAACTGAAATATTTTTTTAATTACTTACAAGTTTTCACATAGAGTGAAAATTGGATATCTTAAAGAGCTTTGGGTGCAAAACAATGTGGTGTTTTGAATGGTTGTTTTATTGAAAATAAAATTATTTTATTGTGTGTTTTAAATGGTATAAAATGTGTGTAGAAACTGTAATATTTTCTTTGTGACTAGTAGTGATATTTTATATGCAAAAGGATGTATTTTGTTTGCTGAAATTGTTTGAACACAAATTTGGAAGACCGAGTACCTAGGTGGGGCGGATTTGTACTAGTACGGCTAGTGGATTGGATGGGTTTTGTCCATGTTCCCCTAATCATTTGGATAAAGTAAACTCTAACTAAAATATGTGGATGATGATTGGGGACCACTAGGTTATGGGTATGTTCCCTACTAGTGGATCGTGCTTGAGAACGGATTTTTCTAGGGTTACTCTACACTGAGGTACGAGGTACATAGGGCCAGAGACAACCTAGTGCTTAGGGGTGCTCCCGATTTTGATGCTCATTGGATTTGTGATATTTAACCTTGTTGTGGGGTGTTTTTGGAAGTACTTTACAGTATTACACATGTCTATTTAATGTTCTAACATTTGGATATTCTTAGATTGAAAACTGTTTTCATTTGAAAGTTTCATTTCGTTGGATTTTAACATTGTTTCACGTTGTGTATTAAAATGGCTTGTTTTGTCCACATTGTATTGTATGATCTTTGGAATAATCTGGTGCTATCCTATTGGGATTAGGCTCAAACCATACTTAAACCCCTTGGGTGTAAGTAGACCTTCTTATGTTTGACTCAGGTATAGGGAAGGCTATGGGTGATGGCGGTTCAGGGTGTTAGTCCGCATCATTGGAGTGGAGTTGCGGAGAAGGCTTGCGGGTGATGACCCCCTTGTCATGTGGAGTCCATGGGGATGTCTTTATGTTGTCATTGTTTGTTTTTAGACCAAATTATAGTGTCTTTGTACACATGTATTCAGATCTGGTTTTGTTAAGAATTGTTTAGCAAGAAAATTTCAGATTCTAATAATTTATTGTTTTTTATATGATTTATGATTTAATACTCGGGTAAATCGTTCCCAAACCAGATTTTTTTGATACCCGGGCACTTATTCCAGACCATGGGGATAGGGAACACCCCTCGAGTCATGTCACATGATAGGTTTGGTGCCAGTTTTGGCAGAGACCAGATTTGGTTCGTGACATTACTTGTAGAGGAGATGGAAGAAATAGGAAGGGAAATTGTGGGATATATGTATAATAAAGTGAAATGGGATAATATATTGATCACCATTTAATATATTGATATTAATTCTTTGTAATATTTTGTTCTTGATTGTAGGATTTTACGTAGAAAAATTATTTTATATTGATGAAAAAAATTCATTGTGGGTACTTTTTTTATCAATGAGAGTCAAACCTGATAAGTAATTGGTCTCTATGTTTAAATATTATTAATAGTTATTATATCATTTACTTGATTTCAATTACAACATTTGATTCTGTATTTTAGGTCAAAAAAGAATGGATCCATAAGTCTTAGCAGGTTATAGATTCTTAAATACAAATCTTTATGAGTTAAAAAAATTCATTTTTTTAAAATAAAGTTGATCACACCAATTTCACCCCTCTCAATTGTGTGTGTATTATCCCACTGGGAATAACAAGTTTAATCAGAGTGTTACCTTCTTCTTATTTTGATTAACTTCATATTAAAACTTATATTAGAGAAAAATACAAATCTAATTGGTTATGAAAGATTTTATATCCCTAGTAAATTTTCAATTTTACAATATGAAGTGATGATTTCAAAAAAAGATCTATAGTTGGACAAATGTGTCTCCAATTTTGTCAATATATATTCATTATCCTATAAAAATATCTAAAAAAAATTAAATAGGCTATGAATATAAGAAAGAGTTCAATTAAAAATAGTAACAACTAATAAATAACTCTAGTAAATATGGTAACTATTCTATTAAATATATTAAGAGTGTTTCCTTTAATGAATCCAATGAAATATCAGATAAGAAATGTAATGTTGAATATATCGATTTCCTATACTCTTATTCTAGATACTATAAAAATAAAATCAATGGTGATGTTTTAACAGATATATTTCTATTCATCATGAATATATTTAATAAGAAATAAATGATTATAGGTGATGTAAAATAAATGAAAATTGAATTGGTTGGAAAACATTATAAATGAGACACCTTCATCAATGAAATTAGGGATAAAAATAAATAGATTCTAATTTTCCGAGAAACAATTTCAATTGTTGAAGAAATATTTCAATTACTAATAGATGTGAAAGAAAATATTAACACAATTTGTGATAATAAGATCCATTCTCATGAATAGTCAAATAATGATACTCTATATTTTAGGAGAGTCTGGTTGGATGTCAAGGGTAAAATAAACATGGACAATGAAAATTTCTAAATAAAATTATGCCATTTTATGGTAATCAACACTAGAGGATAAATAATTAATGAATATGTTGATTGATCATACATGATGGTGGTAAAAGTATTATCATCTCTATGTGACTGGATCAAGAAATAAAATTTTAATAATACTGAAGATGGAAATTTTGGAACACTCTTATAATTTCAGATGGGATGTGTTTCCACACAAACATCAGAGATGAGTTTCATAACCAAGGAGGATGAAAATGGTTATAAAATATGCTTAAATTTATTTGAGGAATCATCCACCTCAAACATGTGGGATTAGTTATTTGAGAAAACTAATAATTTAGTATATACTGAAATAAATTTTTCTATAGGCTTTTGAAATTAGAAAAAAAATTATAAAAATTTGAAATGGTAAATATATTATAAAAATCAGAAATACATCAAGTGTTAGGGGAGACTATCGCAGAAAAGTATCTCTAAAAAATAAACTGTAAACCAGTTCATTATTATTAAATATTTTCATGGGTGTCAATATGAAAAATAAAAAACTATGTCAAATGAATATTGGTTATTGGATGATATTGGTTCCATAAGAGTCTTACTCATAGGGATGTTGGATGTCAACATAATGTGTTAAAATGTGGAAATTATAATATCATTGATGAAAGGGGAATACAATTTTATGTGATAGGACAATATACTATGAAAACTATACATTATTGAATAGAATTAATATATCCTTAATGGATATATTTAAAGTCCTTGAATTTTTTTTGAATATTAAAATAGATATGAATATGACAATGAGGAGGGTTGGTACTTGATAGCTAACTCAAATTAATGTATTGATCATAGTAAATGGCTACAATAGTTGTTTAAGACAAAACTAAATTCATATATGGCATGGGAGATAAATTAGTAAATAAGGATTTTTAAGAATCCACTCCAAAGATGAAAATGAATACAATTTATCATTGTTTCATGCTAAAATATATTAAACAATTCTATTGTGGTAATAGTGGCCACATCAAAGACCATACCAATATGTACATGAATCTTAATTTAAAAGGAAGAAATATAGAAACAATGAAACTAATAATTCTAATAGATATATTCTTGGATTGTATTGGTTTTTGACACTCTTATTGATGAAAATCAGATACTTCAAAATATGAAAATTTTAAAATTTAATTTAATTGATTATTTGTTGTGAAATATTCTATGTCAGAAACATACCAAGTGCATGAAATTGTTGACATATCTAGATAATATCATGTTCAAAAATGGAAAAACACATATGAATCTTAGTATAAGGAAAATATTTTAAAATATGCTTCCAACATGACCAAAATAGTTATAGAATATGATGAATGAACGTCTGCATATATAACTACCCTTATCAGAAAATGACAAAAGGTTGGTAATAAAATAAAAAATATAAATTTCTTTAATTTCCTATGTAAAAATATACATCTGTTCTATGAATAAAAATGATTATAAATAGCAGACCATGATACCTTTTCATTTTTATAATTAAAAAATCACTAGAAGATATAACTTGAATAGTACACAAAGGTTTAGATCATCGATGGAGAATATTCTTAAGTAAAAAAATATGACTCATTCCCACTACTCCAACTAAAAGGCAGATGATATTAAAATTAGCAACATATTATATTTTTTAAAAAATAATAAAATTAAAGGTGATTTGAGATTATAGGGAATTTATTTAGTAGGAAATTTTGATAGAGGTGATTAATATAAGAATTTTTGAAAATAAATTAAATATTATATTTAAAATATCCACATAAAAAGTAATGAATTTGGTATGATTTTCACTCTCACATTAATATATTGGCTCAGATTGAAGAAAATTATAATGGTATGTTCATGTTTAAATAAAATAATGAAATTATCTTTAAACAACCCCTATGTTTTAAAATTCAATTTTGTTGTCACATTTTTTATATTTAACTAAAAACATTTATAATGACCCATTCATTTCATATAGATATATTATATATAGTTAAATGAATATTCATTACATAAAATAAAAAACCATCCCAGGATTATGTATTTATAGTATCTTTGGAAACATTGAAGCATAAACATCTAGTTAATAAAATATCAACATATTATCACACACACACATCTCCATAAATATCTCCCTTCTTGTGCATATCATACTTAATAACATTATTTATAACCTTTAGAAAGGACACATAATAAATAGGGAGAATAGATGCCCAATAAGGAATAAAAAGATCAATAACTATGATTATATAAGAAAAAGATGAAAAAAAATTATATCAACAAATGAAAGTATCATATGATTTCCATAACCTATAAATAAATGATCATAATCTTTTATGAAGGAAAAAAATATTGATACTTTATGACACATGAATCATCAATGAAGAAAAGTCCCTGAGCCATGTGAACATTACAAATGAATAAGGAATTCAATTATGTCATTCACATAATAATAGAAAAATTAATTCCATGGTAGTTAATTATCAATTTCATATATATCATATTATAGTGTGTTATATCCCCAAACTATCATGTTTTTCATAGTTCACTACTAAGACCATCATGGCGGGAAAAGTCCCTCACTAAACCTGGATTACTCCACAATTTTGTCCTACATATCTCATGAGATATTGAAATTTACTCAACAAATTGGAGGGAGATATATGTCCCACACATAAAATAATTAAAACCATACATATGTATTCTAAATTGAAATGAATCATCCATCATATCAAACCACATGAAAATAAATAGAGTTCATAAACATTTCATCAAAGCAGAACCCATAGAGAAGGAACATGTTTTATAAACATCATAAAATCGTAAATATAAACCATTAAATGAAAGAAAAATAATATAATGTTGAGATTATAATATTATAATCAATAATGAAGGTTGTTGTCTTTGATAAATCAATATATCATAAAAACATTCTTGACAAATAAACCATTCAATTAAGAACACCTCTTTTTAAAATCTAAAGAATAAATGTGAAATAAAGAATAATTTTTCATTAAAATGATCTGTGTAAACATGTAATTTAAATTTAAAATAATTTTTTATTCATTAAAGAGGTAAATTTTATACAATTCTTATAAGTTAAAAACATTCCATTTATACATTTAGAAAAAAGTCAAAAATTATTTCATTCAGGGAAAAAAATTTCTTTTATCCATTTTATAAAAAGATAAAAATGTGTAAAAATGAATTTAATTAATAATATGAGAATATTAAAAATTATATATTTAATTGAATTAGTGATACAGAAGAGAAAAAAAATTTGATCGAAGAGGTAAATAATGTATATTATCCTTAATAAATTTTTTCAGTGTCTTTAGTACATAAGGTGATAAAAATGAATGAAAAAAATATATTTTCAAGAAATAAGTAAAGGCTATAAAAATTTAGTATTTTCATGAGAGAGATATCATAAAATTTCATCATTAATTAGAAAATTATAAACAATCCTCCTAATCAATAAGATTTTCATCATAAAACCCTATACTGTAGGTCTGTGTTCGGCCATACATATAATAACTTCTTATATAATGAATATGGATTCATTAAATATTTAATTAATTAACATAATAATTTATAATATAACATATGATTTAATTATTAACATTTATCACTAGTTTATTAACATTTCATTATGAAATCAATGTTTTAGGAGATAATTACTATAATTTTTTTGTTTTTTTTGTTTGGATATTTTAGTCCATATACATTGATCAAAGATACATTATCTACAAAACATTAAAAATAATATAAATATCATATCTTTTTCTTATATTAATATTTATATTCATTAATTTGTATATACATATATATAAATGAAATTCACTAATCATGGAGATGATATGCAATGAGTATGCATGATTTCTATTTTCATTATTTTGATGGATGCAAAAAAGAGCGCTAAGTGTTAAATTAACATTCAAGGAGTATTATTATGTCATATATATAGAAAAAAAACAATAACACACAATCTAAAAGACACACACAGACACACATATATATATATATAATATTACCATTATAACACTCATGAATAACAGATGGCGACGAAAAATGAATTGTATCACTATTTGGAGATGGTAAGTCGTACATACACATGAGCTATAATTAGACAATTTGTTTGATGATAATGAAATTATATAATGGTTTTTTAATAATAATAATATAATTTAATAAATAATTTGGATACTAAGGGTATTTTTCAAAATAAATACTACTGATTTAGAGTAGGTAATGTATAGTAGACAAAGAAATTTATTGGTTTGGGTGATTGCCTGTTTTTTTAAATGAATCATTTTTATATTATCAAATGAGATATATCATTATAATTTTTTAAAGGAAAACCTCTATAATTTGTATAGTAATGTTTCTAATAGAATATTTTGTAGTATGGTTGTGTTAGATGTCTCAATGTGGGGTAAATTAGTGCTGGAGGAAGTTCCCTTTTATAATGGACATAATAGGATATTTTGGAATATCCCAAAATATTAAGATATAAAAAACTAATTATGAATAAAAACAAAACTAAATTTCTATATATTATAAATTATTATAATATAGATTTTTAATACTTTTGGATAATATATTTATTCATTTTTTTTAATTTTATACCATATCATATTTATAAACACTTAGTTAACCTAGAGAAATTTTAACTACTCTAACACCATCTTCATTATTAATAGGTATTGATTTTTACTTATAAGGTGAATATTTTATCCTTAAAAAAAATTCATGATATTTTATACCATATAATAATAAACATAAATTATTTGATGATTTTAATATTTTATAAATAATTTTGTAAACAATTATTTATATAAAATATCATTGTAGTCAATTTTGACACTATCGATTTAATTTCACATAAAATACAACTATATAAAGGGGAATTTAGAATATAATGGATTAAAAATCCTTAATATATCATATAAATCTATAAAATTTTATGGGTCGCATTAATTATTTAAAATTATATGAATTATAAAAAACTTAAATTCTTTTATTATATTTATTATTTAATGAAGAAATAATGTATTGAGATTTCATAAACAATTAAGCCATTATATAAGAACTAAAAATAAATAATAAATATTTATCATTAAAATAATTTTATTATATTCAATATGGAAACTTATATTTATTCATGATTTACATTTGTCTGTATATGGACACATAATATATATTAAATACAAACAAAGTGACATTTTGTACCATTCTTTGATTTCATTATTATATATGTCATTTTCATGGAATCATTTCTATTAAATATCACATTTTATAAAATTACATTATAAATTTATAATTAAATTAATCCAAAATTAATTATGATGAATAATTAGTGACCTGTCACATATATTTAGACCATATTAACATAATTTTCTATTTGTCAAAGAAATAAAACGTACCCCTATTAGTATTCGTATTATCAAAAAAATAAATGGGATCATAATTAAGATATTTGAAAATCATGATTATAAATATGTGATTAATTTTATTTAATTTAAAACATATAAATGGAATAAATTAATTTTAATATAGGAATAAAAAATGTGACAAAAAATATTTTCAAAAGAAAATAACATAGTTCAGTATAAAACTGAATTTATACTTATCTTATGCATTGAAAAAAAATTATTTTTAAAACATATTATCTTGTACAAAATAAATATATTTCCTAAAATAATTCAGTAATAAATATTAATGTAATTTAATAATGAAAAATACATTTCACTCATAAAATTATTATTTTAGCAAAACATCAATTGTATTTTCTAATATATTTTTAATATTAATATCCTGATAACTAAGGAATAAATTCTATAAATCATTGAATCATACTTTTTTATAGTTTATATACTACTATTGATACCCACTAATCCATCATATCGGTGATAACAGACATATACTATTTTAATATTCTTATGTAGTTCATCTAAACTCGCTCTTGCGTGCAATGGAAGCCATCAGAAAAATTATTTATTTAAAGAGAAATATTTCGAAAACAATAATGGACTTTTTATATTATAATCCATTAAAATGAATTTATACCTTGTAATTCATCAATTTGATAAAAATATATGATGATACCTGTTCCTCATCACATGATCAGGTTCCCACGTAGTTTCCCTAAATTGGTGGTCCTGCGAAAAAACATTCACCAGGTGAGTGGTCTTGTTTCATAGAACATTCTATATATGATAAAAAATCTCAATTTATAGTTCTTCAAGATGATGTACTTACTCAAGTAGTATGACCTCATAGTTTAGTACATTTGATGGTTCAGGTATGTGCATCCTTATGAGAGATGCATGGAATACATTGTGAAACTTAGAGAGATTCAGTGGAAGTTACAATCAATAATCTATATTCCTAACATGATCAATAATTTCAAAAGGATTAAGGGAAATACATAATAGATTTACCTTATTTTTATATATAATCATCCTATTATATGAAGATATTTTTATTAATAACATTTCACTAACTTATATCTCTAGGAATTTACATAGATTGTTAGTATAACGTTTTTGTCCACTCTAAGCATACATTAGATGTTGTTGAATGTATTTAAACTTATCTAATATTTATTCTTCTTTATCATGTACCTATATCTTTATTTATTAAACTTAATTCTAGTATTATATAGTTTTTCACTTCATATCATTAGTGGTTTCATAATAATTCATCTAGATTCATTAAAGAAATATATTTCTCAAATGGAACTCCAAAAATGGATGGTGTTGATCCCAACAACCATTGAAATTATTAAAGAATGATCTAAAGTACTTTTAGTGTTTTAATGATCCTCTAAAACTAATCATATGTCTATAAATGATATTCAACGCTAAAAAATATCAATGTATACAGAGCCAGATGAAGAGTTCTCCCGAACATCAAGGTAAACCGCATATCCCAATAATATTGAATGCTATGTGGAACTCAATGTAGTCTTACTAATTCAATAATATGTATTCAAGAAATCTGATCAAGAGATAAATCATCCCTGGTCGATTGACGTGCAGTGAATTCATATACGGATTGACTATAACCCACATAGTATTGTTCCAATATTTTTCGGGGATTCCAACAACAATGTCTATTGTATTGTTTTACCATTTACATTATTATATTTTTATCGGATATAACATCACCATATAAAATTTTCCATCATTCGAAATGTGATGAAAAAATAATCATTGATAAATATACTCTAAAATAACCCTTTTCTTTACAACCCACCAATATTAAACATTAATATATTTATACACATTGTGATTCCATGATGAATAATGAATGATATACTATGAGAACCATAAATAAAATAATTATTTAAATCATGTATAGTAGAGACTGAGAAATATTTCATGAACCTTATTTTTCTATTGATGTCATTGTTGAGATCAATAACAGTTCTGTCCTTATTTTTCATCTATTGATATTATTTTTATGACTCATTAATCATTCTTAGTATGTATTGTTGAAAATTATTTTTATAAGTATAACATTTCTCCCATTACTTCATGATTTCAAATTCCATCCTATGAATAAATGAAAATATTATATCTTTTGTGACCCTAATAATTTTTAGGATTGTATGGGCCTATCAAATCAAAGCATCAGCTATGTTGTTCATTTTCCCAGGTTAGTACTTTATTGAAAAATTATAATGATTATTCATTTACAAAAAAATTATTTGGAGCATTTTTATCTCTTTTTTTGTGAAAAAGTACTCTAAATTTTTTTTATCTATGTATATGTCAGACATTTCTCAATAGAGATAATTCCTCAATATTATTAATGAAAAATTACTATGGCTTACTCCAAATCTTTATCTGGGTATTTTTCTCATGAAACATAAATTTTCATGAAGAATATCCTATAATTATAATATTTTCAGTTATAACACATTATATTATGTTTATGGAATCATCACTAAATAAAAAAAATTATTCTCCATTGTGGGGTAGTGTGAGCATAGGTGCACCGACCAAACTTATTTTTCATCTCCATGAAATTCAATTCTGATTGCTCTATCAACAAGAACATAAATCCATTCTGAGTTAACATCATGAGTGGATTAGTTACTCATGAGAAATAATTCCCAAAACATTTATATTATGTAGAAAACCCAATAAAACAATGTATTTCAAACTCTTTTATTGGTAAAGACCATTTCTAAATATCAAATGTCTTTTCTAGATCTACTAACATATCATCACATCGTATTATAAACCCATGAAAAAATAATAATGTATAAAAAATTCATACTTTCTAAAATTTTCATAAATATTATTCTTCCTTAGGACCTTCAGAACAATCCTCCAGTGATATTTACAGTATTCTTTTGTCATTGAACATTCAAAAATATTACCTATAAAGAAAACCAAAAACTAATCATTGTAGATTCAAAATACTCTATTAATAAAATACATGAATATAAAGGGTGAATTAGTATGTACAAAAGGCATCACTAAATTATCAATATTTTTATATTAGGTATGGAAAGTGTTGTTGAGTATATATCCTCTTTATTCTCCCCAAATTGATGATATCTAGATTGAAGATTGAAATTGTAAAGTTATGAGATACATATAGTTGATCAAATGAGTCATAAATACGAGGTATTAGATACATATTAATGGTAATTAACTTGTAAATTTCATCATACTAAATTTAGAATCGCATTGATAAATCACTCTGCTTAACAAATACAACTTGTGCACCCCAATGTGATAAACATAGATGAATGAATCCCATGTCAATATTCTCATTGAGTTTCTACTTTGATTCATGGAAATAAATTGGGAATATTAAATACAGAGTCTTTTAAATAGGTGATGCACTGTGTTTTAGATCTGTTGAGAACTCAACATCATGATTTGGTGGAAGACTATGTAATTATTTATGAAAGATATAAAAAAATTCAAAAATAATAGACATATCATTGATGTTGAGATTATAACAAAAAAAACTTATAAATATACCAATTTTTTATATGAATTAAGACCCATACAATGTATGAGATTTCAATTTGGTGTTCACATTTATCTTCTCACTGATATATGATCATTAGTTTATTAGGATGATCATATATGACTTCCCTTAATTAATGATGTATTTTTGTAGTGAAATCTAATACATTTTTAATATGACATAAAATTCAACATTTATAATATTTTTATAAGGTAAATTATTAAAAAATTCAACATTATATAGGCCCATATTTAGTCTATGAATTATATTTTATAAGTGGAAATTGACTTGGTTAATGCCCATGTTCCCCGGATTTAAGACAATGAACTATAAATGGTTACCTAATATGAAATTTATTTAATTCCATATTTAAATTAATTATTACTCATTAATTAATTTCATTATTTCCATCCCTTCCACACATAAAAGAATTATATTTTTTTTTGTGTAATTTTACTAGGTGTGTTTTTCCTTATTTTTCATATGAACAAATTGAGCCTTGTTTCCTCCAAAGTCATCACCACTTGATCTCTTAGGGTAATTAATCCTTCTATTATTTGGTGAGTAATATTGTTTTTATATGTGTATTTTGTTAATTATATAACGTGATATTTTATTTTGATTCATATAAATATCCTTTACTCCGGTCATGAACCCATTTTATTTCCCACAACCACCAAGTTGTCCATCATATTCAATGTTAACCTGATATTATGGGTTCCATACATTGAATAATCCCAATTTTTTTAGGAACAAATATCATCGTTTAGAAACCACATCATCGCAATAAATTAAATATATAATTGCATACTATGACACCTTAGGTTTATCCAAGTAAATCCATGATCATATTTCTTCAAAATCCCTTATAATCATTTATAAAGAAAATAATGATTAAAAATATCATATCCCTCGAGTGTGTAAGAGCAGGTGCACTGAAAATACCATTATCATGTACTAGGTAATGCTTGAGTCATTCCCATTATGAATTTTTCAGAGTAATTAGACCTAGGTATATAATTTAAAGAACCATGTATACATTTAGAAACCAGACATGAATTTATTTCAAGATAAAAAAATATATTTTTCTTACCATCACAAAGGATGCTCACATACAATTTATATTATAAAAATGGTTCTTAATAGATTTTTCTTAATCCTCATTTCCAATGGATAACAAATCCTTTTATCTAATATGAACTATAAAGAACCATGAATTTAATATATAAAGATTATATCAAATGTAATGAACATTATTTACATAAAAGAATATTCCACACAAGGATTTTGTGGGTATAATATATTTGAAAAAATGGAAATATGAACAGCTTTTTCATAAAATAATAAAATTGTTTCCCAAATATTTGTCAAAAATATCACCTTTCTTAAACTTATCATACTTAATTTATTTATCCATAAATTGGGGAAAAGGGAATTTAATAAATGGGTGAGTTTAGATGATTGGAATGGTTATGAAATTTAGATATCAATGATTTTATACGAATAAAATGATAAAAAGGGTATCATAACATTCTATTATCATTTGAAATCCATATTCTTGAATTGAATGATCATAATATTGAATGATTGAATAATTATTGAAGTTTCATTAGTCATTAATCGTAAAAGAAGAAAAGAATATAATCCTTATGAACGCAAAAAAGGAATCAGGCACAAAATTGTGGTAAACACAAGATCATGGAATATAATTTCAATAGTAGTCACAGATCAATGACAGGGATATCATAATTGAATGGGTTCTCTCCCCAAACTATCAAAATAATGATGGTCCACTACCTAGATAATCATACCTAAAAAAGTGCCATACTGAACAAGGTTCAATCCATATTACATACTTTTCTATTTAATGAGTTATAAATATTTACCCAATGAATTGGAGGGATATATAGGTCCCTCCAATCACATATTGAAAACCACAAAAATATATTCCACCTTATCAAAAAACATTCCTCATATTTTACAACAAGAAAAAAAGGTATTTCATAAACATTTCATCATATTATAACCCATAGAAAATGAATGGGTTTTATAAACATCAATCCAAAATAAATATAAAAAATTTTAAGCATGAATAAAAATTGTATCCTTGGATCAATTTCCATGTTTATTATAATCACTAATGAATGAAGTTTTCATTGATAAATCCAATGTCCATTAAGAAATTATTGAGTTCAATAACCTTTCAACTTTTAAAATCAATTTTTAAAATCCAATAAATAAGCACATAACAAATAATCCATTTACATTGAAAATAAACTTCTAATCATGTATTGTATGCTTCAAGGAAATGAGGCATCTTTCCAGCAGGAAATTCCATTCATGCCATATATATTAAATGTTCATTCATTTAAAACATTTGGAAAATTGAAAAATATTATCTCATTTAGAACATGATAGAAATGATTAATATTCAATATTATGTAAAAATACAAACATGTGTAAAAATAATTATAATTAACCATTGGAGAATAATAAAAACATAATTTAAAACATATTTATAAATATGGATATGGAAGAGAATATTTATTTTAATATAATTGATAATGATTGTTGATTTTACTTAAATATATATATTCCGTCTCAGAAGTACATAAGGTGGGTAAAATGAAATAAATAAACACGCACACACAGAGAGAGATATATATATATTAAAAAAATTCACATATTATAATAAATTTCATGAGTGATAGATTGTAGTATTTCATTATTCGGAACATTATTATAGTCATTCATGATAAACAATGAGTATATAAACATAAAAGCCCTTATATGTGGTCCAACATCATCTGTACATTTTCAAATATTCTATAAAATAATTATATACTTGTTATACATTAATTATAGACTAAGACACTTCTATAATATCATTTATGATTTAATTATAAAATTTTATCACGTGTTTATTAACAATACTTTATTAAATCATCTTTTTGAGCGATAATTTATTCCTTTTCATATTTGTTTTATTTTATTGTCTCGGCCCTGATAAATTTATCATATTAAAATTACCAAAACAACCAAACCAAAAAACACACGACAAATGAAGCAATTATCACATGAAATAGTGATTTAATAAATAATTTTTTATAAATAGGAGGTAAATTGTTATAATTAAATAATTTATAGTATTATGTATGGATATGGTTATGGTAAAAACTATAATTAATCTGTATTTATTATACATATGGTTTAAACTCATATTAATGAATTCAAACATAATTTAAGGTGATTTATGATAAAAATATCATTTTTATATGGATTGTTTTTATTTAAGTTTACAATAATGAAATACTATGATCAATCTATTGCGAAACTCATGAATTTTAATATACTCTAGTTATTTAAATAAAATACATGTCTTCCATTTATTTTGGTCAAACTATATACTCAAGAGACAAATAATTTACTACTTCGGGAAAATCTATTTCATTTCACTCATTGGTTAAAAATTATTTTATCATCCTTATCTGTATTTTTAAAATAAATTCTATAAGTTTTTTTATATTATAATATGATTGATTAATGTCAATATTTCCCTTGTTTTATTTTTTAAAAAATGGTTTATATGAATATATTCTATCTTTTTATGAATGGGGTACTTTATGACTTTATACCATATATGTAAATGGATTGTTTTATACATATATTTTATGAAGGAAATTTCCCACCATAATTACTCATCAATTAATTTAAGCATCATTTATTTTTTTCACAATTATTTTCAAATAAAATGTTTTATTTATTATGTGTGTAGTTATTAAATATTAAAAAATGATTTTCAAAGTTGAAATGTTATTTTCCTAAGGAATGTTTAAATGATATTTGATTCATAAAAGAAAACATAGTACATTATTTATCATATTGTACTAGGAATATGATACAATGATTCAATTCTTATTCTTTTTTTAATTCTTTATGCTTATTATGGTATAATGTTTTTGAAACCCATCCATTTTCAATGGGTTATGATGTAATGGATTGTTTATAAATGAAATTTATTTTCAAGGGTTCATATATAATGAATGGTTTGTTATATTATGTAACACATCGGTATGGTTTTCATTATTTGATGTCTCCGACCGATATCTCCCTCAAATTCATTGGGTAAAATCTTTTTGTCATGATAGAGATAGTAATGGAATGTGGAGTGAACCATAATCTATAATGGACATTGTATGCTATGATTTAATTAATTTTGAACCATGAAAAATATGATGGATTGGGGATAGAACCCATTAAAATATGATAGCCACGACAGTGATCCTTGAATAATATGGAAATTATTTTTTATGATTATGTATATTCCACAATTCCATTCTTTATTAAATAATTATTTTGTTATTGATCATGTTATTTTTTACCATTATGATTCATGTTTTGTGAACTTAAGTATTTATTCCATCATTAATTATTATTATCATTGACTTGGAATGCATGTATCTCAAATGTTATAATCATGTTCTCACACATTTGTTTCTCATGTAATGATTATATGATCACTGATATCACAATTTCTCACCCAAACTGAGGATGTAAGCTCATCTATTTTTTATTTTTTTATTCCCCATGTTCTGAAAAATGGTTTTGAGTTTTATATTATTGAAAAGTGTTATAGTTGTGAAGAAATATGTAGGAGATGATGTTTATTTTTTATGAACTAATTTTTATGTTTCTATTTTTAAAATGGTACAAGAAAAAAATGACTATGTCATGGACTATTATGTAACGTAATGGATATTTTATATAATTAAATGTAACGTCTATGTTTTAAAAGTTTGGATCATTATAACATTGGTTTCTAGAGTTAAACAGACTAATTTTACTCATTCGATTATCAAATGTATATATAGAGGTTTTATTGATGGCTCATGGCGAGGATATTTATGATAATAAACTTCTAAAAAGGATGATGAGTTCGTCCCTCATGGGGGAGTGTGAATAATTATAGAGGATATGATTTACATAAATTTAGAGGAATTTATTTAGGAAAAACCATCCCTTGAAAAAGATTTATTACAATATGGGTGATGAATTTTTATCCTTTTTATTTATTGTTAAAAAGGTAGACATGAAAGGAAAATATATATTGAAATGAATTCGGGTGAAGTGATTAAATATACAGACAAAACATATAAAGGAGTATATTGTCGTCTCATAAGGTGTGTTGGTTGTTTATTTTTTCAATAAGAATGTAATTAGGTTAATACGATACGTTTGTTGATGGTTTGAATAACATATGATGATGTGAATATCAACCCATAATGGAAGATGATTCAACGATTATTGTTATTAGATGGAATTAGAGAAGATTAAATGTCCTTAGAATAATGTTATTGATATATTTCTTGACAACCACCTCCAATGATTAGATATATGATATAAATGTATATGTTAAGTAATACAAGGGTATAGAAACAATGTCTTCAATATTAACTTATCATGTTTAATAGATGATATATGATACACACTAATCTTGTATTTGATATCATGTATAATATGTATATAATAATAGTTTAACATGTAAATTTTTTTTGAGATATTTAACTATTGTTTAGGAATCCATCCCTGAGTTATTTAGCATGAATCCAACTAATTATAGGATTTTTTATCAATTCGATAAATATTAACAATGGATGGAAGTAACTGTAAGAATCCTTAAATCCATTTGAATGGTGTCTAAATTTTGGATGTTTTAGAAAAAATATATTAATTTTGAGTAGATAAAAAGACTTTGTGTACATTTTACAACTATATGAAACATTATATGTCTTTGATCCACAATGCATGCCTTTAGAATTATAGTAATACTTTTATCAATAAAATCTAACTTCAATAGATGGTATGGATTTATCATAATTCATCGAGATGAACACTTTAAATCAAAATAATTATTTTATATGATCATAATACTCTGAGTCGTAGAGCTATAAATCATAATAATATTTATCCACTATAATAATTCTCAAGTGTTTCAATGAGTACATCATAGGACTCCTATGATGTGTTACTTATTAAGCCCTGTGGTGGAATAATATATACATTATAATGATCATTTTACAATAATATGAGTTTCATATTGATTATATGACATTAATTTCATATTATACATATTCACCACTAGGAATACCATAATACAATATAGATCATATAAAATTTATTTATATACAATATACATAAAAATCGTGGATTGTTTCAAATTGAATATCTGAATTGGGAATTATTATGGGTTGATTATAAAGTCATTCACCATAGACTAAAACCTAAAAAATTTAGTATTAGTCAACTTGATAAAATTAGATATGTTTATATAATTGTCTTGGGTGAATTACTGTCAATGATAATGAAATTTTATTTGAAATATAACGTGGTAATAAATTATCCAATATTTCAAAATTAAAAATTAATTAAAAATTGACATCTGAAGATTTTGATGATATTTTTTTAGATATAAATATAATTGATATGTTATTATAAATGGTTCATATTTGAAAACTAATCTATAATACACATTATAATATAGTAAAATCATGATATAATGTCTACAAAATTAAATAAGATGAAATAAATTTATTTAGTGTTGAAGAATAATACAATTATTGTTGGGTTGATTCATTACTGATAAAAATATCTAATATAAAATATGATGAAATCTATTTGAGAATGTGGAATATATGATGATATTATGTCTATTATCTACATTCCTAAAAAGGGTTATATTGATCTCATTGATGCATTCATGATGCGATCTACAAAGTGTTCAACACCAAAAATATTGTTCTGTATATATTTATATAACATAGGATATTGAAGTGTGGATATTTCATGTTCCTTTTTTTGCATAAGAATATTATGATCCTATGAATATTAATAATGGAATATTCTATTCGGCCGTGTTTCAAATGTGGGGTGTATTAAGTAATAGGTTTTTAGTAATACCCTTTCAGTTGAGATAGAGTGCATCAAATCACATGGAGTAAAAATTTGTTATTTTCTATAATTTATTTATGATTTAATAGAAGGATTTTCAATTCATTCATTTTATGGATACCGATATTTAATGTATATATTTAAATTTAGGGCATCATAGACATTATAAGTTGTTAATATCACATAATATTTACTTAAAGAAAAAACTTTCCACTCTTGTGTGCAATGTGAAACATATATAATTCCCATTTGAATAGAAGAAACGAATTATGAAGAAGAAGAATCTACTTCATGTTTTTGAGATCATATTGGGTAGATACAACTATGATTAATTAATCAAAATTCCTAGGATTAAATGAAAATTATTTTTTTTAAGAATGGCGTCCCAACTTGTACTACTAATCAGATACATTTTGGGAAGAATAAGAGCGAAGTAATAGTTTTTGAAGAAAAATTAATGTGTGATATGATTGTTTTCTAACTAGGGTATTATAGTGCTGAGTCTTATAAAATAATATTGGAGTTGATTTTTAACTAAAAAATTCATAAATACCCAAATACACATATATTTTGAGTCTTTGTTGTGTGCTTTTTTTCCATAGGGTTCTAATACTTTTGATGTCATCATGAGTCAATGAAGAAGATCAAGAGTTTTGTGAGAATAGACAGCCTTGTGATGTTTTTTTCATAATTACAGAAGAGAAGAAATAATATGAATTGTAATTTAAGGGATTTTTGTACAAAAAGATGAGTGGCATAATAGACTGATCAGTTGAAAATATAGTGTTAACAAACCTGCATAATATGTTGTGATTAGTTGCAGGATAATACAAGGAATATTTTTTATATATTGATATGAAATTCATACTATATAATTAGCATCTTAATGGGAGTTGAACATGATAAGGAGTAGGTCATTAATGTAAAACTATTCATATATCAAGTGTCATATTTTACATTCTTTTAATTACTACATGTGGTGTTAAATGTTAAGATAAAAAATAGATACATATGTCTTAACTAGGTATATAGGATTCATTTCCAAATGATATTCGTTAACAGTAAAAGGTAAAAAAATTTAAATGAATGTGGAACACACAGTATTCACATCCCTATGGTGTGTATGCATTGGTATACAAAGAATATTATTATATATGGAGAATTACCTTTCCCTGTAGTTCACATTTAGCTATCAAATCAATAGACTATTAATTTCGTGCCAAAATTTTGTTAAATTATATAATGGTAGAATACCTATAGTAGTTACTTACACATTATCCATGAACATCTCGATGTTTTTTAGAATAATCAAGTTATAGGGAATACAATTTTAATCCATTTTTCAATGAATCATAGATTTCCACAATAACACCTTCTTGGATTAGTGCATTATTCTAGTTCTCACAGTTAAATGAGAGGGAGGATGTAGTTCAAAAATTATTATTATTGAGTGTCTCCATGAAATTGTTCACAATAGTTATTGATAGAGCTTATTTAGAGAATGTATTGAACTACAATTTTCTTACCCTATAAATTATATAAATAAGTATATAAAGCAATGTTATGAATTTTTACTTTTAAAAATTCCCATAACCAATTTATTAATCCTTAACAAACCCCATATAGATTATTATTTTTATTATTATTTCATTAACATGTACCGCACCTATAGGAAAAATTAATATCAATTTTTAATTAAATGTATTAATATTTTTTTAAATGATATATAATATTCATTTCCACTTAACCCGTTTACTAGGAATATGATTACTCCTCAATATTTATCAAACCTTGAAAATTATATTTTTTTATTATAATAAATATAATTATAATATTCATCAATAAATAACCAACATATATGATTGAAATTAAATAAAAATATTACTTCTCAAAAAATGTGATTAATATATATTCCATTGTTAAATTCCAATAGAATACAACATGATTATGATTACGCTTATATTATAACCCAATAATCTAATTTAATTGTGTAATTAGGATTAGAAATCCTAAAATAAATCAATATTTTCTTGAAATATGTCAACGAACCCATATGGAAATGAGTTAAGGTCAGAATAACAATTATATTTTATGAATTATAAATGTTTAAAATTATCCATTTTCCTAGATTTCTCTAATAAAAACGTTTCCATAATCAGTTTTCTTATCATATGTGCTTGATAATAAATTTTCATACCTTTTAGAAATTTTCCTATTGATTAAATTTTTGGCCAATTGAATTTTTATGAAAGTTCTATTCCCATCAATGGTCTTTTTAAATTTTATTCCATTAACTCAAAATTGATTTTTGTGCCTAACAATTGCATTTATTGATAAGGATATGTCAATATTTATTTGGTGATATTGGATCAAGTGATGATGCCTATTGAGTTAATATGGATCGATAGAATGGAATTGTATTTCTTCCTTGGAAAAATAACCTTGTCTAACTCTAATTATTTTTTATGTTATCTCAAATTATATTGACATGTTTTATGGATTTTTCACATTTTTTACATACCAATGATGTCCATTCAAAAAGTAATTTCATGAATAATAATTTTTCAGTCCCTTTAATTATTTTTAATACATGATGATTTAAATATTTTTCCATGAAAAACAATAAGTCATTATATATTTCTCATAAAGAATAATTATGGAAGAATAAGTGAATATAGGGGATGACTTATGGGTGGGTACATTAATTATGGATGGATTGGAATCACATTTGATACATATATTTATTCTATGCTTTTTATATTGATGACATTATATAAAAATAGTTCAAACACAATGATATCTATTTCCATGGATTGATGGAGGAATCATATGTGATTTTAGTCGAACAGTCCTTATAGAAATGGCCTCATATATGTATGGGGGGAGGCAGAGTTGAGCATCCCCACATATAGAAATGGCCTCACTTATGTTCCTGAGTATTAGAGATCACATTGGAGATGAATATGGTGCAATGTGAAAGAAAGAGAAGAAATAAAAATAATAAAAGAGTGAGGGTGTGTAAAATAAGACACAAAGATAAAAAACTATTCATTAATTAGATTTTATTTTAAAAAATTCAATTAATATTTTATTGAAAATGAAACTAAATTAATTTTAATAAAAATAAAAATAATAGGAAAAACAAATGTGTGTAACAACTTCCCCTCCAGAATTATTCTTACATAATTTTGATCTTGTTTCGTCCACTATATCACTAAATCATCCAATAACCCCTTCTAATAATATTACCTAAATTAAATTCCAAATATACCCTAATGATTTATCATTAATTTTATTTGTAACATTGGAGTTATGGAAAAATTAATGTGTAATAGTTCCCCCCAAGGATTTGAGAAATATTTATTAAATTATAAGCATTTGATTACCACATTAATGAGGGAAAATATACATGATATTAAATTGTATAATTTTATATTTATATATCTTTCTATTACAAGTGGAATCACCATAATTGCGTCATGTTTCATGATTTGTCCTTAATTTACATGGAATTTATTCATATAGTCGGCCAAATTAATTTTCCAAATTAATAAAAATATTTCAGGTCTATAGATGAAATACTATGCTCTTGGTCCAAATAAAAAAGTGGAATTAATCAAATCACATAGTTCTAAAAAACAAATAACATTAATTGGATTTATATTTTAAAATTTCATCCAAAATATCAATGTGATTAAAATCTGTTAAATTTATAAAATTAATAAATTTTTGAATTTTATCCCAAAACACAACATAAAACAATAATTAATGAAAATAAAATCAAATTTATAATTTAGGAGGATTCAAACAATTGATATAAAAATATTTTGTTGAAAATATAATCTTTATCAGTTCAACCATGCTAATACCATTCTATTCATTATGCAAAAAATTTCAACAGTAAATTTCAAAATTCACCAATGTTACCAATATTCATATTCCAATGAATTAAAATAAAAAAAAACAATATGAAACCAAATTTAAAAAATTCCACATAAAATATCAATTTAATTTATAAATTTTCTCAAAAAAAATAATTCATGTATTTTAATTTTTCCAATAGAAAAAAAGATTTAAATTCTCATTTCATTCATTCAATCTCCTCAATTCATTATTAGTAAACAGGTGAAATCATGATCTACCTAAAAATTAAATATTTTTTGTCATCGCTCATTATAAAATTCAGGCAGAGTTATTATCATATCATGAATACATTCCCCTAATCTATATAATTTTTAGGGGAACTATTTTCTCCACATTATAAATACAAAATTCACATAAAATCATTTGGTAATTCGTTAAAGGTTAATATAAATCTCAATCTTAAGGTTGGTTGGAATTTATATTTAAAAATTAAGGCTTAAAGTTGAGGTGAATCTCTAAAATACAATGCACGATATCACAAATAAATTTCTAATTAATTTCTCCCTGCCAATGTTAAAAACTAAAATTCCCCAAAGTTAAATGTACTGTTTATGGTAATATAAAGAATAATGAATGACTTTTGGACGCTCTTAAATGATTAATTCTACTAGTATATTTTCATTATTTTTAACGTACATATTCATTTTTTTTCAAAATAAATGATTAGAATAAACCACACATCCACAACCAAACTATGTGTTATAAAAATAATAGGACCAGTAGTGGGGAATTTTTGTTTTATAAAATCATAACAAATTTTTCACATTTTTTTGTTGCTTTTTGTCATTTCTCTTTTTTATAATTGAAGAGAGGTTAAAAATAAAGTATCATGAATTAATCAGTGACATTAATTTATTACCTCAATAAAAACCCCACAATTATTCCTTAAATGTAAATCATCCCTTTCACCATGATTCCATTTACACAAATACATAAACTTTTAAATATAATTAAAATACCAAGATTTGGGTATGAATGGAAAAATGGATTATAACATGTATCATCAATAGAATGGTCAAACATGGTCTCTATTTAGTATATATGAATTGATGTTAAGGAGGTATTTTATGTATAAGGGATTTTTAAAAGGTTCCTCAATAATTTAAAATGTTCTTTCACACAGTCATATCATTGAAACGTTCAATTTCAAGTTTCAGTTTGTGACATGACCTAAGATCACTCAAGAAATATACTCAAGATAAAATAAGAAATAATTAGTCTATAAATCCTCTTAGTAATGGTAAAACTATATTTTAAAATCACTCAAGGAATGGTTATCAATAAAAATTAAATTAACATCAATTTTTAAAATTGAAACAATTAAATATTTGTTAGGAAATTTCATTCACATGAATCAATCAACTCTATGAAATGATTACACCACATCATAAAATTCATTATTTAATTTAAAAATTCAATTTACTATCAAACTCATTTTATTTAATAAAAATTTAAATCTAAAACATAGAATCAAAATATACCTAATAATCACATATATCCAAGATATGTTAACTAAATAATTAGTTCACGCATTGTCATTCATTTCATGTATAATGCTTAAAAAATATTAGGCAATAATGTAGAGAGTTTGAAAGACATACATTAAAAGTGTGAACCAATTCCTAAGAAGAGTATAACTATTTCCTTCCACTATTTTGGGTATTCCTTGTTCCATAATCATCCTAAAAAAGATAACTACTCAATTAAGCATAAGGATATTTTCATTTAATCTCAAAAAGATAATAGAGAGTGAGTTGCATGCTGGGATAATCCAAAAAACAAAATTGAATTTTAAATTCCTTGAATGAATGTAAAGGTAAATATTGGTATGATCCTCTAAGTGGACCTTGGCTTATTATACTACCTCTATAAGGGAAGTGCTAGCTATTATCCATAATAATATGGTGGGTAGATCTTTAAGGAATTCAATATTCACATGTTGTTCTTCACAGCTTTTATTCCATTGTTTTTCTTTGGAAGAATTCGATGTATACAGTAGCAAGGGATGTGACTGATGGTGCTTGAAGGTCTACAAGCTGGCTAATAGTTAGAGAATACCATTTTAATTTGAATTTTGTAATGTTAAAGTCTTTTGTGGTGTATTTACTTTTTGATTATTTGGGTGGAGTTCATTTTTTGGGTGGTAATTGGGTTTTCTTCGTTTTTACTGGTTGACTATGTATTTGGCTCCTAGTTACCCATTCAAAAGTGTCTTTAGAAAATAAAAAATACATATTCGCATGGTTATGGAACCTCCTCTAAGTAGGTTTCAAATTGTGTAACATTGTAATCTTTCTCTAGTGGTTTCTCAAGGCATTATTCCTCAAAATAATAGCCAAAGGGATAATTAGAGATTAATTCCATTTGAATAAATTTTAAACATGAGGAATGAAAATAAAATACATCCCCATTAAAGTAAGAAAATATTATCTTGGTGTCCATAGGAAAGTATACATGTTTATCATCATTAACTTCCTCCAAAAAATATTAAATATTTCTATAGAGAAATATATATTCCAGAATAGGTGTAGGTCTAGATTCTTCATCACCCTCCAATAAAAAACAAGGAATAACCAAATATAAAAATTATAAACCATAATAAGTGATAATCAAATAATATTGAACAAAATTAGAAAATGTATATTTCTAGAAATGATCATATCCATGATTTAGTTTTGGTATAATCACTACTTTAGTGATATGTGCCTGTTGAAAATTAGAATTTTTGGAATGAAATAGGTAGCAAGATCCTCCATACATTCTTCAAATTCCACCACATGGGTGGTGTCTTTACCTTCCATGAATAGTTTTTCATGAAATGTTACCATATATTATACTTTTTAGGGATCAAGGAGATCACATTGTACCTCATACTAATTCTATAATTCATCCACATCATGTTGATCTCCCACACATAGCTCAATAGGTATGTCTTCCACGTGGTGAACCCCCTCAAGATCATTATGGATATCTTGGATTTGGATCCTAAAATAGTTGGTCTATTGATATTCCTCAATATTTTCCTCAAATTAATTGTGTGCCTATGAAAAAATTCAGAAATCAAGTATCACTTATTCCTTCTCCACGTCAGGTTCTAGTTCATGTTCTTTTTTCACCTACAGTTGTTTCTCCTGAGTTGTGTAGAAATTTTCATATAACCATTACATTTTTCTATCTAGGCCCTGTATTTCACCTCAATGTTCTTGAATCTAAACATTTTGGATTTCTTTATCTTTTTTCTCCTAATATTAGTTAGTCCATGCATTGTAATCACAATTTGAATAATTAATGGTCAAAGGGTGTTTTTTCGTAATGAAATTTAGGGGTTTTTTTGTTTTTTATGAGTACATTATTTGTGAATATGTTGTGACTCCTTAGAAATAGATCAACATTTATCCATGTGTATTTTTCAAAAATACCCATGAATATTTTATTGACCTATGAATACATCATAGTTCACACCCAGAGTTGGTTTCAAGGATTCATTTCACACAACAACGAATTTCTATTGTAACTATTTTTATTAAAACTAATAAAAAACCAAATATTATTATGTGGCCGAATTTTAAGGATGAATGGAATATTGTTATATATATATAAATATAAGGAAATGGAAATAGAATGGATACTATTATAATTTTCCAAAATATAAAGAAAATCTTCCTAGGGGAACACCCATAATGAACCTTCATCGTCTTGTTATTAGATTAAAATATAATTAAAAAACATGCTCCATCATATGAATGAATATCCTCTTATAACTATTTTTTTAATATATTATTCACTCATTAATCATTGAGATGACACACCTAAACCTCCTCGATAAAGGAAAAATATTATAGAAGATAATGTTAAGCCTCTGGTGATATGTGGAGACATAAAGGTAGCTAAAAAACTAAGATACACCTTAAAAATAATATGAAATTAAAAAAAATAATGATGAATGTGAAATGACTTGTCTGAAGATTGGATTTATTTCCTATTAACTTTTTTGTTTTATTCAATAATGATCATTGGTATTATAGATTATACTGGAGAAGAAAGAGGAAGACTAAAATAAGAAGAGAATAACCAAACAGAAGAAAAGTAGAAGGGAGTGTAGAAGAAAAAAATCTAAACCATAAATTTAATAGATTGAAAGTAAAATAAATAAATAAATATTAAATTGAAAAAATTAAATTAAATAGAATAAAAAAATAAAAAATAATATAAATGGTTGAAACTGCTTCCCATCCTGAATCTATCCTCCAGAAGGTAGATTATATTTCATCCACCGTATCTCTAAAAAATTACATGGACCCTTATTAGTATAATATATTAATTAAATTTCCATTAGACCCTAAAAATAACCATTAACTGGGTTTGTAACATAGGAATTGTGTCATAATTAATTAGTAATACATTTTCTGAATGAGGATTCTATAAATATTCCTTCGAGTTTGAGGTTTAGATGACCACCTTAATGAAATAAAATCTCCATGATATTCATTTGGAAAATAAAACGTGTAATTATCATTGAATACATGGAGGAATAACCTTTATTGGAGTCATGTATCAGGATTGATGCTTAATTTATTGATGATTTTTTAATGTGGTCGGTGAAATTAATTTCCAAAATGATTGATTTTATGGGACCTTATATGGTCTAATTAGCTCTTGGTCTAGATGAAAATGATAAATTAGAAAAGTCATGTAATCTTAATGAATGAATCACATTAATTGGATTTATATTTTAAACATTATACTCTATGTACCAATGAGATTAAAATTTCTCATATTTTTAGAATCAAACAATTTTCCAATTTTAGCATGAAACACACCATAGATAAATATTAATGACAAGAATCAAAAATTAATAAATTATGAGGTTTTTAATAATTGAAATACATATTAAAAATTTTGAATATATTATATCTACTTATTATCCATGGGTATTTTTATACCTCATAAAGCTAAAATATCGAGGCACAAGATTCGAGTATTTGAGCTGAATGTTGATGGATTTACACATGAATGAAAAATAAATGTTCCATAGGTGAACACATACATATGTGAAAAATAATGAATAAAACTGCCAAATAGATATTTGAGAAGCCTGAAACAACCTTTCATTCTGTTATTCCAAAATGAGATCCATGTAGTAATTTCATACCCACATATTAATGGGGTATTTATATAATAAAATAATATGACAAATAATGGGTTATTCTAATGGAATAAAATAATTATCCATGATTCAATGTGGAATTTCATATTGATAACTAATTTATAATACCAACTATCATTTGGAAATTATTATTTGATAAAGGTAAATAAATATGTTTAGTTCTTAACACATTAAATGGGAGATTTAAATGGAAAAATTTAAATCATTGAATTTTTTCTCACCCAATCCAACCCATTATTTGAGTATAAATATATGCATGAAGGTGATGAGAGTATAAACATTTATATAATTCTGAGATCATTTTGAGGCACCATTTATCCATTGTGAATGAAAAATGTTATGAGTGAGAAAGAGCGGTGTCATAATTGAAGAAACCAATTGAATGTAACCATGAATTTGAAGAAGACAATCCGAATATCAAAAAATCTATAAGGAGTCTCAAAACCAGCAATGAATATGCTCATGAGGTAGTAATATAGAATTTATGATCCTATAACCTCATGGAGTAATATCAATGGTAAACATACAATGTGTGAAAGCATTCAAACGAGTTGTAGTCTTTCGATTAGTGTCAAGAGCTATTGAAGTCATTGACATAGATCCGTGAGTAGAATGCGTCTCTTGGTTGGAGATTGATCATGGTGAAATTTTGTATGGTTAAAATGAAAACCTAGTTTCTCTATTATAGACAGAGAATAATTTTTTCAGTGTGAGATAAAAAAAATTGTATTCACTTCTGGAGATACTAAATACAATATATTTGGGGTGTCTATCCAACATGTTAAGGATTATGACATTAATTTTTTGAATCTTGTAAATACCTTTTTCTTCCCTCTATTGTTTTATTAATTCCAATTATGTGAGATTAAGAAATATATATATATATTGTAACCTGATTTTTTCAAAAGGTTTAATTCAAACATTAAATTAAATTTTCAAAAAAGAATATACCACTGATTTACACACCCTCATAGTGGAACCTAATTTTTTTGGGGATCTATAAGGACAATTCCTTTCTTATCATATTCATCAATTCTATCGCACACATAATTCACATAAAATACCTTTCCTAGAATGGACCATATACCATCATGGTTTTAATCTATGTAAAAAAGTATGTGACTCAAGATATAAAACAATAATAATCTCAATTATAAGGACCAAAAAAATGTTTTATGGAATGGAACATCTAATGAAACGTATGATGTGTAAAATTATGGTGGGTGGGTCTACTCTCATAGCTTCTTCTATGGGATATTATTTTTGGTGAACATTATGAGAAGAGGTCACAATGTATAATAATCCTCCTACACATAATAGTCATTATCATCAATGTATTATTATAAGATACTTTCTGGACAAAATACATATATTTATTAATACAATTAATACATATCATAGTTCTCATAATAGAAAAGTACCATTATAACATTTTCATATAATAAATAATTAATGTCAATTATCATAGTAATTATAATGTAGAATAATAATCATAAAATAATAATATGTTTATTAACATCCATTTACAAATGATAATGTAACAATAGTTGCAATGTCTATGATTTTACATGTATATTTTTTTAATATTATGTGGAATTATTTCGAGACCGGGTGGGAAAACGGCAAATCATTCCGAGGCCTGGTGAGCCCGGAATTTTGTTTTGAACTTTTTTTAATTATGTGAGTCGGCACTAGTGCGTGCTTGTGGTAGTTTCCCAACGGATTCCCAGATTAAAAATTTGAGGGCACCATTGCGTCCGAGAGGATGACTTTACCTATGAATGAGCCTAACATCGACCAGCACGGGTCAAGTGAAACAGTTAATTTTCGGACGTTTTTAGTAAATTGAAAATAAAATAAAATTGCTAAATGTTAATTTTATTTTTATAGAAGCATCCGTTGTAGCTCAGCGACCGGGAAACTGGTTCAGTCATTAATGTCATGTCATAATGACTCATAAAAAACAATGTTGGGTCATTACTATTGTAGTGTATTCTGAATGTCAATACATTTCCCTTTTTTATTGGGATGATCAAATGTCAATCGTTGGAGAGAAAACACTGAAGCAAACTCTCAGCGGCGAACGATGACAGATGGAAGCTGTGAATTGTTCTTCCAACAACGTTGAAGGATCTTGATGATGACGACAACACGACACCTTCAGCGGCGACCAATCCCAGCTGAGGTAGGGGTTTGTTATTTTAATTATTTTCCCCTTTTTTGATTTTAAACGAGGAACGTGGATCAACCATGAACAAGTTGATCCGTGGATTCGTTTGTTCTTGCGGGAGGTTTTTAACAGGATGATTCAGGGAATTGATCCATGTTGTTTTGTTATAGTTGATTCTTTCTCCATTTAATCCTGCTAACGGGAGCGGATCAAAGCCATGACGAATGACGAGGGGTTCGTTCATCACTTTTTTTATTAATATTCTCCCCCTTACTTTTCTTGCGGGTTCTTCGTGTTCTTCGATGGAGATGAACAATGGATCTTTGCCCTTCCGTTCCATGAAAAAATGATCCTAAATCGAAGGTTCGACACCGCAATGACCATACAGAGGTGCGGCGATGATGGAGGTCGACGAATCGGACCAGATCGAAAAAGGGAGTTCTTTGAGCATTCTTCACGCCGGAAGATAAAATCATGTTTTCGGAGCCGATCAAAGGTCTGAAAACATATGGATCATCATTGTGGTGTCGTGGTGATCAATAATTGGATGTTTTGTGGCGATCGGATGGCCAAATCGATGAACAGTTCATCACCGGAGGCACGACTATAGATGGCCACATTTCTGGAAATTTCTAGAATACACGACGTGTACTTCCGAAGAACACGGCGTGTAGTACTTGTGGTGGCAAGGGGTTCGGGGGTCAGAGAGGAATCACATGGCATGTGAACCAATTCACATAGTGTGTTAGACTTTCTCTGGATCTCGGCGTGTATTTGGGAAGTACACAGACACAAGATGATCTACACAGCTTCAGGCAACACGGCGTGTATAGCGTGGCAGAGGCGGCTACGCGAGACTCAGCGTGTACCTAGGTGGTACAAAAAAATGAGATGGAGTACATGAACATGTACATTATCACATGTCCAGGTGAGGCTATTAGCGTGGGTCACCCCATGTGCCAAATACACGGGTTGGAGTACACGGGTTTATGACCATGTATGGGCACATGGCCAGCGTACACGGGGCCAACCCCAGTCACTCGAACATGTCTTGTACATCGCACTACACGTTGTGTAATCAGTCTTTCTACATGACGAGCTAATAACACAGGCCATTTTACATGGGTTGTACCCGAGGTTAGTCAACACGATCTGTAACATTCTACACGCCATGTACATTTTGGAAAACGACATGGTCCTCTTGTTCACCGTATTTGTGAAATCTTTCATTTGTGATAGCGCCCATTCTTCTCGTTCCCCTGAAGGTGAGGCATCATTTCAACACCCAGGAGTATGATTCCATCAGGAAGACTTTCTATGATACAGCCAGGCATCCATCAGAGAGGCCCGAATATATATCCTATATCCATTCCTGACCGTAGGTAGAGTTTGGAATCAACGTGACCAAATCTACCGGGCTTCGATCCCCTAACTGGCCGATGTATCACCTAACTGGTGAATCCAGATGAGTCACGGTATTCGCCATGGCCCTGGCAGTGATCCCCATCTGTGTATCGTGATCCTTCCCACTCTGGAGTGTGTCTCGCGTAATGACTCTTCTATCTATCGTGATCGTTCCCACTCAAGATTGTGTCTCCCGTAATGAGAGTGACTACCTCTCGTGACAGTTCCCTACGAACAGTACTTCTCAGACGGACGTCATAAGTGCTATAAGACTCGTGGAGTGTGTTCTCCCGTAACGAGTGCATCACAGAATCTTCGAACTAAATCTCTAACGGGGGTATGCGGTTGTGCGATATGTCTCTAGACCACAGGTCTCGGTTTTTAGTATATTTGGTTTTTTCTATATGTTCTGTAGACATAAACTATGCATAGCTGACTGTACCTTTACCTTGTGTATAGCTTTGTGGTTTTCAGGGTACTCTACTGGGTATTGTTATACTCACTCCTCCATGGGCTTTTCCTGCACGTCTGGTGTCTTGTGCATAGGTGTCGCCTTTTGACAGAGTTTAGGGAAAACCAGGACAGGACCAAGGTTTCTGAGGTCCCTACAGGCCGAGGCGTTCCTATGGCTACGAGAAGCAGTCCCTGTAATGACCTGAGATTTTGAATAAATTTTGTTACCTAAATTTTTGTGTTATTTTATTTTATACTCAACAAAACTAATTCATTTGATATAATTAGTATAAGTATAATGAGACTGTTGGGTTTCAACTGATATATGACCATTGGTCAATATGACCATTGGAAACTAAATGTTGCGATTATTGTCTCTGAATACAAGTGATCTTTGTTAATTATTATAGAATGATGATTCAGTGGCCTCATTCAGTATTCTGGGGCCGATCGAATCCCATATAACAGAATTTGGAAAGGAGGTAGCACTACTGGGATTTGTTCTGGAGAAAACCCTAACCGAACATCATCATGTGAAGCTAGAATGGAATCATCATCGTAAGATGTTCATGCTGATAGAAATACTACTCGTGCAATGTTGGCGGAGCCGCTCTCAGATTCTCTCACCTTAGCACACCTTACACTTAGGTCATATACTGGGGTTATAAGGATCTATGTATGGCGACCATAACTGCTTTGTGTAATCCTTTGATAAATAAAAATTGTGAATTCTTCTTATGGTGATGATTGTGAATTTTCAAAATGTCTGAATAACTGTAGGATGTATATTATTGATGAATTTCAGAAAAAATGGATATTTTATAATATTTATGTAAACCATAAATAATTCATGATGTGTAATTATTTTCAAAAAATGGTCTTTTGAAAATGTGTTCAGTAATAAATTAAGAGTCTAATAAGATCAACTTAATTTTTGGTGAATAATGATTTATGATTAGTGATTTTACACTTTGGATTAGTAATGTGACCAAATGGATTAGTAATCTCACTAAAAGAAAGTATTAATATAATTTAGGAACATTGATTAAGTAATGTGATTCAATATAATGGTTAAATAACTTTTTCATAAATTATTAGTCAAGTATTAGTTTATTCGGGTGAATAGTGTTTTTAAATTAAAAAATAAATTAAAAATATTTAGAAAATTATTTTTATATAATGGAGTTTATTTTTGAATTCAGAGCATTGATATTCTGTTAAGGTAATTTTTGGGGATTTTTATGAAAAAATGAATTTTCGGTGAATAATGATTTTATTTAAAAATTAAATTAAAAATATTTAAAAAAGTATTTTTATACAATGGAATTCATTTTTGAATTAAGAGCATTTATATTATGCTAAGGTCAATTTTTGGGAGTTTTATGAAAAAGTTGAATTCTCAGTGAATAGTAAAAAAACAGTTTTAGTGTTTCGTTATGTTTAATGACATCATCACTACGTCCTGATGATGTCATGAGATATTTTAAGGGATGGTCAACCTATTAATAGTAAGATAAGTTATGAGGTATCCCAAGTGGCCAATACCATGAGGGAATACCACTTGGTTTCCCAATACCACCAATGAGGTATCCCATGGCCATTAATGCCTTATCCGCTCATCTCCCCTATAAATACAAAGCCATTCTCGCATCCTTTCCTTTCCAAAATCATCCTCAACGAAGTTCGGGTATCCTTACCTCCCAAGGAGTCCTCCAAAGGTTTCCCAAAGCTCTTAAGTTCCCATCCTTCGAGTTTTAAGAGTTACGTTTCAAGGTACGGGATCTTACCACTCTCTTTCTTTTCAAGTACTCTCTTTTATGTCATTTCTTTTATGCTAAATGTTCTTATGTTGGAGATGTTATTTTATATTCATTATTCTGTACTTTTTATGTTCTTATGATGAGATACCCCCTCTTACTCTCATCAATTCATTTTAGGAATGTTTAAGTGGAGCCATTAGGCTACTGAATTTTTAAGGGATTATTTCACCCTTATCATTTTCAAGTTCTATTTTTCTGTCAAGTCTTTCAAGTTCCTTTTTATTATATTGGGGCATGATATCAATATCTATCATACTTATTTATTATGTTAATATTATTAGAGACCTTATTTTATCCCTTCAATTCAATTTTTTTGATGTTTTATGTGACACCGTTAGGCTGCTGAATTTTCATAAGATAAATCTTATTTTTGTCTTCCTTCCATTTTTTTCATTTCATATGGTATTCCTGTAAAATTTCATTACCATGTTCTTATATAATTTATATTCTGTCCCTATAATGGTTTATGAATAATTTATGAGTGGGTGACCCATGTCCCCTCTATTTTCAATGTTTTCTAATACCCTATAACATAGCCGTTATGCTGCCGAGTTTCTGTCTCAAAATGTCTCTCTCTTTTTCTCAAATTATTTTTTTATTATGTGAATACTCAATGTTCATCCTTCTACATGGGTATTCACATATAAATCAAAATTTTCTATTTTAATTCTGGGATTTACATACAAGAAACATGGATTCCTTTTTCCTTGGGTTTAAAGTGACATAAAGATCACGTCTTTAAAGTAGTTTTTAAAATGTTATGACTATGAAATGAAACCAATTTATTTTATGCTATATGGGTTGATTATGAAATGATTGATGATGATATATATGGCTCACATGATAATTTGGACAATGTACGGGTGCACCTGGATAGTGCTCCAATGCATTGGGTGAAAGACTTAATCTCTTGAGATGACAATTTTAATGATACCTTTGTGAATAACCTTGGTAATTTTGTAATTAAACCTTGGGGAAGGACCATGGTGAAATGAAAATTATTTTCTATGTTAAATGTTGTAGCCACATCTTTATGTTATGAAACATGTTATTTTTATTATGATATACCCCATGATCTCTTTCTCATGCATTAAAGTTATTTTTCCTGACTTTTTGATGTATCTCAAATTAAAATGTAAAATGTTTCCCTTTTTTCCCTTTCTGCACCTTCCGCTCACCCTTTCTTTTGATGTATGCTCCCAGGTTATGAGATGTTGTAATGAACATAGGATGAAAAAAATTAAGAATCCTTTTAAGAGTTTAAGTTGAGTTTTTATGTTGTCATGAATTATGTTCATTGTTTCCAAGACACTAAAATTTTATGATCCTCGGTTTTATATAGTGTAATGAAATATTATGTGATAAAAAGGCGGGATGTCATAGTCCAAGTACATTTTGTGTTTACAGGTTGGACTTTGTAGTATTTCAGACTCTTATTTTTGGTGGGCTTGTATTTTGGATTTTTAGTACTCTACCTTTCGTCCTACTCTATTCGTTGGGATTAGTTGTATGCATTCATTTTTGTTCCTTAGTGGTTTTTACATTTTATATTTATGGGTGTGGAGATGTGTGTGTGCGTACATGTATATAGCCAATGCCTCCCATGTTAGTAATATGCCTACTCGGTGCTAGTCACCAGCCCCTAGACTATTGGAGTGGCGCTTGGGGAGTCACATCATGGGCCCCACTAGGACGGTTGTGACAGAGTGGTATCAGAGGTGGTCGGTTCTACCTTAGGGCCAAGTTTTTGTGAGTTTGGGTTGGGGAAATATTGTTGAGTGTTTCGGTTTCAGCTTTCAGCCCAGAGAATCTAGTGTTGGTGCATCAGATGGCGTGTCCATACACCAGGACTCTGATAAACATGATTTTAGACTCGGTACATGAAAACACAGGTTTCCGGGGAATAAAAGGTACATGCATCATATAGGAATGGGTTTTGTTTTCAATATCCTTTGTGTCAGCTATCCAGATATAATATTTTACAATGGTATATCTTGTTATCTTACAGGATGCCTCTATGACACATATCCACTAGGATTAAGTAGCACGATCATGAGGATTACCCCCACAGTAACGAGGCTTCGATACACTGACTAGTTCCATAAGAGTTTCCACTAGGTGGTGCACCAGTTATGCCACCACCAGTGGAGCAGCCAGTGGTACCTGCAGTACTAACCGATGAGGAGCACAATCTTAGTGTGCTCCATGAGTCCCAGAGACAGAGACCTCTCAGGTTCCGAGGTGGGCCCGACACTCAGGCGGCTGAGGACTAGCTTGAGGCGGTGACTAGAGTTTTCTATCTAGTGAGGACTGCAGCAGACCAGATGGTGATCTTAGGAGCGAGACTTCTTTAGGGTTCGACAGGACGATGGTGGAGCCTGACCACAAAGACTCACGACGAGGAGACTCTTTCATGGATGTTGTTTGAGAGACTCTTCAGGGAGGATTTATCTCCAGTTACGCTGAGAGCTTTATGCATACAGGAGATTCTTCAGCTCCAATAGGGCAGTATGGCAGTAGCTTACTATTCATAGAGGTTCACCAACCTCACCAGGTACTCGATAAATATGGTCAAGGAATAGTAATTCAGAGCTCGGACCATCGAGTGCGGTCTATGACGAGACATCCGAGCTAGTGTTGTGACTCTATGCATATCGACTTATGCTGGAGTGCTCGTGCAGGCCTTGGTGATCTAGAGCTTCTTGGCGGAGCAGAGACAGCCACTGACAGCCAGCAACAGGCAGACAGGTGTTGAGAGCCCAGTAGCTGGGGGCTGACATCAGGAACATGGATATGTACGTGGGAAACGTCATATGGGGACCCAGGACAAGGGATTGATATTCCATGGCTCTCAGGCTGGATCCAGTCAGCCTAGGGAGATGTGATGCTACACATGCGATGGTAGGAGACATCTCGCTAGAGATTGCCCGACCCGTCGAGCTACTGAGAGGGAAGCCGTGGATGGACCACCGAGGTAGAGGCAGAGAACGGAACAGGCAGAACCGCGAGGCGGCGGATGTGGTGGAGGAGCAGAGAGACCTACAGGTGGTGGTATATGCTTCAAATTACTTCCACCACCACCCCTAGTAGGTCAACACCAGGCTCAGGGAGCTGGGGGACAGGGGTGGGGATAGCTGCATGCGGTCGAGGCATATGACCTAGGGACTCCAGGGATGGTTCAAGGTACGATCTGTGTCTTCTCAACCTTATATTCTTTGATTATAGACATAGGTTCCAGTCATTCCGTCATAGACACATGTTTTTCACAAAACCTCGAGATTCTGGTAGAAACATTTACTCGATCCTTACATTTGGAGACACCTACAGGAGGAGACTCGACGATCACGCACCTTTGCAGACAGTGTGATCTTACCTTTGGAGGTGAGAGTTTTTGTTGGAACCTCTTGGTGGTAGCGTCGAGGCCTTAAAATGTCATTTTGGGTATGGATTGGTTATCTTCTGTCCATGCACAGATTGACTATTTTAGGCGAAGAGTGTGGTGTGTCTGCCATGATGGAAAGAAGTTTTCCTTTGTCAGAGAAATGGAAACACAGGCAGCACAAAATGGACTTATGCACAGGAGGGTGCAGCCAATCGCTCATGAGTTGGATAGCCATTCCCTCAGAGCAATTAAGGTTGTGAGCTCCCAGTAGCAGTGGAAGAGTACGAGGACGTGTTTCCCAAAGATGTTCAGGATAACCTCCACGTTGGGAGATCGACGTCTACATAGACTTACACCCCGGGACGTCACCGATTCCCTCATCAACATATCAGATGGCTCCCGCAGAGCTTCGCGAGCTGAGGGTCAGTTGGAGGATTTGTAGAGAAAGGGTTTTGTGAGACCCATCGTCTCACCCTGGGTGGACATAGTCTTCTTTGTCTTGAAGGAAGATGGGATTCTAATGTTGTGTGTTGATTACCGGCGCCTGAACCAGGTGACGATGAAGAAAAAGTATCCACTGATGAGAATTGATGACCTCTTCAATCAGCTAAGAGGGGCACAGTGGTTCTCGAATGTTAACCTTCGATCAGGCTATCTCCAGATACGAGTGCGGGACAAGGATATACCGAAGACTACTTTCAAATGCTGCTACAGTCACTATGAGTACTTGTTGAGGCCTTTTGGCATAACAAACGCCCCCACAGTGTTCCTGGGACTGATGAACCAGATCATCCATCCATACATGGACCAGTTCATAGTGGTCTTCATCGATGACATCCACGTATACTCAGAGTCAGAGGAGGATCACGTGAGACACTCGTAGATGGTTCTGGATGTACTATGGGAGCACTAGCTTTATGTGATGCTCTCAAAGTGCCAGTTCTGGATTCAGGAGGTCCACTTTCTGGGACAAGTCATCTCAGCAGATGGGGTAGGTGTGGACCCATCCAAGGTGGAGGCTGTGTTAGCATGGGTGCCACCTCAGAGCATGAAAGTGGTTCAGAGCTTCCTTGGGTTGGCAGAATATTACCAGAGAATCATTCCTGATTTCCCTCGGATATCAGCACAAATGATGGCCTCGCCCAAGATGGGGAAACCCTTCATATGGACAGAGAAGTGCCAGTAAGCTTTTGAGCAGTTGAGGCAGAGTTTCATGAGCGTCCTAGTTTTCAGATTTTCGGAGGAGGGCGTTGAGTAGGTAGTTATCTATGACGCATCAGGGACTGGGCTCGGTTGTGTCATGATGTAGTGTCATGCAGTGATTTCATATGGTTTGCACCAGCTTAGGCTACATTAGCATAACTATGTGACCCATGATCTCGAGTTGGCAGGGTTGGTCTTTGCATCGTAGATGTGGCGACACTACCTGATGGGTGAGCAATTTATAGTCTACTCTAACCACAAGAGCCTCAAGAACATCTGTTCACAGAAAGATCGAAATCTACTGCAGAGATGATGGCTAGATATCCTCCTGGACTATGATATCGAGATCATCTATACTCCTGGAAATGGGAACAAGGTGGAAGATGCTCTTAGCAGAAGGCCGAGCTCACATATTTTGAGTGCGGCGACACAGTAGTTATCCGCGTTGTAGTTATCCTTTAGGGATGGAGAGGATACGACTTACATAAAGTCGATGGATGTCACCCCTCCACTCTTACCACGACTTAGGGGGGGGGAATCTTGGGGATGTCAACTATGTGGCTTTATATTCTCAATTATCCACAAGGCATGATCCTACGGGATATTTACTATGTGGGGAGCACATACTTCTTTTCAGAGGATGCACTATTGTACCAGTGGCATTGCTGGAGGTGGTCTTGAGGGAGTTTCATACATCCACTTTCGACGAACATCCTTGGGTGGAAAGGATGTACCAGGATCTCCGACGATAGTTCTGGTGGTAAGACAGGAATAAAGTAGTACCAGAGTTCATTTCTCGATGCCTCACATGCCAGCAGGTGAAGGCGGAGCACCAGGTTCCAGCGGGATTAGCTCAACCCCCTGAAGGTTCTAGAGTGGAAGTGGGATGGAATATCGATGGACTTCATGTCAGGCATTCCATGGACGTCCAAGGGGCATGATTCCATCTGGGTGGTCATTGACTGACTCACCATGTCGGCCAACTTCCTAGCTATCAGGGAGAAGAGTTCCGTAGATAGCATGGGACTCCTATGCTTGTAAGAGATCATTTGGCTTCATTGAGTCCCCTCGACTATAGTCTCAGATCAAGAACCCTGCTTCACATCACGGTTGTGGAAGGTATTGAAAGAGGACTCTGGGACTCCGTTACGCTTGAGCAGAACGTTTTATCCTCAGACTGATAGTCAGCCAGAGAGGACCATTTAGGTTCTAGAGGATATTTTGCGAGCATGTATCTTGTACATTGGTCGTAGCTGGGAGGACCACCTACCACTGGTGGAGTTTGAGTACAACAATACCTACCACTCCACCATTGGTATGGCACCATTCAATGACCTGTACGAGAGACCCTACCAGTCACCACTTTGCTGGACCGACCCCTGAGAGTTAGCAGTCATGGGTCCATTGTTGGTGCGAGCTACCACAGAGAGGGTGCGGATCATCCGAGAACGGATAAAGACTGCACAGAGCAAGCAGAAAACCTATGCTAAACGACGACGGAGGCCTCTGTAGTTCGAAGAGGGAGACCATGTCTTTCATCGTGTCTCAACTCGACGTGGGTTACCGAGATTTGGCTGAGGCGGCAAGCTATCTCAGAGGTTCATCAGACCCTTCCAGATACTGTACAGAGATGGCGCGGTGGCTTACTTCCTAGTGCTATTGCCACAGTTTCATCGGATACATGATGTCTTCCCCGTGTTTCACCTGAGGTGGTACATGCACGACCCATCACATGTCAATGATGGGAGCGAGCTGGACATCGAGGATGGAGTGACCTTTGCAGAGTACATGGTGTAGATCGAGAATCGGTAGCAGGGGATCCTTCATTGGTGATCGATTCCCTTGTTGCGCATCCGGTGGCAGCACAAGAATCATCAGGAGAGTACGTTGGAGCGGGGGGGCCCAGATCCATGCCCAGTACCCACATCTTTTTTAGTATCCTTTGTTTTGGATTTTTGGGGATGTAAATCCCCATGGTGGGTAGAATGTAATGTCTCGGAAACATCAACACTGACTCATTAATACCACAGCATATTTTGAAATTCAATACGTTTCAATTTTTATTGGTATGATCGAACGTCGATCGTTGGCGAGAAAACTCTGAAAAAAAATCCCGGCAGCGAATGACGATGGATCGAAGCTGTGAATAGTTGTGCCAAAGACGTTGAAGGATATCAATGGCGACAACAGCGTGACACCTTCGTTGGCGACCAATCCCAACTGAGGTTGGGCTTTATTATTTTAATTCTTTTAACCGTTTTTTATTTTAAAAAATGAACAGGGATCAACCAGGAACAAGTTGATCCGTTGATTCTTTCGTTCATACGGGGTGGGGGGGGGTTATGCGGGGAGTGTAAATATATATACCATCATTTGCCAAAAAAATATAACTATGTAGGGAGATTAAGATGCCACATAAATCCCCAGTATTCAAAGCGGACCCATTATTGTTTATTTCATGGGTGATATAGAATCATATTTAGAAATACCATATATTTATAAATTTAAGATATTTGGTTCATTGATATAGGATAATTATAGTGGTTATTATTCATGATAGACTGATTGACTAACATTAATATGTTTATCTGAATTAAAATTTTCATTTCCACTTTTGATAATGGGTGTTTTAACATTCATTATAATTGTTATATAGATATGTTGTAACCACATTATAAATGATCTGGCTGGACCATTTTGAGTGAGAACATGAGACACAAGATATTGAACACCTATTTCTAGTGACATGAAATAATAACTAAAACCATGTCATGGATATTCACTAGAATTATCAAGCATGATATTCATGATTCTATAGTCTAGACAATATACCCTTATATTATTATTTGTCTATGAAAATTATAAATCTATATGTTTGGAGTATATAATAAACACTCATGATACCATATAGTTGATGCTACTTTCATGATTATAAAATAATTTAATGGTCCAAATGGGTGAAGAACTAGACCAAAAATATCACCATCAATCTATTCTATGAACATTGGGGATCTAGTCCTTTTTTAGGGTGATCATATAAATAAAAACATTACTCATGGGAATGAAGCAGATGAAAATAGTTTGCTGTTGGAAACCATTTATCAACAATGGGATAACAATGAGTATATGTAATGATTCCTCTAATCAATATTGATCCTGGTTGGACTAAATAGTTATTTCATACAATAAATATAGCATGCTTGGAAAACATTTGGTTTACCAAATTGGTCTAAATTATAATAATATTAATCTATTTAAACCCTATTGGACGACCTAGATGTTTTTATAAAACTAAAATTTTACTCATTTTAAATGATTGGTATACATTGGCAGTCAACATCTTTTACATCTGTAGTCTCTATGAAGTAATATTTGTCTTGATAATCCATAAAACCTAAAAAATTTCATCCATATTTATAAGTAAATTATTATTATTTATATGTGTATCACTAAGTAGGAATTAGTTTTTTTTAGTGAATATAATTAATTTTAGAGTACCATTAGTGATCATACATGAGAAAATACCATGATATGGTGGATGAAATATTTATCACATTTATAAAATGAGTAGATAGTGGAACCATGAATGAGTAAAATTTGTCCATAATGAGAACTAATCCCAATGGAATGCTTTATAATAATAATTTCATTGAAAAAGAAAAAATAAAATCATATATGAAAAAAAATAATACATCAAACAATCTAAAAGAAATATTATAAAAAAATACATATCTATCACCAGAATTTATATATTATCAACATTTTTTATTCCTTTTTGGTAAACAAAATAATCATCAATGTTGGAATTGATAATGTTATGATTATTTTTCGTGGCCTGATCTGAATAATATTTTTCAATGAACATTTATTTTTGTTTTAATGATTTTTTGTAAAGATCAAAAAGTTGTTTTGGTGTATGAAAAGGACGCAACTAGCATACCTTTACACCATACCAAAAATAATTATTATAATCACTCTTTATTTTATTTTGTTTTCATTGTTCTTTATTTTCCCACGTCTAGTAGTTCTCCTTCATTAATTTGATTTTTATATAACAATATCAATCAATATATTTCCCTTGGATTCATCATTCATAAATACTTCCATGAAATTAGTTATACTAATTTACAATCACTTTAGGGAATAAAGAAACTGTAGATAGTTTGGAATAATTATTTCTCTTGAGGAGAACATTATTTGGTTTCAAAAATTAATTTAAATAGAGAAACTTTTATTATTTTGTAAATCACATCTCATGATATTATTATTTTAGATTTAAATTAGTGGAACTTAATGTATACTATAATTGTTCATGAAAATAAATGATAATGATATTATCTATGTATAATTTTTATTTTGATTTTATTTTAAACATATTGGAATTATATTCACTGACCTATTTAATTTCTCTAAATAAATGGTGAATGAACTCATAGAATTCTCATAGTATTATCTCAAGTCAAAGGTGATCATACAACTCCTTAATTTATTTTAATTACAATAGAGGATCCATTACCATCATGTATTCATTATTCCAATCATCATAGGGGTGGTAGTGATGAATTACTTTGAATTTGAATGGTATTGAGTAGATTCCTGATTTTATTACTTTAATTTCCTCCCCCAGTTCGTATGTGTCAAGATATATCTTAACCTTAAAAATCCAATATAGGTATGTATTTATAAATATATAAAGCAAATGAAAATTATTATTTTCAATATGAACTGTGGAATTTGTTTTACTGATGTAAATATCCTTTCAACCATTGTATAAAAATCATGTTGACAATCCTATATAAAATAGTTCAGGACCCTATTAAAATAAATAATATTTTTGTTATGGGTACTAAAATTACAATCAAATCCAATGTGATGCTGAACATTATGAAATGTCAATTATTCAGAATGGAAATAGTGAAAGTAATTCAATTGTAAGAGATTAAACAAAATAAAATAAAATAAATAACACAATGTATATCATCAAGAGGTTTATCTTACCACTATATTTTTCACACACAGATATACATATATACTAGAAAAAATTACAATGTGTTGTGAAACCCATTATTGTTATACATTATCAAGGGTATGGGAAATGTGGGTTCCACATAAATATAAACATTATAAAATTCATAAATTATAATAAAAAAACATATGTGTTATAAATTTACTAATATTATAATAATATACAAAATCATATACACATTACAAATAATTTCAATTATTGAATTTATATTAGCTTCTTGGTATACACACTAATTTATATATATGTATATATAAGTATGTATATGTTTTCATTTACATAAATATATATTTATGTAATTTTAAAATTATAAATATATTCTCATTCCATGGAGGTTCTAGGAACAAAATCTCTATACATTCAATTAAATTCCCCCTTACTAGGATATGATGAAATTTTATTTTAAAAATAACCTTAAATTTAAAAATCATATGTATATATATTATATATAGAAATGTTTTATATTAAAAATAATATATTTCATTGGTTAGGGCACTGTAAGGGAGGTATTTGTCATATTTTTTTGGATCAAATAAATATTGATAGAAAAAAAGAATAAATCAATTATAATAAAATATTCAAAATATAAATATATTTTAAGACCAATCATAATTGGTCATCCAGTGGAGGGAAATAGAAACCACTATTTGTGGTCATGGTTGGTTCAATAGAAATATCCAAAATAAAATGATATCTTTATCTACTATATATATAATATTATAATATTTGAACCGTGTTAAAATAAATCAACAAAAAAATCCCCACCTATTTACTCTTCCTTATTTTATTATCTTCCTTAAAATAAAATAGAAACACAATAAAAATTAATAGACAAATAAAAATTAATTAATCATTAAATTAATAAATTCTAATTATTCAGTCAATATTTTCAAAATGAAAAGACTTTTTTAATTTTTAATTCTATAAAAAACATAAATAATAAATTATTGGTAAATATATTGAAAAAATAATATATAAAATTTTTATTTATAAATTTAATTAATAATACAAGAGATTATAATGATTTTTTGATCATAACAGCCAATGTTGCGGTCATATTGATCTACAGTCAATTCATACATATCATAAATGAATCAAAGAACATTGTCAAATGCTTTCATGAACCACTAAGAATGTTTTCCTTTGTTTAACCCTAATATTGTATTTTTATTATTAATAACCTTTAATAATGTGAAATCATAATTTAAATCATACCATGAGTTTCAGACATCATATTAATGTGTAGTTTATTTTTATATATTAGGAATAACATTTGGATCGATGTCTTATGTTTTCCTATAACTATAACATAATTTTCACATTTATTACCTCTTGAATGTTACTATTTCATTTTAATTAAAAATATAAATGATAAATATTAATTAAGATAATAATTATGTATCTAAAAAATAGAGTGATGCATGGTCAATTCCAATAGATCATAAAAAATTCAAGGATCATTCATTGATGTTTTCATAGAAATTCAAACTCTTGAGCTTAGTTTTGACCTCTTTATGTGATTTTCAATTTAATAATATGGTCAATGAGACATAGTTCTTTTTTCACACCAATAATCTTAGTTATCAGATTGATGTGTGGTTTATTATTATCAATTAAAAATTAATTGAAGATTGATGCCTAAAATTTTGATCCCAATATGATCTCATATGATTAGTTTTCACTGATACATATGTAATTTTCCCATTATTAATCATTTTTAATATTATAAAATAAATAATATCTTCATATATAGAAATTCAGGTGTAAAATTTATGATTGATTGGTTAATATATATCACAAATGAAATAATGATTGTTGATTTATGTCTTCATGTTAATCTGTGACATTCTTCTTGGTTTTGACCCATCAATGGGTGATATGTAAATTTAATAATAACATAATTCTGATAGTGGGGTTAACTAAAATCCCAATTATTGATGATGGTGTCAACAATACATATGTTCTCATTGATATGATCATTCTAATACTACAAAATTGATATTTTATAAAACTTATTACTTTTTGATCGAGCAATAGATTAATTTTGAGGTCGATTTATATTGATCACAAATTACCAAGGTGTTATCTTTGTTTCCTAGAACTAAAAAAATTTACATTATATTTCTTTTTTAGATTCAATTATTTGAATATTAAATTAATTCTCACATCACAGAATGATTAATTTCTCTTTGTGACATTAATATGATAATTTCCTTGGATATAGATCCTTTTGATAAGGTTATAGTATATCAATGAAATGATGATAAAATTGTTGTGCTATGATGATATTAAATACATTATTAACATATGGTTTTGATAAAATTATATGATGGGAATTATTTTTTTAAGAATGTCACATGATAGTATTTGTAAACTGATGAGATTACTTCTCATATAGTTAAAACTAGGTAATATAAAAAAGGGAGATTATGAAGATGTAAACCCTTGTAGGAATTCGATATGTTTGATTGTTATTAAAATTCTAATATATCAACATGTAAAAAGATCCTTTGAATTTAAAATTATTATTATTAAAAATTTGGAGTCACAGACATAGAAGTATTTAATAAATCCTGATGTCATATTTCACATTAGTTTTTGTTTATTGGGAGAATCCAAAGTGATATTTTGTTAATGAAAAGGTTAGGAAAACATTTTTCCATTAATTTATTTAATAAAAGAGGATATCTTAAGCCCTTTTATATAAATATAACTATGTAATAAATTATATTTTCATGGTGTTTGATGAGCTCATTTTACAAGGGAAAATAAATAGTAACTAATCACATTAATTAATGACATAAAGTATAAATATTTAATTATTGGATATATTGAAACAAATAGATTATATTTTTTAATGATCATTCATATGTGGATGATTTCATTATGACACAACTTCTTTTTATTTTGGTTCTTTTATAATTTCCATGATATTAATCTTATATAGTCGACTATATCATGTTATTACATTGATAAAGGGGACTAGAGGGTCACACATATAATGTAACCTAGATCTCAGTTAAATTTTAATTAATTTTAATGTAGTATAAATTAATATTCTTTATATCAAGGAATATTTTTTACTCTGAATTTTTCAATCATAGATATAGGTAATAATTTTTTGGGTCAGTTTAATATAAAATAAATCTATATTCTAAATAATATGAATATAATATTGACATATTTATTGACTGAATAATATTTATCAAAATATTTATTCAAGTGTAAATAAATGTTGAGGTGGATCTAATGGTCGACTTATAGGTCTATTAATAAATATTTATTAACAAGACTGGTGAAAAATAATATTTATTATTGTTGGAATTAGCACCTTCCTTGAAAAATTTTAAAATTTTTGTTGTTCTTGTTATTGTGTATTGGTTTTTATGTATTTAGCTTGGGGTATGATATAGGTTTAATATATTAATATATATTTTTTATAATTAATTATTTTTATTCCATATCCATAAAAATATATATGTATTATAATGTCATTTGGATAGAACATAACACGATTGGGATATTGTTTTCAAGGCATCCACAACACATCTCCACTTTAGATATATCATGTCCAACAATAACAACACTAGGTTGTCTAAATAATGATAAAATTTACATAATTCCTCCAACTTCTAAATCTAGAATTTAAAATATAAAACCCTTCAACATTGAACAGATTATGATAATGATCAAAAATGAATGAAACAAGGAATCATCATATCATGGTGAGAACCTAGAGGCCCAATGATGACGTTTCAAAATAAATTAAAATGGGAAGATAATTAATTATGAGACCATTAATTGGGTTTTGATAAAAAAAATGAATATATTACATGAAATTGATTCATGATATCAACATATTTTTCATTGAATGATCGCAACAGAAAGTTATATTTTTTCTAAATTTATTATATATTTAACGTGAAATTTATCATCTCCCATTATCCTAATATTATTTCACAGATTCATAATTTATATATATTAGTCATGATGATTATTTTATTTCTTTAATTGGATTATTAAAAATACCAATAAAAACATCATTGGTAATGCGATCTACTGGTGCTTCCACTGTACCTTGAACCATCATGAGGATCTATCTCCTATGTTTTCAAGGCAATGAAAATTTTTTCATTGTTTTGATAACGTTTAAGTGATTTTTCAATTTAATAAAAAATTTATTTTGAAATTAATCTTTAAATTATACCATTAGATTTAGGCATTTTATTGATATGTGGATGATTCCTATAGAACAAAAATTCAATGAAGATCATTTTCTATTGTTGTTACACTATTTCATGATTTTTTCCTTTATTCTAAACTATACACGGTTGATTTGGAATTAATTAATAATCCTTAATAATATAAAATATTAATTTCCATTAGAATAATAAATCCAAGGGAACATATTGATGAATTATGCATTTATATTTATAAAAATTGATATAAGATTTGTTTTAAATAGATCCCAATGTGAAGTCCAACTCATATTTATATTTTTGACCCATTATATAATCATAAGTAATTTTAATAAAAATATTAATGTGAAATGTTAATTTATATCATGGCAAGAAATATGTGAATTAGTTTATAATTAGTTTATTCCTACGTATCAAAAATTTCTTCGGTATCTTTTTGAATAGTTTTCACAACAACCCAAACTTGGTTGTGTAGTTTTAACCCATTTTAAGTGGTTTTTGACTGAAATGAAAACATAATTGTGAAATGATACTTCCAATCATACTATAATATTAATTTTTTTAATAGATGTGAGGTTGATTCATATTTATGTAAAATTACTTGATGATAATTCTTTTTTGTATTCTCAATAATCCAATATCAATTTGGAGATTTTGACTCAAAAAAATTGATTTTTTAAATTTTATTACCATTAATATAATGAAATTAAATTTTCCATAATACAAAGAAATTATTGTAACACACAAAAAACTAGTATCCCGAATTCAATAGTCACATAATTATATCGTTACATGATACGACAGATCATATAACCAAGGATAATAAGTTACTCAACATAAATGTTACAAGATATAGAAATGCTTCCCAAATTACATTAAAAAAATGAAATACGACATATATTAAAATTATAAATTTATTATTACTCTCACAACCCCTCCCATAGGGTCTCATTCCATTATTACCCCAATCCTGCTTCCAATAGGCCACGAGCTGGTGAGTAGTACTAAGTACTCATATCTCCTAAAATGGGAGGCATCATCCAGATGTTCCTGTACAAACGCACACATCTACAAGACAAAAAATGAAGAAATGTAAAATAATTTAAAGGATTAATTCATAAATATAATATCCTATAATAGAGTACAAAATTTATGGAACATGAATTTAAACATGACCAAAAATATTCCCACCATATTGAGTTATTTACCAACAAGTCCAACCTAAAAGGTAAGGGTACTGGTACTACTGTCTGAAAGCTGCGGGAAGACACCTTGGTCTGTTTGGCCTCACTAAGCACTATATGGTCCTTGTCTATCCCGGAATCCATAAAAAGGTTGACCATCTACAAAATAATTTAAACATGTGAAAAAAACCCATGTAGAGGTGAGTATGACACTACTAAGAAGGACATCTTGTTTCCAAAAATAAATTCAAAAAAGGAATGTATAGTCAACTCTACATAGGTATATTTATATAACAAATATAACAAGAATATCTAGATGTAATAAATAGATTCACAATTCCATAATTAGGTCATAACCAACTTATAGAGACATGATTATTCTCAAAGTATGCTTGGTTTGGGAGATATCACTCATCAAGCCATCATATTATCGCAATCACGCAACTGAGAGGTCTAGATTATTTGAGACCCACCCAAAGATAACCCATTGGTCAAAGAAGACTTTGATACACAAATGTGTGATCATGAACAGAACTATTGGGGGGAACCATTAACCCAATTTGGATCAACCTGCTACATAGTGGGTCATGCCATGAACCGTTGGGGGACCCCAGGAACTATACCAACGTGACATGCATGACTAAGGATCAATAACCTACTCATGGATATTACATCAATTACAAAAATTCTAGTAGTGGTGATTTATGATCACACTCATGTCTTAGGGAGTGGTATTATACTCTATACGAGTCATATTCGATAGATGGGATTACAACCAATGATGTGGATGTAATGTCGTAAGAAAACCACAAGGAAAGAACCAAGCTAACCATATCAACCTAAAATAGTCCTAAATAAAATACCAATAATTTTATAAAACATGGTCTTTAAATTAGGGTCACAATGACACAAACATCTCATCGATCAAATGCACCGTTTATGAGTTATGATCATTCGAACGAAGTGGCCAGCAGACTTGTCCGGGCCTGAAGACCTATCGCCTCACTCGACTGTCGTGGTTGGTCCACCTACCATGTGGTTGGTGTACCCATAATCAACCATTGGTATTTTTGAGCATGTAGCACATATAGAAGCCATGAAACCATGATTGTCCATCACAGTCATCCTCAACCAAGCTCTGCCCCCGTTTTCCCAGATTACACCTAGGTATGGCCCAATCGACCGACTTGACATGTCCCGTAACCAGCACCCTATCCAACTAGCCTAGCCCACTTCACATCTTCTACACCATTCTACGTCTGTGGTTGTAGTCACTGCATCTATCGTCTGTATCCTTTGTGCTCGCCACTACCCACGATGTCGACCACCTCCACTGACTGCCAGCCATTGCCGGGCAACGACGCCTGTACTGGTGGTCCCTTCTTAGGACCATCGGGCCTCCTCTGTTATCCTGCCCCAGCCTTCCTATCTTGGAATAATCTTTTTCTACTATCTTCATTAGGTTTCTATGACAGCTTCCAAAATTCCTCGACTACCACCATTTTTGTCCAATTATCTATACACATCTTCCACACCCACCGTTGTTGTGTGCCGGTTCTTTTCATCATGATTCGTCGAGAAATTCCACATGCATCAGCCACTAATGATCAAGATCATGGATTATGTTTATACATATATATCATATAATTCAAGATAATCCTGCAAGTAATCATATCCCACAAATACGATCTATCCAAAGGCTATTCTATTTATTTATAATTCCTCATTCTCCATAGTAATAATAATTGGGGCAGAACATATTAACTCAAATTCGCTAACATGATTTTGATAGATCTTGGATGACAAGTGAAGCTATATCATCACTGATACTTGATCCATTATTATCATTCAAATGAAATTCACATATCTCTCCTTCCATAGTACTCTAGAAGTTCTTGGGTAACATGGCCAACAATAAAATTTTTTCATCATGGTACTTTTAAAGAAGAAATTTGGTGTGTCTAGGAAATAAAATAAATTATTTTATTATTATAAAACACCATCAGTTTTATTTTCACAATCGACCCATGTCGACTAATTATATTTCATGTATGTGTTAAATTCATTATTCAAAACTCAATAATGTCGTCAAATTTCTCTTTCGTGCACCTGTTTAAGAGTTATAAAACTTTCCCAGGGATTTTTCACATTAGTGATATTAATTATTATAAAATTTCTCAAACATTTATTTTGGGAAGCCTCAGCATTCTAATTGTACACTATATCAGCACCTCATCTTGAAAATAAATCATATAATTTAAAAAAATTATTGTTACAAATTAAGAGATGTTAAATTATCCCACCCTTGGTGTTTATGTGATTGAAATTCCAAAATAAGGTTTACTCAAATAGAAAAGTTATTGAGCATGAATCTAAGCCTCCTTATCTCATGTGTTATACTTGAGATTCCCTTGATAACACCAAACATGCACCAATGGAACAGATCCCTAATGAAGGATTCTCTCCTCCTAATCCTCAGTTTTTATGTGGTACTCTGCAAATTTTTCTCCATCCTCGATGTCCAGATCACCACAGTCAATGACGTGTAATAGTTCATGCACATACCTCCTCAGTTGTGACTTGTAGAAGACGTCATATACAAGATCTAACATTGGTGGTAGATCCAGGTGGTACGCCACTTCGTTAACTGTATGCAGTATCTATAAAGTGTTGATGAACATCAGAGATAGTTTTCCACCCTAGAGAAATCTATGTAATCCCTGTTGAGGTGAAACCCGAAGGAACAAATTGTCTCGTTCATCGAAATCAAAAGGCCTTCATAGCTTGTCAGCATAGGACTTATGATGGATCTATGTAGTCTTCATCCACTCCTAGATGATCTGGACCTCCACTATAATAGCATGCACCAACACCATGAACCCTTTTGCATACTCACTAGGGACACTCCAACAAAAAGGTGACCTGTAGGGTCACCTGTACATGGCCTCGAATGGTGACATTCAAATGGTGTAATGGTACATGTTTTTGTACAAAAACTATTCTAGATATAGGTTATATTACCAACTATAGTCAATGCTTAACATGAAAACCCACAGCATGTCCTCCACAACCTGAATGGTTTGCTTAGTCTGGCCATCTGTCTATGGGTGAAATGTTGTTCCCAAGAAAATATGGGTCCCAAACACCTCCTGACATCCCTTCCACAACTGGGAGGAAAATAAAGAATCATTAACATGAACTATCATAAAAAAGACTCCATGGAGCCGAAATATATCCTCCACATAGAGTTCTACCAATCTATCTACAGAACTCTATTCTCGGATAGCTAATTAGTGGGTCGACTTGGTCAATTAGTAAATGATCACCGAGATGAAATCATATCCCCTAGACGTACATGGTAAAACCACAATAACTTCCATTGATATCCCATTAAAATTACATTATTTTACCTTTGGGGTTTGATCTAAACCTACTCGAACATTGTGCTCATCCATTACATACTAACAAGTAAGAATCTAAAAAACAAACACTGAAACTCTTTTCTTAATCCCTATCCTCCATAAATAAAACTGTTGTTCCTAGTACATCTTTTCCACACCTGGATGTATCGCCAAAGTGGGTGTATGAAACTCACTAACCCCCCCCCCCCCCCACCTAACAGTTCTACTAGTACTATTGTGTTCCCACTAAAAGGAAAACATGATCTCTAACTTTTGAAAATCCATCAATAGAATACCATATGGAAAACTGAGCATGTAGGGTCTCACGGTCTGTATTCCCAAGATATGACTCTCTAACATGATGTAAGAGTGGAGGGTTGACAACCATCGAATAGAGGTAATCTACTCCATCTCCATCCAAATGGGATAATATTAATGTGTCCCACTAGTATGATTCCTTGTTAAGCAATTTTGATTTGGATCTCTTACTAGGAGAAAGCACCAACACATTACCATTCCCAAGATTATAGGAAATATTGAAGTCATTATATTGGAGGAAATCTATCCATCATTTCTATATCATGTTTATATTCATTTGGGAGAGTATATAATTGAGAAACTTGTTCTTAGAGTAGATGAAAACTCAATCACCCATCGTGTAGAGTTTCCACATCTTCAATGTAAAGACTTCCACTACTAACACAAGGTCATGGGTCACATAATAATTCCCATGTGGTCTCAAATGGATTGGATCATAAGAAATCACTACTTTACTAGGAATTATGAAACAACCATTCTTGTCCCCTGATGCGTCTTAGAACACCATTTACTCAACACCTCCCTCTGGTAACCACAAGGTGGTAGTGCTCGTCTGCCTATTCGTCAGCTCTTCAATGTACTGCTAAAGCATTTCTGTCCACACAACATGGTATCTATATTTTTTCAATGTTTGAAAGGGAAATTTATGTATTGATTAATTGGCTGAAAACATGCGATATTACCATTCCAAACCATGGAATATTCACACTTCGTTAACACTCTTGGATGTATCCCATGAAATACTAACCTCAATCTTTTCTGGATCCCCTAAAACTCTATCATCCAAAACGGTGTGTCCTAGAAAATAGACCACTCAAAACTATAAATTAATCTTTGATAGCATTCCACAATGTTGGTGCTCTCAAACTGTGTCCAGGACTATGCTAAGGAGTCCCACATGCTTCTCCTCCGACACTGAGTACACTTGGAAGTAATTAATAATTTACACAAAATATCGTTTTATGAAAGGATGAATGTTATACTTAATGTGTCATATAAACACTAATGGGGATCTTACCATTCCAAATAGCATCACCATGTACTCATACTGACTTAATGACATCAGGCGGTCATCTCTGGTATATCATCATCCCGTACTTGTAGCTGGTGAATTCCATATCTGATGCCAATCTTTGAGAGACATCACTCCTCTTTCAATTGATAAAAGAGGTAGTAGTTCCTTGGTAGTTTATACAAGTTATTCATAATCACCTGGTTTGAGTGACATTAATCGACATGAATCCTCAAGGTCTTATATTCCTTTTTGGAAAAAATGGGGATTCTATGGGTGAAACACTAGGTCTCATGAATCTTTTACTCTATAAGTCCTACAAAAAAATCTTCATGTAAAAATGATATTCAAGATCCATCCAATATTATGGTGTAGATATAGGTGTCGTACTGGGGTGTAGATCATTGCAAGAGTCCATCTCCCTAGGAGGAGGAAAACCTAGAACATCTTCAGTACAATCATATTCATTATCTGCCACCACTATAGGAAACTGAGGACTCGTATCATCTATTACATGGAGGTTGAGGCTATCCAACTAATGAGTACTCAACTACACCCTATTATGTTTGAGTCTATACTATATGACCATGTTTCCTTCATACCAATAAAGAAAACGTGATTCTATCAATGAAGACACAACACACTCTTCACCAAAAATAGTCAATATTTTCATGACATGTGGATAACTAGTCCATACAATGAATGACAGTGTAAGACCTCGATGCCACTACCAAGAGATCCTAAATGAAACTGTCACATAAAAGAGCAAGGTCACAATATTTTCACCATTTCATGAACATCGAATATCCTATTGTAGTAGTACACATGCGTAAGGGTTGATTCATTGGTTCAACTGAAATCATTGAGCCCCGCAAGAGATTTGTGACAAGAAAATAATGACTGGAACCTACATCTGTAAAAATTACAGATAATTGGTAAAATAAAAACATCATATTTTGTAAAATATCAAGAACCTCAGGGTTATAAGCCTCCATTTTATATAGTTGTTCTCATCCCAATCCAACGACTCCCATATCCTAGCATGGAAAACCTGTGGATGGTGGTGGTAATAACTCAACCTCTGACCACCTTCTCCTACCCTACATACCCCTCTTCCACAACCAACACCCTATGGACCAGCCTACTCATTTCTCTATCTGTTCCTTGGAAGTCCCTCGAACATATTCTGATCATCTATATTATGGGTCAAAAAATCTCATGACAGATATACCATAACAACACATTAGTAACACCCTCTTTCCCTTGGCTAATTCAATCCACCCTAGGATCCATGCAGTACTAAACATGTGTCAAAGGATCTCCCCCTGAAGCATGTGACATTCATGGATTCCTATGATTACCATCAAATACTTTCTACTGAGGTCTCAACTACTGAGTGCATACAGATATCTCCCACTACTTGATTTTGGTAGAATGTAAAACTCTCCACTAGAAGGGATTGCTCAAGTACCCCACCATAGGTAAAAATACTATGGGATACCGTGGATGTGATGATGTACCAGTGTAATACCTAGTCGAAGGGATGATCCCTAATGATCTAGTCTCATAATCTATATAAGGATTAGTGTGAATGATCAAAAAACATTGTTGAATACTCCACCATGATTATATTGTCCTTTTACAGATACAGATACTGGTATATGCATATCAACCATAATGTGATCGAATAGAAATCCCCTCTAAATAAATGCTTTATATATATCTAGGATATATCTATATCTTCATTTGAATGATTCACTATGCTCCACCATCGCCCTATAAAGACTTGAATAATACTTCCATCAAGGACTGTTATCTGGTCGGTAGGCATCCTCACACAGAAGAAAACAAGGGAGAATTCCTTTAGCCAATCCTATTCCATATGTGGGTCTAGCTCACCCCGAATCCTAGGAGTTAAATGGTAATAAAAACCTTTAAAGACACTCATCATATGTGCATACTCAATGGGTAGTTCTTGTAGTACCTAATGCTTAATTGGTGGTAGTATGGATGGTTAACCACCAAAAGGTTCTATCTCTAGTATAGGACCCAATACAAATGCCTCGTCTTTAGGTGGATCATCCTCATGATCTTGTGGTGGAATTAAGGATGGACATCATTGTTGGGGAATCCCTAAAAAAACTAGATGCTCCATGGTCAACTCACTATATCTGGGGGGATGACCCATGAAGGACATGGAAGACACCACAATTTCTATATGATTCATGTACCACTCTTTCCCCCTAAAACTAGTGTTTTCATGTAACGAGTGAAAATTAAGAAAATAAAAGTCCTAGAGTATGGATATGTCAGCTGCCACACCATTACTAGGGTCTATGGCCTAAAATATGAAAGTGAAACAATTAACATGGATTCCCAAAGCTATTCTCATAGACTACAGGTCCTAATTTAGTGTCGACCACCTATGATACTACTATGTCATGACCATTCCTACAAGGGATCATACTGTGACTACCCCAAGTAATACTTCAAATGGAAATGCATTGGTGACTAGCACTGAGTGGGTATATCCCACAAATTTGAGGCATTATCCTAGTGTACTTGTACACACACACACTTCTCTGGGCCACAAAATGATGCCATGTAAAACAACCGATAGGATGTCATTATACATCTATGATCGCACACAAGAGTATGATACTGATTGTTTTGTAAATTAAACAAGGAAAAAACAAGGACACCAAAAAGAGTCTGTAACCACATGTACATCATGAATGTAAAGGGTACTGGGACTACTCAATGAAATACATAGGAACACACCTCAGTCTGTTTTCTCTTACTAAGCACTGTCTGGTCCGGGACTTCCAAAGACTCTAATAAAATGTATATCATTGGAACAAGACATGACCCATATGAGAAAATCCTATCCAGGTGTGAGTGTAACAACACAAAGTAAGACACCCAAGAACTACAAAATAATACAAAAAATAATTGTACCTTCTTCTATAAATAGATATATTTCTATATCACACATAATATGAATATATATTTATATTCAAGACAGACACCACAACCTCAAGTGTTCATAACCAAATTCTACCCACATGATTCTATTTGAAGAAATATCATTCCGAGTTAAATCTCTCATTAATCCATAATATACACAGATAATCTCAACAATGAGGTAATGATCATTTGGTCCATGCTTGAAACGAATTAATTGGTGAAGGAATACTAGGATGAAAATAGAGGGTATAACACGAAGAACTGCTTGGGGACACCATAAACCCAATCTAGATCGACACTCCATGTAGAATATCATTCCAAGAACCTATAGGGGAAACCATGATCCCAACCGATGTAGACCCCTAGATAGAGGATCAATGTCCTACTTAAAGAAGGTTATACCAATTCCAAAAACTCCACTCAAGGTGAGAGATGATGGTACTCTATTCTCAGAGAGGGATATAGTACTCTATCTGAGACTTTTCCTCTATAGGGGATTATAATCATGTGATATAGATGTAATGATGTATTAAACCCTCAAGGAATGGAAAAAGAAGAAGTTATCAACCTATAGAGTTCCAAACAAAAAACCGACCATTTGTCCCAAAATACCTCCTCATGGATAGGGTCTCACCAATTTATACCGCACATCAATTGGATTCTCCTTTTATAAGTATTATCATTTAAATAAAGTAGCACATATATTTTATGGGATCATGCAGACCTACCACCATATTTGACCAAATTGGATTTTCCACCTACAACGTGGTCACTACAACCGTGGTCAATCATCGCTGTTGGTGCAACCGTGGCTACCTGAGCATCCCAGACCTCATGTCTGACAATCATGATTGACCATCACAGTCAGCCACAACTAGGCTACACCTCGGTTTCCCCATATCTGACATGGATCCATCCAATACCACTATCCTGACATGACCCACCAACCAGAACCAACTGATCTTCTTAACATGGCCCACCGATCATGGAACACTATTCGTTTACTAATAACAATCCACATTATCTGTCTAGTATTCCTTCCGTGTCCTCCGTACCTGCCACTGTTGTCCAATGACTCCCATGTACACGCTCCACCAGGAGTCACCACATATTCCATCTTCCATCTCCTTGAATTGGTGGTCACTTTCATGGAATACCGGGCCTCATCTAATTCCCAAAAAATAAAATGTTAACATATTAGATTTCCTTATGTCCCTGTCTACACAGATCGAGTCTCGGTTGTCAATTCACCTCGAATCTGGGGTTTGATTGAGTTTGGAACTACATAGAAACATCGATATGGGAAATGCGGAGTTCAAATAATGATGAACCAAATGAATGGAGTGTGTAATGCACAAAAATGGTGGTTTATCATCATTGGCCATGTGTTCTTCAACAACGATCAGTTTCAAGGGATTCAAATTAGAAAACTAGATCAAATTATTCTAGATAATCCCACAAATAATCCCATCAGGAAAATACGATTGATACACATGATAATCTATTCGGGTATTAGTATGCATTCATCATTTTAATCAAAAATGGTGAAGAACAAATTATGTAAAACTCCCTAATAGAATTTGGATCAATCGCCGATGAAGAATGAATCCATGTCATCACCAATAATCGATCCACCATCCTTCATTAGAAGATTTTCCAATAGCTCTCCTCCAAAATCCTCTAAATGTTCTAGGGTTATGCAGAGAACCCTTGAATCCTGACATAATGATACATTTAATGAAAAAAAAATAATGCATTGATGAAATAATATAAAATATTTTTTTCATTTAAAACACTCGCAGTATGTTTTCAAAATCGACCATCATTGACCAGTATTAGGTCACACCTAGAGTAATGCCACTATTTTTAACTCAATAGTTTTCTCATATTTCTGATCCAATAACCCTTTCGATTGTTGTTACACATTTTAATGAATCCTGTATGCATGTTCTATTAAATATTTTAATATTTTAATATTATATTTTTCAAGGAACAATAGTGTTTGAAATTAAAAGTTGTTTTACTGCTTGGTCTTGAAAATAATATATATAATATCCAAAAATAATACATAGACAATTAGAGATGTCACAATTTTGTCTATAATATTCATGAAATAATTCATAATTTTATTTTGGGTACCATAGCAATAAGAAAAAAGGTTGTAATATTTGATGACTACAAACAAAAAAAGTATGGTGGAAGTTACCCTTAAATAAATAAGGAACTGATAATAGGATAATGATAAAAAAATCAGATATTTATTTTTACTAATATAATTAAAAAAGAATATATACATGTATGGAACATAAAAATAAATAATTATATGAATAAAAATCACTAGATTTATTGTGAAAAAATGCATAATGACAGATATCATAATCAATTTTAAAGGTCTCATGCCATGTCATCACACACAAATATGTAATACATATGTGAAAATCCCAAACTAGTTTGCCTCAAGAAACCCATAAATTAATCGATGGGATATCAATTTTTAAGCGTCACCCATCACATACCATGTTTAATTTTTTCATCATATAAAAGGATCGAATATTAAATACAATACATAATCAATATTCCTTAAGAGAAAACATTCAAATCATAAAACTATCATACAAGATATCAATTTTGATCCCCAATAAACCAATGGAATGACAAAATCATAAGGAAATGAAATATAAAATGTGATATAGATATATAAGACCCTCAAATTGCAAGAATGTATGATAAGAATTAATATTATTTTTCATGTAAACTATAAAAAATTAAATAAAATGTGTATTTTTCATATGACTAAATGAAATAAAAGTGAGTTGAGAAACCCTTACATTTTAATCTCAACTATAACAAAATATTATAATATTATTTAAATTAACTGTAACACTGTTGAAAAAGAAAATCAGAAACTTATTCATATATAATACCCTTTCATCGCTTTAATTGATATACAAACTCATTTTTTATTATCTAGTTAATTATTATTTTCAATAATTACTATTAGTACTAGTATTTACCTTAAACGGGTATTCTATTGTCGATGTTTATCCTTATTATCGTAGATAAAAATTCATCATTTCCATGTCAATAAAGGTACTTCAAACTGATGCTTTATAATTTTTTAAAAAAATCAAATTTCATTCCATGAATTCATTATTTATGATTTGTGAAAATGGATTCTATGTTAAAATTTTTTTCATAAGTTTTAATGAGTGAGGAATGTTATATTAATAATATTTAAAATATTAATATGACATATACAATACCTTAATATATTAATATAAATAATTTGTATTCATTAAATAAATAATTAGAATCATCTAATTATGGTGATTATAAAAAAAATATGTCATTGTGTGTTGTTGGTGGTCTCCACACTCTCATAAATGTCATATTCATTCCCCATATAATGATAAAATTGATGTAAATTAAATATATTTTCAAAATAATAACTGAGGTTACCTGACCTAAAAATATATTTAATCCATTATTTTAGCTAAACTATAAATTAATCTTCCAAAATACACAAAATATCATGATATAATGGTATGGGGTCTAGTGTGATTATCAATTTAACAAACAAATATTACAATTATTTTTAGCATTCTTCCATAATTATCACACACTTGATCCCCTTATAGATATCCCACATGTCATAAACATCTTCATAATGTATGGAATAAAAACATTATAATGTTTTGAACTCTAATACTTAGTAAATAAAATCTTAATAGATATCAAATAATTCCCATAAATGAATGTAATATAATCATATGGGTAGGTGAGAAAACCCAATTCCATTAACCTATCATTATAAAATCATACAAAAAATGCATGGATCACTGATAAAAATAAAATCATAAGGATATGTGATTAACATAATTCATGAGTATTCATAACAAAAATATATTTAAAAACTTATGAATGTGTCACAATCACAATTATTAAAAAACATATCATTATGAAACTATATTACCCAAAATTATGTACATAGAGAGTGTTTTGAGAAAACATTATTTGGTACTACACCCACACACAATTATCTGAGCATAACTTAAATAATATGACACCAACATACAGACTTTTGATTATAAAATATTCGCGAGATATCCAACATTACCCAATTCATTGGAAAGATATATACGAAACAACTTTGAAATAATAAAAAACCATACACATGTTTTTATAGGATTATACAAACATTCATTTTTCCATCATCACATAATAAAAAAAAGTATGTTAAATGTATTTTATAAAAAACACAATTGAACAACTATTATTACATCCAAATAAATAATTTTTTTTGTTTTAGATGAATATATAACTTAGCACAATATATGGAACATCAATAGAGGTTGACATAAAGTGAAAAAATTATTTTATAATAGCATTAAAAATTAGATTTAGAAATAAGAAGAAATAATCGTTATATATTTGATAAATTTTGCTAAAAATTTTATAAAACAATGGAATAAAAAGTTATGTATATAAAAAAGATAACATTTAGAGTAATTTTTATAAACATATTTGATAAAGGTTGAAGGAAAGCATATTTTTTCAAAAATGTTTCCAAAATGGATATATTCATATATTGGTAAAAAGTCAATGTTTGTGGAATATAACCACCCTGAAGATGTTGAAATAGGAATAAATTTAAAATTGTATTCTTGTTTATTAAAAATTACGATATGATTTTTTATAAGAAAATATAATGAATATGGATTAGATATTTAATTAAATGGATAACCTCTCATTGGAAATTACAACTCAAAAATTAGATTGAAGAGAAAATTTTTGACTTTGGTAACACTTGAAGGAGAATAACATGAAGGATTTTATGTGTGATGGATATATAATCACTTTCATTATGATTAAATACATAGTATATTTATATTAATGGGTGGAATATAAACCATAGAAATGAAAACAATTGGTCGATATGGAACAAGCCTCAAAAAATATTTATTGAAGAAAGAATCCCATAATATAATTTTTAAATTTTAAATCAAAACCCATTGAGAGATATAAAATTTAATTTAACATAGAATATGATGTTATAGAATTTAAATGGGGATTTATCTACACCATATAAAAAATGTGATGTATAACCTAAAATGTTTTCGTGAAATCGAAATATGTGATAATAAACCCGTTAAATTAAATTTACACAAAGTTGTACATACTCTAAAATCATGTATAAAATAAAATATCTATATTTATAAAATATTTCATAAATTTATCAAATATATTACCATCTACATTTATTATTCATAATAATTTATTGGATATAAATTTGTTAGATATAGTTTATTATTATCATCCGAATTTAGTTATTTTGATTGCTTAATATTAGTTTCATAATGTATATATAGATACATTTTTGTATCTTAACATTATCATGTTTTGAGATTACTCCTGGAACTGGAATATATGTTTCATGATGTTTTATAATGTTTATGTTTTTCCTATGTTTTTCGTTCTGATTTTTGATGATGAGATTAGTGATGCGAATTACATGATAATTTTATTAGAAAAAAAGGAGGTATATTAATAATAATTTTAATATTTATATAACCACTATAGAACCCAAAAATAGTAAATACAAAATTATTATACAATATAACCATGAATTATGATTCCTCAGTTGTCCATGAAAAAATTTTATAACTTCATATATGAAGGTGGAAAAACTGACCAAAACATGAACATATTATAATTATTATAATTGTATGATTATGGTGTGATTAAGTTATAATGTCATTATTATGGAACAATAAATATATTATTTCTGTTCTTTAATGTGTTTAATCACTTTTTACGATTTCTTGATAAATAATAAATGAAATGATGAAAAAAATGTGTCATAACCAAGGAGGTGGTAGTCCACACATACAATGGGTGACATGTTCATTTTCCGTATAACATGAATAATATAGTATATGGTTTTTAATTTCATATCCTTAATTTATATATCATATATAATATTTCATATTTTTTCATCCATTCTGTCCTTACGACTGTCCATGTGAGGCATTGATGGAAAATGGAAAACAACGCTTCATGAAGGTGGTAGTCGGTACATCTTCACTGAAAACATTGTTTTTCATGGTGGATGACATAGAATAAATAATAGTTGTTCCATTAATATAATAAAATCCAATTTTACTAATTTTTATTAAGTATTTATAATTTTATGGTCATATGATGTTTGAAAGAGGAAAATTTATAATAAAATGTTAAGATGTAAAAAACTCTAACTTTGGAAACTATTATTTTTTTCAATGATTTTGTAGATATGAAGGACTGATACTAATTTATACTTACTGGGGTATTATGTATGTGATATAAAAATATTCTATATTAAATTTAGGATATTTTTTATGAAAATTTATATATATAAGCATATAATTAAATGTGTGGAAGTGATTTGATTTTGTAAGTGTGCAAAAATGAATTTTTTTCAAATACCATTTAATTTTCAATGATGTTGTGTCACTAGTTAGTGGAAATATATTCCAAAAATGTTACATAATAGAGTGGAGATGATTTTTTGTCACAAAAAAATAAACAATTATTTTGAATTTTTTTAAAAAAAGTTTCCGGTCTTTTCCTATTAGATTTTTACACATTACAATTTTGGTTTTACCATTGTAAGTGGTTTTTAACTGAGAAATTTATGGTCCACAAAGAATATAAGATTCCCTATCTTACAACATATTATTTTTAAACAAAAATTTATCATTTACTTAATGAAATAATGTTTTTAAATAAAAGGAAATTAATTTCTATATTAAAACATATAATATAAAGAAATAATGATTTTCCACGAAAAATGATTTTTCAATCATAATGTTCTCTTCATTTTATATAGTATAAATTGAATATTAATTGAGTACTAAAATATTAATATATATATATTAACATATTAACATATTCATTATATAAAATAGATAAATTTAATTTATTTGATAAAAATTACAATAACTTTTAAAATAATTATTTAAAAATAACCCTTTCCCCAATTTTATAGTCCCTAACCTTAGTCATAGTAATCTTATTTTTATTCATAAAAATTAAATTTCACTTATTACATGATATCAAAATGTTTATCTAAAATATTTAATCCATATTTTATATTTAATTTCAATATGTTGTAAAAAATTTAATACAAGTGAATAAAAAGTGTTTGTATAGTTAAACATTACTAAAGACTAAAAAATTATAGAAATGGGTTTTATAAATTAAAAATAGTTTTATTAATCAAAAATTTTATTCCCGGGATGATTTTTTTTTTAAAAAAAATTATTATATATTTTTGATTGATTCTCAGTTTCTGATAAAGAAAAAACATATGATTAAGAGCACTATTTTTGAATATTAAGCTACAAATTCTCAATTTTAGTTTAATATAAATTAATAAAAAAAAGATAATTTTGAGATGATTAATGAAGAAATAAAATTAATTTTTAAAAATTTATATTCTAAAATTGATTAATTTAACTTAGAAATGGAAATATGAAATTTAATGAAAGTTGTTCATAATAGTAAAATGGTTCATTAAATATAAGCTATTATAATTCATATTTCTGATAAATGAATAATTTAATTAATTTTAATATAATATTAATATCCAAAATATATTTTTATCATGATATATTTAGTTTTGAAAATTTATGAACATAAAAATATTTTTTTTAAAAAACTTAAATTTTATCATTATTTTATTCAATGGATTAAAAAATAATGTTTGTTTCTTTAACATTAAAATTTGAAATGTATACAATAAGACTTATATATAAATTATTTCGTTAATGATTTAATTTTTATACCATATTAATTATTTTTACATATACCCTCAAATTTTTTCTTAATTTATAAGCATAAGTTTTACTCTTGTGGAAGTTGTGGGTGGAGATTCCTCTAGAATTAATATAGAAGAAATTATGACGACCATGAATTTATATTATATAATATTTATCTGGTACCATAATTGTTTGTGTTTGGATTACACTTGTTCTAGGAAAACCCCAATTTAAACTACCTCATTACATACTTGAATAAATGTGGATCATAACGGGGAATTATGCTATATAATTAAATTAGTTTCCCCTTTATTATCATATTGAATAATATGGTTACATAATTTTTTACAAGCTATTTTAATTAATATACTATGATGGTGAAATTTTAATAGTTTTATTTTATAGTTTCATAATTTTATTTTAGTTTGGCATTTCATGTGAAACAGGTAACATTACTATTACATTTTAATGGAAATATATATAATAAAATATTTGTGAATTACATTTCTCCCATTAATTAAATAGTTTCATCCAAATTTTAATTACCAATTTTCAATGAAAAAATATATAACTATCTCAATAGTAAAAAATTATGATCGAATTTATATAGAGATATCAACCATAATAAATAGGGAAAATAAATTCTTCCAATGAATAGGCCTAACTATGTTATATAATTTTTTTACAGCCATTTTATCTTGGTGTCTACCATTATTCTTTATCATAAACCACATTATATAATTTCCTTAAAATATGTGTTCATAATAAGATTTATATTTTTCGAATATGATTGGGTGATATGAAATGTGAACTATGGTTTCAATATATTTTTTTCACAAAGTGGATGGAACTAATAAATTTCCAAAATCACAATAAATTTATCTAAGAGAATGAATTATTTTTTCCCATTTAATGTAAGGGAACATCCATAAAACATTAAAAAAATTATGTTTTTAGAAAATAATTCACTTTTTTATAATTTGATGAGATTTTTGGATTAGTGTCTTATATAATTAGGTTATATGTCTTGCATAACATACCCATATATTACAAAATGGACACTTTCACTCAGTATTGAATTTTTAAAAAACATAATACTTTTGAAGTGAAACTCATTTTGAATTCATGAAAAACATTGTTGAATTTCAACCTAGTTTCTTCTTTGTTCCAACTCATTCTTATTCATAGTGAAAAAATTTAATTTTTTAAATGATGATCATGAAAACCTCAATAAGGGTTAAAAATGAAAAAAATATTCTAGTACAATGACCAATATTAAAACTACAAAAATGTTTTCTTTTTTTCATATTATTCATTGATCCTATAAAATAAATCATATCCACGATAATAACAAAAAAATTTCTCCAATAATATAATTAAATACAATAATACGAAAATATGGAAAAAAATCATGGATCTTAGAGAATTATATTCATAACCCATGTTAAACTATGTCAAAAATAATAGTAGGCCAATTAAATACAGAATAGAAACCTACCCAAATAACTCATTAAATCTCGTATTTGATGTTAGGGAATATTACCCAATAAATTGGATATCTATATCTGGCTCACCCATCATATGATTTGTATTAGGATCACCTATCATAATCTATAATAGTCATGTTAAATTTTATGAATAGTTTTTTTAATCATTCATCCTTCCATAATTAAACACAAGAATAAATAATTTGATCCTAGAAGAAAATAACAATACATTTTCATATTAAATATAGAGAAATATATATGTCATTAAAAAAATCATATGGAAGAAAAATTATTAGAAGAGGGTGAATAAGATATTATATGAGATCTTATGTTATTTTCATGTGTAATAATAAAAAATGATATGGACTATGATATCAGGAAAATTTTTTCATTTAATTTAAATTAGATAGAAAATTCATTTATCCTTTTGAAGGGAATGACAAAAATTTATATATAAAATATGTTAATTCCTTTTAAAAAATGAATGAATGTCAAAATAGTATGAAATATTCGTTTTAATTAATTTATATCAATATAAATATGTCCATAAAATAAGTTTAAGAATATAGACATGGAGGAAAATGATTTATAAAATAAATAATTAAAACATTCAAAATGAGGTTTTAACGGAATGTTTCATTACCTCCTATCTCAATAATCAAATTAATTATTTATATAGTTGTAAAATAATCTTAGGTTAATTATTTAAATCATTAATAATATTTTTCAACACTATAATTACTTTTATTTTCTTTATTTTCTTTGTTATATTAAATTATTTAATCTGTTTATTTTACATTAGACGTTTTTAAAACATTCAACTTATATGACTAAAATTACAGAAGCATGTGGAAAATAGTCAAATTGACCACAATTATATCATTCAATGAATTTTAATAATGATATAGTAATCATTTTTTAATTTATTTATAGGTTTTAAGCCAACCATGTAATTTGGTTATGAAAAATAACTCACGTTGTAATCACGGAGACTGTATCTCATACATACAGATGAGTAATGATTACAATTTATCAAAGAATGTGAGGAAAATAAGTATATGAAAATATAATATTTAAATAATAACAACTATATCAATAATATAATATTAATTCCTTAAATCTATCAATATATACAAGACATGTGAGGTAGTGAAGAAAAATAAAAAACATCGGTTTGTGAGGTTGTAGTCGGCACATACACACAAATGATGTATATTTTTTAATTTTATTGTAAATATTGAAGTATAATTCTTATTTATATTTAAATGATTAAATTTATATCATATATATTTTTATTTCATTTTTATCAATTTTTATGACCATCCATTACGGTTAATGACAAAAAATGAAATATATCCTATAGCGAAGTAGTTTGCTCATGTATACACAATAGATATTTCCATTTTTTTATTATATTACTATGTAGATGAAAAATTTATATAAATTAATATAAATAACATTGAAATATATTTATTATAAATATTTTATTATTTCATCATGGTTGAAAAACATTTTACAGGGGTATCAGAGAAAATAAAATGAAAATTGTCGTTTAAGATCTACACCTCTTCTTAAGAAACCCACTTTATGTTTATACCTAATAACCCCTAAGGATGGTATTCAAAAAACAATTTGGATAAGTGGATGGTTTTTATTTAGGCATTAAATTTTTTTCAATGTAAGAATTTCTCTAAGTGTGGACATGATATGAGAGGGGGTTCTTTTTTAGAATGAGGGGGAAGACACATATGGAATTTATCTAAAGTTTAAAATATTGTCAAGTCAAATTCATTGAAAATTTACCCATAAGAAAATAAATATTTATAATATGGAGATAATGTAAAAAATAATATCATCTAATAATAACTAAAATTTAATTTTTTGGCCTTACCTCTTTTTTTAACATCGGTTAACATGAATTACCCTTTTATCATGCTATGAATGTTTTATCCAAAATTACAATTCATAATGACCAAAAAATTTAATTTAACTCAATTTATTTTAAATTATTATAATAAAAATAGAATTATTTTTATCACATTAAATTACTAATATTTAATGGAAAATTTTTATACAAGCTCAGAAATGACAACAAAAACCCCTTAAAAATCATATTTATGTTAAAACTGAATTTAGTTTGATTCATTGCCTCGTAAAAAACCCTAAAATAAAGGTTAAAATATATTTCATAAATAATAAAATATTAATTTCATTACAAAATAATTATTTATTAATTCAATTTATTAATATGAAAATAAATTTCACTCGTAAAATTAATTTTTTAAAACTTTTTTAAGGTGCAAAATGATGTTTTTAAACAAATTATATATAATTATATTTCATATGTAATTGAAAAGTTATTTTATAAATAAATTATATTTGTGATACATTAATATCATATGTAAAACATTATGGGACTTTTGAATTAATTTATTTAGTGAAAAGGAATGATAGTTTTAGAAAAAATCAGTATTTTTTCTATTCAATAAAAAATCCCTCTTTTCATAAATTTATAAAAAGTTCACACTATTTTAATTTAGAAATATGATATAATAATTGATATTAATTTATTAAAATAATATTTTTTTAAATGACTCAAATAAATTATAATGCACTTTCATAAAATTTAAAAAAAAACCATTTATAAAAGGTATTTTTCATGCATAAAATTAATATATTCTCATTCCATTCATAATAAACAATGTAAATTTACTATTAAATATATATATATATAATATACTTTTATATTTATAATCATGCATCCTTTTTTATAAAATAATTCTATTATGATAGAAACACATTAGAAAAAATAGCTTTATGGAAAACATATATTTTACGATCAAATGATTTGTTATTTATTTCCATGAAAATGAAAATAATTATAAGAATGATTTTTAAAAATATTAATAAATAAAATTTCTAGATATATATATATATTTTAATTTGGGGATTCTTATTCACACCTACCTAACTAATGACTATTTCATAATAGTTATATTGAAATAATAGTATATCACAATTAGTTTAAACTGGATGTTTTTTATACCAATAACATTCAAATATATTAACAAAAATTTTAACATCATGGGGGCTAAAATTATTCCACCTTTGGAAATTTTGTCATCCCAATTTTATCTTATTAATGATAAAAGGGTTAAAAATACACAAACAATTCCTTTGTTTTGATGATAAAAAATTTGAATATTAAAGGAAAATCAATTTTGATAATTAAATATAAATATATTGAAAATAAAATTAATAAAAAAGGTAAATAGAACATCCTTTTTAAAATATAGAAAGGTAAATGTGAACACCATTTTAAATAATACATAACTATGTTTCCACATATTGATAACATTGGTGGTAAGTGAAAACATAGACTTTGAATTAAGAGTCATTAAAGGTAAAATGATTTATATATTTTTATTAAAAAATAATAGACCATAAATTCACCATAAATGGTAGAAAAAGGTTAACTATTTTATTTCATCATACTTTTACTTTCGTTTTTGTGTTCTTTCACCATTATGAAAATGAAAATTAGAATTTATATTTAATTTATTTACATTTGATAAGAAAAATATGATACTTTGGATATGCTTCAATAAATTCCAAAATTTACCTTATCTCATTCTCTATAAAATGATTATTCAAAATGAATTTTTCATTCTAATAGAAAAATTAAACTCAAATGGATCACATAATCTATAAAATTATAAAATTATATTGCTCCTATCTTTACACAATAAAAAATCAATATTTATCACATTTTAAGATAATATCTGATATGAAGAAGTACTATGTTAATCTAAATACACTAAAAAATAAATCCCAAAGTAAAACTATTAAACTTATAGAAATAAATAATAAATATATTTATGACCATGTTAAATACTAAAAATTCAGTGGGACTTGATCTCATATTATTCTTAAATCCACTTAAAATTTATATCCTAAAAACATTTTTCATTCATAATATCATATACCAAAAAATATATAAATGTAATAATCCTATAATGTAGAAAATATTCTAATCTTTTCCATAAATAATTGAAATTAACAAAATAAAAAATAAAATCTACTAAAATTTCAAAAGAAAATTATATGTTTGTTTCATAAATAAAATCCCATATAATTGAAAAAAGATTTCCATTTACCTTGATCGTATAGTCTTCTCAATATAAGTATATTATTAAAAAAAATCATCACAAACTCACTAAATAATTTTTCAACACCATAGTTATTTTTAAGATAAAAAATATTTTCCCTAAAAATAAAAACCATTTACCCTAATTAATCCTAATTACTGCAAAATTAATGATCATCATAAAACTAAAGGTTATTAGTGTATTTAATATTATGTCCATAAAATATTAAACAATTATTCATCAAAATAACATTTTCACTAAAACACAAGTCAATAATAATGTTTAAATATACCTCAAACATTTATTAAAACTCAATAATTTTTTCCCAATTTACTATAATCTTATAATACATTAAAAGTGTACTTGTAAACATAAACTTATGATCAAATATAAATTTATCACATCATTATATCTCTTGATTATCTATATATAGACACTTAAATATTTCAACATACTTAAGAATATAGTAACTAGGATTTTCTATCTTATTCTTCAATACTTCTTTACTTTAATAAAACATTTCAATCACATAATAAGATTCATCAATATTAGAACATAAACCAATATATAAACTATAAATATTAAATTCCATTCATATTTTTCTCATCTTAAATAGTAGTGGCACTAAAAATTGGTAAAATTTTATCTATATATTATTTTTTAGCCCCTTGTTTTTATTTTAAATGAGGAAATATATTTTCATAATGCCATTACTCCCCAAATTAAATCCATTCAATTGATACATAGGATGAAATTTTTTCCTCTTCATGGTTATAATAAAACTATTAATTTTTACATTTAATTTTATTTCTATACACCCTCCTTTAGCACATATAAAATAACTATCCATTATTTTAAAAAAACCACTAACCACTTTTTCCATCATTTATGACACATTAGAGGTCGAATATTTTTACATTCATGATCATTATAAAAGTAAAATCCTGGGAAATCTATTTTTATATATTCTTATTTTTTAGTAAAATTACATAGGATTTAGTTTTTAATCACAATTTTCGATATATTGTTAATAATTACCACAATATTTGTGAAACCCATTACAATTCCATTAAATTTCTCATCCATAAAACCACAACATTTTCATTCACATCCACTGTTAATTTGGTTCATGTGGGTTTTGAGTATTCAATTTAGGGTAAATGTTCAGGGAAAGGATATTAAATAGAATCCTAAAAAATAATATTATTTGAGGGGTAAACACTAGGATATCTATTACTATGTGATATTCTATTAAACAACTTCATTTTTTCTAAAAAAAATTATAACCCTCTGTAACATACTACCATTTTTTAGAGTAATTTTATCTTATGTTAAAATTACATAATATCATATAATATTATCTAAATAGTTTAATTAATACTTACTATATGGTAAATTTCATAAAACACTACTATGTCATTATTTTTAAGAAAATAATTAATGATCTTGTATGTTTAGGACCATTGGTTAAGAGCTTCAGATAATTTGGTTAGAAATCGTACATAATAATCAAATATATTATGATGTAGAAATTTCATCCTAATAGAATTTTTTATAAATTATCAAATGTTTAAATGAAGCATGTTTGATTTATATGAAATATCATAATGAATTAAAACTTGACTTTTTCTTTTTTTCTTTTTCATCTGTATACTCTATAAATTTTTTTAAAAAACATCGGATAATAAAAAATATTAGAAAGGGATATAAAAGAGGGAAATATTTTTTCATTGTGAAAATCATAAACAAATATAAAATTTTTATCTGTTTTACATTATTCTTTGTTTATATTAGATAAATCATATCCACATGACAAAAAATTATTAAAGAGAACATTAAAAATCAGTAAGAATAAAATAAAAATACTTATATGAATATTTGGTAATTTTATTCTTAACCCTTGTTCAATCGTGACAGAAAAAATTATATCCTAGATAAATAAATAATTTAATCCTCCTCAGTTACCTATGTACTTCTTACCATATGAGACTAGGGACAATATTAAATACATTATAGTGATATATTGAGCTCAACCATTATATATGTTTTATTAGAATCAACTATCATATAAGTTGTATCGATCTCACCCGTATCATCTCTAATAATACCATATCAGGAATAAAAAAAATAATCTATAACTTTTTGAAAAATAAATCATTATAAAACGCTTTTGATCCCATAAATAACATTCTTTCCATTTTAATATAAAATAATTAATAAATATCTCTTTCATTAAAAAACACATAAGAATGAAAAATTATTAGAAAATAATAATAAGATATTCATTGAAAACCCATATAAATTTATAGAGGACTATTAATAACAAATAATCATTATAATGTAGAGAAAATTTATTCAGTCCATATAAGTTAAAAAATAAAATTCCATTTTTAAATAATGTATAAAATTATTTAGAATACATGAAAATAATTTTATAAAACCCATCAAAATATATTCAAAATAGAAAAATAAATTACCTTAAAATACATTTATGTTAATATAAATACATACATGAAATAATATTACGAATTTGGACATTTGGAAAAATTATATGTCATATAAATTGTTAAAACATTTAAAAAGAGTTTTTAAGGTAACATGCCCCTTACCTCGAGTATGAATCATCACGAATGTTCTTCACCTTCTTAAATAATAATATTATTTTAATTCAACATATTATTAAGAAAAAAATTACATTTTTATTATTCCTTTATATTATTTATTACAATTTTATATTAAATTACTTGACCAATTAAGTTCACATTGGAGGGTTTTGGAATATTCATCTTATATGTGAAAAATGACATTGAATGGTCAACTATGGTAAAATAAATCAGTATTATTTCATATTAAAATATATATGTCGATATAATTTTAATTATAATAAATTATAGAGACTTTAAAAACCAACAATTAAGGGTTTTTATTAAAATATTATTAAGGTACAATAATGGAAATTGTGAGTCATATGTACGCATGATGAAGGTTTCCATTTTTCAGTAATTCTATGTGATTGATGATAAATTTTATATTTATATTTCAAGAATGATAATTATTTTATAAAAATCAATTTTTTCTTCAAATACACAAATAAATACAATCCATGTGAGGTGGTGATAAAAAATAATATATAAATATTTTCATGGTTATAGTCTGCATATATACAAGAGTGATGCCTTTTGTGGGATTTTAAAGAATCATGTTGAATATTTACTTACCATTACAGATTTAAATTTATATATTATATATAATTTTATATAATTTTTATCATTTATTATTACCAATCATAAAAGTGTGTAATGAAAAATTAAATATATCAACATTCGAGACGGTATACCCCAAGTACACATGAGTGACGTTTTTATTTTTCCTTAGGTGGTTACATAGATAAAAAATGTTATAATATAAGCATAATGACAATAAATTATATGGAAGATAATTATATCATTATCTAAGCATGTTTGAAGAATATTTTAAGGAGGAAGAAGAATATATAAAATGAAATTTTCTTGGTTAAGAAATAAATCTCTTTTTTGGACAACCTCATTAGGTATATACCAAAAGACTTCATAAGATTGATATTTAGAAAAAATCAACACATATTGGATTTGGATAGGGCTATTTGGAATGGATTGTTACTAGTGTTGTATTATCTAAGAGTCACCTCTTTATTTTATATGAAAGGATAGTGTGTTTCAATTTATAAGTGAGGGAGAGGACACACATGGAATTATTCATTATATAAAAATATTATTATGTTATATTAATGGATAATTATCCCATGAGAACGTTATAAATTAAATCATCGAATAATAATTAAGAAGAAATTTTATTTCCGTATCACTTAGTTTTAACATAGGTTAATTCAATTTACACTTTTAATACAATGAGACATTTTTTACTAAATTTATTAATCATAGAACCAAAATAATTAAATTTACATATTTTTTAAATTTTTACTTGTTGATTATAAATATTTAAGATATTTTATCATATTTAATTTGAATATGTGGAAAATTTTAATTTTCTATAAACTCACAAAACAAATAAAAAATGTCCTTTTTTGAAAAATGAATATCAAGCATTAATGTTAATTTGCATTCATACCATGAGTGGTAAACAACTAGTAAATAAAATATAAAATATTTTATTGAATATATATTATATATATTTCATTAAATAAAATAATATTTATATATTATTATTATATATTTTTAAATAAAATCATTGTGGTTGTAATAACAATTTTTTGAAAAATGTGTTTTCAACAAAAAAAATAAACATATTCCAACATAATGTATAATACTTGTTAATATGAAATTAAATAGATTATATCAAAATATAAGAGAATTGTTTTAATTTAAGGTCAAATCAAAATGAAAATATTATTTTCTTATTACTTTATTTAATGGAAATGAATAATATTCTAATAAAAATTGATATTTCCCACGATTAATGAAAAAATCAATACAACTAGAAAATATATAAAATCCACTAGAAAATAAAGTTAAAATAATTATTCTAAAATGTATATAATTATTATAAAAAAAATATTAAAAAATTTGATACTATTTATAATGTCTGTGGTGAAAATGAAATGAAATGAATTTTAAATAAAATCATTTTTTAAGCATTTAATGACTTTATTTTCATTCTTTTCATAATTATATTATTTAAATTAATTTTAATTATATAAATTGATATATAAAATCTATTTATTTAATTATAATAATTTATCAACAGTGATAAATTTAAACCATTATGATAGAAATACATTTGAAATATAAAAAATAGTACTTTAACAAGCTTTTATTTTACCATAAAATGATTTTATATTCATTTACAAAAAATTGATAATCAAAAAATGTTGAGTTATTCATTTTATTAAGAAAACATTTAAAATATATTTCATAATATGGTTATTCATATTCAAATTATCCTTCTATCATCCTGACCCGATCCGCTAAGTCTTGTCTGAAGAGTACCATTACCTCATGTGTGCCACCACTTATGCAAGAGACCCCTGAATATTTACAAGATATTTTGTTATTTAGTAGGGATAAAATACCATATATATCATGATATTACAAAATTATTAATATAATAAAAAATAATAAAATAAAATTACTAGATTAAGCATATGGAAAATATGAATGTGGTATACAATCATAAAAATAACAAGACAAGGATCCCAATGTGGGGAGCCAAACCACATTATATAGATTGAAGGAAATATTTAAAAAAACTATAGTATCCTACAAAATATATCCTAGTACTTATCTTATTTATATACTCCTTATATCAACAATAATCCATCAAAACCTTTCTATTTATCTAATATTTATACATGAAGTATTCCAACACATCAAAATTATCATGTAGGATGTGAATAATAAAACCCCGTATGAGACCCCCAATGTGTTGTTAAAAAATGTTCAACAATTATAATAGGGGTATCCCATGAGAATAGTAAATTTTAATTAAATAATAAAAAACCTAAATTGTTTTCCCAAAAATATTATACTGACTAAAAAACTACGACCTACATATGTACCTTCTTTAACCCCATCCTAGAAAGATGATCAAGAATTCAGAAATATTTAAAAAATATATAAATGGTTTTAAACGTGTCAATTTATTTCCATAATGAATCATGTATATGGGATGTCTAAAAGGATGACTAGTGTGTACGTACTTGATATCCAAAAGGTATTGAGTTTCAACATGTCTACTCAGTATCTACAATGAATCGAGTTCTGGTCATGTCGTAAGGATATCATGCTCTTACCCCATGTATGAGTCCACCATCATCATCACCACTCACCGAGTGTTCTCCCCCTCTATGGTGTTACCATACAATGATATCCCACCTATTATGATCACTAATAACAAATCTTCCAAAGGAATATTATGCATATAACCAGATAAAGCCTAGAAGAAATGAATAATAATTCAATATAAGAATTATAGTAGGAACAACAATAGATGTAATTATAATCAATCATGGTAAACAATATGAAAAATAATCATTGAGTCAAACATAATAATAAATTATCTTTTTATACACACATGAACACATGCATTCAAAGTCACGCATAGAAAAAAAGGCCAATGCAATAATCACACCATGTAAAAAATATTATATGAGAGCCCCAAAAGGAAAGGGAATTCATACATTAGGGTTATTGATGTAGAACTCAAAATTTCAACAATAATAGATGAACTAACTGTATCAGACACCACATATAAGAAGTTAATTTATTGAGGTTCCCTAAAATGTGTTCTGGATCATCATGAAGAAGATTATAAGGGTATATCATGAGAAATTTCTTTGGAGCATCATTCTATAATCACATACAATAATATGTCGATAAATATCATAGTTTCTAATGTATATGAAAGTATGGATGTGAAAATCACCAAAATAAATAATTAATTGAAGAATGAATTTTTATTTTCTTATTCTAGATTTGAGAGATGGGGTTATACAATGATCATTGATCCATTATTATTCTATCAATGTAATTGTGATTAATTATGATAATCGATAAGAAAAATATATTATAATGATCATACTAGAATGAATTACCAAAAAAAATCACCAATCCCTTCTAATTAGCGCTTGTCAAGAGAGGGAATGTTTGAAATGAAAATTTCACAAGCAATAATCCAAGAATCAATTTGTAGAATAAGGGTATTTCATCGATAAACCCTTAATAATAGGTCTAAGATGATGATTTAATGAAAGGAATCCATTCAAATCTTCTTTTAAAGGGTAAATTTTAGATTAATCAAGAAATAACATGAAATTACTAGACCTACCATTGATATACGAACAATGTAATATTTCATCCCCATATCATCTTGGAAAACATATATAAAACATATATATTTATTTATTTCAAAATTAACAGTAGGGAATGTACATAGACCGAAGAAGAAAATACTGGTCAAACACCACCAAATTAGTAAAAGTCTGATAGATCAAGGGGATATGGATGGGATAGAACTAGAAAAAAATTAAGCGCTCTCTATTTCAAAATAGGAACATGGGGATTGTAATTTTTTTTAAATGGTGATGGAAAACATGTATAATTAGAAATCATAGTATTTTTAAATAAACCCATGGACATGGAACACCTATGGACCAGTGGGACTAGTAGAATTCAATTCATTATTTCATTTCTTCATTTCATCTAATGGGGTCTACGGTATCCAATATTCATACATTAATCCCATCAGCTGGTCTATGGGTTCCATATTCCACATAGTGGTTTTTTATAGTCACCTTATGGACATTTCCTTCATCAAAACTTCAAACTTTGGTTACCAAACCCTTAGTCTCCAAAATATATCCACTTCATAAAACATATCATATAATATATAAAATAAGAGAACAAAGAAATGTATAATATAAAAAATTTTCATACATTGAAAATAAACGAGGATGATACAATTCCCTTTTGTAAAGACTTCTCATCATTGAGATGTACTTACCATGGTTATTCTCAGACAATATGGACAATTAATCCCAAATGATTGTCTCCCACTCATAGATCTCTTCTAAAACATGTCTTTAATTCCATTTAATATAGAATAGTTGTATTTTCTTCTCGCGAAATAGTTTATTACTCCTTTTTAATATATAATAATTTTATTCCACATACGATTCAACATGATCTAGATGAACATCTGCACTATCGACGAGAAGAATATAATTAAGAAATTAAATTCAGCATTGTAACATATGAAACATTTTATTTATACCTCGATAGTAAGAAGTATGTTCAAGATGACATGATATTATCTGACACATTCATTTTGATGTTGAAGGTTATGGCATAGAATGCTTTAGTTTCCCTTAATTCCATGAATATCAGTTATCTAACCGATGAGTGTTTCTCCGAAATACCAAATCACCTATAGGAACACACAAAGGGGTCCTTATGTGGTTGCAATCTGACTTCATCCATATAAAAGAAGTGATGAACATATTTTTAATCAACTAAAATCTATCAGATATATCTTATTCCAATATGGATTACATAACTTCTGAGTCACCATCCATGTACCAATAGAGTGGTGAACAAAATGGTCTTCCAAATATATCCTCATAAGGTTATATAATAATCAAATCATGGAAACTGTTGTTTCACGTGAGATTAACCCCTGAAATATGATCATACCATGCCCTGCTAAATTCTAGTGAATAAGACCAAATCATATCCTTGAATATGAGAATCACATTCATGGATTTCCTATCAGCCTAGGGATGGTTTTCTTTATAATATAAGGTGAAACATGTATTTTTTCTCAAGTACGTACTGAAAAATTGATGTAAAGAAAGCATTTATATTAAATAGTATTTTCAAGGGAACTACAAAACGTAATACTATATCATGAACATATATATTTTCCATATCTCTTATAGGGTGAGCCACACAAATTTATATATAATGGAATAAATTATTAAAAAAATTTACAATTACCTAGTCAACATAAATAATCCTCCACGTCTGGGGTAACACCATCACAATGTGGATCATGATTTCATCCCTCTTGCATAAGAAAATATGAATCCGATTGAGAAAACCACTTGTAAAGTAATACTATACTTTTATACATTGGAAGGACATGCATTAGTATATAAATCCTATAATGTCCTTCTTTATCTCTAGAAAATATAAATTTCGCCTGATGTCATGGAATATCATTTTTTCTCTAGGATTTACAACCCACACGGAGGTATAGATGTCTATCATTAGGTTTCACCAAATGGAATTGTCGAATAAGACCTATCCATATATAATTGTCAATATTCATATTCCTTTGACTACATGGGTATCGGTTCACCAAATTTTATTTATTCTTGAATCATAACACACTCTAGGTCAATAACATATCTATCCCTCACCTTGACTAATGGGTAACATGTAACTAGTCATAGCATTATTTTCCACTAAATGAGGCTAATATTAACTGTCAATATATATAATATTCATTTTCATTATTATCCATAATCACCATTTTCGTGCATTTTACACTTTGAACATCATTTCACATTTTGATTGTAATACCTTCTTAAAATGCACTATTTTGTGGTACTTTTTTGAACATCATTTCAAGTACCCAATGATTTATATGAATTTAAGGAATGCAATTATACATATTTTAATTTAATATTTTTGGAAATTGATCTACACTTCAATATGAACATGTTTGATTTAGGGATTAATGGAGAAGTCATGGAAGAAATGGGGATATTTTGTGATGAAAGGAAACCGTTCTGGTGAAGTCAGATTGGACACCATCTCTCTTATGAGACCATGGGGCCCAACATAAATGCCCCATGAATCCCAAAATTCATGGAATGCTAGAAGACATGTAGAGGAACAAATCACTCTTATTTAGACAATTCTAATTCGGCCTCCATGGTGTCCATTTAGGCGGCCCAATTTACAGATAAAATTCTAGGCCAGATTCTGTGTCCCAGAAAACTAGTTCACTAATCTAATCATATCAAAGAATCCACAACTAAAAATGGGGCAAAATTATACAGGAGGGGATAAGAAATCCGGGGCTCCATTTTATTCTTCTATGGCCCACTCTGATTCTGCCATCTTGAATGACTTACAAGAACATATGTTCGGTGAAAGCAAGTTGGGTGCCACCTCGGGCCAAGGGTGGAAGAGTATCATCTCCCTTACTTTCCACCACCATAGGACTACCATACTCTAGTGGGATCTTTTGTACTATTGTAACCTCGACCTAAGGATCCCAAAATTATTATTTAAGGCAGTGGTGGTGAATGATTTTATCATCTTGGATGCTTTGTTCAATTTTAATGTTATGCTTCGATTTTGATGTCTCAAGTTTTTCTTTCACTTGTAAGTTGTTAAATTCACTTTAGTTTCTTAATAAACGTTAATCTTATACTATTATTATGTTGTTATTAATATCACTTTGATACCTTTGGTTCAGGGTGTGAATTTATTCACACCAAACCTTGTGAAATTATCACATAACGGTGGAGTGATCGTTATTTCATTGTTTCTTTTTTACTTCTCCATTTCCTCCATTATGAGCCTACTTTCCGCTTCCATTGAAACCATAACATCAATGGAGGGATAACCCACATATGGGTTGATCCAAGGGATTAGAAAAGGGCTATATTGGATGTTATTTACCACCCCATTAATGTATAATCACTTAATTAATTGATATTTTTATTTGATGATTTTTAAACTCCATCGTCCTTGTTGAAGATAAGGACACACACATCATGTGCTAATATGAACCTTTACCTTGAAGTGCTCAAAACGTTGATCCTTAAAATGTATAGGTGATTAGTATTAATGTCTTTATACATTAAACCAGTAAGTTATGATGATGTTTTATCTTCTTAAATGAACCCATCTCAAATTTAAGAATTTTAAATCATTGAAAAGGATATACGTCCAATCCACCCCTTGTAATAAACTAGGATCAACCCTTATCATAATTTGAATTCACTTAAAAATTTTAGTGTTAACACAATCCCATTTAATTTAACCCAAGGTTTTTCCTGTTAATAGTGAAAAATAGTCCATAGAATGTGTGTGTCCATAGGTTACTTCAATGGTCTCTAAGGATTCGACAACCCAAGCTAAACTACAAGGATCGTTCTACCTTCATCTCTTGGGTAAATTTGAGTCTGAATATAATTTTGGAACCTTTTTCGGGGACCCAATTAAGTCATCTAAAAACCCATTAAATTCTACCCCATTTATTCTTATCTCATCCAAATTCTCTTATCTTGTCCCTTTCTTATTTTTATTCTTTTGGTGCATGTCCGCCTACACCCACGATCAATAAAACCATCTAGTTATGGTGGATAGTCCTGGGGTTGGGTGTTCAACTACAACAAGGGAACTCTTTCCTTTAGGTCATAATCTTCCTAATATTCCAGAGTCAATAATTGAGCCTATTTCAATTTAAGGTCTTCAAAGAAATCAACTCATAAACCCGGGTGGGAACCAAAATGGAAACCCAAATGAGGCAACCCCAAACATGGGGAATGAAATTGATCAAACCATGAATGACTACCTCACACATTTTTGTACCAATTCCCCCACATGCATTAGACACAATTTCCAAGTATATTCAAGCTCCATATTTAAACCCCATGTAATAAACCACCTTACCACATTCCATGGAATGGAGTTTGAGATGCCCTACCGTCACATCAAGGAGTTAAGTGACATTATAGAAACCATGTGTCCCCCACATCAACTAAAATCAGCTAAGATGAGTATATTTCCATTTTATTTAAGGAATTGAGCTAAAAATTGGATAAACAATTTGATACCATCATCCATCAACTCTTGGGACCAACTACAAAAATAATTCTACAAAAAATACATTCCCCACGACAAAAAAAGTGCACTTAAAAAGAGTATCCAAAACTTTTTTGAAAAAGAGAGAGAGTCATTCTATGAACATGGGAGAGGTTCAAAGACACTCTAAACATAGTTCCACACCATGGGTTTTCTATAACCGAACATGTGAGAATTTTCTATGAAGGGTTGGGTCCAGGGAACAAACAATTAATTCACATGATGTGTAATGGAACCATTAAAAACAAAGCCCCAAATGATGCTTACAAGTATCTAGAAAGACTTTCTGAACAAAACAGACATGGGGAACTTAAACTTATTCTGAAAATACACAAAAAACTACTATAATTCATACACTTAGAGAAGAGGAAATCATTATGGATAAACTTGTACCACTCTCTAGGAAGGTTTAAGAGAGATAACTTTGGAAAGTCCATGAAATCCAAACCGTTTACCCTGTTTGCACAATTTGTGACCAACATGACCATAAGATAGACAACTGCCCAAAAATTCCATCCATCAAAGATGTTCTTATAGGAGGACCTCCAGCGGAAGTAAATTTCTTGAACATTTAAAGCCTCAATACCAAAACAACTTCAACCCAAGGTATAATGACCAACCATGCTTCCACTGGAAAGATAACCAACAACCTAGCCAACCACATGGACAAAATCCTTTCCCACATCAGAACTACCAATCCCATAACCAGTTCCAAACCCACCCTATCAAATACCATCAACCACCAGTCCATTTTCAACAAACCATCCCACCTCCAAAATATCCCCCGGGATAAACCAATATTCGCAAGCACCAACCTAGATAGTTCCAAAAGCCTACTAGAACAACTGTGGAAACAATTGGAAAGGATGAACTCAGAAGTATCTTCCCATAAAAAAGAACCTCAAACCATGAAATGTGGAAAGGAACACATGCCTACTTAGGCAGTTTCATCGTCAACTTCACGGGTATAGTCCAGTTGTACTCAAACAACTCATGAACAACTAAAGGCTATGACTAGTTTAAGAAGTGGGAAATCAATTGAGAAACTAGAAAAACTAATTCAGAACCCACATGGAGATTAAAAATTGGATGAAAATTCAAATGAACCACATGATAAAATTGAGGTAACTGATAACAATGTGATAGAAACAACTCTTCAACAAAAAACCCCACAACCTGCACCATTTCCTCAACTCATGAGGGGGAAAACCAAGCCTGAAATAAGTGAAACATTAAGAGAAATATTCTCACAAGTCAAATATAACATTCCCCTTATTAATGCCATCAAAACCATACCTTCCTACTCGAAGTACCTTAAGGACATGTACACTTTTAAAAGAAAATTTTCACATAAAAACCAAGTCCTTTTGGCTACTAATGTGAGTACCACCATTCAAGGGACCATTCCTCCTAAGTTGAAAAAGTCGGGTTTCCCTTACATTAATGTTTAACTAGGGGAGTGCAAAGTTGTCAAGGAATTGTGTGGCCTAGGTGCTAGTGTCAATCTCATTCCCTATGCTGTGTAATTCTAGTTAGGCCTAGAATAACTCCAACTGACATCTTTCACAATTCAACTTACTGATCATAGCATTAGGGTTCCAAAGGGGATTTTAAAGGACATTCTGGTAAAGGTTGAAAAATTAATCTACCCTGCTGGCTTCATTGTCCTTGACAACCATCCAATATTTGGAAATAAGGAACAAACACCAATCATCATTGGTTGACCTTTCATTGCAATAATCAACTCTGTTATCCGAGTCTGAAATGGGAACATGACCATCACCTTAGGGAACATGAGTCTAGACTTGAACATCTATAATGAAAACTCACAAATAGGGGATGATGAGGAAATTCATGAAGTAAAAATGATAGGAATCATTGATAATGAATGCATAGAAAATCAAGGAATATTTGAGGGATGTTTAATTCAGGATGAGATTGATTTACTTTGATCACATGAAGGATGTTTATCTCTATGGATTGAATCATTTTCAAATTGCTCTTATGATGAAGTCTTAGGTCCAAAAATCAGTGAAACCATTCATACTTCCTTCCCTAAATCTGATCAAACCAATAGTGTAGCTGAAAAATTTATATGTGGGGAATCAATCCTATTTAAAACATTAGGAAATAAAATTGATCTTGATCCTATGTCCGAATCTTCTGCTGAAATTCTGAACAAACCTGATCTTGAATTGAAGGAAAATCCTTCTGCACTAATGTATGCCTTCCTAGGGGACAATCAAACACATCCTATTGTCATTTCTTTTTCCCTTGAAGCGAATCATGAGAGGATTCTTCTAGATTTCCTTAAGAAACATAAGAAATCCATTGGTTGGACCCTGTCTGATATTCCCGGGATTAGCCCACTTTTTGAGACTCATAGGATTGTTCTAGAATCTGATTCAAATCCATGTCATCAACCTCAACGATGACTCAATCATATTCTAATGGAGGTATTAAGAAAGAAACCTCTAAAATTGTTAAAAGCTTGTATCATCTATCCCTTAGCTGAGAGTGAGTGGGTGAGCCCAATTCAAGTGGTTCCAAAAATGGATGGAATCACAGTGGTAACCAATGAGGATGGAGAGATTCTTCCAAAAAGGGTGAGTTGTGGATGGAGGTTATTCATTGACTATAAGAAGATAAACTCATTCACCAAGAACGACCATTTCCCCTTACCATTCATTGACCAAGTCCTTAAAAGAGTGGCAGGTCATGCCTTATATGTTTCTTAGATGGGTACTCAGGGTATAATCATATTGAGGTATCCATAGAGGATCAAGGTAAGACTACATTCACATGTCCATTTGGCAAATTTTCCTTCAAATAAATGCCCTTTGGTTTATGCAATGCTCTTGGAACCTTCCATCGGTGCATGACGGGAATCTTCTCAGACAGGGTAGGGGATTTTGTAGAGGACTTCATGGATGACTTCTCTGTGTTTGGGGATACATTTGAGGGATGTCTGAAGAATGTTGACAGAGTCTTGTCAGTATGTGAAGAAAACAATATAGTCCTAAACTGGGAAAAATTCCATTTCATGGTTAAAGAGGGACTAGTTCTAGGACATCTGGTCTCTGGTAGGGGATTGAAGATGATAAAGCCAAGGTTGACATCATTTGTCACCTTCCATTACCCAAAACTATCAAGGAAGGGAGGTCTTTCTTAGTAAATGCTGGTTTCTATAGGAGATTCATCACTGACTTTAGTTCAATCTCCCATCCCCTTTGTGCTCTACTAGTAAAGGATGCTCATTTTGTTTAGACAGAATGTTGTGAGGGTTCATTATCAACCCTCAAATCCTCTCTTATCTCTCCCCCATCATGAAATCTCTAAATTGTAACCTTCCTTTCGAACTAATGTGTGATGCCAGTGAATTTTTAGTAGGAGTTGTGTTAGTACAACGTTGTGATAAAAATACTTATATCATTGCTTATGCAAGAAAATCCTTAAATGATTCCCAAATCAACTACACCACTACTGAAAACGAGTTACTTGCTTTTGTGTTTTCTTTAGAGAAGTTTAGGTCCTACCTATTAGGATCCCCCATCACTATGTTCACTGAGCATTCTGCACTAAAATACTTCTTCCAAAAACCATGCTAAGGTTAGACTGATTATGAGGGTCCTTCTCTTACAAGAATTTGACCTCACAATCAAGGACAAAAATGGTGTTGAAAATTTTTTAGCTGATCACCTCTCTAGGATGGAATTCAAAGACAACTCAAATCACCTTTCTGTGTCTGATTCATTTCCTGATAAACACCTATACTCATTGAGTGACTGCCCTTGGTATGCTGACATAGCCAACTTCATAGTTATCGGTGTAATTCCAAAATTCATAGGGACTGAAGCTCGAAGGAAATTCCATTATGATGTTAGGCACTATGTGTTTGATGATCCACACCTCTATATGTTCTACCCTGACCATGTCATTAGGAGGTGTGTCCCAGAATCTGAACAAGAGTCAATCCTTAAATTCTGTCATAGTGAGGCATGTGGAGGTCACATTTCCTCTAAAAAAACTTCTGCTAAGGTTCTTTAGTGTGGTCTCTTCTGGCCCAACATCTCAAGGGACTCTTACACATTTTTTCAAATTTTTCCTAGGTGTCTACAAGTAGGGTTCATCACAAAAATGAATCAAATTCCACTCACTCCCATCTTAGTGGCTGAAATATTTGACTGTTGGTGAATTGATTTCATGGGTCCCTTCCCAAAATCTAGGAGAAAACTCTACATTCATTTAGCTATTTATTATGTCTCAAAATGGGTTGAAGACATTCCCACTAAGTCCAATGATCATCAAGTTGTGATTCGATTTCTGAAAAAGAACACATTTTCTCGATTTGGAATTCCTAGGGCTATAATCAGTGATCGAGGAACCCACTTCTGAAACCGCCCATTCTCTTCACTCATGTCTAAGTATGGTATTTCTCATAAAGTTTCCATTGCATAACATACTCAATCAAATGGTCATGCTGAGTTAGCGAATAGAGAGATTAGGAAAATTCATGAAATAACTATCAACCCCTCTATGAATGATTGGTATGAGAATCTCTTAGATTCTCTTTGTGCCTATCGAACCGCATATAAAACCATTTTAGGAATGTCCCCATATACATTGGTTTATGGAAAAGCATGCCATTTTCCTGTTGAAATTGAGAATAAGACATTTTGGGAAAACAAAAAAAATGATTTTTGACATTTCTTTAGCTGAAGAAAATGGGAAATTAGATCTTAATGAACTTGAGGAAATTAAGAAGGAGGCTTATGAAAATTCAAGGATAAATAAATCTAGAGTTCAAGCCTACCAATCTATAAATATCAAAGTAAAAAATTTTGAACTAGGAAAATTTGTGCTCTTGTATAGTTAAAAACTTCATTTACACCCGGGATAGTTGAGGTCCAGATGGTCAGGCCCATACATAGTGCATAAGGTGTACCCCCATGGGGCTGTAGAAATTCAATATCCCACCAATGGTCAAACCTTTAAATTTAATTTCCATATAATCAAACCATTCATTGAACCATTTCAAAAATAGAAAGTTATTGAAGACTTGTGTGAACCAACCTTAGACAAAGAAAATACTTAAACAATTAGGTGTCTATGTCGGGCTAACGACGTTAAACAAAGCGGTGCATGGAAGGCAACCCATGGTTTTGATGTTTCATGTCATTTTTTTGTTTTAAACAACTTTATATTTTAAATAGGAATAATTAATCTTTTTTTTGATATTTAAAAATAATAAAAAAATATATTTTTGACATGTTCTTCTATTATGATTATGGATGGGTATGAATGGGGAGCACCATATTCATCCTTGTCACGTGGTGTGATCCTTGAGTAATGACTTACCCAAAAATTTAAAAAGAATACAATTTATCATCAGTTTATTTTATTTTAATGTTTATGTAGTTTAAAAAAATATAATAATAATTAAGAAAGGGGACACATCGTAGGTCGTGGGGAAAACCCCATCACAACGGGCAAATCCGCGGGGACACGAACCCGGGACCGAAGAGAGATAGGGCCACGCGCTTACCACTGACCTATGGATTTTTGTAATTCCTCATTCTATAATTTTTATATATATATTTATATTTTACTTTATTTATTATATAAATATATATATATTGTTTTTTTTATTGTTTTGTTTTCCTTTTCCTACTGGGGAACTCTGAATGTGACATCGATGTCAAAGGATTAAATGGGAGCAGCAAGAATTTCATCTTCACCCCCCATGTGACTTTATTCCATGATCCTCATTTTCAATTTCCTTTTTGAAATTTCATTCTCTACCTCTACCCCCTTCTAAATTTTCTTTTCTTTAAACACTAGGGACAATGTTATTTTATGTTGGGGGGCGAAGATAAAATAAAAAATTCTTTTGTGTAAAAAAAATGAATGATTTGAAAAAAATCTGTGTAAATTGAAGGAAAAAATTCCATTAACTTTGTACATGGTAATACACATTGCACATTTTGAAACTGAATATCAAATAATTTAGCATGCCCTGATTTATATTTTAATCCTTTTATAATTTCATGAGTATAGATTTTGGATAGTGTGGCTATCCAATGTGATATTTCATCATTTATATTTCCATCCAAAAAAAAATCACAATGCGCGTCTTTGGAAAGTGGGGTATTAGTTTGAGTTCATGGGGTCCCCCAAATAAATAGCTTTGGTTTTATGATAATTATAGTTTTAATATGAGTATTCAATAAAAAATAAATAAATTTGGTGCGTAGAGCAATAAAATGATCTAATGCATGGCGTTCGACACTTGGGGATCGTGACTCCATAATTGTCTGGCCTAGAGTTAGTAATTTAATCTCAGTTTTTGGTAATTTGAATTTGTTTTTGACTGAGTTAACTCAATATGATGCCCATGTATGTGGGATTCACTGGTTCCCGAAGGTCTTTGAGCCTGGGAGTCATCGGCAAAGTCTCACTACAGGGGTTGACGCTTTTGAGTGAAACTTCGATTACCATGGAAAAATTGCAAAACAAAACAATAAAAAAACAATAAAAAAATTTGAATACTCATCATAATATTGAAATGTGATTCCACCTAGAACTTCCATCATTTCTCCCTTTAATAAATATGAACCCCCATGTCTATTGTGATGCACAACACATCCTCATACTTAATTGATATTGGATGAAATATGGCAATGAATGTGAACAATTGAATGGGATTGGGTTTGGGATCTGCAGATGAAACTATCTTGTGTTAAAATATTTTGTTGGGTATCATGATTGTTTGGTATAAGGGTTTCTAGTGATCATTGTGTATTAAAATGTTTTTGGAAAAGGGAATTCAAATTTCATATTGTCGAGGTATATTTTTCTCCGTACTAGAAAAACTCAAGTTGGGGGTGTGATTAACCACTAAATGAGGCTAATATTCATTGTTAATATATATAATATTAATTTTCCTTATTATTCATAAAAACCATTTTAGTGCATTTTACACTTTGAACATCATTTCACATTATTATTATAATACCTTCTTAAAATGCACAAATATGTGGTACATTTTTTAACATCATTTGAAGTACCCAATGATTCGTCTGATTTTAAGGAATATAATTATACATATTTTAATTTTATATTTTTTTAAATTGATCTACACTTCAATATGAACATTTTTTATTCAGGGATCAATGGAGAAATAATGGATTAAGGTGGGGATATTTTGTGATGAATGGAAACAATTCCGGAGAAGTCATATTGGACACCATCTCACTGGTGAGAATGTGGGGACCAACATACAATCCCAATGAATACCAAATAACTTTATATGCTAGAATACATGTATATTAACAAATCAGTCTTCAATATCCAAGGCTAATTCGGTCTCCATGGTGTCCATTTTGGCGGTCCATGTTAGAGATATTATTCTGGGCCAGATTCTGCGGACCAGAAAAACAGTCCACTAATCTAGTCATATCTCAGAATCCACAACTCCAAATGGGCCGAAATTTCACCAGTAGGTAGAAGGAATTTGGATCTCCATTGTATTACTCTATGGACTACTCTGATTCTACAATCTTAATAGACTTACAAGCACGTATGTTCGGTGGAATCAAGCTGGCTCCCACCTCGGGTCAAGGGTGGAAAAGTCACATCTCCCTTACTTTTCACCACCCTATGCCTACCATACTAAAGTGTGATCTTTTTCACTGTTGGAGGATCGACCCAAGGATCCCAAAATTCCTCTTTAAGGTAGTGTTGGGGAAGGAGTTTATCATCATGGATGCTTTGTTCAATTGTAATGTTATGCTGCGATTTTGTTGTCTCAAGTATGTCTTTCACTTGTAAGTTGTTCATTTCACTTTAGTTTCTTAATAAACGATCATCTTCTACACTTATTCTGTTTTTATTAATATCAATTTGATACCGTTCATTCATGGTGTGAATTTATTCACACCAAACCTTGTGAAATTATTACACAACGGTGGAGTGATCGTTATTTCATTGTTTCTTTTTACTTCTCTATTTCCTCCCTCATGAGCATACCTTCCACTTCGATTAAAACCATAGCATCAATGGAGGGATAACCCACTTATGAGATGATCCAAGGTATTAACAAGGGGATAGATTGGATTTTATTTATCACCCCATTAATGTATAATCACTTATTTAATTGATATTTTTATTTTATGATTTTTAAACTCCATCGTCCTTGTTGAATTTAAGGCCACACACTTCATGTGCTAATACGAATCTTTACCTTGACGTGCAAAAAAATTTGATCATTCAAGTGTATAGGTGACTAGTATTAAAGTTTGTATGCATTAAACCAGTAAATAATGATGTTGTTTTATCTTCTTAAATTAACCCATAACAAATTTAAGAAATTGAATTCATTGAAAAGGAAATACATCCAATCAACCCCTTATAATAACCTAGGATCAACCCTTCTCATAATTTTAATTCAATTAAGGCATTTAGTGCTAAAAATAAATCCATCTAAAATCAACCCAAATATGGCCACTTAATAGCTAGAAATATTCCATTGAATGGACATGCCCATAGGTTAGTTCTTTGGTCAATGAGGATTCGACAACCCAAGCTAAACTACATGGACCGTTCTACTTTCATCTCTTGGGTAAATTTGAGCATGAATCATAGCTCTTTATAATTAACCACCCTAAAATTAGTTAACAGGTTAATCAATAGACACTTCCTCTTAATAGTTCATTCACTATGATCTCAAGAAACTTGAATCTTATTAATTATTGTGTATTCAATGATATTTCATTTACATGATTCATAGTTAATCTCAAAGTAAAACTACTATAGGTAATCCACCTAAAACATTTTCCGAAATATTGGGTCCTACTAATTGAATATATAAAAATGGAACTTGTGGTCTATGTTTGAAAAATACCTCATACTAAAAACATAGTTTTTCCATCAATTTGAATCATGGAAAATCATTTCGTAATCTATGTAATGGGTGGTATATTTCTGCTCATGGTTTTAGAGATTATGTGCCCCATAATTTTCTACGAGTTACACCTCTATCAATACTTCTCCAAAATAAATTCATGGTGAATCAAAATAGATGGTGTAACTAATACATGTACAATAAATTATCACCACTATAGCTACATTTAACCTCATATTCATCTTAATAAATACCTATTTTCTTTGTAAGACCACTATAACATCACTCCATTCTTCTTCAATGTAGTAATGTGTGATGGTAATGAAAATAATCCTAGAAAAACATTATTAATATTATTATACATCCATAACGATCCTGATCTACAACATGTTTTTAGGACATTTCCAAGACATAAGTACATATAATTTATTTGGTTCCATTAATATTCCAATTTCAGACACAACGTTCCCCATAAATTTCACCTCATGATTCCTAAATTTACACTTCAAAATCTTATCATGATGAATATTATCTCAATGTGTACTTAGGTTTATCTTGAGGTTCCGATAATTATTCTATGGGGGATATTATTAGATGGGTATTCAATTAATGAACACCACAATTAATGAGTTCATATATTGGTGTAAGAACATGATTATCAATCCTGTGTTCACTTTTGGTACATTCTTCAAAAAAATTCCATCACCATGTACACATGAATCCCATTCCTTATTTAAACTCTATCATTGGTATGTACTCCTCTCTATCCCATAGATAGTGATAGGTAGATTAAGTATCGATCTTTTAGAACCAATACAATCCATATAACTGATCAAAAATATCACAAATCCTTGGAAAATTATATATATTTTCACCATCACCAGGTTCAGTTTCAAATAATATTTGAAATTTAAATGTATACCATTCATCTTATTTGTGAATAAGATAGGTAAAATCCATGGTGAAATAATCATTTGGAAAAATCAATTTTTCTATTAGTCCATGTGATTCACATTTAACTCATTTAACTCAGCCAAATCCACACCATAAGGTTTATCAAAGTAGATATTCACCCAACATGAGCCCTATGTCATATATAACTCCTATATCTTGGATAATTCCTATGATTTAATTCATAAGTATGTCATAATAATGGTCACTGTATAAGGGAAAATATGAATGGGTAACACTAATATCCCTTTTGGAAGAAAGCCCACAATCCTCACCAAGATCATCCTGACCAGACACGTGTTTAGAACAAACCTTCAAACTCCTAGTTTCCATTTTCTGTTCATGATGTATCCATCAAAATTTGGGGAAGAATGATATACCCATCTCTAATAGAGATTTTATAATATTTAAAGATTGTCAAAAAATTCAATGAAATGAATAACGTCAATGCACATCAACTATATAATTAGAAATTTCAATATATCTACATAATAATAAACATCAATAGAGAACTATCGGAATCACTATACATTGTCCACTTTCATTCCCAATGATTTATCAATGGAATGTAATTATGAAGACAACATTACTAGAAAGTCATTTCCAACAACAACTAGTTTGATATAAAGGATTGAGAAGCACCAATTTCAAAAATGATAGTAGATTAAGTATATGTGATAAAAAACCATGAAAAGTAGATTTTACCTAAGAACCATCAGATAGAGTTGGATCAACTACATAAACATAACCTACCTAAACTCTATGACACAATTGTAGAGATTCATGTCAAATCGGAGTCATAATACGAGTCCACTATGGAGGAATAAATCTTAATCTATGTTTCGAATATATCATATATCCATCTCACATAGGAACATAAAAGTACAAGTGAATAATTACTAGAAATAACAATTATCACACACAAGTGACACTTTATCTGATGTGTTGGGCCTGAATTTTGATAAATAATAACATTCTCACAGTTGAAGAAATGTAGACATCCTTCTTTAAAAAATGGTGCTAATGATCCCTTGCAATTCACTAGTTTTTTAGAATGACTATGGTGTGTGACTTAAACCTACATATTCTATCTTTAGGACGTATTAGTGGATGATATTCTTAATATATGGAGAATACACATATCTCAATCGTCTTACAGTCCCCTCATGATCAACAAAAAAATTTCAAGAACCCCTTTGGATTATTCCTCATATTAGGACATCATTATCAGACTCCTTCAAAGCTACATGAACCCCAGATCACATTATGAATTTAGAATACTCAGATTGAACTATTCAAATATAAGTTACTTGACGGTTTTCCTTGTCAGTCCTCCATATCTTTCTAATTGGTTCACTAAACTCCACCACTGGGTATAGTGTCTATATTGCATGATTTTCTCCATCTTCACCTATATGTTATCTGGTGTATCGTTGAGGTTAATGATACCCTTGATGATTTATATCAAGTCCATATATACTTTAGGTCATCTAGACCCTTGAAATGCTGGAGGAACATAGATCTAGAAGTACCTAGAGAATTGGACAATGCGTAGTGATTCCCTTCACGCAAGGAAAGAACTAGAGAAAGACACCCAGATAGAGTGGGAATACTATCTAGGATTGTAATGTCAGTACGAGAGTATACATTGTATAAAGACTCCATTAGTGCTTACCCATAACCCATGTTACGACCCTATAAGCACTAACTAAAGTTATCGATACCTGAATTTTAGTTATAATCATATACATATTAAAACAAAAACAAAAAAACATTCCCCAATGAAATAATTAATTCTAGTAAAGATATATCACAATACTATGGAACAAAAATATATATCACACAATTAGTGAATAAAATTGTATCCTGAATAGAAAACATAATCATAGAATTAATTTCAGAATAAGAATGAAAGAATATATATATATATACATATGTCTTGTGATCTTATGAGCCTAATCATAATGCTTTAATTCACCCAAATTGTCATAAAAATATTCACAGTAATATCATCAATTGTAATATTGAGGTCTATAAAACATGATATTTCTAATAACAGGACAACTATCTTACCCCTGTCCCAAAAAAATCTACTTTTTACCTTGTCAAAGGTTTTTCTAAAAATAAAAAGGAGAATATATGTACCGATAACAATATGTAATGTCCCGAACCAAAATGCCTGGCCCTAGTGGGAGAGTGACATGAAATACTTGGATCCTATACACATGGAAGAAACAACTAAATATTAGAGAGGGTCTAATTTTGTTAGCGGGAATAGAATACCCAATGTATCGTGTCCATGAAATAACAATAATATATGGAATTATAATAATATATAATAAATAGATTAAAAATTAACAAAAAAATATACATGGCATATCATTCATACAAATAATTAAACATAGCTTCCAATAAGGAAAGGAAAACCAGAGTATATAGAGTGAAATAAAAAAACAAATTAAAATATGTTATCCTATGAAATACGTCCTTTACTACTCCCAACTCAATGATCCTCTACTCCACTGTCTACCACACACCCAATACGCTTGTTTGAATACCTAAACATATTTTTTGCCCACAAATCAAAATTATAGTACATTGTGTGTGAAATAAAACCTAGTAGTACACCACTAATGTATCCATAAAAATTGAACATGTATGATAGGTGAATTATATGATAATAAAAAATTACATATATTGGATTAAAAACATACAATCACATACCATGAGGTGATGAATTAACAAAATTTCCCAAGCACTGATTGTACCTTCTTCATGTACAAGGAAAACATATGAACAAAATGTCAGAAATGATCAAAAACTATCCAAATGGATATTGACATGTCACTAAATGTCCAAAAGAAATCAATATCTGATTATGTACAATTTGTTAACTAGTGATAATAATCTAAATGTTCTTTAGGCTTCATATTTCATCATGTCTACAAAATATAAGCATATCATTGAGTTCACATCATGTCATAAGGATACCATCCTCATATGTCTGGTATTAATCGACCATCATCATCATTACTATTCAAGATAACTCCCCATATAAAGGGTAACCATATGATGATGATCCAATTTTTAAAAAAACCAAGAACAATTCCTCCCAAGGCAAGTTATAAACTTAACAAGATAAATAATACAAGCGAGGTATAACATGTCATCACGAAAAATATATTGAAAACAACAAAACATGTAATCATAATCAAGATATATATATATATATATACGATTCATGAAAATTCATGGAATCAAACATCATAAAAAATTCACATTGGCTACACACACATTAATGTGACGACAATATTTTATGTAAATAAGTAAAACAACATAATAATTACACCATTGGAATAAGTGCATACAAGATCCAAAAAAGGTATTGAACTAAGTACCCCATTTTTATTGATGTAGAACACTAGATTAAATATTGATCAAATATTGAACCTTTTCAGACACCATTAAAAATAAGAACATACAAAAAGAGTTCGTAACATGGTTATTGGTTAATTACAATGATTTTTTTAATGGACACTCATGAAAAATATAAAAAAACGTCGTTCATGAATCATATTCCTTAATCTTCACATCAACGAGAATATTTTAAATGTATATTAATGATGGAACACCAAAATCACTAAATTCCATCAATAATTGAAGAATTTATTTTCAATTTATTGTTGATTTTACAATAGGGCCTTGGGAAATGAAATCATTCCTTGATCAATAATAAATCCTTCAATGGAAAAGATATTCAAGTCGATAGTCAAGAAGAAGACCTCATTATGTTCCTTCAACAAATACACACCATGAAACACCACTATTCTTATAGAATTTATCTCTGGTCAAGATTAGTCGATGTTGAAACGTCAATGTAAAAACCAATCTACCATGTATTCATAAATGTATTACGATTCTATCATTGATCGACTATCAATATGAGTTCAAGGATAATGAAGCAACAACAATAACTCATTTAACACCCATTATTGAATGATTATTTCAGTTTGATTACGAATGAATATCAATAAGCTAGATGAAACCCCTTATCTATACTGAAGAGATGAATTAATCCCCATATCATAATAGGAAAAATAAATCCAACATATATATTTTATAATTTAATAATAAAGATGATTAAAATGTAATTGATCTAAGATGAAATTATCTGTCAAATACCACTACGCTGGACAATTCTTCACAATCTAGGTAAGATAGTTGAGATAAATTTATAATCATATAGGGATCTTTGAAAATAAAAACTCAAACAATGGGGATAGATTTGGGTGTTAACAATGGTGAAAAAATTGTGCAAAAAACAACGGGGTTAATTAATGGCACCCCAAGATTGGTTGCTCCGATCATCAAGTGGCACCCCATCTGCGGACTAGTGTGTTCCAATGTAGGCAACAAACCACCCCGAACCCAAAAAGTTGGTTGTGAGTTCTATGAGTGAGTTGATAGAAACATTCCATCTACCTCAAGGCCAATATCATTCTCAACACATCCTGCTTCAATTCCGAGAAAATGGAAAAATTTATAAACTCAAAACATGTCATACAATGAAATAAACTATGGAGGTTACAAGATAAACAAAAAATTATTTAATAATTCTTATATTAAAATATAAGTATTTCAGGGTTTGATTAAGATTTATGTTTTTTATAATAGAAATTGTCGAATATATTAGAATGAATTTAAAAATATTGGGTTGTTATGAAGAGTATTCTTATAAATATAGACGTGTAATAAAATAATCGTACCATTAGACATTTGATTAATAATTCAAAATAAAGTAACATTGGTGATGATATGATGTCAATATTAAACATTTTATTTATTAATTCAATGGTTCAGAAATATAAAAATTCTAAACTAACAATTCTTGAGTGGAGGATCAATTTTCTTCACTCTAAATAATTCTGGAAACTCATTTATGATTAGGTGACTGCATTGGATTTCCCTTGTGCTATTTTCCATGGATGTCTTTGATGAATATCATCATTATTAGTCATTGGATTAGGGAATTCATTTCGATAATTAAAATGTTTCCAAAATTTAAGACATTGAAGTGCTATTGGTACCTTTGAACAAGTTCCATTTCATTTAATCGTATCCACTATACTCTTTCTTTTACCCTAGAAATCGGTTTCTATCTTCCCTCATTTTTTACCCATAAAAAATGTCATTGTACATTTTCACTATTTTCCTCTGATCTTCTTCCCATATTTTTTACATGACAAAAATTGAACATTCTATCCTTACTTATCTTTTCCACCAAAACATCTTTTAGTATCTATCTCTCTTATTTGTTGTGTTTGGAAAATTCATCTCTCTTCATGTTGTTTATTATAATTAATTATAATTTTTTTGAAAAATGAACAGTATATTATATAATATTTAATAATGGTCTAAATCACCACTATATCCTTTCTCAAAACCTGTCTCTATGAATTTCAAAAAGCATCAAGAAATGACTTCATGATGATTTGCAAAACCATTGTGAATTTTTTAGTTTTGGGTTTCAAAATTTTGAATTTTTTGAAATTTTGTAAATATATTAGTAACATTGGTTTATTTTTTTTATTATTTATTACATAGTATTGTCTATTATTTATTATTTATGCTACTATTGACCCACATGCAATGCTAAAATTCGCAAATATATGTATTGGGTCAGATTGGAAGTCATTAGCTTTTTGTTATTTTGCAAAAATAATACCACTCCATTAAACTCATCATGTGGAAAATAAATAGGATTTAAAACACTTATATATAATTATAAAAAGATATAATTATGGATACATATTTAAATATAATAATAAATAGAAAAAAATAATACAAGTAAAATAAATACGAAAAAAATAATAATAAAATAATAATTAATAAATAACAAACATATTATTAAAAAATAATAAATAAGATATATGATATAAGAAACAAGATATATGAAATTATAAAAAATAAATATGAAAAAAGAATGAAACGTGGAAAGAAATAATATGATAATAAATAATAATTAATAATTAATAATTAACAAGTAGAAAATAAATAGTAATGAAAGAGAAAATAAAAATTAACGAAGATTATGTAAAATAAAATTAATTAAAGAAAAAATATTAAAGAAAAAATAAATAAAAAATAAATAAAATATAAATAAATAAGAAAATATAAAATATTAAATAAAAAATCAGAAATTATTCAATATATATATATAATAAATTATAAAATTAAAGACAAGTAATATTACCTAATTAATGATTATATTAAAAGTTTTCAATAAATAATAAATAATAATTTTTAAATAAATATAGAAAAATAGAATAAAAAAAAAATAATAACAAATTAATATATAAAAAAATAATAAATTAATAAATAATAATAAATTAATAATAAATAATAAATATATATAATAATTATGTAGTGAAATAAAAATAAATAAATATACCATACATAATTAGTGAATAAATTATAAATAAATAGATTAAAATAAATATAATTATTATCTAAATATTAAATTCATAAATAATTAATAAATTGTTGCATATTAAGAATAAATAAATGAAATATTAATTGATTATAATTAATAATTAATAACATGTAATAATATATAATATATAATAATTAGTAATTAATTAAATAATTAATAAATAAAAAATTATTAAATAAAAAATTTAATACTAATAATTAAGTATTAATAAATCACATTATAATAAATAACATATAAATTGATCATTAATTAACTATAAATATATAAATTAATATATGAATATATAAAAATGAAAAAATAAAAAAATAATGAACAAATATATGTTTATTTACATATAAATTTATATAAATATAGTTATATGTATCTTAAAAAAAGGAACACAAATAAATTTACATAAATGTATATAAATACAAGCATAAAGGTAATAACAAACACACACTAAACAATATAATACATATATATATATTAACCAACATTATATATATATACGTAACTGGATATAATATATATCAATATATAAACATAAAATGATATTTACAAATATATATTTATATAAACAGACATGTATTTTACATAAACATATATGAATTCCAATATAATAAAAAATTTATATTTATATAAAAATATCTGTGAACAAAAGTAAATATATATATATATTGGTATAAAATATAAAAATACATAAATATAAATACATATAAATATTTATATGAGAATATAACGATGAAAGAAATATTAATAGATACATATAAAAATATATACATAGATGAAATTTTATATAATTTAAAATAAACATTGATAAACACATTTAAATAAAAAATAATTATATTAAAAATGTATAGAAATAAACACACCAACATAGATATATATATATATTAGATAATAAATCACCAAACGTGGGAATACAAAAACAATTGAAACACCGTAAAATTAACAGAAATTCAAATCCATGGAAAAAATCAAAAATATCCCAACAAACGTATGCAAGTGACCTTAAACATATTTGAAATCACATTATATTTTCACAAATAATTGTGTCTACAAAATCATAGTTTTGAAGGTCTTCTATGTATTTTTTACCTCAAAAAATAAATTCCAAGGATCATCATGAGTAAGTGGTGTAAATATTTTTACAATCTTTTATTAGACATCTCACAGATCCCAAATAGAGACCCGAATAAAATGTTATGGTCATTGGATGTTGATGTTCTATTTTTAACAACACAAAACTCAATAATTGATTTTAATAAAATAATTATTTAAAAATTGTTATGTAAAGTGAATTTATTTCATGTTATAAGATTATAATTAATTGATTATGGAGATAAAATGAATGCCTAGATCAACTGTTTTGAACATTTAATACTAATTTCAAATTTCAAATTTATCCTAGTAATAACTTATGTTATAAATAATTACTAAATAAAAATTATAATTCATTTTTATTTTACATATAAAAAATAACAAAAATATTAAATAATAAATAATAAATAATTATGAATTATGAATAAAAATAATTACAAATTAATAATAGTTAACTATTTAATTTTTAATTTTTTCTATTAATTTCTGAGTTTTTTTACAATAATGAATGGAAATAATGATTTTTTATAACCATTGATAATTATTGTTTTCAAAATACGATATGTGGCTATTTTTAAAAATAAATTGATAAAAAAATTAAAATTTTTTAAAAATTATATAATCTATAAAACTTATTTTGCTGTGGTTTTTTAAAACCCACCATGATATAACCTTTTACCTATGGTTGCATAGGGTTTCTCACGTGTTATCTCAATCTATTTGGTTACATATTTTGACAATGTGTAAAATATCTGTAACATCCACGAAAAACATGGTTCATTTGGAATTCCACCATTCCTAAAACAAAAAATTGGTTAACTTGAGTGATGGAAAAATTATAATTGATTAATCATAAATTATCTCATGAAAACTCATCTATGAAACATATTAATCATTAAAGCCATCACATTATCATTTAGTTGAATTGATGTAACTTTTTCTTCTGTCTATGTATCTTTGGGTTGGGTTCCCACATCCTCCTTAAACTAATTTCTTAACATAATAGATAATTGATAACTTATTTTAAAGATAATGTGATTAACTAACGCATATCTTCAAAGAGTTTCTTACAATGTGTCCAGTCTAACACCCACACATCATGAACCAAGTGAAGATCAAGTTGATACTCTACCCACCATTATAAGATTATTTCCCATAGCTACATTTTTTCAACAGTTCTATCCAATTTCTAGTATCTTGACATGACTGTAATTTATTGGAGAACACAAAATCAATCATCACCCAAATTATATGATATGACAGTGTACATAAATAGAGTATCAATATTTTCACTTCTATTATCTCATCCCAACTATAAAAATAACAAAATTAATCCATTTAAAAAATTATGCCCTGGTTTGATACTAATAGGGGACACCTGATAAAAACAATCACATTTATTCTATTATTTTAAATGAATATTAATTCAATCATAGAAAAGTATCTCAATCCCATGAAACAATTGTTTAGTGTCTTGGTATATTTGTTATATAACAAAAATATTATTTGAAACATGAAAACAATCCTCCATAATTATTCCACAATAGTCCACCTTCTAGTAATCCCATATATAATCCTCATCTTCACAACCTGTGGAATGAAAACATTTGAAATTGGTTGTCTTAAAAGATTATAATGGTTAAACATAAATAATATTAATGATAATAAATGGTGTGAATAATATAATTATATTGTAATGAGGGTAAATTCACGGTCCACAAATTAAACCAATAAAAATCATACCAAAATTAATATGGACAATAAAAAAACATAAAATCAAAAGGATATAAGCATGGAATAAGTCTTGATTCCTTATATAAAAAATATATTTCAAATCATATGAATGAAATAAAATCAGAATAATTTGATTAAATACCATTATTAACACAACATAACCTTGATTATGCATGCATTCATTATGGTGAGCATAATAAATCTGCAATTTGACCCACTTGTGGTATCATGAGAATAAATTAAACACAACTACTCCCACATATAGACTCTTGAGAATATATTAAAAAATTAAAAAACACATAAAAAATAAATATATTATGACATATCCTATATTACCGAATTAATTGGAGAATAATATAGGTCCCAATCAACATTTAATGAAAACCAAACATATGTGACCCTTATGGTCATAAAAGGTCAATTATCTGTTATCGCATAATTTACACAAGTTAAAGATATGGATATCATAAAAATTGAAGTATAATATTTCATAATACATAAATAAAAATATGGGGGTGATAACATAATAAAATAACCCTTATTTCAATATATGTAACATCGAATGATATATACATATATAATTTTTTTTCAAGAGTATTAATAATTACATAGGGAAATAAGAAAAAATAATCATTATTTTTTTTATGCTTTTTTTGATTTTTTTAAAAATTTTGGAATTATATTTATATCTATAATTAAGAAAATGAGGAGTGTTTTTTTACTTGGAGATGTAATAATGGAGTCATGAAAATATGTTAGTATGTAAGTCATTTAAAATGAATATTTCAATTTCATTTTTTAAAAAATTCAATGTTTATGGAAAATGAAAAGGCTGAATATGATAAAATAGGATTCATTTAAAAATTATATTCAATATAATTTGAAGATATATTAAAATATCATTAATGTAGATATAATAATAAATAAATAATTTGAACATATTTCTTCCAAAAATTGATTTTCATTTAATAAATATCTCGAATAAAAAATTAAATTGGACGGAAACCTTATGGATTTGGTAAAACATAAACTAAAATCCCATAAATGATAAATCATAGAACTGATATATAATAAATTATATTTTCATTAAAAATGATAAAAATATAACCATGTTTAGTATATACACAACCCAAAAAAGAACAAGTTTTGGATATGTCATAAGTCTCAAAGAACAAAGAATGAGATATGAAACCCCTGATAATATTTAAAATATTACATTAAAAATACCATGAGAGATATAATGTCAAATTTAATAATTAATATATTGATATAAAATTCAGAAGGGTAGTAAGTTCTTCGTACCAAATAAGACATGTTTGATAACAAAAACCATTCTCAATGAATATTAATTTGAGATTATAAAACCAATATCTTATATTCCTACTTATTCGGTGACTATATAAGATCATGTATACAAAAATTAAATATCATAATAAAAAATCTTGAAACTATTACTCATATATCATTCCCTTTAAAATTTTCATTATTACAAATTTTTTAGATATAAATTAGTCAGTTATTGTTTATTTTCATCATCAATGTCAGTAATTTTTTATTTCTCATAAAAGTTTCACAATGGTGATATTGATTATTTTTTATAGATTCATTGTTCATTATTATGAGGTCATTGAAGCTACGATAATATAATTTTCATGATGATCAATATCGTTCTCAGTTATCAATACGTATTTTTTTTATTATTAATGATGATGATGTTTGTGAGGATCTTTTCTCGGTAATATTACTAGACAAAATGGTGGAAAATTGATAATAACTAAAATATTAATGTAAATGACAAAAAGGTGACAAATTAATTATTTACACATTATTATAAAATATAACTATTAATTATAAACCGATCCAAGATAAACATGACATAAATAATACAAAAATATTCGGCTTGAAATAATAAAACCCACAATGAGTCCCACAACCCAATGACTGAAATTTATAGTGTATTGGACATTACCTACACAAGAATATAAATTTTAAACACTAGAAATACTTCCTTTGCAATCATACCTAGATAGAAAATTTTTTATATTTATTACATGATATAGTCATATTCATAGCATATAGAATGGATACATAATAAAGTGGTGAGATCATATTCCCTCCAAGGGAAAACAAGTCATAAAGTGTCTGATCATAGACATAAAGAAAAAATTGAGGAGGTCCAAAAGGTTTTAATAAAAATATCTGAACACCATAGATGGAGATTATGAAATACTTTAGAGTAATAGTACACCATAAAAATTACTTATAGTATAGATAAAATATATGATTTGTCCCAAAATAGATATATAATATTTAATAACTTGTGAGAGTAACATAAATGTATGTAATACATTAAAATAATTCATAATGATGATACCATAATATTTTCTAGAAATAATATGCTTTATAAAACATAGGTATAACTTCATAAAAACCATGGAGATATGGAATAATAATAACCATAGTAAAACCTTTGTGAGAAAACCCATTATTCTCACACATATCTAAAAAACTCATTATATCCAATCCTAAATATATGAGAAAACCTATCTTGTTAAACCATTCATAAACAATATATTTATGTAAACACCTAAGTATCTCATGCGATATAATATTTAGCCAATTAATTGGATGAGGATATAAAACATCACTCAACATAATCTTTATGTACGTGTTCCACAAAAAATCAAACATACTCATCTCTAAAAGACTGAATTGAAAAATAACAGATTACTTTATCATCCAAATGAAAGAAAATTACTTTTCATTATGAAAGCATGTAATTAATTTGTGTTTCATAAATTATCCAAATTGTATTAAATAACATCATTAATTAAATCATTTGAAAAAAACATAATCACCCAAAATAATCACATAAAAAAAGAAAATATTAGTTGAAAAAGAATCATAACTACATTAGAGATATATAATTTGAAGATAGTGAAAACTAAACCAAAAAATTATCTTTAAGAAAAATGTTTTTATTAATAATTATAAAAGTCATAGTTATAATTCATGTTTATAAAAAATTATTCTATTTTAAAAAATGTTTAGATAAAATCATTTATTGAAATGGATTAAGCTAAAAAGACATTTCCCTATAAATAAAGTAGGTATATCATTAATATTAGGATGCCTTTTCAAAAAAATCAAAAACAACTTCTATGAATCGGTGATAGGATTTCTTGTTACCATGTCCCTTACCTTCACCCTTTATTTCCATGTATGTTATTTACCCTCAAAAGCAATAATGATATACAAATTCATGTATTTTATTTTAATATTTTTTCATCATTGGGTGTTTATAATATTTTTTATTTTGAACATGGTTAATAAATTTAGTTATAGTATTAGTTATTCTCTAAAATTTCATCATTTATAAAGAATTAATGTAAGATACCAATTTTTCATAGCAGTACATAACCAATACATTTTAGTTCAAAAATCCAATTTTTAAAAAATACAAATAAGTTACTAAGGATCCATGATAATTAGGCCATCATTTTAGGACTATAGGATTGGTTTTTAATGAAGAAAACTAACGCGCACAATTAGTTCGTGGTTAAGAGTAAAAATGTAATTGAACAATGATGCTCCAAAATTTATGGAGAACAATATGTCTAAATGTGTCATGTAGGACTGAAATCTATGAATAACATACACTTTATGGTAGGTATGAGTCACACAGTTTTTGTGTGGTTTACATAATTATGATTTGAACCATATGAGGGGGATGTTGATTTTATAAAATGATAATTTGTGAGATTCAATAAATTTTTCAAATTATGATCCTACATGTGCCCGAGAGGACTCTATAATGATAGTGGGTGTGCACTGTTGGGGCTTAGTTGGTGCATGGATTGACTATCTGTGAAGAAAGAGCATGCTCCACACAATTTTTTTTGGAATTATGTTTTCCCTAGTATCATTCTAAATTAATACAATCTATTATTATGCTTAATTCCACACACAATAATGGAGCTAAACTTTCTCCTTGGATCTCCTTCTAGGACATGTGAGATCACCTCCATTCAGACTCAGAATCGAAATCCATCAACAATTTTTGATCACCCCCAATATGTATCTTATCCTATATAATTATTTTCGTAATTTTCATTAAATACTCTACCTCATCCTTATGTGAAACAATTTACCTAAAATATAGGTATTTCATCATGTTTTATTATTTTTCCCATTCTATCTAAAATCTAATTTTTATATCAGATGAGGATTCATATAAACCTATAATATTGGTACTCTTGTACTTTCTCATATGTGTATTGAAGACAATACATGCATTTTTATTCACATGGTTGAATTTCCCTACATCCCATCATAAATGATAAATAAATTAAATAATTTTCCTTTCCTGAAAATGCCCATTTTTTGAACTATTTTTTATCATTATTGGTTTTATTCATTGATTAGAACCACCCCTTATGGTGTGAGTCATATATTTAAGGATGGATAACCCTTTTTATAAGGCATGAACACTCCTTTAGTGAGTATATTAAATTTTATGACAACATTTCCTTTATCTTGTAACTAAAACCCTTAAAGTGTGTTTTGTGTGATTCCTTTAAATGTAATGGTATATTTGAATAAAATGAGATAAATAATGGGATAAACACAAACATGGTCTTTGAAAACTTTTATTATTCCATGACTGATCCCTGAGTTTTGATTCAGAATAACTCATATGGGATCGGCCGATATGTTTAATTTATTGAATTATTTTGAAATTTTATTATCTAATTGGTGATACCTTGATTCCTTATATGGAATACATTGTATGGGATCATAGTGATGATGATATTATATTATGTGAAGGAAAATACATGGGTTTCAATATGGAACATTGTGGATGGACTCACTATGATCATGAAATAATATAATAAACTTAGAGATATCTTGATTCTCTACATGGAATGAATCATATGGTACTAGGAAACTTATTTAATCAATGATTGGGTTTCCATGTTAGATAATACAGAAGAATTTGATCAATTTATGAAATAAATAAATACCATGGTCTACCCCTGTCTGTTTTGTCATAAATGTCATGAGACTTATCGATCCCTTATATGAATATCATTAGGGATGCCATAGTTATGTGCCTAGATTCCCAAACACATATTATATAATGATAAATTTTCAAATAACTTCCATGTTATGACAATGAAGGTAGAGTTGGATGAGAACACCATGGGAAAACAATCCATTGGTTTTAGATTATTTTACATGTTTTTTTTATTATCATACAGAACCAGAGTTCATATTATATTCAAGGGAAAGATAATATTAGACAGTGATGGTGGTGACCTGTTGGGTTTACTCCCACCTTGTTAAGGACAATGATTGGTACCTAGAAAAACATTATGGATAACAATAGAGATAAATCTAATCACCAAGATATGAACACATGAATTTTTGGATTGTGAATGATTATTGGATAAGAGGAGTGACCTACATCACATGATGCTATTTGAAGTTACATTTTTATATTTTTTTATATTTTTGTATAGTATGTGTTATGTATGACTATGTTATATTTCGAATACCCACTATATTTATATAGCACCATGATATAATCATTTGGTATATGAAAACATATATTGATTTTTCTTTCTATATATACATAACTGGATCAATTATACATAATTATATTATTTATTATTCTTTTCTATTCTTAGTGATTATAAATATTTATCAATGTGTATCACTATGAATAAGAGGGTTTAGTCTCCTCACCATACAACAATAGACCCTTGTTGTTAGTCGATAACCTCTAATATATGGGGACACACACTTGATATAACATCCCATGTAAGTAATGAATAATTTATATTTTTATCTATGTCTATTAATGAATTAGATTTTGTTTTAGAGGCTTAAAATGAAAATAAATCCAATCTTAAGCCTGGAATACACTAATATTTTTTAAAGGATTGTTTTACAACCTTTTGATGGGAAACGATTTTTAAAACTATCTTTTGACAATTTTATAAGCTATTTTTTTCAAAATAAACTTATTCTTTATGATTGGGACATCAAAATGTACATTGTGTGAATTTTTTGTATTTTTCTGACAATGTTCATTTTTTATGAATAGTGAAAAATACTGTATTTTACATCAAAACTACTTTTTAATCTACATCATTTATATGATTAGAATATATTTTGAATTTATTTTAAAGTTAAATTAGAAAATATTTTTACCATTTAATCCAATGGTGGTCATTAGTATTAATTTCACTTTGGAATTGGGCATAAACTAATGCCAAACTTTTCAAAGATATTGTTTCAAAAAAACCCGCTATTTATTTTGACAACGAGAATTATTTTTAAATCAATTATTGAAATTTTTGTGTTTGGAATTTGGTAAAATGGATTACATATTTGGAATCAGAAGGTCCAAATTATGTAATCAAGACTCTTTTGTTTTTGGAAATTATGAATAGTAATGACTGTAATTATCATTAATTATCTTGATTAATGAGCAATCAGGTAGTTAAGGATAATAAAATGATATAATATTAATACAAAAAGACCACAACATGTGTCTTAAGGATACTGCTTGTCTCATGGCCGACCATGGTATTCCTTGTGCCAAACTTGGGGGCCCCATGGAATCACTTTTGTGAGAAAGTGACTTTTTATCTTTTTATTTTTAAAGAATGTTAAGTGTGACAAAGAATGTATCATCTAAGTAAAATATTTTTACTTTTGTCTACATAAATTATCTTTTAGACTATAAATATTCATTAGAAATCTAAAAATATTTCCTACATCATGATATTTTTTTTATAATTTTTAGACATTAAATATCTTTAATTATTTATGACATCATGATGATGCAGCGATTACCTCATTAATAAAGGATTTAAATAAAATGAGATGATAATGTAAAATCTATTATCTAAACATGTCCAAAACCTATTGTATGGGTGTATTTCTGACACCTATCACCTTACCCTCGAATTATATCAACGTGGTACCTTTTGAATCCGAAAATCATTTTCAAATAAAGTAACATTTCTTTACTTTCCAAGAGTACCCCTCCTCTCCTCTTATAAAAGGCCCCCTACTCTACCTCCTTACCCACACTCCCAAAGCCTTTGTCTCGGCCAAACCCTTCCCATTTTGTCTCTACACATCCCTCTCTTACTCCTTGAAGCCTCACTTTGGGAATAAGTCTTCCCAAGGAAGCCTTTGAGCTCAAACCAAAGGGAGTTACCCGATTTTAAGGTAATATATTCACTTGAGTCCTTTTGTTTTATTTTGTTTCTCTAACCCCCTAAACTATTTTTATTCATTTCTTTTGTAACACCTCCAGTTTCTTAAATATAATAGGATGTTGTTATAAAAAGGATTCGAGCTACACATACACACACCTACATCTAATGGTTAAAGGACATACTATTTCCGTGGATGGTGAATTTATGCCTCCCGAAACGATGATTGTTCAACATTATTTTAACACCTTCAAAGGTGGCCATTAAAATGTCACTATATTTATATATGATATATAATATGTTAATTTTTTCCTTAAGCTTATGTATTTTTCATTTTGGGCATACCTTTATGGTTTCCATTATGGGTATACGCGATATCTTCATTAAAGAAGTGCAGACTACCGCCCCCTCAAAGTGATTTGATTCGTTAAATACCATATGTGGGATGTAAAAAGGAAGGAACTATGATATTATATATTATATTATACTGGAATTATAATATACCTTTATATCATTATGATTCCATTCTATAAAATACGAAATAGAAATGAAAGTAGCGTTCATGCGTACGTATGGCTTACCGTCTCCATGAACGGTGCATTTCATTTCATACCACTAAATGATTATGTAATATTATAAATGAATGCATGTACTGGATATATATGACTTATATTATATATAAATCATGAAAACCATTCTGGATATAAAGTATATATGAAAAACTTGTAATTATAAATGGTTTATTTTTGACTCAAGTACCAATGATCGTTAAAACGACCGTTGTTAACTTAAATAATTACATAGTGTTCATGAAATGGAAATAAGTGATATAAAAGGAATAATGAACTTGAAAAAGGTTCTTAAGCAAGTAGAAATTAACTCATGTTTATTATTCAGGACATTAAAGAATGATAGAGTCATGTTGGACCCGAGGTATGGGACTTTGTCTCAATCTCCTTTCATTGAGGCATATTTTGTTTTATACACAACCTTCTTTTATACGTTGTATAAACCCCTTTGACTTTTATGTTTATTCAAAAGGAATATTTTTTATACGAAGTGTTTACTAAATGACAAAATAGAATGTTTTTGTTGTATGTATGTGGCGACAACGACTTCTCCGCCGCCATGACCATTATTTGAGTTTCGGATTCCTCTACAAGCCCTACCTTTTTTTTAAAAGAAAAATAAATACCATGTTTTACTTTTCTTTTCTTTTGGTATTGAAAATGGTTTTCATAATGTTTTTATATCAATGTGTTGTATTTATACCTTGTGATTGAATGGTGGAAATGTTAATTTTCCTTTATGCATGTTTAATATGATACGATTATGTTGAGGTTCTTGGGCATTATTATGAAGATGGGTGGTTCCGTGATAAACTAAGGGCGGGTGAGCCCGATATAGCTCTCCATTGCATTGGGTAATGCGATGGAGTGAAACGTTAAGGTTTCTCCGGAGATATTTAGGGAATATACTGTGATAGGTATTCCAAACGTAACCAAGAGGGTTACTCCCTACGTAGGAATGTAATGAATGCCTCAAGTTACATTTATGTCCTATGATTTCTATAATTTATTCATGATTTGATGAGGTATGTTAAAGTGCTTATGTTTTATGGGTAATGTATGATTTCATTCTTATGTATATATGTACCCATGTTTCCTTTCCATATTTTTATATCCCTTACTGAGCTTTTTATGATCATTCCACGTTTTTTGAAATGTTTTTCACAGGTCAAAGGGAAAGGTACATGATAAGATGATAGTGTCAAGGAAGTGTCAAGAAAAATCCAAGTTTTATTTTAAATATATTTCCATTGATGGGAAAGTAGAATACTATCTTTATGTAACCACTTTGTTTATATGTGGAATGTAATGGATGTTTTATGATCTAATTCTATAAAACTCTAAACCCGAAAAGATCCTCAATGTGTAATCTTGTAATAACTCATGATTAAGTAAGGTTTATGGTTGGGGCCTTACAGTTGGTATCAGAGGTCAGTTTAGATAACATTAGGAGTTAGAATTATATTAAATGATTATAGAAATTTATTTTTTTATGGTCAAATTGAAGTGATATAGTATTTGAAGATTACCATGTTGCTTCATCTAAGACATGTTTGTTCAGAATGGTTTTCCGTAGAGGAAACAGGGAAGTAGTAGTAGGAAGGCATGCAAAGGGAAACAACCTTCCGAATCAGCATCCTAAGATGGTCGGAATTGGAACTGAACAGTTTGTTGCAGTAATGGTGCAGTTGACTCCAGCGATAAATGGTGGTGGTATCCATGCACGAGATCATCCAGATCAACCGCAGAGGAACATGTCAGTGGTTGAACATTTTATGAGGCAACATCCCCCATCATTCAGAGGATCATCTGACCCTGTGCTATCTGAAGGGTGGATTAATGCACTAGAGAAGATTTTCGATTTCATGGGGTGTTCGGACAATCAAATGGTTAGTCGTTCTATTTACCATTTGGAGGGTGAAGCAGATCAGTGGTGGTTGATGGTTAAAAATATCAGGGATGCTGATGAGATTGATGCTCTCGACTGGGATGAATTCAAAGATATGTTTCTTGAATAGTATTTTCCTAAGGCAGTTCGACTTAGGACGGAAACACAATTCTTGTAATTGAGGCAATAGGAAGACTCAGTGGTTACCTATGAAGAAAGGTTCACTCGATTGGCAAGGTGTGCTCCAAATTTTATTCGAGACCTTGATAGTAAAATCAATTGTTTTTACTCAGGATTAAAACTAAAATATCGAAGGGAATTAGCTTCTCGTGAGTTTAAAAGTTATGAAAAGCTTGTTCGATGTGCTGAGAAGGTGGAAATGGATTTTACCGATGATCAAGTGTTCTATATCAACCAGCAGAAGAAGAGACCAAGGTGGCAGGAGAAAGGGATTAATTCTTAAAAAAAGTCTGATGGTAAGAAATCTAAGTTTCCAGTTTGTGATAAATGTGGCAAAAGGCATGCTGGGGAATGTCTTCTGAATTCTGGAAAGTTCTACTGATGTGGTAAGATCAGACATAAGACTCGTGATTGCACTGAAAATGATCAAGGTGAAGGTAAGACCAAATTTGATTTACAGTTAGTGAAATGTTTTAAGTACAATCAGATGGGTCACTATGCAAATGAGTGTCCGACAAAGAGCTTGAGTGATGGGAAGCAGTTAGACTACAAGCAGAAAGGGGTGGTGAAATCCTTTGCAACTTCTTCAGCAGATGTCGGGCCATCAAATGAAGTTGTATTAGGTACATTGTTTGTTTTTTCAGATTATGCCAGTGTGTTGTTTGATTCGGGGTCCACACATTCATTCATATCGGAAACCATTTCTAGTAAAATGAGAATATCATCTCAAGAAATGACTCCTGAACTTTTGGTAAAAACACCTAGGGGAAATGTTGAGGCAAAAATAATTTATAATAATCTTCATATCCTTATCTGTTGAAACAACCTACTTGAAAACCTTATTGTTCTACCTCTAGTAGAGTTTGATGTAATCCTGGGTATGGATTGGATCTCTATTTACCATGCTAAGATTGACTGTAGAGCTAAAGAAGTTTCTTTTCAGAAAGACATTCAGTTTGTGTACAAGAATGAACCCTTACCCTTGATAACTTATCAAGAGGCCAAGAAACTTGTAAAAGATGGAAATGAATGTTACCTTTCACACATTGTTGAAAACAAGGGAACTGTTCAGATTAATGATCTGCTAGTGGTAAATGAGTATCCTATTCATTTTCCTGATGAGTTTCCCGGAATAATACCAGATCGGGAAGTTGAGATTACTGTTGACTTAGTTCCTGATGCTAAGCCAATTTCAAAACCCCCTTATCGAATGGCTCAAATTGAACTTTTAGAGTTGAAGGACCAATTGCACGATTTATTAGAGAAAGGTTTCATTCGACCTAGCACATCACCATGGGGTGATACTCTTTTATATTTTAAAAAGAAAGATGGTTCAATGAGACTTTGCATTGATTATAGATCCTTGAATAACATCACTGTTAAGAACAAATATTCTTTGCCTCATATCGAGGATTTGTTTGTTCAGCTCCAGGGAGCTCAGTATTTTTCAAAGATTGACTTGAGATCGGGGTACCATCAGCTGAAGGTAAAGGAAGTAGATGTTCCGAAGACCGTGTTCCGTACAAGATATGGCCATTATAAATTTCTAGTAATTCCTTTTGGGCTAACCAATGCTCCTGATGTATTCATGGATCTAATGAATAGAATTTTCCATGAGTTCTTGGATATGTTTGTGGTGGTTTTCATTGATGATATATTGGTGTTTTATAAAAAGTATATAGGAGCATGAAAGAAATTTAAGGGTTATCTTGCAAACCTTAAAATAAAAGAAATTGTATGTAAAATTCAGCATGTGTGAGTTTTGGTTGCAACAAATTTCTTTCCTTGGTCACATTGTTTCTAAAGATGGGATAACTGTTGATCCTGCAAAAACAAAAGTTGTTGAAGACTGGCCAAGACCCATAAATGTAACTGAGATTCTTAGCCTCCTTGGTTTGTCAGGCTATTACCGAAGGTTTGTTAGAAATTTTTCATGGTTATCTAGTCCAATGACTAAGCTAACTCGGAAGGGTGTTATGTTTATCTGGGAAAAAGAATGTGATGATTGTTTTCAGGAATTGAAAAGAAGATTGGTGAATGCTCCAGTTTTGGCACTACCTTCCAGGAATGGTGAGTTTGTTATCTACAGTGATGCTTCATTGAAAGGAATTGGGTGCGTCCTAATGCATAATGATCAGGTAATTTCTTATGCTTCACGACAGTTGAAAACCCATGATGTAAATTACCCTACACATGATTTGGAATTAGCTGTTGTTGTTTTCGCTTTAAAAATTTGGAGGCATCATTTGTATGGAGTATAGTTTCAACTAAATACTGATCACAAAAGTGTAAAATATATATTCACTCAGAAAGAGTTAAACATGAGACAGAGGAGATGGCTAGAATTAATCAAGGATTATGATTTGACAATTCATTACCATCCGGGAAATGAAAATAAAGTTGCTAATGCTTTGAGTCGGAAAAGTAATGCTTCATTAGCAATGTTGCATTTGGAACGTGATCCTTTGGTTAAGGATTTGATGAACTTTGGCATAGAAGTTGTTTGTGCAGAATGTTCTTCTGTTTTGTTTCAGGTATCAGTGAGATCATCTCTATCAGACAGAATCAAGCAAGCACAGAAGCAAGACAGTGAGTTCCTAAAAAAGGTAGAGTTGGTTCAGAAGGGTAAGTTGCCTGAATTCAACATTGACAATGATTGCATTTTGAGATTTGGGAAGAGATTGTGTGTGCCTTGTGATTCACAATTGAAGAGAGAGTTGTTATGTGATGCTCATAGTTCTCCGTTTTTAGTTCATCCTAGTAATATTAAGATGTACAGAGATCTGCGAGAGTATTACTGGTGCGATGGAATGAAAAGAGATATTACTGTTTTTACTGAGATGTGTTTGACATGTCAACAGTTTAAAGTAGATCAGAAGTTACCAAAAGGGATGCTTCAGCCTTTACCAGTGCCAGAGTGGAAATGGGAGAATATGTCCCTAGACATTATTGTGGGACTACCGAAGACATATCGAGGTAATAATGCACTCTAGGTTATTGTTGTTCACTTGACTAAATCTTCTCATTTCCTTCCTATTCGAGATACATTCTCTGTAGATCAACTTTTTCGATTGTACCTTAAAGAGATATTCAGGTTGCATGGAGTTCCTCTTTCCATTGTATCTGATCGTGATCCCAGGTTCACTTCTAACTTTTGGAAAGGCCTTCATAAGTCGTTGGGTTCTGAATTAAATTTTAGTACATCTTTTCATCCTCAATCAGATGGGCAGTCAGAAAGAAAAATTTAGACTTTGGAAGATATGCTACGTGCTTGTTCGATGGATTATCAGGGAAGTTGGGACCAACATATTTTTTGGTTGAATTTTCATATAATATCAGTTTTCATTCCAGTATACAGATAGCACCATTTCAAGCATTATATGGGAAGCGGTGTCGAACTCCAGCTTTCTGGGATGAAGTGGGTGAAAGGAAGTTGATGGGACCAGAATTGGTTGAAGAGATGGTAGAAAAAGTTCAGCTGATTCAGAAACACATGAGAACAGCTCAGAGTAGGCAGAAGAGTTATGCAGACAATAGGAGGAAGGATCTAACTTTTGAGGAAGGTGATCATGTTTTTCTCAAAGTCTCACCATGGAAAAGTGTGATGGGATTTGGTAAGAAAGGAAAGCTGATTCCAAGGTCCATTGGACCATATGAAATTCTAGTGATAGTTGGATCAGTTGCATACCGGGTGGCTTTACCTCCGAGTTTATCTCAGGTACACAATATTTTTCACGTTTCGATGTTGAGAAAGTATATGCCAGATCCATCTCATGTTTTAAGTCCAGAGGTAGTTCACATGGAAGATAAAATATCTTACAAGGAACAAACGGTCCAGATTCTGGACCACATGGAGCAAGTGTTACGAAAAAAGGTGATTAATTAGGTAAAAGTAATGTGGAAAAACCACATGATGGAAGAGTCAACATGGGAATCTAAAAATGCAATGAGGGATAAGTACCCCCATTTATTCGATAAGTAAAGAAATTGTGGGGATGAAGTTTTCTAAAGGGGGGAAGGATGTAACATACCAAGTAAGTATTAAATAATAGATATTTTTTTCTATGTCTATTAATGAAATAGATAGTGTTTTAGAGGCTTAAAATGAAAATAAATCCAATCTTAAGCATGGAATACACTAATATTTTTTAAAGGATTGTTTTACTACCTTTTGATGGAAAACCATTTTTAAATCTATCTTTTGACAATTTTATAAGATATGTTTGTCAAAATAAAATTATTATTTATGATTGGGATATCAAAATTTACTTTATGTGAATTTTTTGTATTTTTTTGACAATGTTCATTTTTTTATGAATAGTGAAAAATACTGTATTTTACATCAAAACTGCTTTTTAATCTACTTTATTTATATGATTAGATTATCTTTTGAATTGGTTTTAAAGATAAATTAGAATATATTTTTACCATTTAATCCAATGGCGGTCATTAGGATTAATTTCACTTTGGAATTTGGCATAAACTAATGCCAAACTTTTCATAGATATTGTTTCAAAAAAAACCAGCTATTTGTTTTGACAATAGGAATTATTTTTAAATCAATTATTGATATTTCTGTGTTTGGAATTTGGTAAAATGTATTACATATTTTTATTCAGAAGGTCCAAATTATTTAATCAAGACTCTTTTGTTTTTGGAAATTATGAATAGTAACGGCGGTAATTATCTTTAATTATCCTGATTAATGAGTAATCAGGTAGTTAAGGATAATAAAATGATATCATAATAATAAAAAAGACCACAAAATGTGTCCTAAGTATACTGGTTGTCTCATGTCCGACCATGGGATGCCTTGTGCCAAACATGGGGGCCCCATGGATTCACTTTTGTGAGAAAGTGACTTTTTATCTTTTTATTTTTAAAGAATGTTAAATGTGACAAAGAATGTATCACCTAAGAAAAATATTTTTAATTTTGTCTAAATAAATGATCTTTTGGACTATAAATATTAACTAGAAAGCTAAAAATATTTCATACATCATGATAGTTTTTTTATAATTTTTAGACATTAAATTTATAAAATTAGTTATGACATCATGATGATGCAGCGATTACCTCATTAATAACGGATTTAAATAAAATGAAATGATGATATAAAATCTATGACCTACACATGTCCAAAACCTATATTATGGGTTGATTTCGAAACCTTATCACCTTACCCTCGATGTATATAAATGTGGGACATTTTTAATCCGAAAATCATTTTCAAATAAAGTAACATTTCTTCACTTTCCAAGAGTGCCCCTCCTCTCCTCTTATAAAAGGCCCCCACCTCTACCTCCTTACCCACAATCCCAAAGACTTCGACTCGTCCAAACCCTGCCCCTTTTGTCTCTCCACATCCCTCTCTTACTCCTTGAAGCCTCACATTGGGCAGAAGTCTTCCCAAGGAAGCCTTTGAGCTCAAACCGAAGGGAGTTACCCGATTTTAAGATAATGTCTTCACTTGAGTCATTTTGTTTTATTTCGCTTCTCCAACCCCATAAACTCTTTTTATTAATTTCTTTTTTAACAAATACAGTATATTCAATATACTAGAATGATGTTATAAGAAGGATTCGAGATACACTTACACACACCTACATCTAATGGTTAAAGGACATATTGTTTCTATTGATGGTGAATTTATACCTCCCGAAATGATGATTGTTCAACATTCTTTTAACACCTTCAAAGTTGTCCATTAAGATGTCACTATATTTATATATGATATATAATATGTTTATGTTTTCCTTAATCTTTTGTATTTTTCATTTTGGGCATACCTTTATGGTTTCCATTATGGGTAAACGCGATATCTTCATTTACGGAAGTGCGGACTGCCGCCACCGCAAAGTGATTTGATTCGTTAAATACAATATGTGGGACGTATAAATGATGGAACTATAATATTATATATGATATTATACTGGATTTATAATATACCTTTATATCGTTATGATTCCATTCTATAAAGTACAAAATAGAAATGAAAGTAGCGTTCATGCGTACGTACGGCTTACCGTCTCCATGAATGGTGCATTTCATTTATTACCTCTAAATGATTATGTAATATTATAAATGAAAGAATGTACTAGATATATGTCACATATATGATATCTATATCATGAATACCATTCTAGATATAATGGATACAAGAAAAACTTGTAATTATAAAGGGTTTATTTTTTACTCATGTACCAATGATCGTTAAAATGACCGTTATTAACTTAAATAATTACATAGTGTTCATGACATGGAAATAAGTGATATAAAAGGAATAATGAACTTGAAAAAGGTTCTTAATAATGTAGAAATTAACTCAAGTTTATTATTAAGGACATTAAAGAACGATCGAGTCAAGTTGGACCCGAGGTATGGGACTTCGTCTCAATCTCCTTTCATTGAGGCATATTTTGTTTAATACACAACCTTCTTTTATACAGTGTATAAACCCCTTTGACTTTTACGTTTATTAAAAATGAATCTTTTTTATACGAAGCGTTTACTAAATGACAAAAGAGAATTTTTTTGTCGTACGTATGTGGCGACAACGACTTCTCCGCCGCCGTGACCATTATTTTAGTTTCGACTTCCTCTACAAGCCCTACCTTTTTTTAAAAGAAAACTAAATACCATGTTTTACATTTCTTTTATTTTGGTATTGAAAATCGTTTTAATAATGTTTTTATATCAATTTTTTGTATTTATATCTTGTGATTGAAAGGTGGAAATGTTATGTTTCCTTTATGTATGTTTTATGTGATACGATTATGTTGAGGTTCTTGGGCATTATTATGAAGACGGATGGTTCCATGATAAACTAAGGGTGGGTGTGCCTGATATAGCTATCCAATGCATTGGGTAACACGAAGGAGTGAAACTTTAAGGTTTCTATGAAAATATTTAGGGAATATACTGTGATGGGTATTCCAAACGTAACCAAGAGGGTTACTCCCTACGTAAGAATTTTATGAATGCCTCAAGTTACCTTTATGTCTTATGATTTCTATGATTTATTCATGATTTGATGAGGTATGTTAAAGTGCTTTTGTTTTATGGGTAAAGTATGATTTCAGTCTTATGTATATATGTACCCATGTTTCCTTTCTATATTTGTATATCCCTTAATGAGCTTTTTATGCTCATTCCATGTTTTTTTAAATGTTTTTCACAGGTCAAGGGAAAGGTACATGATTTGATGATATTGTCAAGGAAGTGTCAAGAAAGAATCCATCATTTATTTTAAATATGTTTTCATTGATCGGAAAGAAGAATGCTATCTTTATGTAACCACTTTGTTTATATGTGGAATGTAATGCAAGTTTTATTATCTAATTCTCTAAAACTCTAAACCCGAAAAGATCCTCAATGTGTAATTTTGTAATAACTCAAGATTAAGTAAGGTTTAAGGCTGGGGCATTATAATTGAGGCCATGTGGTCAACAAGGACATATTAGATATGTGTGAACATGGTATTATATTTCAAAAATATATACATCCATGATGGTGTTATGTCAAGCACTAGGAAAGGGTGGGATAATCATGATTCCTAGGTGGTGGGACTTGAACGACTAGTGTTTCCTAAAGTAGTACAACATGTGGAACCTATTATACATGGTTCTGAAACCCATGCTCAAATTAAAGATGATTTTATATAGGTATTTATTTTTATAAATGGATTTAAAATTTACTGAATAAATAATTTCAGATATGATAACAAAATTCACATAGTATCATCCACATACTTTCTTGGAGAATGGTGGCCCCCGGTCTACTATGTCATTTCTAGAGGCTATATTTCAAATCCCCTTTAGTCTGAAGGCACCTAAAAATATTAGGGTCAAGGTTATTCTATATATGGTCTTGGCATATTCCATGAAATGGTAGGATGTTCTAATCCAAAAATATAAACATCAAATATCATATAGAGGGTCTTCTAGACTAGTTTCTCTAATTAATTACACCATGATTAATTATGATATGAACATGTTAGAGATTATCTACCTCCGGAGTAGGGTACTATATACTTTATGTACAACTAAACTAACATTACATAGTTGATTATTTTAATTTCTAATATTTTATGTTATTAATATACTAGAGTGAGGTAATTTCAGGATGGGATTATGTAGGAAATCCGATCTAAGGTGAATATTTTTTGGACACCATCCATTTAGAAAATAGTTAAGTACACCATGTGTATCCTAAAGGATGACGAGGGTGTATTGAATAGTTGTGAAATTTAGATTAATGGAGGAAATTTAACAAGTTATATAATGGTTATATTTTATATTTCTTTATTTGGATATAGTTGTTAGATTATGCGCCTTGATATCCATTTGGAATGTCATCAATGTGGTATGTTGGGACACATGAATCCCAATTGGATAAAGGATCCAATGAAGTGTATGTATTTATGAAAAAATTTCCATATTCAGTGGTATTTAAGATTTTTTCCCTAGTTGTCAGTGAAAGGGGTTTTTCAATAGATCAATGTTCTAGAATGGGATTATCAAATTCATGTCAGGAAAGAGTCTATAATACTGCAAGGTGTTCATTTTGAGGATGACGATAAGGTCATGAATGCTGGACATTTGAAATTTAATTATAGTAGAGTGTACCTTCTCAGGGTATTTAGGTTTTAGTTCATGGATATGTATTAGGAATTATATATATAGTATATCATTCTCCTTAGGATTAGGGTGTCAATCCATTTACATTTCATGGTAATATTTATGTAGCCTAGACATTAATATCTAATTTATTTGAAACTGGATACTTGTATTAGTTAGTGTCTATTATTTAATAATTATCTGTAATTTATATATTGAATACAAATGTGGTATGAAAACTCTAGATACCCCATTTGGATTTTTATAAGAGAGTGTGCACCTATTCATAGATATTCCCCTTGATATAAATTTTAAAAATTTCAAATGGAATCTTTTCTTACTCAATATGATTGTTTTTTACATCATTCTCAAAATATGTTTTTTATTGACCTTTTTTACCTTGTAAGGTTCATTTACCATTTATGGATCTCTTTCATGCCTTTATATAGTCGTAATTTTATTTACCATGGTTAACGGAATGTCCCAAAGACTCGATCTATACCATATAATCCTGGGAATGGTTTTTTGTCATTCTCTATTACTATTAATTTTATAAATTATCATGGATAACATTAGAATAGTTTACCTTCTTGGGTAGTCCATTTCATTAATAATTTACTTGATGAATTTTCTATACTACCTCATAAGAGAGAGTTATAGTACACTATTGATCAAGATACATAAGAAAACTATTATATATTCCTCATTACATATTTTATCCTACTAAGATTATAGAACGTAAGAGATAGTTAGAGGATTTGGAATCCAAAAGATTTATATGGCTCAATAATTCTCCTTGGGAATCACCATTTAATTTATCTAACAATTAGGTTGGGACCCTGAATCATTTTGTGGATTATGAAATGTTTAATCAACATACTTTTAAGAACTTATATCCATTTACTCACCAAGGATATATATTTGACCATCTATGAGGATCTAAAATTTCTTCAAATATTAATTTGAGGTTAAGAAATTATCATTTTAGAGTTTTATTATTTGATACAACACATACAAATTTACATATAAAATATTTCATTTTTTAGTATTTGGTAATGTATTTTGGTCTTATGGATACATTAATATAATTCATGCCCTTGATGAATTGTTTTTTCTTCCCATACATGAACTGTTTTTCGATAGTTTTAATGGCTGATGTCTAGATGTATTCTCAAACTCAACACAATAATAACAAACATCATGAAATAATTTTTAGTACCTTAAGTGATCATCTATTATATTAGAATCACACAAATTTATTCTTAGGGATTGATAAATTTATCTTCCTAGGTAACATCATATCAAAAGTAGAGACATATGTGGATCTAGGGAAGGCGATAGCCATAGTTTCCTATGAGTAGCCCAAGAATATTTTTGATAATATAAGTTTCTTTGTTCTAGATGAATACCATATGCGTATTATCTAGAATTTATATTTTTTAATAACATATTATGATATTGAATATAAATATTTTTATGTTTATATATTCTGGAGCATGTGAGAAGTTTTTTCTTGAGTTGATGTAGTGGGTGACCTTCGTGTCGATGCTGACATTACTAGAGTATGGAAGAAGAAATAAAATTTATTTTTATGCATCAATAATCTTGATAGGATCCATTTTGATGAAAGGGGAATGAGTCATGTAGTAGAGGGCGCAAGAGTTGAGGCCACATGAGTATATCTACCAGATTCCTGACCTCATGTTTGTAGTAGTTGTTCATTCTCTACATTAGTTGATGAATTACTTGCTGAGAGAGAGATTCATTGTATATATGGATAAAAAACGCCTGAAACACATTTTCAATTAGTTTTATTTGAACATTATATTGTGAATATTGGTCGAATACCTGCATTATTACAATATAGATCTATGTTATATATCAGGTAATGATAATGCAACTTCTGATTCCCCAAACCATACTACTGGGCAAAAAGTTGTATAGGTATCCAATAATTATTTGTAGTTGATGGACATTAATTATAAGATCAAACTAGTAATTCGTGAAAATCAATGAAATTTTATACATGAAGATAAATTTTTGAATTTTTTTCATTTTCATCGAGCGATGTTGATACAACATTCCATTCCCAATGGATTGGTGTTAAGAGAAAGTATTACCGGTTAGAAAACACATCCTCGTTGGGTCTTTGACAATGTTGAGATACTATGAATTTATGGATTCATTTGAGTTCCTAGAGATGTGTTATGGGAGTTGATATATTAATAACATTCCTATAAATGATATGTATATCCTCAACCTACTAATGTTTAACATGAATTTAATTGGAGGTATTTTTTTCCAGGTATGAAAAAAAGATGGTAGGCTTCGTTAAATTAGTGTTTCAATGCTCAGCAGGTGAAGGAAGAAAACTAAATTCCTATTGGTATATTATAAGCACTTCTCATATTGGATTTTAAATGAGTTGAAATAATCATATATTTCAAAAAGGAAAAATTGAATTCCAATTAAGGTAGTGATGTAGTATGGGTGATTAAGGATAAAATCTCAAAGGTTACCTATTTTTTACATATTAGGGAGACATTTTCTCTGGAGTAGATTGGAAGGATTCATTTGTTTGATATTTTACACCTTCATGGTGTTAAATTTTATGATAATTTTTTAGGTATTCCCATTTTACATCTCAATTCTAGTGTGGGGTTCATAACTAACTAGGTTAATTTGTTCTTATATGGACAACATACCACCCGCTGAACAATGGTCTTTCCCAAAATACTATACTAGTATTATAGAGAATGTTTTGGGAATGAGTCCTTGTTTTTTTAGATTTTGTGATAAAACTATTAAATTTTTTTTGATTTATATGACAATAATAGTTTTATGAGACTATAAAGATGAACCGTTATGAGGACCTATACACTAACCAATGATGATCACCTATGTGATGGTTAGAGGTTCAGGAGGTAGAGCTATTAGGGCCACATCTTGTTAAGGAGACATAAATGTAGGTATAAATTATCCCGAAGAAAATAGATATAGTTCAATATAGGAAGATTTATTTTGTTGATCGCCATAAATGACCTATAAAGTATGATTTCAGGGATTGGTTAATCTTAAGTGTTTTTCCAATTCTCCTAAAACGATGAATTAGAAAGCATGGGAAGCTAGCTCATAGATTCATAAGACTTTTTATGATTTTTAAGAGGGTCATTCTAGTCAATTATTAGACAAAAGTTTCATAGATACAATGGTATATTCATTATTTTTTTCTTCTTTCTCTATTGTGCTGTTACTATTTAGTCTCATCTCATATTTCCTTCAGCACGGTGAGGTTGAATTGAAGATTGATGTTACCTTTGAGGAGTACCTGGTTCGTATTATTGATCAAATAATGAAGGATATTTGTGGAAGGTATATCAATCTATATTTGTATATATGATATAATGGTAATTTATAAGATGGTATATAGTAGAAAGTGTCTGAAAAACATGATCCATGGCTATAACAATTACCATATGACAAAAAACAACCCATAGGAAAACGTAGAGATGAGTTTTTTAAAGAGGAGACGTTTTAAGATAATTGTTTTTCAAAGAGGTATGGATCCATTATTTAATTATTTTTTATTTAGTTTTTTTTATCTATATAGAAATTACTAACATGTTTATAGAGGATTTGGGTGAATTTGGGCTCGGTTCAGGGCCTAGAGTTCTAGATTTTAATGAATTCAGAGGAACATGGTTGGCATACTGTTAATAGTAACCATGTGGCTCCATAGTTTGGATCCTAAGTGAGGTATCATATTTTCTCTGATGGTTGGATGGATTCCATAGAATCATGAATAGATACACTATATTTATGGTGCAAGTAATACAGTCTAGACATGGTTTATTTTACTATACATCAAACTATGTGAGCTAGTGGAGGTATTGGTTAGTGAGAATTCACTTGAAGAACTTGGGTTTTCTAACCTTGCACCTTTCAATTTTATTGGTGGATCACATTTGGAAATGGGTGTGTATGGTTAGCACAAGGTTGGTGCACAGTTTTACCAAATATGTAGTGAAACCAAGTGCCCCTTAAAATTTGGTGAAACAATGTTTCTCCCCCAATATAACATTAACACTAATCCCAAATTTATTATCATTAATTGCATGAACAACGACCCAATTTGAGTTTCCCCTATACTCTTACCACATGCCTCGTGATATCTTCTCTATCAGGACTCAGAATCAAGACATGTTGGTCACGTTTCATAACCCTTGATAAGTATATGATTCCTCTTTATTATTTTCCGACTATTATTTTCTATTATTATAGTTATATTCATGAGGCATAATTTACCCAAAATACAGTTTTTTCATCTATTGTTGAAATTTATCCCATAATATCTTCAATCTAAGGATGATATGATATTATTTGCCTAACCTTATATGGTATGTTGTATAGTTTTATTACATGAAATCCTTGATTTATATATCATGATCAATTAATTTTCATGCCAAACATTAGTATGTCCCTTATAAAATGTGATATAAATTAAAATAATTTTACACCATAAATTAGTTATTCCTTAAACAATAGTTTTCATCATTATATGTCATCTACCTTGATTTGAACCACCCCTTATGGTTTGTGGCTTATATTACCGGATTTTTAAACATAATTATAAGGCTTTAATAACCCCTGGGTGATTTTTATAAATATCATTACTATATTGACATTTTAATGAAACTAAAAAACATGAAGTTGATCTGGATAATCATTTTTAAATAATGTGGTTGATTTTAATTAAATGTGTTTATGAATGGCATGAACATTATCATTGCCTTTGATGACATCCTTTATTCCATGAGTGATGTGTGGGTTCCAATTAGGAAGTCATTGTATGTGCTCATCAGATATATTTAATTTTATAATTTATATTAAAATTAAATAATTCCATAGGAGTTACATGGATTTATTACAATGATTAATTTGGGTTCCCAAACAGTGAAAATGAGATTTCATTATGTTGTGGGTAATACATGGGTTGCAATAAATAACTCTTTTAGAGAGCTCAATGAGATGATGACGTAATAAAATTACATGTTTGATTCATGTATTAACAATATGGTGTGCATTAGATTAGATCTTGAAACAAACCGTGACAATGAAAAATATTGCATGTTAAGGATCATTATTGGATTTGGGCAATGTCTTAAAAATAATTTAATAACTGGGTGTACATCCATCTAAAAAGAGATAAATGTAACATGAATTTTAGATAACATATCTGATTATAATTTTTTGAGGATTATTTGGGTGTGTTTTTTTTGGTTTCAAACCCCTATATTAAAATTATAAACACTCAACAACATTCCAGATTATGATGATGTAGATAGAGTCAGAGGGGTATCCACTGGGAATCAGAGTTAGTTGGGATCAATTAATTTTAATGAACATTTTTATCATCATATATATAAATTTTTTATTTTATTTTAATGGACTAAATAATATTACAATATATTAGTGGTGGGATACTATGATTCACTTAGACCATATCCAGGTTTTGAAATTTTAACCCTACAGAATTTATGGAGGTATGTTTGGAAAATGGAATCGGTAAACAATGACTTCCAGAAATTAATTAGTGGGATGTGTTTTTGGTAAAGAGGACCGAGCATGGGAACATGATGTGATTATAGTTTTAGTTTTAACTGTTTTTTTATATTTTTATGTATATTATACTATGTATTCTTATTTCATTTTTATCATATGCCCATTTTTTATCACATCATTAAATAAATAATTTTTCATATGAGTTATGATATTCAATTTTCATTTATTATTAATTCCATTTCATAGTTTGTAGTATTATATGAGGATGGGTGCTTAAGGATATGTTACCCATTAAGATTAATATCTTATGAGTGAAAATGGTATGAAACATAAAAATTAATTCTAATGTAATTGAAGTTTTAAAAATAAATATAATTTTATAATTCAATTACATTGTTGTTTTTGTCACATTTCATGAAAATATACTGATGAAATAGATTAGGATTATTTACCAAAATTTATGTATTAACTTATAATGAAAAATAAATTTTACGTTATCCAAAATTATTCAATAAAATATTCTATAACTTAAAAAATCCTCAAAAACTATCTAAACTCATCCACGTATATATGTGGTACAAAATTAAATATTTTTATTCACAATGGTAGTAGTTAGAAAAATGCATAATTCACATTTATAATTGTAGAAATGGAAAACGAGATGATGATAAAATAATTTACCAACATTTTGAAAGGAAAAAAATAACAGGTATGTTTTTTTCCACGTTTATTATAGTTAAAATAAATATTATGAAGAAAACAATCACAGAAATAAAAAGAAAAATCACTAAGTGGTTGAAAAAATATTCCATAATTCTTGTATTATCTCATTTTAAGGGGATAAAACCATTGAGGGATGGTCTTAAGAGAATAATAAGACCTCAATAAGGTGTATAAGAGAATTTATAATAGGTTTGGGATCATTTTGTTCTAAAATTAAAGGTCTTTGGTTTTATGGGAATTTAACGGAAGAGTGAACCTTTTATAACTGAAAGACAACGTCATTTTCTAAAAGACCCATTACTATTAATTAATCATAAGTCACTATAATAAAAAATGATTATAAATTTAAGGAATGATGAATTGAAGATGATATGAGGTCAAAAAAACCACTAAAAATTAATTTAAAACATTTTTTATACATGTTACTCCCTTAACATAAAAGTTTTTTAAATTTTACTAGTTTCGTATTCACCACAATAACTAGTTTTTATATTTTTTAAATTATACATTATGGTAAAAATAAATTTGACATTTTTATATAATTTGGATGTAATGATAAAAAATATGAAATTAATTTTTTTTATTCTGCTTTTGAAATGATGGGAAAATTATTTTAAAGTTCCAAATATTTTATATATTAAAAATATTTTCTATTATAAAAAATATAATATAAAGTATAAAATATAAAATATTAGTTTATAAATTAAACCAATATTTTTATGAATAAAATTTAAATTATAAATTACATATTTAAACATATAAAAATAACATCATGAAAAATTATTTATAAGAATGGTCATAAAAATATTGTTTTTCAGAATGGTTAGTTTTCATTATTCGCTTAAAAACTAGTCCGTTTAGAAAGATAAATAAAATTTATATTTATATAAAATGATTAATATCTGAGTACATAGACTTAAACATTATATAACCTAGTCAATTAATGTTGAAATCACTTTTTTTCATTTCCAATAATATTTTCAGTTAAATTTTTAGAGAATTAGTTCATAATTAATACATGAATATCCCACAATAATGGAATGTGGATAATACTGAAATAGTTTCCAATTTCTTCATAATACATAATTATATTAAAAAAATATGATATATTTTCTTGAAATATCTTCAAAACAATATTCTTGGATTCTTATTTTCTCTTATCCATCCTTAGACAATCTGGAAAAAATTTTAAAACATGGGATGAAAAAAAAACACAGATGGGACATAAAAATAAGAAAATAAAACATCATTCCATGAATACATATAATCACATGAAGGTAAAATTATTATGAATAACAGTGACATATACATTTTTTGTGAAAACATTATGTTTTTATCGATATTAAACTTGGAATAATCATTATGTTTGACATCCATGACACCGAATGAATTATTGGGCTATCATCGACCCACCCATCTTTGGATTATTATATAACAAATTTTCATCATAAATAATTCCAAATGAATGATATCATATTTGTAATACAAGAATACTTGTGTCATAAGAAAATTCCTTGAAATAAGGAACTCCATTTTGAAGAATATTTCACAGATGTGAAGGAAATATTTTTAATTGAATATATCCATGAAATATTTTAATTAATAATTCAATGTAATAATTCTCATGAAAGAGGGATAAGCTACTCATTTGGAATAAATAAAAAAAATTATTTTCTTAAAAATAGAAATTTTATATTATTTTAAATGAAAATTACCTTACTTAATGTTTGACTCATTTGAAATGTTTTCAAACCTCATGCATACTGGATTAAAGAGCGATATAGATTTTTTTTGATGAATAATAATTTTTTTTAATTGTTTATATGATCTATTTATAATACCATTCCATTCATTTAATAACATTATTTCAATATTTTTATTATTTGAGGAATGTTCATATCCTGGTTTCTTGTTTAGTTCATTATGTCCTTTCATGTATAATAAAATTAATACCCGAGAAGTGAGATGAAATATATATATATATATATAGGTAATTTTAAAAAAATTTAAGTGAATTTAATCGTTCCCTGAATGGGGTATTGAGAAACGAATACTCATCATCCATGAAGGTGGTTAACTGACACACATTTGATGGAAATTTTCTCATTTATGAATAAAATCATAAAATTAAACTATTGATGAATGATATAGAATTAACACAATAATGTTCCAGAATATATATAATAATGGATTTATAATGAAACATTACATAGGGGGTTAGGATAAGGTATTAGTGACAAAAAACATGGAAGATGAAGTGAAATTTACCATTTAAATATTTCCTCTTGTGAACCTTCTTAGGCACTTGGAATTTGTCATTTTGTGAGAGTATAAAAACTAAAATGCCTAAATGGATGCATAGAGGAATTTGTTTTCAAGTATATTCAATCAATAAGGATTAAGGTGATGAAATTAAGTAAAGTAATTCATCATTTTTATAATTGAGGAGAGTGTTAATTTTGAAGTAGACAAAATATTAAAAAATAATAAGCTTACAGAGGGGAAATGACTTTTGAAAACCAATAAAATATCATGGTATTTCATTTTCGACTCATATATATACCATTATGACTTAATAAATATTTTTTTTCATCTTTATATAATTTAATAAAATATTTTATTAATAAAATTTAATTTTTTAAAAAATTTAAAAGTATTCATACATATGACATTAAAAGCACAAACAATGGTTTAAATATTAAAAAAATTATATTCTCTTATACATTTCATAGTTATATATATAATTATATAATTACATTAAAAATATCATAATTTATTATTATTATTATTATTATTATTTATTTTATTTTTCTATATAATTAATAATTATTTCATCATCGTTGTGCAAGCCATTAAGGTATTATGTTGATAAAAAATAAAAAATTCATATCTATGAAAAAGGAAAATTTAATCTATTTAAATGACTATTTATGGTTGAATATATTTTCTCTAAAACTATATATTAGAATATTACATTGATTGAAATCTTTATAGTGAACAGTTTGACTTTCCCCTCAAGAAAATACTATAAGGTTCTTAATCATTAACATGTGTCTCAAAATGTTAATTAATTTTAGACATGGAAAAATAATTTAAGGTATAAACAAGAAATAAGTTTTATCCACGTTTTTTGATCATTTTATTGTTCTTATAATTTTAATTGAAATCATTTTATTGAATTTATCCCTTCATTCACAAGCATTGAATTAGCATTGGACAACCATTAATGTTAAAATTTTTATAAAAATTTAAAATAAATTAATATCATAAAGAAAATTAATTATGTTCAATATTATCATTTAGGTTCATTAATTATGTATATTTAATCATATCCATGTCAAGACAACTTTTTTATTTTGTGGATTTTACTTTTCTTGTATTGCAAATGCATTGCACATGTATTTTTATAAAAATAATGTTATATATCAATATAATTTGAAACTACTATCCAAAAAATAAATTATGCAAAAAAAAATATGTCTTGAAACTACCTTTTAACACTCAGTAATTATTAATAAATAACCAAATTTGACTCTGTTAATGCTGCGCAGGCACTGTATTGACATTGACAATGAGTTTTATATATATCATGATTTGAATTTTGTTTACATGTTAAGAATTATTTGACATAAAATATTTATATTATAATATTAAAAATTATTCATTTTATAATATTAATAAATCATTCATCAAAATTATTTCTTGATGATGTCTAAAAATATTCTATTTGAGAAAATATATTTTATATTATTCATAAAAAAATTATTTTTTTTAATTCTAAAAAATAAAAAAAAACATTTCGAGCAACTTGAATACAAAAACTAAAATATTATTTGTAAAATTAAATTATTATTATTTGAATATTCATCATTTAAAAATAAAAAAATAAGAAATTCAAAAAATTATTTACATTAAAAAAATTATTTCTTTTATGAATTATAGAAAATTATGAGTTTAACTATATAATTATACAATACTTATATAAAAACAAATAAAACTATTTTAACTAGGTTTTTAAATTCACCCTTATTTTAAAATTTCATCCTCACAATATAGTCACTTATAAAAAAATGTGGATACCTTTCCCTCATAGGATTTTAATATTATTATGTTTTTTCTTTAAACGTGTGGTTTCTCTGTAGTACATTATCCAGGTGAATTACCAGGTTCTAAAATAATATATCTCTATATTCAATAATATGAGTAGGTTTTTCCTCATATGAATGGTTGTATTCTAATTTAAAAATGGCAGGGCTCAAAACATGATATGAATGTAGAACATGCCTTCTTAAAATCGAATCACGAAAAACATTATGTACCTAACATAAAATCAGAGGAAAAACTACTTCATAAGAAACTAATCCAACAATATATTGGATTTAATATGGTCTGATAAACCATGTGATTAACTTTTCTTTCTTAATAAATCACATTACACTTTTTCCATGGAGATATTTTAACAAAAACTTGATCACATAACATAAAACAAAAGGCGTTCATCGTACTATCTGTATAAATTTTCTACCTTCAATGAGTTTTCCTCATATATTGATGGATCATCATTAAATTATTAGCTAGTTCCTCTACTAATTTTGATCCCATAAACATCCTTTCCAAAAATTCATCCCAAAATGATGGATTGTTACACCACTTTCCATATAATTACTCAAAAGGGTACATCTTTATACTAGAATAGAACCTATTATTTTTAGATAAATCAACTAAAGAATTATGTTGATACCAAAATCCCTATTAATCGATAAAAAATTTTAATATAATATCCCCTAATTACTAAATTATTCACTCTAACTATCCATAACATTGATGATGAAAAGTAGTGTTGGAATTAAATTCACTTCGCAATGACTTTTTATGGCCTATTAAAAATCAATGTGTCAACATGTGATGACAATTAGATACAATGGATAGATTAAAACCATTTAACCTTGAAATATCTTTATGTAACACATATATATATATATTCATTATGCGATTGGTGTGACAGATATCTCCCTTCAATATAGTGGGTAATGATTTATTTCTTGTGAGATATACATGATAGAATAAGGAGTGGAATCAGTTATAATATACATGGTTGGAACGGAGAGTGAACGTGGTTCAATAACGGACATTGTGCACTATGATGGTGTTACAAATGAGAATTTATTAATGTGTAGATGATTTTCTATGATTATGTGTGTATAAAGATTCCTTGAATTATGTTATTCCCTCATGAATATGTTCTTTGATTTTTATGGACATATATGATTTATCCAATGACAAAATATCTTGATCATAGATGTTTTTGATATAATTTTCAAACATTATTATGTTATTCTGTCTTATGGCAATGATATTATTGATATCTCGCTTGTTTACCCAATCTACGAAATATGATAGCACCCTTTATTACAATTCATCTCTCTAGGATATGAAGAAAGGTATTATGTATGTTGTATCAAATAGGGTTCAATTAATGAAGAAATAATATGGAGATGATATATATATATTTTTGAATTAGTTGTATTTGTTTACATGTTTCCGAAGAAACTAATCCTCAATAGTTTATGGCATGGTTTTTCTATGTTATGTATTTTATATTCATCTATATACATGAAATATCTATTTATAACAAATATGAGTCCTTATAGTTGGTATCAGAGAGAGGTTTAATTACTCATCGAAAATTTGGATAGGAAAACCATAGTATGAACCCGAAAGATATGTCTATGTATAGTATAAACCCTAGATTATTTGTATGACCATTAATAACCTACGAAATACTCATGTTTGAATCAATTTATTCTGGTGAAAGGATTATATAAATTGAAGGGTTTTGGAAAATTTCTAGTGAATAAGGGACTATTGAATTATAGTTAAATTATATTAGTGGTAAATTAGAACTATTTTATTGATAATTTATAGTGGCATGTATAGAATTGAAATGAATTAAGTGATATCATTGTGTAAGTGGAGAAATTGTATTATTTTTAAATACGCCAATCATTTAAGTGAATCAATGACACTATTTATAGGATATTGACTCCAAAACTATTCTTTAATTGATTTTATATGAGTTTTGGTTAACAAATCCTCAACCGTTAATTTTATGAAATGTTTTATACTTTTTTTTGAATCTCTTAACACTATATTTTTTCTGTTTTTCATTTCGGTTTTTACCTTGCGAAGCAGTTTTTAACTACATAATTTATGTTTTACTAAAAATATTATAAAAATAAGGATACAAAATATTATTGTGAAAAATATAAATTTTTCCCCTATTTAATATAATTAATTTTTGAAATATTATTATTTTAACAGTACGAATAAAAATATAATATATAGAAAAAAATATTTTTTATAAAAATAATTTTTTAACTGTTATGTGTTCCAAATGATATTTAGTTTTGATTACCAATTAATTAAGTGTTAATATATTTTTCTATACTAATATATATATATATATATCCATAATATCCATTTTATTATATTTTATAGATATAATTATTTTTTAAGATAAAAATTATATAACATTAACAAAACCATTTTTTGAAATTCATCATTCTTGAAATATCATGATAAATAAATTAAATCATAGTACTCATTATTTTATATCTAAATATGAAATTTATCATATTATATAATATGAACATTTTGATATAAAATAATCAAAAAAATCCATTTAATTTCTATAAGTGATGAATAATAATTTTTAAAACAATATAATAATAACAAATTATTCAGTAAAATATTACTGAAGATTCCGCAATATTAAATGAGAATATTATAAATTCATCATAGAATTTTTAAATGAATAAATTAATTCCTTAAAAACATTATTGGTTATGAAAATTTTTAAATAAATTCCTCGGGTCATATTTATATATTGATAATGTCAAAAATTCAACGCTATTATTAAAAACAGTATTGGTCACTATTCATTTAAAAATACACAATTAATTATTATTTTAAAAAATTGAAATAATGATAATATTTATAGGATAAATAATACATTGAAATCCATTTTATCGAATTAAAATTCTATAATATATTATTCTAATTATTAAATATAAATATAAAATATAATTACAATTGTTTTTAATAGTAAAATTGGTTTTTGGATAATTTATATTATTATTCATATTTAATATAAATTTATAATTAAACTATTTTAAATATCAATAATATAATTAAACATAGATATATTTAGTTTCTTAAAATATAATATATATGAATTTTTTTTATAAAAATAATAAATTCATTCGTTAATTCTTGTCAAATGTAATAAAGAAAAAATTGAAACATAATTATTATCTATAACATAAAAATTAAAATTTACATGTTTATAGAATCATGATTTATAGTTATATATCCCATTATGATCTCTTTGTTAGAACTAAGGATAAGGTAATCTATGGCGGAAGTCGCGGGTGGAAATTCGTGTGCTACAGACCTCAGGGAAATTTCCATGATCATTAACATCTATCACATACTGGTTTTATTTGACTACAATTATTAAAGTTTATCGTGGAATTATTAAAGTTATAACCCTAGTAAAAATAAATACTTCCCATTTATGGAAATATGATATTAATACATGAGTCTTCAACTACATCCTTCTATTTCATTCACTTTTCTTTATATATTTTATAATATGGATACTAGTTTTCATACCTGTTAATTTATCACCTACACTATATATAATAATTTAATTTTCAAGAATCATAATTTCGGTTTAGTTTACTCTTGCAGGTGAAAACTTTATTTGAAGAAATATGCTTTAACAGAATTTTTTTTTATAATATTGGGGTGTTATATTAATTATTTTTTAAATACCATATTTATACATTAAATACCATTTTTAGACATATTTTTATGGTGGTGATGGAATATGAGATATATCACTTCACAGAGGCTGAATTCCCCTAGAATGCATGAATGATATCATTGTTTTTCTAATGATGGAAAAAGGTAGATTATTTTTATTTAAATAAATAAATTTTATAAATATAAATAATTCTGAGGCCATGAGATTAAACTAGGTAAGAATGGGTTGGAGGATTAATACATAGAAGGAAAAATATTATATCATGATAAATACTTATGTTGAGAATTTGAACGTTCTCTTACTGAGTTACTAGAAATGGAGGACGTAAAAAATTATTTTTACGATAACATTATGGTAGTAGAAGGGGATTATATAAGAATTATATATATTATGGATTCAAGTGGTATTCTTATATTAGATTGGATTGTTTGTTGTGGTGTAAGTCATCATTCAAAAGTAATGATTCTGGTAGTTTTACAATAAAATTAAAGCCAAATTATCTATTATAGGGTCAAATGGATCTAATAATGGAAAATAATGGAATGAGGTAAGGGGTGTGGTTGAGAAATACTCCACAATAAATTTGCATACATGATTTTAACATGTTTTATTTCCATTACTCTTATATTTTTCACTTTTATAATTTTGGGTTCTTCCATGATAAAACATTATTACCAAAGTAATTTTGTTTTAATGACTTGGAATAAAATAAGTATTAATACATAGTTTATATCATATTATTCCCAATGTGGAATATATTATTCAAAATAAAATTTGGACTTGTGAGAAAATATTTTATTTATATATTAGTGCACAGTATCCAAAAAAGCACTTTTTGAAAAAAAATTATTTAATGCCCAAAAATTATTTTTTTCATGAAATGATAAATTTAGATGATTTACATGAAACTAAATATGATTGTGGACTAGAAAATATTTATGTATCTTTTCAAATCATTCCATCATTAAATTGTTCTTTATGCGTTTGTAATTTAGAAAAATTTGGAATTTTTTTATTTTAAAAAATATTATTCATGTATTAAAATGATTAATATTTCAATTATAAATTCAAAATAGTATTTTTAATTGTATAAAATCAATAATTCATTAATTATTTGGTCATAAAAAACTGCTACATTGGTTTTAAATTTATAAATATTTTCTGATAATGTCATAAAAGATATGGTATAGGTATAAACTATATTCATCACTATTCAACTAAAAATCATAAATTCTATGATAATTCACTATAAGATAATTTTTATATTATTAATAAAATGATGATATAATTTTTATAAATTATAAATTCTAATATTTATGAATTTAACATTTTAATATAATTATTAATAAATGATCTATAGAGTTTGTGTTGTGTAAAAAGTTTTGGATGTTGTGATAACATGATATATTAGTGTCCTGAGTATTATGTTCTCCACACCTTAAATAAAATTTCCCTAAAACATTAGGATAATTGATTTATATTAAACAAATGTGGTTATTCCTTCTATAAATCTTCTTTAAGATCCTATGTCACCTTCTGTAGTTTGTAGTTTCAACAATGAAAATTTGCATACTCAGTTGTTGTAAGCCCCAAGATGTGTTTTGGTTGTATTTGTTGTCAGTGGATCAATATATAACAATTTTGATGTTATAAACAAGAAGATTTATTTTATTGAAATTCTTGGTGATCATTATGGACACAAAAGTCCAATCACATATGTCAAGACACGGTTTCCAATCAAAGAAAAATATGATGATTATTTACTAATTTTTCAGTGTAAAAAATTCCATTATTTTCACTCATATATTTATAGATACAAAAGATTGGACAATGTTTTTATTAAAAAAAAATATTTTTATTTTTATTTATTCATTAAATTTCATTAAATCATGAATGATCCTCATTTTACAAGCCTGATGTTGTAAATGATTAGTGGATATTCTGATTCTGAATAGAATTTATCGGAAAATATGTTCAATCCATCAAACTGATATATTGGTATCATAGTTTCATTGGATGCATCATATTTGACAAAAAATCATTGGATGAAGATTTTTTAAAAATCTAGAAATGGATATAACAAAAATAATCCTATAATATTCAATGTTCTTCTCAAATCATTCATAAATTATGATAATAAATCAAATGAAACAAATTAATTAGAATATCATGAAGGTGATGAATAAGGGATATTAATGTTGATAATTCAGTCACACTGATAGATCATCAATAAAAGTGTTTCATTATTGGATCGACAAGGTCTTCTACAATTATATAGGATAGATTAGAGTTGTTGAATGATAATATAAAGAGTATTATACATTGATCTACTAGAGAAAGTTATTTACTATGATAAAATTGGATAGTATATGAATCTAATACATCAGACAAGAATCATGTAATAATCTATCATATGGGTGGTTGACACAGATAAAACATTTTGTTTAAAACATGGAATATACTAGAGTTGATGGAATTGATTCATTTCACCTGAACATGGATATATAGGTGAGTTTATCCTTTAATAAAATTTATAAAATCAGTATGAAAAAATGTATAATGAGTGTTATTGTAATGAAAAATTAATTAATGATGCTACACATGTTGAAGTTACTACTGAATTTTTCTAGGTGATTGAAGTATAAAAAATTTGGAAATTGTAGTTTTTCATTTTTATATCGATCGAAGCATTAGAGTGAGATAAAATTTGATAGTTTTATTTTTCTTAGTCAGGATAAAATAATATGTTTCATAGTTTTTTGTTGTGATGTTATGATAAACATATTTATTAGAATATATTATCACGAAAAATTGATTAATTAAAACACATCTATAAGAATGTCCATTATACTGAATCTAAGTCATAAATAATAATAAAATTCACCAATAAATAATGATCATACTGAAATGTTCATAGTAGAGAATATATTATAAATTCAATAAAGGACAATGTTCTAAGATGATTGAAAAAAAATATAGAAGGCCATATAAATATTTAGAATAGTTGAAATGGTTAAAATGAATATTCAAATAATAATTACCTTCTCATTTGTGAATTTTTTTAATGGGGGAGAAGAATTTTATTTCATACATTTACATCATTGGGATGCCTATAAATGTAGATCACAATACTTACAAACTATGAGACGGTCCACGCGTGGGAAGATATATCATTCAGATTTTTTTATATTTTATGAAATCCAAAAAAACATTTGGTTTTTGGTTGATTTTGAGTCAACTAGAGAAAGATCCATTGTAGAATTTTCCATCAGAGCGGGATCCATTAGAGCGAGTTCAATCAGAATGAGATCCTTTTGAGGGAGATACATCATATAAAGACCCATTATGTAACATCATGAATCTGGATTCCACACAATGGGTGCCTCCAACACATTGGGTCACATGACCTCAAGTGCATTTCCCCAAATGCCAGAGGCTGCCGACTAGCAGCGAGGGCCCAGGTCTCATAGTGGGGAAACTATACCCTCATTTGTTAATGTGTAGTGCAGCGGAAAAAATAAATATATACCACTATAGAAGAAGTAAACAATACACAACTGAAATGGATAACTGAAGTAAAAGATAAACAACATTTATAGGTTATGATGTGTCGTGTCACTATATCTATGAAAGCAGCCAAAATAGGATGAATTACAATACAATACAAATAAAATTACAAGGTACAACCAAACAAAACAAATTAGAGTAAGAAAATCGTGGAAGCATTGCATGACAAATCCTAACCCCATGCTCTCCTACTCCTCTGCTACAATCATGTACCTATATAGAGACCTTTTCCCCGGTCAACATCTGCAGCAACATTGTCTGTTTGGGCCGAAGACATGACCCACATAGTGTGAGAAATAAATCCCTGTAGGCACCCACCAAAGTCTCGTGCCTAACTATCAGTGAAAATGTTCATCATTAATGTGCAGTAGTAAATGCAATAAACTAAGAATTACTCAAATGTAACTAACATTACCTGTCATATTTCCATTTTAATATTCATTTAACCAAGCCAATTCTGTGCTTTATCTTGGGAGGTATAACATATAAAAACCTCCAAGGTGAATATACGAAATAACAATGTCCTAAAACATGCCAAACCATACCCTCAGGTAATCAGAATCTTGCCCTCAGGCTAATAAAACCACGGCTTGAGGCTTATCAAAATCACGCCCTCAGGCGATTTTCCCCATGCATAATGATAGTTTTCCTTAGGAATACAAGATAATGACCTCAGTCTTATGAAAAATTTTCCTCAAGCTAAAAAGAACATTTCCCTCAGGCGCAAGTAACTGGACCGAGCCCCAATAATAAACAAGCAATTTATATACAAATCTTTTCAAGGCAATTCAATACACATTATAATCATTGCATACCATCGAGTATCCTGGCCAAACAGCTAAACAGAGGAATGAATCCATGAGGTGGACCTAGATCCTAGCAGTGATCAAAAACAACAGTTTATAATTATAATTAATTACCTATGAAATTTTAGGTATTTAATGCAACCAAGGCCTCAGCCACACGAAACCCCAAACATGGGTGCGTAGTACAAGTGTGCACAATTTCAACACCAGAGTTGAAAATAAACATCACACCACCTACCTCGATCGTCTCTAATCTGTATATGTGGACGACGCCTCATGAATCAAATGAGAATGGATCTGATATGAGATGAACATAATCCAATTCAAACTCAAATAATGTTCCCTCGGGAAATAATTTTTAAGAAATGCTCAAGGAGAAGCATGAGCTTACCCGTGAAGTTCCAGGGAGATCAACGACATATGAATCAGGTTCCCGGTGTGTGGTCGGGATATCCTCCAAGATCTGGCCATCTCTCCTACTCTCCTATGGAATTCTAAGCTTCCTCTATGTAAAAAGGTGGATACTGCTCGTTTTATGTGAAAAAAAAACTACATAGAGTGTACTCTCCATGACATGGAGTGTAATTATCATTTTTATCAATAGTTCCTTTGGCTGCATCTTTCCACTGCGACATTATTCATCATTCAACATGAGTACACGACATGTATTCCCGATTACACGGGATGTACTGTCGCTCTGCTGGAGGCTGCCTCCACCGCCTTACTGTTCACCTGCCGACTGAATACACGATGTGTAAATACCCTATACATGGATTGTAGTCAGCTTTTACACCCTTCATTGGTGACAGGCCTACATGCTCTATGTACCCATCCCTAATGGACAAAGTACACGATTTTTGGGAAAGTACATGGTGTGTAGCTTCAAAATTTGGGATTTTCCCCCATTTTCATTATTTTAACAAAAACAATAATAGAAAATGGAAAAGAATAAACTCATACCTCAAGAATAATAACCGGGTTCTTAAAAACATTTCCCCTTAAATCAATTCATCCCAAAAATTACCCTCAAAGGGTGTTGAAGATAAAGCTCCAAAAAAATATGGAAACTGAGCACGTACATCGGTCTCTCACTCCCAAGTTTCATCTTGTACTCGTCCATGCTGTGATAATACCTTTACGAGAGGAACTGACTGGCCTCGGAGAACCATCATGCTCCTATCAAAAATGTTAATCGGATGCTCCTCAAAGGATGCATCAACATGAAGCTCAACCTATTTGGGCTAAAGGGCGTGAGATGGTTCTCAGTGATAAAAGCACAGTTCGGATACAAGGATGATGTCGTGCACGGCTCGGTACCATTTTGGTAACTGTAATAGATAGTCCATCGACCCAACTCTCCCCAGAATCTCAAATGACCCCACATACCTTGGTGATTTTTTACACTGTATCATAATCTGCCTATGTCCCAACCTTGGTGAAACACACAAGAAACCATGATCCCTGACCATGAACTCTAGGGGTCATCTGCGGCGATCAGCTATGATTTCTGACAAGACTACACAGTAGCAATTCATTTTTGAATCAAATAGACCTACTCTAGTGTCTCCTGCATGAGACGTGATCCCAGTAAAGCTGTCTCACCTACCTCTAACCATCACAAGGGTGATCGGCATGGCCTACCATGTAATGCCTCGTAAGGTTCCATCTCAATATATTCCTGAAAACTTTTATTATAGGCAAGCTCGACTAGGGGTATGTGCTTCTCCCAAGAACCCACAAAGTATATGACTCATGAAAGCAGGATGTCCTCTAGCACCTATATCATACGCTCTGATTGGCCATCGGTCTGAGGGTACTAAGCTATGCTCAGAAGAACCTTTGTACACAATGCCCAATGAAAACATTTCCAGAAACAAGATTTAAAGCAGGCATCTGTATTAGAAATTATAGTACGAGGGACCCTATGAAGACGTACTACCTCTCGGAGATACAACATTCTGAGCTCGTCAACACTGATGGTGTCCTTTATCGGCAAAAATTAAGCTACCTTTGCGAGTCTGTCCACAACAACCCACATGACATCATTACCTCAAGGTGACCTTGGAAACCGGTCACGAAATCCATCATGACATCATTCAATTTCCATTCCGGAATGGGTAACTGCTGTAACAGTCTCGCTAGCCTCTGATGCTCTGCCTTCACATGCTGATAGATGGAACATTTCGTAACAAAACTAGTTACATCTCTGTCCATACCTGGCCACCAAAACTGACATCTCAAGTCACGGTACATCTTGGTTACTCCAGGATGAACTTCCCAATAAGATGCAATAATCTCCTACATCAGATCCTCGCGTATTTCCACTAGAACCCACACTCGTCCATGGAACCACAAAACCTCGACATCAACTATCATCCATCCAGGAAGAGGGTCCTCACTTGCCACCAACTCCCATAGGACTAGGCCTTCTGAATCTGATAGCTGTCTCATCCTCACTTTATCTAGGAGGGTTGAAGTCATAGCGAAGGATGAATGATAGGTTTTCCCATGAACATCGAGCATATCAAAATGCATCCTAGAGAACAAATCCATAAGTAGCTACTCACCGCTGTCCTCATGAACTACATGTATCTGTGTCTTTCTACTCAGTGCATAAGCAAATGCATTCCCCTTACAAGGTGTATAGGCAAGATCAAAGTCGTTGGACTAATGGTATTCGACCCACCATCATTGTATCAGGTTGAAGTCATCCTGAGTAACGATGTATTTGAGACTTTTGTGGTCAGTGAAAACCACAAAATTCTCTCCCAAGAGATAATGTCTCCGATAGCACAACGCATGAATAACTACAACCAACTCGAGATTCTGTATCAGGTAATTCCTCTCATGTGGCCTCAACTGATGAGACCCGTATGAAACTACTCGATCACCCTTCATCAACACTGCTCCCAGACCAATGCCTGATGCATCACAGTAAATTGAATAGCTCTTCCCTTTCTCTAGAAGTATCAGGATTGGTGCTGATGTCAACCCACCCTTCATCTCCTGAAAGGCGGTCTCACATGCTTCCGACCAAATGAACATCACACCCTTTTTAGTCAAACCCATCAATGGAGTTGCTAAGCGAGAGTAGTCCTATATAAAGCTCATGTAGTAACCAGCCATACCCAATAAACACCATATCTCAAACACATTCTTAGGCTTCTCCCAGGATACTACGAATCTCAGTTTCTCTTGGTCTACTGCAACTCCTGCCTCTGGGATGATATGACCCAGGAAGTGAATCTGGTCAATCCAAATGTGTCACATTGATAGCTGAGCATATAGATTATGATCTCTCAGTGTGCTCAGTATAATCTCAAGATGGGTAGCATGGTCATGTCGAGTGTGAGAGTACACCAAGCTATCGTCAACGATGAATATCACAAAAGAATCCAGATATGGGTGGAACACACAATTCATCCAAGCCATTAAAACTACTGGTGTGTTCGCGAGTCCGAACGGCATAACCATGTACTCAAATAGGCCATATCTTCTCCGAAAATCTGTAAGTGGTATGTCCAATGGTCTAACGTGTAACTGATGATATCTGGATATCAATTCAATCTTCGTGAACACTCGTTCTCTTAGAAGTTGGTCAAAAACATCATCAATACTCGGTAAGGGATATCAGTTCCTGACTACCAACTATTTCAGCTTCAGATAATCCACACTGAGTCTGAAGGTATCGTAAGCCTTCTAAGCAAAGAGGACAAGCAAACCCCAAGGAGAAGTACTTGGTTGAATAAATCCCATTGCCTGTAACAACTCTGACTGCCTCTTGAGCTCTTAAAAATAGGATTGGACTTCCTATAATGATTAATGGACACCAGTTCCTCTCCTGGAACATGCTCATTAGAGAAATCCACCTCTCGCTCTGGAGGAAGACCTAAAAAGTCATCCAAAAAGACATCCAAAAAACGATCAACTCCCAGAGTTTAATCTAGGTGTCAAGTCCCCTGATCATCCAGATATAAACACGCAATCTAGGCTATCACACAACCTCACCCATGATGCTCGGGTTCATCTCGGCTCTCCTGGACATCTCATTCACCCTTGTATAGAAGCTCTTCGCCCTCTGGTGTCATGAAACTCACCCTAAGACGAAAGAAATACACAAAGGTTAGAAAGGGTACCAACAAGTCCATCCCATGAATGACATCATAGCACATCATCTCTATGACATGGAGGTCCCATAAGAAGTGACACCCACCAACCTCATGTGGGAACTCCTTGTACTGACGTGCACCAGCCGTTCTAACCCCCAACAGAGTGTCTAGAATCATTATAGTAGAAGAAGAAGAAACATAGAGCCGAAGGATACCCAAAATGGGCACAGATATAAAGCTATGTGTAAAACCCATATCAAAATGTACTGAAGATAAAACAAAATCTACTATAATAAAACCTCTACTAGTAGAATGTCTAGGATCTTGTTCCTATTGGGTATGTTTCCCTGCATATGTCTGCCAAGTGCCGCGACCCTGCGACACAGCCTAGAAACTATGAGCTGACCCGCCCTTCTACCTTTGAGATCCTGGTGTCTGACTACCATGTCCATGACCACCATATCTGCTTGCACGTCCTGACGTACCCCAATTTTCCGACTGGTAAGAAGTTGTTGGTCCGGATCCTACACGTGGAGTCTGCACAAAACACCTCTCACTAGCCCCTTGTTGAAATGCCCAAAAAAAGCGCTGCAGATGACCCACCTTGCCACAAGCTCAGCACTCTATTGGGTCTCGAGGACACTAAGGTCTCTTATACCCATCTTTTCCACACTGGTAGCAAATAACCTGGCCTCCTGAAGAGTTATTCTGACTAGTAATATTTCCATAAGATAAGTGCATATGTCTCTTCTTCTTACTAGTAGCAATAGTACCATAAAATGGTGTCGAACCACCCTGGCCCACTCCACTTGGTTCCCACAGTTTCCACTGAGTATTCAGTTACTGGTTCATAATACCATGCAATGTAGGCACCCGAAAAACATTTAACAGTTCTTAGATGTCATATCGATGACCATCCTCAAAGCGTCTAGCCCACAAAGCCTCACCATCCACCAGAACAAGAGCATAACACTGGTCCTCGGTGAAGCGATCAGAATAATCCATCACTGACATGATGCATTTCTTCATATTCATGAACACTCGAGCTCAATCATCCCTCAGCGTCTCAGGGAAGAAGAAGTAATATAGGAATACTTAAAAATCTTCCCACGCCATGTCAGGGTGATGCTCAGACTGCGTGGTAACATCCCACCATCTCTAGGCAAAATCATGCAGCATGTATGTAGCGAGTTTGATCTTCCACCCTAAAGGAGTCACCAGATGCTCGAATATCATCTGAATCGAACCCTGCCAAGACTCTACATCCTTTAGTCCACCATCCCATGAAAACGTAGGCAGATTCTGTTTCTGGAATAAATGAGTGAGCTCTACCATAGATGTGGTGGCCTGCGGTGCTCCATGAAATGTCTGCATGAATGCCTGAAGACTTCACTGAACTGCGCATCAGTGCCTATTTCCGATATAACGGTTGGCGCCGCATCTGGCTCTGCTTGAAGATTTATTGGTAGCCCAGGGCTCAACATCTCCGGAGTATAATCGTTGCCACTCTTCTGGCGACAACCCATGGTCGTCTCAGTGGCATCACTCTACAAGGTCAAAGCACACCTTAGATCGAAATTTATCAATGACTGAAAACTAAGAGACCAAGAAGGGAACATGAGAAAGAGAGCATTCAAGATTTACAAACCATGACTACACGACCTGTTCTCACAAGACACTTACATGGGTATATACTCCAGCAAAAATTGGTCGTGTAACACCCCAAACACAAGACCTGTCCCTTAACAACACGGCGTGTACTTGAATCACCCTTCACTGCCTGGGTCCTTCTACATGGCTTATCCACACAATTCTCCTTTAAAAGAGACTACACGGCTTGTATATAATCTACACGATGTGTAAAACATAAATTCCGACTGCCCGTGTTGTTAGAGACGCGGTCGGGGTACCCAGGCCACACTACACGACATTATTCAAAAAGACACAGCATGTATGTCTTAAGGTTCCGTCGTCTGTGTTGTTTGTTACCCGGGCGGATACCAGGTCAACAATGCACATCGTGTACAACAAGTAAACGACATGTTCACCCAAGCCATTATCTCCCCCCGTGTCTCCACCCACATGACCATTGAAAAAGTAAAATACTACACGTAGTCTAATTAGGTTACACATCATGTACATAAAAAAATTCATTTCTTATCGAACAGAAGAACACACGACATGTGTTCAAGGAACTACACGTCGTGTATTCGGGTTTTTTGGCAGAGTAAGCCTCAAAAACTATTCTGGAGCCCAGAAATACACTTGAAAAAAAATCTATGTTCCAAATTCTGATTTGTGAGGGCCCATTCTCCCAACGAATCAAATGTTGGCATCATACACCTGTTATAAAAAATTAAACACGTCAATGATCCACCATATTATTGTTAATGAGGGATCATACTCCAAAACCCCAAAGTTTGGCGTTCATCCTATCAAAAAATTCATTCCAAAATACCCTATCAAATAGTAGGTATTTATCAAAGAATCTATCACAACAACATGTTTTTCCAACACAACAACTATCACAACAACATGCAATTTCTAATGAACCAACACGACATGGAAGTAATTCATGACATGTGATTTATTTCATGTTCTTAAATGATGCATGAAACTGCATATCCTCATATAATCAGGTTTAAACTAAATAGAACCCATGTATAATGTATAAATATAACACCACAAGTGTGTCACCCAATGATGAAAATCAAATCAACTATAAAAGTGAAATATTAGGAAAATTACAACACGAGGTAAATTGGGTTTTCCTTGTACACGGGTTAGCTACTCTCGAGCACAGCTCAACACCAACTACCATTTCATTCCTATCCCTAAGTAAAGATCCAAATAGTAAGTCAAAGAAAAGAACTCCTCAGATACCACTTTGTAACGTCCCGGATCTAGATGCCACATAATGGGTTCCCCAAACCTGGTTGGTCACATGAACTCAAGCACATTTCCCCAAACACCAGAGGCTATTGACTAGTAAAGAGGGCCTGTGCCTACTAGTAGGGAAATTATGCCCTCATTTGTCAAAGTGTAGCGCAACTGAAAATATAAATAACATAAAACAGCGGAAGTAGTAAACAACAAACAACTGAAATGGAAAACTAAAGTAAAAGGTGACCAACTGTTATATGTAATGATGAAGCATGCCACTTTTTATATGTATGTAGCCAAAACAGGATACACGCCAATAAAAAACAATACAACTCAAAGTACAAGGTACATCCAAACAAAAAAAAGTAGAGTACGAAAAACATGACAGCATCACAAGCCAAAGCTCGGTCTCTTGCTCTCCTACTCCTCTACTACAATCATGAACCAGAATAGGGACCGTTTCCCCTATCAACACCTATAGAAACATATTCTGTTTATGGAAAATACATGACACAAAAAGGGTGTGAGAAATAAATCCTAGTTGGCACCCACCAATGGCTCGTGGCCAACTGTCAGTAAAAATGTGCAACAACGGTGTGCAGTAGTAAATGCAATAAACTAAGCATTAATAAAAAGTAACTAACATTACAATTCATATTTCAATTTTTAATATTCATTTTACCATTCCATGTCTGTGCTTTAACTTTGTAGGTATAACATAAAAAAATCACCACGGTGAATATTTGAAATAATAGTGTCCTCAGTCATGCCAAACCTTACCCTCAGGTAATCAGAATCTTTCCCTCAGTCTAACTGAACCAAACCCTGAGGCTTATCAGAATCACTCCCTTATACATAATGAATATTTCCCTTATTCATATAAGATAATTCCCTCAGGAACGGAAAAAACTGCCCGCAGGCATATGAAACATTTCCCTCAGACTAAATAGAAGACTACCCTCATGCGCATGTGACCGGACCGAGACCAATGAAAAAACAAAAAATATATATACAATTTATCTCAATGAAATTCAATACAAATTATAATCATGGAATATCCTCATCTATCTTGTCCAAACTTCTAAACAGAGGAATGCACCCACGGGGTGGTCTTGGATCCAAGCAGTGATCCCAAACAGTACTTTATAATTACATTTAATTACATATACAATTCAATGTATTTAAAGCATCCAATGCCTCAAACACAAGGCACAACAAAAAAGGGTTCGTAGCACAACTGTACACAATTTCAAAACCATAGTTAGAAATAGACATCAAACCACCTAACTCGATCGTTTCTTGTTTGAATACGTGAACAACGCCTCCCAAAACAAATGAGAATGGTTCAAATATGTGAGGAACCTAATCTCATTCAAACTCAAATAATTTTTCCTTGGAAAAGAATTGGTAAGAAAGGCTCTAGGAGAAGGACGAGCTTACCTGTGCAGTACCAAGGAGATCGATGGCGTAAGAATCGGGTTCCCGCTGAGCGGTCAGGATATCTTCTAAGCTTCGTCCGTCTCTCCAACTCTCCACTGGAATTTTAAGCTTCCTCTATGAATAGTGGTGTCTACTGCCCATTTAAAGTGAAAAAAAACTACACGGTGTGTACTCTCAAGTACACGACATGTACTTCTCATTTTTTAACTATTCTTATAGAAGCTTCTTTCCACTACGGCATTGTTTATACATAGACATGAGTACTTTATGTGTATTCCCAATTAAACAGCGTGTACTGTCACTCTGATGGCATCTGCCTCCACCGCATTACTATTCACTTACTGACTGAATACACAGCGTGTAAATACACAATACATGGACTGTAATCAGTTTTTATACCCTTCATTACCAATAGGCCTAAATACTCTGTGTACCCATCCAACATCTCTAATGTACAATGAGTGTGGAAAATTAATGGCATGTAGTAAAAAAAATTGGGATCTTTCCCCATTTTCCTTATTTTAACAAAAACACTAAAAGAAAAAAAGAACAGAAGAAACACATACCTCAAGAATAATAACTGAGTTTTTACACATTAGATAATTTTCTATTGAATTGAGTTACATTTGAGTTCTATTTTTGGGTCTGAGAAGTTGTGAGTATAGATTGAGTCTCTACTCAGTTGGAGTTTGAAGGAAATAAGGAGAACCAGATAGAGAAAATCAGTCAGATAATTTCAGATTTAGGTTACTGAACTTAGGTCGATCAGACTTGATTTTTTGGATTATATTTTCCATATTGAAGTTCTCAATGTGTTTATTGGGAATATTCAAACCAGTTACAGATCATGGGGAATAATCAAGTCCTATAAAGTTTTATGATAATTGTTTGTGTTCATGATGATTATACACATGTGGATATGATCAATCTTACTTGTAGAGGAAGTGGATAAATTTTCCAAGAGGGTTACAAAAAATATTAATGATAAATGTAGATGGGGGATAGGTTAACTATTTACTAAAAAGGATTTTTTCTATATTGTACAACCACCTGTGGGGAATGAAGTCATCAAAATGATGTTAAGGCGTTAAAAAATATTGAAAAAATTCTTTATAACGTATTATGGAATTTTTTCCTACTATTGTATTTATATTATGGAATGAATTTTATAATAGAATCCATGTAATAGGGACTATCTAACATTTAATGGAGTTGGTAATTATAATGATTCTTTTAAATATTAAGTTATACTCATTAATTATATTTTTTATTCTAGTAATGGTTAGTATGAGATCTATATATTTGTGGATTATAACTCTTACAATTTTTTATAGGTTAAAAAATTTTCATGATGAAGTCAATAAAATTATTTATAAAAATAAAAGTGAAAATTTATTCACCCACTCTTAGTGGTCTCAGTCTTATTTGGAAACTACAATTTGTAACATATCGTGGCGCCTTATGAATGATCCATCTATGAGAATAGATAATTTAATTTTAGTTGATAATATGGGTGTACTTATTTAGGATGTAAAAATATATAACTGTTTTAATAGTATGATTCTAATTTAATTTCTATATATTTTCCTTGAATTAAGAGTCAAAAAACAATATGATTTCCTCCCATCAATGTAGTTTTTATGGATGTTTGTGATAAGATAAGTACATATTTTAATATAAATGTTTATAATTATATGTCGATGGAAAATAGTGAAAATGTTTATACAAAATTAACGTGATTACCAACAAATATAAAAATGACAGATATGTTGAGAAGTGTCTATAAAATAATGGATAATGTTAATGAATCTATGTTAAAAATATTGATAATTATATTTTATGATGTAAAAATGTATGAAGAAGAATTTATTGTTGAGTACATTATAGGTTTTAATGATAATATGTGTACCATCAATGATTTTATAGAATCCAGAAGATTTTAACATTATTTGGAAATTTATTTGAAACATTAAAAGAATATTTGTTGATAGAGTTATATTTTTATTAGATCATTTATAATAATCACTGGTTTAATTTTAGAATATCCTTGTTGAATATGAGAAGATATAAGATTATATTTTCAAGAGAAAGTATTAAAATGAGATTTACATCATTATTTTTTGAAAGAAGAAAACAAAGATAACGAATTTGTTGAATAATTATATAATTTAGATGATGAGGAAGAAGATGATGATTTCCACACAATTTTTACACTCTTTTATAAACAATTCATCAAAGGAAATTGAAATAGAAAATGTAAAAATATATAAATGATATAATTATAATAGAAATGTAAATTTGGAAGAAATTTGACTAGGATGAAAATTAAAGAGAGTGAGTCTAAGGATGATGAAAAAAATAATTGAAAAAAACTATAGAAGAAAAAGATGAAACAATTTCATTATGAAAACTAGAAGAAAATTTATCTATGTAGTTTAATGATTCCATATCCAGTTATGAAATTGATCAACTAGTAGACATACGTTCTAGAGTATGGAATGATAATTTTTCATCAATTACAGATGATTAATGTGAAGAAAGAATATAACATGAGTGGATTCTTAAAAAAATATAAATTAGAAATTGTGGAGAATTATCAAATCAATATATAAATATAGAATTTGAATATTTATTATAAAAATATATATATTGATAATAGTGATCAGATGAAGAGTGGAAATAAACATAAATTTGATTACATCTCAAAAAATTTATATAAGTGAGGTCTATATATAACTGAAAAATTATGATGTCATGCCAACTAGTAAATATAATTACAACATTGTTGATACTACACATGTCTATGAAAGAAAAAAAACATGATGAAGATGGTTTATTTCTAAAATATGCTAAATGTTATTTATGATGGATTTGATATGAAAGAATAGGAGTTCTCGGAAATTGAATCAGTGGGTTTGAAAACATAATGTGAGTTATGTAATATGAAATAAATCATAAATTAGGATATTAATTTTAAAGATGAAAATTCTACTAATGGTGAAAAGTATGGTTTACAGGAGTAGATTATTGCTTCTCCAAAACAATAAGGAAATATATCATTTTTTACTATCTCTATATGTATGAATTAAAAGTGTTTATCTAGAATGTGTCTCTCTAGGAATGGTGGTATATGATTTTTGAAAAATGAACAACAAAAAAATATCATCCATTTAAATATTAGCCTGAAATATTATGATTATGATGTGGGAGTTTGTTTTTGTGGAAATTTAAGAAAAATAAATTATTAATTTTGGTTCAACTTGTCTTTACTAGGATAAATTTTTAAATAAAGGGAGTGTTATGTGGTGAAAAGAAGAGAATATTTTCCTATAAAATATTGTAATCAGAAATGAAAATTCCAAAGGTGAAATATGTTGAAGCCTTATTAAAGTCAATTTAAAAACATATGTAACATGAGAATTTATGGAAATTTTTAAATGTTAAAATGATGGTTAGGAAAATAATTATTTAATAGTAATTAGGATATAATATGATTCCAAGGATAAATATCTAGAAAAACAAAAAATGTTAGAATTCGAAAAGGAGAAGAGTATAGTTTCAAAATATGATAATAATATTGATAAAAAAGAAACAAATTATGTTTTTAATATTCAAAAAGGTATAAGATATATGAGGAAAATTGGAATATAAATAAAAAATCTATACCTATCATCCCTAACCAAATAGAAAACATGAATTAGAAGTTACAAACACTAAGTAACAGATATTTTTTAAAAATTAAAAGAGATTATTTAGCTTCATCAGAATATTCTCTAGATGAGAATAAATCATCTACTAAATCTAAGAAGGTTGAACAAAAGTAAGAAAACAAATCCAATACAAATTCCATTAAAAAAATATTCAATACATATAGGATATTCATAGTTTAAATACTTCTTCTATATGATTACTGAGGTTGATCTTATTCCATATACACTTCCTTATTGAAAACCATACATGGAATTGAAGGGGATGATGTAAGGAAGCTGGTTGAGTGCTATAATTATTTTAATGAATGAATAATGTTAACCATGGAAATTATCAGACACTATATGAAGTTGAGTTCTACTCTAATGGGGGATAAAATATATTGTTATTTTTTATTTCTTTTAATTTTCTTGAAAATTAATGTAAAGAGGTTATGAAAGAAGATGTTCATGAAATTTTGGGATTATAATCTTGATCTTTTTTGATATGTTTGTTGAGTTGGGTGTATATTTGTTTCCATTAAAAATTGTTCTCATATTTTCTAACATATGAGAATTAGTACAGGAACATGTGAAAAATATTACATGAATGATTTGTTATGGAAAACATTTATAAGCTTGATTATTCACTCCATTTTTCTGTGATGGGTATCCCCACATAAACCTAGGGGTTTTTTTAATTATATATGTTAATAAACTAATGTGATAGATATTTTTAAAAAAATTAATATTTTTTAGGATCATCAGTGGCCTCATTGAATTTTATTATCAATAAGGGGTAGAAAAAAATCAGACAGAACTTCCAATCAAAGAAAAATAAAATGATTCATTGTAGATTGTATCATGTTAATACATAAAAAATAATTGTCATGACACAAGATAAATTTTTTAAATGATAGGTAGTGAATATTTTGTTTTTAAACTGAATTTATCTGGAATGATGATCTCTCAGACTAGTTTATAAGTCATTATCATTGTTTCTTCAGGCGTATCTTAACCAAACAAGACGTACTGAATGAGGATGTTGTGGAAAAATAAGAAATGGAAATGACATTATGATTTTACGAAATTGTATGTCATTATTTACAGATCCATTAGTTGGGCTGATCAATCGGTTGACCCCGATTCATTAAAAAAATATGATGTTGCGAAAAGATAAAAATTAATGTCTTAAATTTTATTAGTACTTATTGAGATTCTGAATCTGATATCCATCCAATGTTGAACATTAAACGTTAATGATTGAGTAAGATGGACAATATTTTTTAAATGTGAATAACAACTATAGTTGACACTGAAATATTAGAGAATGTTATAAACACCGATCAATCTTGGTAATTTTTAAAACTGATCCATCATGCAAGAATGAACTATTGAATTAGACTGGTGGTTGACTCTGATAAAACATTAGGTGAACTTTTTATGTACCATATTTGATGACACTGATTCATTATACCATTTAATTTAGAGAGGGGGAGTTCATATTTATAATTTAAATCAAGCTATTGGTTAGATGAAATGTATAAAGAGTGTAATTTTAATGATAATTTAATTAAAAATGTGAGAAATGTAACAGAAAATACTACATAGCTGCAAGAGACTGATGTATAATGATGTTTAAATAATATAGTTTAGCATTTTCAATTGGGAAAAATGATTGAATTGAATAATTAGCTGATATTTTTATTACACATAATTGAGAAAATAGAAAATAATTTAGAGTTTGGTGTTGTTATGTTATGATATACTAATCTATCAGATGAAATTCTCCTGAGAATGTCCATAAGACACATTTTCTATATCAAATTCCATTGGAAAAATTCTATGTCAGAATGAATAATTAGAGACCATAAATAATGAAAGATCATACTAAGATGATTGGTCTGGAGAATAGTCTATTAATAAAAAGGGTGATGTTTCCAGAATATTCATGAAGATTCAAGATAGATCTGAAAATGTAGAGAATATTTTAAATTTTCAAAATAATGGTTGAAATATCAGATAATTTTGTATTTATAAATTTTATTGATTACGAAGAATTATTGTTTTTCCTTCCATTTCCATTTTAGTATGCCTATAAATAGAGATCACAATACATTCATAAATTTAAAATAATCATGTTCGGGGAGTTAACATTCTACCATTTTTTGATAGGATGATATCCAAAAAAAAATGTTTGCTTTAGATTGATGTTAATATAATTAGATACGGATCCATTATTGTGTATTCCATCATAGAAATATATTTCAATGTGAGTTACATTAGATGATGTTCCATTGAGGAATGATACAATGGAATGAGTTCCATTGAAAAAATATCCATTGGTGTGAAATAAATAAGATCTATACACATCAAGTGATGTTAAATCAGATAGAGTTATATTAGTTAAGGATGTTTTGAGTTAAAAATTATTTCTCTACTAAATTCATTTGGAATTGGAAAATAATAACATCATGGAGAAAATTAGATAGATATCTTCAGATAGAGGATTCAAACTGAGATCGATCAGATTCAAATTTGATGATTAGTTTTTCTAGGATAATGTTATTGAGTTTGTTATTAAGAATATTAATATTGGGTAAATATATAGACGATTTATCATTCCCTGGAGTGATTTAATATATTTTTTGATGTTCGTATAGATTGTTTATGGCTGATGTTTTTCGATCATACTTGTTGATTCGGAAATGGTTTAGGAAGTGGGTCAGAAAAGAAGAAGAAAGAAGCTTGTAGATGGGGGTAGACCAAGTATCTGAAAAGGTTTTTCTATTGGGGTGTATAACCACTGCTGGTTAATGATGATATGAAATGAATAGAAAGGGGAATAACCATCTGGATTGGAAAAAGTTTCTTTTGGATCGTAGACATATTTTCTTTGTATTCCATTATAATATGAAGATTAGCTAGTAAAGTAATCCATGTTGGGGGGACTAACCAACATATGAAGGTGTTGGTAATTTTATAGAATGCTATGAATATTGTGCGCTCTACCTTCCTTATATTTGTTTCATAAGAATGTTTACATTGAAATTTATTGTTGACTATATCATCACTCTACCATGTCTTCAGTGGTTAACAATGTTCTCTCAAGAAGTAGTTAAGAAATAGTAAAATAAAATTATAATTAACTACTGATTAACCACCACTCATTGGTGTCCATACTATTTTAGAACAATAGTAGTCTAATTAAAATATAATTTCTCTTTGGTGTCTATAATACAGAATAACATTTAATTATAATACAAGTTAGGTAATAACTATATTCCCATAGATTTTATTACATGTGTTTGACCCAAAAATTCAATCATTAATATAGAAACATGGAAGATGTTTTGTACTATAGAGTGGTCAGGTTACATAGCCAATAAATAATCTACAACGTCAATTTCTAGAAACAATTCCAGAGGCCCAACTGATCTTATGATTATCTTCCCATTTTTTAGGATTCTTATATCTCCATTCATTGGGGAAATATTCAAGAATACATGATAACCTAATTTAAATTCAATGAATTTCCTTTGATTATACATATAGTTTCTTTTTATTAATTTTGAATAATTTAATATGTTTATAAATGGTACTTACATTCATTGTTTATTCCATAACAAGTTCTGGGATTACTAGATTCCATTCAATAACATTTTCATGTAATGTAGGTGTAAAACATGTATTACCATAAACTTCCTTATATAGTGAAATTGGTATCCTTTAATGGAGGATATTAATATATCAATATTTTAATAATGGTATATATTGATTCCATATTGCATGAAATTTTAGGGGACATGATATCACCATGTATTATAATGTTTGAATAGTATTTGTAGACTTCCCATCAGTCAGGGTTAGATAGATTGTTCATAAATGGATATTTTTATTGTATTCTTTTTGAATAAACGTAAATGATTTCGATGTGAACTATTGACATTTCCATATACAATTGATATATGTGCACCATAATGTCTTATGATTTTATTGAAAAATATTCATACATGTTGTCCAAGTGGTATATCTTCATTAAATATTAATAAATATGAAGACTTGGTAATGTGAACAAAAATTTCTCGAATAACATCATTCTTCCTTAATGTTTATGGAAGTCTAGTGACAATTTCTATTATATAACTTTCCCACATCCATATTGGTATAGTTAGGATTTGTATAAATCTATTAGGATGTTTTGATTCATCCATTTCAAATTATAACACCGGTCTTATGGACACAAACTCTGCAATTTCATACTTTAGACCATCCTTTATTAATTTTTCTGATAAGTCCATATACATCATTGTGCTACCAGGGTGTATAGTAATTTTTTTGATGTGTTGTTCATTTAGTACCTCAATCATTATATTTTGTAAGATCAGAACTTATAAACTATTTACAAACATAATAACACCATCATTATTGATAATTATATCAATTTCCTATCATTGACTATTTTAATATTTCATTGAAAACCCTTATCGAACTTGTCACATTAATTTAGTTTTTCAAAATAACTCGATTTAACAATTTATTTGATAGTTAAGGATGTCCCCACACACCTAAAAATTTGCATATCCAACATTACTAAACGACTTATTATATGATCCTTATTAATTATCATTCTTCAAGAGATCCATGGTCCCTCTTACTCAATGTATCATCCATCTTTTTTTCCTTTATCAGGTGGTAGTGTATTAAGAAATAACAGTCTGTGAGTAGTTCTAACCTTATTTTTTTAAGGTTAATCTCTTCCTAAGATAGAATGTTCTTATAGGTTATAGGGTTCGTATATATATATGTCAAATATCTTATCAAAGAGATAGTATTTCCATAACATTAAAAAAAATATTATAGTTTTCATCTCAAGGTCATGAGTGGTATAGCACGATTTCATGATCATTAATTTTATTGATTCCTAAGAAACTACTCATTAATTGTTTCTAAATACTATACACAATCCTTTATTTTATTCATCACACAATATTATATATCCATAATTTGGTAATAGTAATGTTAATAATAGTGAATTTATCAATACCCTTTTTAGATCTTCAAATATTTCTTCACATTCTCTAGACCATGTGATATTAAACCCTTTATGGGTCATCTAGGTTAACCGGGTGACCAATCATGTATTTTTTTATATAAACCACTATTAGTAACCAATTAAACTTATGAAACTAAAAATCTAATTAATATTATTCAGTGGAGACTATTTTCTGACTATATTTTTCATTAATTTATCAATTGATATTATATCTCTAGATATAATAATTAAAAAAAATAAATTTCATTGATAAAAAAATATCATTTAATAAAATTCCCATGTAATTCATTGTCATTTAGGGCTGTATCAATTATACATATATGGTTCTTAGTATCTTCATAGTTTTTTAGTGTATATGATGTTATCATTAATTAATACAACCTTAGTGTTATTAAGATAATCCTTAAACACAATATTTAACAAATCTATAAAAATTGAAGTGAATTAGTCAATTCAATTGGAATTAATAAAAAATAATAATGTATATACCTAAAATGACATTCCATATTTGAAATTAAACCCATATCCAATGTAAAAAATGAAAACCATAACAATGATTTATCTTTTCAAAACATTTACATCCATGACGTTGAAAAAATAATCATTAATGAATAGTAAATAACAAATACTCATTATAGTGAATTAACTATCCTCCCTATAATTAATTCAAAACCACATGGTACCATATTTCTTTTCAAAAATAAAATAGGGTATTCCCTTGGTGAAGCAATAGATAATTAAAATCCATTATCACATAAATCATGTATTTTTTATTTATATATACCAATTCAACTAGTTCCATTACATATGGAGTATTGGATATAGAATTTTAATTAGTTATGTCTTCATAATAATACAGAACATAACAATTAAGTAGCTTTTTAATGTCATTATTCCAGAAATATAGCAATTTATTGTTAAATAATAGGTACATCCACTATCTTTAGGATGTTATTTCCATGAATAGATTATGTTTTCTCTTCCTATTGAAATAGAATTTCATTAAGATGAGCGGCTGGAGGTGGATATATACATGAAGAATATAATTATGTCCCCACTATAAAATCAATGTGTTTAAACACCTACATTAGTGAAAATAATATTTATCTCTCTATAATAAATTCATTCATTAGACATTGACAGATAATAAAAACTGAGGATTGTTTAAAAAGCAATCATTCGAATAAAAATCCCATTTTACACAATGGAACATCTATTAATATTATATATGTATTCTTAATATAAATTTTTAGAACAACATTTCTAGTAGAAATTTTGATTTAAAACACCTTCTTTATAGTGTTAGTGGATTGTTTTATTTTTTCAGAAAAATGTTTATATAAGAGTGCATTTATCTGAAATCATTTAAAATAAATTCTACCATTTTTTATGATTATTGTACATGTTATCACCTTATTTGGGACTTTATCCTTGGCTTTAATGACTTCATAATCATGAAAATTCTCCCATGAAAGTTTCTAATATAAATTCACTTGGTGTTTTGGGGAATTTTTTCAATAGTGACAAATTTCCATATAGATGATGAATTGGACATTACATGATTCCTTATTTCCCGTCTATTCATGAGTCAAATTTCCACTTTCTCTATAATTGAAATAAACTCTCATTCCCTTCATGTGTGATAATTATTTTTCTGTTCTGTGAATAATATATCATGAAAATTGAAGAATTAATTTTTTTTTTCATTTTCCTGTATTTCTTTTTACAGAGTTCATTCCTGCCCACTTCTTTTCTTGATTTCATTGGAAAATACAAAACAAGAAGAATTAGTTTTTTGTATATATAGAACATGATAATATATCCCATTTACTGATAATTTAAAAGTGACTATTTACTTTCTGAGTAAATGACATTTTCTGTCAAAAGAAAGATAAATAATTTTTTATGGATTTCTTTTATAATCCATGGTATGATTTCATAAGATTGTAAAATTATATTTATATTTAGTGATATTTTCCTCAAATTTTTTATTTTTTTGGAGGAATTCTATTTTCATATTTTCTCATTATTAATGATGAAATTATATTTTGATGAGTATCTAAATAAATTATAAAATTCCTTTTTCTATATCTCATCAAAATCCTTTATGCTAATGATCAGTTACCACCATATATCAACATATCAATTTAGTTAAAAACATCCATGTCAACATTTTCATTCTCAGTAATTCTTAGGGAGATAAATATCTTCTCTACTCTCATGATACATTTCATACATACTAATAGATTAGAAGTCTCATTTAATGATGGAGGTTCTTAGTAAAGAAATAAATCCAACATAGACCCGCTACATTGGGGATCGATTGGTTTCTCCATACAATCGTGGTTATTGGTAATTATGGAAGTAAAATAACCTAATATAGTTATAGTATACTCATCTCATTCCCTTGCCTCATTGAAATCATTAACATGATCATGGATGAAATTACTAAATTGTTTACAAATTTTTATACTATAGTAGTTACTTATGCTATGACCTATTTAAAAATAAGGGAATTCATTGGATTATTTCATATGAGTATGATTTTTTTTAATAATAATTTATAATTAAAAATACGTCTCAATACATAACATCAATTAACTAAATAGTCCTATCTAATCCCAAAATATTATTCACAATGTCATCTATAATATATTCAAATCATAGAAATATTTATAAGCCCTTAATAATGGTTTAAAAATATCATGTAAATTAACTAATTCGTATCCACTATGAGGGTCAAAGTGGATGAATAGTTTTTCATATTTATTGTGCACTAGGTAATGGTGATTTAATAACCAAAACACATTTTCAATGTTATTACAACTAGGTGTATCTGTACAAGATCCTATTTCAATTAATTGTATTTATGTGTGTATTTTATTATTTTTGAATCAAATATTCTCATCTTTACCAAAAAAATCTTTTTTTATATAAATATGTTAATCCGTAGATTCATTCACATGTTTATTCTCTCTAACCTATCTTTTAATAATTTTTCTTCCCATTTTTTATAATAAAATTATTTTGATACTGACCTTAGTTCCCCAAAAACTAGTGACCTAAAGTTGGTGGTTATTTTGTTACATTTGTAAATGATACGAAGGATAAAATCATAAATGAATTTCAATTTTAATATTTAGGTGAGACTAGATACATACATGATTATCACATTACATTTGAAAAATTAGATAAAACATAAATTCCAACGAGAAAATTATTATTTCTTCTACATATCTAGTAAAACGTTAAATTTTCTCTACTATATTACATTGGGATAATAATAAAATAATGGGGTGAGATTTTAGACACATTAATGGAAAACAGACATTAAAAATTATCATTGAATAAACATGGCATGAAAATTACCAAAGAGATAATAAAATATTCTGATATTCCAAGGAAATCATATCATAAAAAATGAATATATCATTGTATGGATTATCAATATAAATAGTCACATGGTTAATAATACCTTTTATAATTATGATTAAATTAAAATTTTCAGATATCATAATCTACAATAAATTAATTATGTAAGGAAACCATAAAAATTATGTAATAAATATTGTAAATACCCAGACTATTTTTTCTAATGAGACCTACTAATTCATTGAGGAGATATATAATACTTGGAAACCCCTATCACATAAAATGTCCAATTAATATATTATTTTAAAGTATTTAATAATAAATACAATGCATTATAAGGCTACTTTATTAATAAGCATCCATATTATAAATATCTTATATGAGAATAAAATATTTTTACCTAGTCAATAATTGAAGTGAGAAAATTCATAATCCCATGAAAGAAAATTTTTAAAACATATATAAAATTCTATAAAACTTCTTATTTTTATGATAATATTATATGAAGGGAAGTATATAGACCACCCAATATAAAAGCATGGGGAATATGGAATATGTGCGAATTAATCAAATTGAGACAAGAAACCATTACATGTTACACTTGACTTTTAATAATTTTCTCAAACTCCAATATAATAAAATTCCATGTAAATCACTTATTTTAGAACCATATACATATCTATTACAATTTTTTCAATTTAATTATTATTATTTTACTTTTTCATTAATTTATTAATGTTTATCTTCATCATTAAGAGTTTACTATTTTGTTTTCTTTAAACATGTTATTAAAATGAGATGTCAATAATTATTCTATTATATAGTAGTTCATCAGTTTTAGAACCAATATTATTCCCAAAAAATATGTTTTATACAGAACTATAAAAATCAAATTTCATTCCATGAGTGTTTTATAAACAATTTATGATGATAGAATCAATGATGAGCTTATTTTTGTAATTTTTTACAAGTATGGGTTTTTATAATAATAACAAGTAAAATATTAATATAACACTTCAAGAACATTAATAATATTATGGAAATATTTTTTCAACATTAAATGTGTTATTAGAATAATCCAATTAGGGTGATGATAAAAAATAGGTTTCCTTATAGAGAAAGTAGTCCTCACATTCACATAGATGACTTATTCATTATCTATATAATGAGATAAATGTACAAAATTACATTACCTTTTCATAATATCAATAATATCATGAATAGAATTTTAGTTTGTTTAATACCATTTTAACCATCCTTTTATATTGGGTTTGGATGAAAAGAAACATCACTTCATGTAGGCGGTAGTCCACACATACTCACAGTTTTTTAGAATTTTTTCAAGGAATGAAAATGGATGATAATGTTTATTCCATAAACACAAGAATATTTTAGAGTATAATAAATACTAATTTCTTATTTTATAACAGTTATTATTTGTTTTTATGAGTAATAAATTAAATGAAGAAGATTAATGATTGGTAAGTACTTACACAGAGAATTTAAATCTGCATATAGAGTTTTCAAGGAAATATAAGACCTAAGAAAACATATTATAACTAGTTGATTATGGTAGTGTAAAAGGATTATATGGGAATTTAAAATGGATGGAATTAAAAAATAATTGTAAATTTAGAATGTATTTAATGGGTTGGAGGATGTTTTAATTTTTATGTATGGAATTTTTTCAGTTGAAATAATATAAAATGGGAAATCATTATTCTCAGTATGAAATTGATCTAATAATCGAATATAATTGAGTGGGTGATGGAGTATGTTTTATAAATACACAAATATAAATTATCGTATATGTGTGTAACAAGTTTTTACATATTTTACACTTAGTTTTTAATATTTTCATTTATATTTTAACTATATTAACAAATTTTTTTACTATGTAATTTTATTTTAGTTCCCTCACTAAATGTAAGAGTTATTAAAAAAATTATACCTAATAATTTTAAATATGGAATTAATTTTTTCAAATTATATTTTAAAGGGTTAGAAATGGTATATTTAATATTAGAGTACATTATTCTTAAAAATCAATGTTTATAAAAGGATCATTTTGATGAATAAAATTAATGTTTAAAATTAAATTATCATTTTAATTCATTTCATTGAAATAATGTTATTTTTTATTAACCAAATCAATTTCATATAGACATCAATGCAAGATAATTCGGAATTCCAACTTGTGGGTAATTAATTAAAAAATAATTTCAACAAATGTTTTTCATTAAAATAAATAATAATGATGTTTTAAGATGTAAAACATGGGTTTTAGAAATTGAACATAGAATTTTTTAGGGATATATTTGCAATCCTTAAGTACATTTTTTGTTTTGAATTTTTTTATATTTGTTAAAGTCATAAATATTTTATGATAATGTCATAAAATATATGGTATATGTATAAAATACATTTGTACTATTCACCTAAAATCGACCATTTAAAAAAATTTGGAATATTATCCAGATATAATTTTGACATATTTACTAAAAATATGACATCATTTTTTCAATTATAAATTCTAGAATTTAGGAATTTAAATTTAAAATATAATCATGAATAATATTTCTATAGATTTTTCATTATGAAATTTATTTGGGATTTAGTGACTGAATACTACTATATGGTATTAGATACTAGAACGATGTTATCAGATTGATGTGTAGTTGTATAACATAATTAAAATGAATTTATGATTATTTTACATTATTTTAATATAAATTTTGAGAGGTATTTTCTATTTTGACCATTATATTGGTAGTATATAAATTTTTTAAAATTTTTAAATCTGAAAAGCTACATTGGATCATGTTGAGAAATATATAAATTAGATTGACAGATGGTCAAATACTATATATAAAAAATTCCCACATAATTGTATCAATTTTTTGGTGATTATTCAAACTTTATTTCTCATTTCATCGAATTTTAGTTGATTTTTCACATTAATAACTTTGTAAAGGTACAATAAACATAAAATAGTAAAAAAATTTGGTTTTAAATTGGTTTATAATTAATAATTATAAGAAATAAATGAATAATATATTGTTCTCCAAAGTGTTCAAACTAATACGATCTATTTTTCTTAATTTTTACCTCTAAATTGGGGAGTAATCATTATTAACAACAATTTATAATATTAAATCATACTTTACATCCTACCACGAAATTAGGGAATCATATTGAGGTGAAATTTATTCTAATAGAATAAAAATGACTCGATGATAGTTGTCCTATGTTTTTATATTAATACGAACCACCATTGTTGGGTTTTACCTCCTAATGGGTGATATGTTAATCTAATAGAAGTATTATGGTGAACATATAAATGGGATTATATGTAGAAATACGGGAATATTTTGGATTCAAAATTTTTATTAATAGATTAAAACTGTTCAAAACATTATTCTCACATGTTTTTATAGAAATAAAAAATTGTTTTACTAGTATTGGCCCCTTAATGGTTGATATTTCACATTAATAACAATGTGATGGTGAAATTATACTTTTTTATCATAACTATATATTCTAATCCCATATTGAAATGTATTTTATTTTTATGTATCTTAAACGACTTAACGATCATTTTCATTAGTATTCAAATCATTATAATATCACATTTTTTATTTGAAAAAATGTTTTTGATATTTTTTATAATTGTTAATAATATTTTATATTAAATTCCATAATACTAAGAATTCACGGTTTCACATTGATTTGATTGTGATCCTTTAATATCACAAATTACCTAATAATGTTATTCTTAGGATTCAATGTGATTATGATACAATATTCATTTTCATCCCATTTATGAGTTATATTTCATATATAATATATAAATTATATTCTGTACATTAGGTCATACTTGTTAATAAAAAAAATAAAAATAACACATAATCAATTTCTAAAAATAAATCATGGCACAAAGATTATTCGCCAATGTTTTCATAGAAATCTAAACCAATTTTATTATTTTGAAAACATTTAATTTATTTTTTTACTAATATTATTGTGAATATAAAAATAAATATTATTTCATATATATAACACAAGGATTCAAATTAATGTGTTGTTTATTTCTAAAAAAAGGTCTCAGAAATAATTGTTCTATTTTTCACGCAAATATGAACTTGTTTTATTGGTTTTATAAAATGAATCAAACATTATAAAAAAGTTATGTTCTATATTTTTTGTCTCAGATGTGTCTATTGAATTTTTATATATGGAATAGTTGGGATGAGTTGATATCTTTTCCAATGATTCAGGGTTGTGGTTTGATGGTATTGGTTATTCCATGGCAGTATGGAGATGAATTTCATTGTTTTTATACATTAACGGTTCTTGTTGGATGGAGCTTATACTACAATATTTATTTCAATTTATATATTGTATTTGATTTGGTTATACTGATTATAACATGGATAACATAAATGTTGGTATATTTTTTCGTTTATTTTGGGGTTCTGTGCAGCCTAGAACCATAATTGCATAGTGTTGATGGTTTACAAGTTAGTTTTTGTGAAGGGTATGAATGTACATTACGACATGTTTATTATCTCTATAGTTTGAAGTATGAAAATAAGTATTTATAGGTTCTTCTATTTTGGGTACAACTATGGTGTGGTTCTTGAGCTACATCATGGGAATCCCTCGATTTAATCCCATCTATAGTAGATATAAGGCATGATTTCTGGATGAGAGGTTTGATCAGGGTTATTACTGTGTAGAGTAATTTGATGTGCCAGAGATTTAAAAAAATATATAACAATAATGGTGTGACCTATTAATTATCACTATATCCTTATGTTTTCCTACATATGTATAAATTCTGCTATACTTTAGATTTCCATAATACATCTACTTTTTTCTCTTAATCCTCATGAAAGTATTGGGAAAACATTGGTGGCCTATAAAACCCTTCTTTATTGTTTTAATCATTGGCTTCATGAGACTTAATATTAGTGATATGAGGTTAGTTTCTTTTTATTGTTCATTCTTTTATCCAATTAATCCTATAAATCCTTGGTGTCAGTGTTGGTTCAATTCGGAATATTTTGGGGATATAATTTTTATGGGTAATTTTTGAATTTTTGTTAATAAGAGCATTCATCAAGTATGTTTGTTCTTTTGTTGAACTCTTATTTGATTTAATCTATTATAGAGAATTTTAAACATTCGATTTTGGTATATTATTTGATAAATATTTTCTCATAAATGTAAATCATGTTGGATTCATTTTTTAAATTTATTTGGGTGGATGACAATGTTATAACAAATGTAGTTATTAAATGCATTTTACCGGTAAGGGGTGATGCATAAGTTCATTACTAAATGCTATGATATTATTATTACTGATTTGTATTTATTGATACTATTGTAATGAATATGTTCTTTATTTTATGATTCTATATGATTCATAATGAAATTATTTTTAGAAATTACATTATATAAAATATTTATCCATATAAATTTTGTTACAAATTGTTTATATTAATTTTCTTTAATGCATTTTTTTCTGTTTTGGTAGAGCTAAATGGAAATGATTTAAAACATAAAACTAGGATGGTGAAAGTCATTGAAAAAAATGAATATTATATTTTTTTCTAATTAAATTTTTGATAGTTTGTTATGGGTAGGAGTGATGTTTCATGATTATATTTATGTATAGTGATAGTAATGAAATATAGATGGCAATAGGGCTATGACTTCATTCCATACTTGGATTGGGAATATATAGTTTTTGATGTTTAATGGTTTTCCTATTAATATTCCTTTGAAATGGTAAGTTTTGTGTTTTATGTAGTGGTTGTTGAGTGTGTTATAGGGAATGGTTTCATATTATATCATATATAATGTATTTTATTTGGTAGTGGATGACATAATAATGTAATCATATAAAATCCAAAAACTATGAGATGTGTTTGTAGTGAACATGATTAAAATGAAGTGTAGTGAATTTAAATAAACCATGATTTGGTTGTGAATGGTATTTCATCAAATATGTAAAATGAATTGAATTTTAATATTGATTGGGTTGTTAAATGGTAAATCATGAATTAGATAATGATTATACTAAATTAGAAGTTATGGTTAGTTGAATGACTATATCATGTGGATAGTGTGGTGAGGATGTGTTTTTCATATAGTAGATAATATAGAATATGTGGTGCTGATAATATGGTTTTCATGTATTCCTTTCAAATAGATGTTTTATGTGATCTCCTAGGATAGTCTTCTATGTGAATACTATATGTTTTTATATTTATTTGATTTCATAGGTTCCACCCATGAGTCAAATGACCTCATTGACATGCAATGGTTTTGGGTATTTATGATTCCCCCATAATCTATATTGGTTTGTTCATATGGATGAATACATCCTTTTTCAGGCACTTCTAGAAGAAGAATCACATGATTGTGGAATAATCGTTTGTGTTGATGCCTGGTGGTGGTGCCCAATGATGATATTATTGGATATAAGATCGGAGGTCGTGTATGGAAGGGGGAAGAAACAAGGATGATATTGTTTATGTTCACGATTTCATAATGAATAGAATATGTGACATGTGCATAAAGGTAGTGTGGATGCTGATGTTGATGTGGAATGTGGTATGTTCATATTGACTAGCCATGTGGGAGGATGGGATTGGTAGGGCCTCATTAAACCACATACAAGACTCATCTAGGTCATGTGATTGATGAACATGGAAAGGATGAGAGAACAAGAATATAGTCATTGGGGTTGAGAGAAGAAAAAAATTTGGAAGTGTTTCTAGGGATCCTTATAATACATTAAATTTAATATAATTTTATTATATTGGATGTGATATTTTGTGACAGATCTATGTGAGGTTGGGGGGTTAGCTTCCCTGTATAAGTTCTTATAGGGTTTTCTTTTCATTCCCTAAAAAATTAGTATGCTTGTTCAATGTCTTAATGAGAGTTATTGAGTATAATCTTACTGATTATATGTGAAATCTTGCCCATATTTATATATAATAATCATTAGGATATTAGGATGGATTCCAAGATCAAGATGGTCATTATGAGTTTAGTGATTATAGCTTCCACGGTTTTACTTTCATACGATTAATTAGGTACCTATTTCGTTTGGAGATTTATATTTTTAGAAAAGTAAATGTGTTGTGTAATACTAATAATTTTATATTTATATTCTTGTTTTTAATTGGGGACATTGTTTTATTATTTTTTGGATTATTTTGGGTAATTCCTTCCATTTTTGTGTTTTATATCTTTAGTGAAAGTATTTAACACTTGGATTATTAGAGGTGGGATTAAGTGGTCACAGTCAGCATAAATAATGAACCTAATGTTCTTCTTAGAGGTTACATGTCATGAAAAATGTTTTTTAGAGGCTTTCAATTTAGAGACAGGATGGAAACTGGAGTTATGCACTTGTGAGGACTATATGGTTTGGTAGGGAAATAACATCATTTTAATGTTGTATTTAAAAAAATTCAAGGTAGAATGGTTATGAAATAATATTTTGAGGCTCCTTGTGATATGATTTGAAGAACATAACATTTCTGAACATACAATATGAAATGAAGATTCATTCCAATAAATACCTAGGAGATTTACATTAATCAGGATTGATTACAATTATGATGGTATATGTTGATTTTAATAAAACTAAAATGTTTCTAATTATATATTTTTAATTATATTAAATTTTTAATATATTTGGAGTAACCATCCTTGTTAGTAGAGGTGGATCTCAAACATTTTTCATGTGTTGTTCATGGATATGAGGATTATAAGGCTAACCCGGTTGACCATCAGAAGTTTGATCTAGCTGAGGAGGAGGACTCATGAAGGGGGTGATCCATGAACATCAATGTAATAGGATGAAGATGTATGAGTTAGGTTCTCCAATCTAGAGATGGATTGTTGCTTTAGGGGTTTGGATACTGTCTTCATTCTGATTTTAGCTAGAACTGAGTATTAGGTTACATTATATGTTAGTCATGTGATAAAGGTGGATCATCAATATTGGATTCTTCTTCTCAGTGAGAGAAATGAGTATGTTGTTTCATAGGATTTTTAGAGGGTATTTTATATTTAGTTATTATCATTGATTAATTGTGAGATAAAGAGGTATGAGATTTATCCCTTCATCAAGGGATATTTAGTATACATGATCTTGGGTTGTGGTTTATGGACCTTATTCATTTCCCCATGAATCGATTTCTTGATATAATTCTTTGAGAAAAACATACTGAGGAGAATTCATGTTTGGATATTATGTAGTTATTCACACAATTTATATTTCCTATTTATTTAGTGGTTCATAATAAAGGTTGAGTTCATATAATTGATTGAATAGTATAAAGGATTTCCTTATGAGTATGGAGAACAATTATTTTCAAGGAGTAGTGATTTAATTGGGGAATATCAATTGTAAAAGCTGTCTAGGTTCCATCTACAATGGTGTGAATGAACCCGTAGAACCCTAAAAGGGTAGTGGTGAATCCGGGTTTTAAAATTTTATTTTATGGTGATGGATCTTGTTATCTTGTATGCAAGATCCCATTAAACCTGTATGATATACATGTTCTTTAATAAAACATTTACATTCAAAGAGAAGGAAACTAACATTTACATGGTTCACCACAATGTTCAACGTCCATGTAACATACACCAATAGTTTATCTGTTGTACCAAAATCCACTAATTTTCACTACCTATTGAATACAGAGGTTCTGTAATAATCACTCTATTACAGGATCAATATCTTTACTATGTTTTAGGGATCACATACAATGTCCCCCATAACACTTCCACCAACTCCCCCTAGCTCACTCCTCACATAGAGGTCAGTCTTAGTTTATTTACATGAAGGTATCTTCAATGATTTTTCATTAATGACATTGTCGCTGTCATAGAATGAGGCACTACTTGTATCACGTACCAAAGTTGATTATCACTAAATTCTATGTATACTTAAATATGATATTCAATAATTCCCTTCGTGAATCCCCTTCTCAATGCTCAAACCTTTTCAATTAACACTCCATTACATAGAACAATGCTTTGTAGGGCTTTATACTTTGTAGAGATCAGGCCTTTATAGAGTATAATCATTCGTAGAGCTGTAGCTATCGTTGATCTCAAACCTTCGCAGAGCACAACTTCCATTGTAGGACTCACTGAAATCGTGATGAAAACTTCCTTCATGGAACTCCATGCTTTGTGAAGCTCCATGATCCAATAAAGAACATCCCATATTTGTGAATTAACCAATACTAATAAGCATTGACTTTGATCAATCATAATTTAGTTCTTTCATAGAGCTCAATACCACATATACAATTTGTTTCATGGAGCACCCCTTTCTTTGAGAAATCATAGTGATTCCATATTTTCTCTTAACATTATGTCTAAAATGAAGAGGGTGGCCTCTTATTTATAGTCATTGTCGAAAACAGAGCTTCTCTTATTTTGGATTGATTTTCATATAAGTCAAAATTGACTTCATGTTGCATATTCCTTCACATAGATCAATGAATAATCCCTATTTTCAATGCTCATCCTAACTGTGGAGCTCTCTATCGAAACCCTTTATGCCGCTACAAAGCTCCAATTCTCATTATTTCAAAGCAACACCATATCAAATCTCAATGCATCAGTTCTTCAATATCCTTAATCCAGTCATAGAAAAATCCCGACCTTTTCCATATTTATGAAAATATGAATCCATATGAATACCATTCATGATTCTCAGATTATCGTAATTGTAGAGAACAACATCAAAACATTCATGTCTGCACAAAACAAATTTCATGATTCTTATCTATACAAATCTCATGAAATTTTGATAATTTAAAAATACCATCTTGAAAAAAACATTTAACAATGCTTTCCATTCATCAAATTTTGGACCCCTAAAATCTTGAAAACTCAGGGAAACGATGTCAGCTTCAAAACTGTTTGTGGTTTGAATTGTGTGATCTCCTTCCTTATAATATCATTGGTCATCCATTGGTCTTCCATGTTTGTATTAGAATAAAACACAAACCATGCTCTATATATAGCAATGAACAGCCTTGGTTCCAACAAGGTGGGGGTTTTAAATCTTTTATTTTTTTATTTTATGGGGGGACATTTATATTGTTTCAATTAGGATCACTATATTAGTGTGAAGTTGTTAGAGAGGTTATCACACAATTCATTAGAGTGACCGATATTATTTGAGGATTAGTATGACATAGTTTGTTATATTCCTTATCATCATCGAAATTAATAGTTTCTTCTAAGTACATATGACTAGTAGGGGACAAAATTTTATATTCAGCATCAGGGGAAATGGGGAATGAATAATGGTGAGGGGATATTGGTGGATGAGGCTTTCCCCTTAATATGCCTCTTCCTTAGTGATATATTCTTCTGTGTTTCCATAGATGTGGGTGTAAGTAGTAAGAAAGAAGATATGAACATAAATAATTACATGCCAGAGTGATACTAGTCCCAAATAAGAAAAGGGTTATTCAAGGTATATATAGTTAATCATCCAAAAAATATTTTTAATTTTTTTGATTCTTGAGATTCAAAGAACATCATTTTACCCACCATATTTTGTGCCTTGTAAATAATATTAGAGACACCTCTAGTATCCCAATTTTTGACTATATTTGTAAGAGGTTAATTTTTTTTATACAATTGTATGTGCATATTAGAATGTATATGGGAAATGAAAAATTAATGCATATTTATTTCTACACCATATAAAAAAATATTATGTAATTCTATGACTGAACTAGCTATATTATACACATGACGATATATATCACCTATAAAAGAGATTTTAATTATTTAATGTGGAATGGTTGTGTGTGGATTTCATTTGGAATCATGATTATCTGATGTTTAGTTGGTATATGAATCCAATATTATCTTAATTGATGAAGTTATAATTGGGATATCTTGATGCACATGTAATCAATGTCCCTAGGGGTTTATAGGTTTCTATAGGTGTCATACTCGACAGGGCTATGAAAGTACCCCATCAACATGATATTTCATTTACGATAGACTTCAAAATGGGTTTTATCTAATTTTTAGGGACCACTAGTATATGGAAACATCATTCTTTGTGTGAGTTTATATGGAGGATCAAGGATTTAATAAAAAGGTTCACCATTAATTCAAGTGTGTCACTATGGGGTTCTCCGGTATATTACACCAAAAGGCTTATCATTGATTGAGTTTTTCTTTATTTACCAATGAATTATTATTGTAATACTAAAATAATTATCCCCAAATCATATTGATAGATTATATATTCTACTATTAAAATGAAGAAAAATGGTGTTTGAAGTATTATTTTTTTTGGATGTCACCAGACTAGGATGGAAGAAGAGAATATTTCGTCGAGTCCCTTTTCATGTGAATATACACCTTTTATGTTTGTGTTTATGTTTTTAGTGTCAAAAAACACCCCAAAAGTATTTATGGGACTCATGAAATCCAATTTACTTGAGTTCATTAATCAGTTCATGGAAATGTTTATTAACAACATCCTTGAATTCTCAATGTTAGATGCGGAGAATGATGAACACCTTAGAGATATCTTACAGGTTTTTTTAAATCATTAGCATTATGGGAAGTTATCAATTTTTCATTTTTAATATGGATGGTGAAAATTATTATATAATTTGTCACCCAGTAGTGAGTTAATGTGGATAGATTGTACATTGAGGGATTTTTTTTATAGAAACCCCAAATAATGTATCATACATTTATAATTTTCTCATTATTTTAGACAATTACTGGTGTTTTTAATATGAATTACCTAATATCATTTCCCTACTAACATCCATTATTAGGATGGTAGAGGGTTCCATTTTGAATACCAAATGTCATGAAATTTTTTACTACTTGAAGGAAAATTTTATCATTTCCCTAGGGCTTCTTATTAATGAAATTGGATTGTTGTTTAGAGTCTTATACAATAATTCCCACAACGATTTTTTTGTATCATGATAAATAAATTTGTAGTGGTTGGTTATAGGTCTTATAATTTATTCGTACATGAGAATATCTTCGGAAATAATGATTTGGAGCTGGTGGTAGTTGTGTTTTCCTTAAACCTATGAAATTATTACCTCACTAATGAGTGGATTATAGTATCCAAAAACCATAATATCTAGATGTACGTTATCTCTCAGTGAGGCATAAATTAATAGTAGTATAGGTGGATGAATTTCTTGTATTATTGTTATTTGGAGATCTCATAAAACACTAGGAATGAATTTTTTTTAAAGCACAAAGTATACTGTCTCAAAGTGATGTCGTTTGGGGTTTGGGGATGATTATAGAGTGGTGGAATAGTTGTCAGTGGTGCATATAGATACAGAAGAGGATAGTGTTTTGGTTTTTCTATAACTTATTAAATTGTTTTTTCAGTGTGTTTTGGTGTATAATTTGGGAGAATCGAAGGTAAATCTCATAGAGAACCATGTTCTTCATGGGGATGTTTTTGAGGGATGGTTATAGAATTATCATCATCAATTATTCTTCTATGTGTGGGATTTCATTCCATTGGAATTGAGTCAGTATAGTCTCTATGATTTCTAAATATATCCCCTAGTGATACATTCATGTTATCTATATTTTAGTATTTCTTAAAGAGTTATTTTTACTATTCTATGATAAATTAGTCCACAAAGGAGTTTATTTTCTGGTGTTTGGTCATTTAGGAGTAAATGTGCAGAACCAATTTCCTAAAGGGTTGTTTCAACCATTCAATATACCCAAGTGTAAGTGGATGGAAAACATGTAAAGACTTATTACAGGGATACCCATGGTTCTCGGAGGATCTAATAAAATTTTAGAATTTGTTAACCTGATGAGAAATTAAAATCATTTCCTAGAAATCAGGGAGTTGGGTTTTATAGATTCTATGGAATGATGGTATATACATGAGAATCTGTGGATCCATGGGGTACTGAGGACAATCATCCTTGATCCAGATCCTCATTTTACCTTTAGAGTATTTTTGGGATTGAAATATGATTTCTTATATCATATTAATACGTATTTTTAATCCTATTAATGTGGGATTAATGAGCTGATTTACACAATCATTATTATAGGTAAATCTTATTATTATTTTGTGTATAAATATATATAAACATGTATATTTCATTATGGTGGTCTTTTATAATATTCATTATACACATTATATTTTCATTGTAATATGATTAAATAAAAATGGGTATTAATAGATGAAACTCACATATACTCTGCCAATTTTCGTGCACAATGCAATGGGAGGGGTCCATTGGGGTCTTTCTACCTTTTATTTTTCAGTCTTGTGATCTTGGTCAAGGTTGTTAGAGTAATAGATTCATCTTTTTATACTATTCTTTACACATATTCATCATCCCATTCTTCTCGTCCCACTCATTATAAAATATTTTTATATCTAGGGTACCATGGATTTGATGGTTTTTCGATATATTGGTAAAAAAAATTAAAATTATTGTGCCTTTGTTTTAAATAATTATGATATTTCAATATATATCATATTCACATCAAATTAGGGTGAAGCAATATCCAAATCATAAAATGTTACTATTATTCATTATTAGAAGTGTAAAATTAAAAATTTTGGCTTTATTTATTTTGAAAATTAAATTTTTTAGGACTATATAGGTTCTTGCGTGCAGTATTAGGTTAGTGGCACTCATCGGATGTCCTTATCTATCTTTGGATAATAATATGGTATATTATTCTATTTATTTTGTATTTATTTGACATATCCATTTATTATTTTGATTTATAACCATTCAATTATTACATGTTAAGTTATCATTAAATTTTAACAATCTTATTTTATTTAAGGATATATTACTTTGGAAGATAAACATGTCTTATTTTTTGTTTTTATATTTTATTCATATTTAAAAATGCTTATGGTGTGTCTTATAATAGTATATGGTCTATAATTTTTAATTATTTACATAAATATTATATCGTTTTCAATGAAAAGTATGAAAAAAATTCATATTTCATTTTAAATGTAATCATAAGATAAAAAACGGACGACCTGGATAAAGGTGTGTTGGGTTTTTCTAAAACTATTTAATATTAATTTATTAAAAAGTGTACCTAACCATTGATTCTTATTGATTGTATAAGGGTAATTTTTAATTAATTTTAATATAATGTTGATTCTATTTATATAGTTAACCATAATTATCCTATATGGATATTACATCTTTTATGATGAATATTCATGGTATTACAAAAAGACACACTAGAGGAATCTAATACATTAGTGCCATTGGAAACAAGTAATACAATCCTGGAATATTGTGAAATAATTTCAATGTTTCCCACAAGTTAACTACCCATTTAGTACTCTTTATAGGCAGAACCTACATAAAATATTTCATTATAACACAAGAAAATGAGACATAATAATTGGTGATAACCGATTCTTAGTAAGGGTATACCTATGAGATACAAATTTTTATCATATGAAATAAGAAGTTGATAATAATGGTATGTGATAATGAAAATAAATAATTAAGATTGTTACCTACCAATCATATATCATAATCATAATTCATGGAATAAATATTAGATATTCATAGACATGAATCATAAGGGAATCAAAGAACAAAATTCTTGAGAGAATAACATTGGAATAAGTCATTGACTTATGGAGTACACATATAAATAGAAAATATTTGTTCATGGATACACTCTAATACATTCCTAACTTATTATCCTTGGTATATGCACCAATGTACCTACATCGAGATTGGGATTAACTCTCATATACCATTTTTCGGTCTTGGAAAACCACTCGTGAACCCTCCCTTTTGGGTTTGGGATAAACAATTTTTTACAATCCATTTCATGATTTTGATAACCACCCATGTACCATTTTTATTATTAAAAATTTATCATTTCCAAATTCTTTGGAGGAATATATAGGTCACACATTTCAAATTATGAATATCAATAATATTTGTTCTAAAATATCATAAAAAATTCATTACAAAATAACCCATTAAATGACATGAGTTTCATAAAAATTTAAAATTTTAATTACATATATAAAATATCAAGGTTTAATAATCATTTTATCATTTCATAATAGAATAAAATGTTAAAAAATAAGAGATTTATATAACAATTTTATCATGGTATACAATGTTGTAGAGAAATGGGTTTCTTACACATCTTTTCATCATAATCAAAACTATTCATAAAAATAATAATAAAATAATACTTCTAACTAACATACATTTCGAATACTTAACACCAAATGATATCATAATACATGGAAAAGTATTTTCAAATATCACATAAAAAATTTGGTTTGGGGAAAATATATTTTCAATGAAAATCACTTTTTAAAGAATAAAATCATTTGGAAATAAATTTTTTGAAAATAAATAGTGAAACCAAATAAAATATGATGTTAGAAAAATTTTAATTTTTTTTTGATAATATTAATTTTTCAGAATTGGAAAATAAATTTTTTTGAATAAAATTTGAAAACATTTGTAGATAACATGTGTTTGTAAGAGAATAATTTTTTGTCCTAAAAGATGATTTTATTCATAAAACTATTACTTTGAAATCACGAGTAAATAAATTTAGTAAAATTAAGGAAAAATGTATTCTGATGACAAAACCATATGAGACAAAAACATATGATTTTCACAAGATATATTTCATAATATTTCATCATTAAGAGAATACTAATAAATAATAACGATAAACAACTAATATATAACATAGAGCTCATACCACTTTGGTATCATGAAATCATATTCCACATGAAAGAATAACATCAAATGAAACATAAATATCATGAAAATAATTATTTTCATGACATATAATATCAAAGGGGGTTTATATAGATAACATCTAAGGGGATTTCTCCATAGCATAACTTCTAACCAAATGAATGAAAACTGAGAAAATGTACATTATCGTTTAGAAAACATTTGAGATGTAAACAAAAATTAAAGAAATATGATAAAATTGAAAATTAAATAATTTTTATGTATAATAATCATAAAATTAAGTCATGGTTAGTAAATAAACAAAATAAAATAAATAAGTGGTGGATATGGAAAGTGTTTCACTGAAGTCAACATGTGAGACTATATCTCTTACTTTAATTCTGGAATTTTTTCACACACATTAAAAATTACATAATAGTTAAAAGAATTTTCTTTTAAATGTAATTCAGAAAATATTTTTATATATCATACCATTTATGGATTTCTTATGTACTTTGTTCCCTTTTATTAATAATTCTATGTTATCATAATTTTTTGGGCAATCAGTACTTTGTTTTTCATGTATGTTTTTACTTATATTTTCTAATTACATGATTAATAGATACATAATTTAAAAAATATTAACCATGATATAAATATAATATATATTCTATATATAATTAATAATATTATTCGATAACATTTAGTTATAGAATGTGAATGACACCATTCATTGAGACAATAATTTGTACATACACATGAAAAATATTTCCATTATCTATTTGATTGACATAATGAAATCTAAATAAAAATATTATCATTCTAGAATAAATTAGTTTTTCATATATATCATATATTTTTATTAAAATCATCCTAAAAACTTTTATTTAATTCTTTAATGAATAATATTACTTCATGAGTTGTTAGTCTTCTATACACATGAGCGATATAATCATATTCTAAAAAAATAATGAACAAAATTATTTATGATATAATTATTCAAAAAGAATATTAATATCATAAATTCCATATAGAAAAAATAAATACATCATTGTGTCAATCTGTGTGAGGTGGAAACAATAACATGAATAACAACTATTAGTGAGGTGGAAGTCCACCCTAAAATTTAATGATTATTTCATAACCCATTTAATGGAAGTGGATTGGTTAAGGGTTATTATCATAACATAAAAACAACTCAGTATGCGCAATATACTAATGTTATTATATAAGCATGGTATAATAAACATTTACAATGGTGGAGGAAGAAATAAATCTAAAATGGTCGTAGATGAACATTAACTTTTCTTTGAGAATCCTGTATTGTTTTTCACTAAAATAATTAATAGGATGGATTAATATAAAAAATAACATATCTAGGAGGATATAATGGATTTTGGGAATTGATTTGAGCAGTTCAAGGCCAATCCTAATGAGATTTATGGTATGAAGAAGAGAGGAGTAGTGGTGACATTTTATAACATAGGGAAATGAGAGAATTTTTATTTTTGAAAATAATTGTGTTCTGAAAAAAATTTCATATGTCATCAGGATCAATAATAGGACATTATATAACCTTATAGGTTTAATGTTATTTATTTTCTCATAAAATTCTTTTAGATATATAAATGTATATATATATATTTTTGACCCTTATCAATTTAGCTTCACTCTGGGTAAACCATTTTTTTAATTAACCATGGTACATAATTTTCATTATATTAAATATTAATTATGGAAACAAATTTAATTTAACTATGGAGATAATATATTGTTTTGTGATTTTAAATAAAGATTCGTTTTTTTTTTCAAATTCAATTCTGAGAAATGGTAAAAAAAAATTCTAATTAATCCCACAAAAACAATTGAGAATGTGAGCGTTTAAGAGGAAAACAATCTAAATATTAAAAATATTATATATAAAATTTAAATATGAGCATTATAGGTTACATTTATTGGATATATTTACAAAAAAAATCAAATAATTATAAATTAATACCAATTTAAAAATTTTAAAATCCTTTAAAAAATTTCCCATCGTCGGTGGTTATTTTATTATAATAGAATATAAACAATAGATCACATCACTAAGGGTTGGTCAATTTAGTAGTAATTAATAACTAAATATATTCATGGATCCTTTATTACATTGTTAATTAAAAATAGAAAATAAAAAATGAAAATGAACGACATCCTTCAATCATATTCAATTATTATATCTTCATATCCTAGGGAGGGAAATCGGGTAGAAGGGTGACCTCAATTTCTCAGTATGGACTACATGAATAAATATTAATTGAACTAAATTCAATATGTAATAGTACTTGTGAAATATTAAATAACTACAAGTCACATTCCAACAGTAAACAATGAATAAAAGTGGAACCATAGATTTTTTCATAGTAAAGATCTCATTGAATGTAATAACTGAATACTGAATGAATAAAATGATTAATTATTTTATTAAACATATTTGTAACATGTAACACTACTGTATAGACCATTTTAAAGATAATTTATGCATATGGGTACAAAAATTTCTGACTCTTCATAGAAATATACTTTAGGTGTTTCTCCCTAACAGTTTTGTCCCCTGAGACTTGTCGATGCATCAAGGGTCTCTAAAATTCTAGGCCCCACCCATCACTAAAAGTCCAATGAATTATTCCTACATATATTTAATTCACAAAAAATATTCCTTATCAAGATATCTATATATATTATAATATATAAATAAGTTAATATTTTAGAAGTTAAAACGCTATTCAAAATAAGCGCCCTATAAAAAATGGTATATTTCTAAGATAGTAATCATATCCATAAGACAAGAAATATAAATATTTAAGGAAATTATTAAGGAATTATGATCATAAATATGTAGGAGATATATACATAAACCATAAACAAGGAATAAGTGGCGAATATGGTGTTTCTCATAGAAATAAAAGTGAGATGAGAAACCCATTTCAATGTAAATATAATTGTGTTGAGAATTAATCAATGGGGTTATTATGAGTAATAAAATTGTAATCACAAAATCGTGAAGTGGTAATAAAACATAAATAATGAAATATTTTATTCCAAACATTCTCTGGGAATAATAAAATTAACGAAGTACATGGATATTCTAAGTAATGAAAATTGAGTTAAGAAATTTATTACATTATGTTCAAAAAGTAATTTGTTGATGTACTTAATATCCAAGATAATAATATTTTATTCATTAATTACATAATTATAAAAAAATTATACATGTATCTTATTTAGTATAATTTTTAATGATAATGTATGGGATTAATGAGGTGTTATAAGATTTAATTTTGTTGTTTCAGTAGTGCCCATTTGCTTGGTGTTCTTGATTTGTTCTCTGGTATACGGGTATAGAAGTTGATGTAATATGATAATAGATATAGAGAATTTAAATTATATGTCATTATTGAAATTGAATAATTAGAAATGATCTTATATAACTTGTTTTTATATGGTAGAATATTGATTCAGTAGATGAAACATTAATGAAAATTATTTAACTCATTCTGGAAATTTCTATGACCATCAGGAACTTATATATTTTTATTTAAAACCATTTATATATATACATATATATATTCGTTATATAACATTATATAACTTCTATTATGTATACTATAATCATATTTAACCGTAGTTATGCTTTTATGAATATCCTTGAAGATGGTAATGAAAATTGAAAACAAATCATCCATAATGGTTGTATATCGACACATCACAGATTATTTTTTCATTCTGATAGTAAAAGGGAGAGGATAAGGGATATAATGATGGATATTACATAAAAATTATAAAAATATATTATATAAATGATAATGGAGTTATAATAACATATTGATAATGGGAGGTGATGAGAGGATAATAAAAGAAAATAAATTAAATGCAATTGAACGAGACTGATTGATGGTTTTACCTCATAAATTTATCCTCATTTAGAACATCTTAGTCTTACATGGGAATGGTCTTTTATTGAGTAATTAATATATTGTACATGGAGAATAATCTTTAAAGGGTAATTGGTTCCAAATAGTATTTATTAATAGCTTATATGCATTGAGGAGAAGAGGTGGTGTGAGTGATATTTTTAGCAGATAAGAGGAGTGTTTATTATTATTTTCTAAATTAGATTATTATTAAGGCTCATGATTATCAATTGTAATGATTATAGTGAACAAGTATTGTAATTTTTTCAATTGATTTCTAAAAAATGTTTCTTTCACCAATCATAAAATTTACATGACTCAATAATTGAAGTATTTATCTACTATTGTAAATTATAGTACGTTATATTCACTAAAAATCATCTATATCAGAAAAATAACAAAAAATCACTCTAACGAATATTTATATATAAGTTTCAAAAATAGAATCCATTTATAAAAATAATTTTTACAATCTGAGAAATTTAATTTTTAATTAAAGTTATCATTTATAAAAAAACTAGAGATTATAAAATTATTTCTAATTTTATGAAATGTTGATAAATTAATTAAGGTCTTATAAAATTATCTTATAATCATAAGATAATAAAATATTAATATATGAATCTAATTTATGAAAATATTTTTCATATAAATTATTATATTAATTATAAAATTGTAAATAAATATTTATTTTTCATAAAAATAGAAACACATAGTTTATCATTTTTTTTAAAATTATTGTCATATTATATGGTATAAATATATCATATTTTCATTTATAATATACATAATTTTACTTATACTATCGTAGGTGAGGTCATTATTCTAATGTCTAAATTAATATTCCTAATAGTGACATTACTATTTCAATGGTCTTGTTAATACATAATAGTATATTACAGTTTATTTCTACAATGTAAAATATTAATTAAATTGAATTTATTTAAGAAGATAAAAACATTAAATTATTGGGGTGTTACATTTTCCCCTTCATCAATAAATTTCAACCTCCCATTTTTTAAAATGCACAAGGAAAATCAATGCTTGATACTATAAAATTATTTTTTTCCAAACTGAAATTGTAAATTTGGTTAATAATACAACCTCTTAATTAGATGGAATGGGAAATGATAATATCAATGTAAAACATGGCTATCCTATAGGAGAACATTATAGGGAACCAAAAAAATGGTCATGAAAGAAAAATATAACAACCATGTTTTGATGGGGAGTGGTAGAGACCATGGTCATTAGAATTTTTACCATCAAAAAAATTGTAAATTAGTTATTGGATAAAATACCAATTGATTTCATAGTATGAAAAGTAAACATATGAAATTTTTGTTCGAAAATAAATTTCCCATATTTAAGGGTTCCTTTTACTATAGAGCGAATTAATTAAGAAAGTAAACTTACATGGTTCCTTTCAATGTCATAATATCATCCTTTGTATGTGTTTGAATATATATCCACCTCTTTTCATAAATAATAAGATGGATATTAATAAAAAATGATTTTTCCTGATGCATCTTGAGGAATCATAAGATCCATAAGTCATTCCTTAATCCCTTAAATGTTTACTAAAACCAAAATAGTTAGTAAGAGTTGTATAATATGATAGATCATATTTTAATCTTAAAAAATAATGTCATTAATATATTCTTTATATAGTTAACCTTGATAGTAATCCAAAATATTTATGTCCAAATTCGAAGAAAAAACATTTAGAAGTATGGTGAGTAAATTCCTGAAATCCACATAACATAATATTTCCCCAAATAATGTAGCTCTTAATATCTCATACCAAATATAGGAATACCATAAAATAATATAAAAAATTATTTAACATTCATGCAACAAAGAATAAAATATTAGGTTTTCAAATAAATCCAAACATCTAATAATTGTAGCATATCCTAAACCATCATATCACTAACAACATTCATGGTCACCAATACTATACCATAAACATATATTTATTATTATCTCAACATCAAGAAAATTTTTAGGGGCATATTTCCAAATTAATTTGTTTTGATGAAGAATAACATACAACATAATTACTTCTCCATATTACTGGTTCTATTCATCCCAAACATCTAATTGATTATTGAAGAAGTACTATAGTACAATCCTTATACATTTCTAGATTCCTATAACTAGATAAATATTGATAAAATACTCATATAACACAATTTAATAATTCAATCATAGTTATATTGATCATTTTTCTTCATCTGATGTAGTAATATAAGCTTGATCATGACCCATTATTCTTAATGAGGATATATTCTTCTGATTCTTGGGATGTATCTTTCCCAAGTGTCCCATATCCTTGTAGTTCATGAATTGTATATTGGAATCCATTTTTTTACCCTTTCAATCACAGTAATGGTGGCCATTCCATTTACATTTTAATAAAACATCTATGCTTTTTAATTAAGTACTAGTGTGCTTCTTTCCACAATTATCACCTATGGTAAACTGATTATTTATCATATTTAAATTATTATACATTTTATTATCTCTTCACTTTTTTTAATACTTCCCTTTGAAGAAATAATATATAGATAATTATTGAATTATCTCATTAGAACATGATTTTATGTCCTCATCTGATAATATTATTTTTGCATCTACTTCCCCTTGAAATATTGGAATAATACACTAAATTATTTGATCCTCATTACTCTTTAAATCATCTGCATTAGTGATGTTCTAATTCATTCTTATAGGTTACATTTTTAAGTAATATGACAAAAAATATTATTTAATATCATTAGGAAACATAATGTATAGTCCCGATACTAGTGAACTAGGTAGCATAAAATGAAAAATTTATGCGCAGATACTCTCATAGACTAGTTATGTTTTAGATGTTCTTAAAAGGTTATCCTCAAAGTCAATAATTAGGATTTTTTCCATAATCAATCATTTCCTTAATCTAGTTCCAATAGTTTTTCCTAACCATTCTTTAAATCCAACTATAACAAACCTGAATCCAATAGCCTATATTCGATGGATGTCTTATTAGAATTTCAAAGAAACAAGAGATGACATCACAAATGATCGAATAGTTTAGTACTCTTTAGGAACTAGTGAAATATTTGTTTCCCATATTACATTTTAAAATAATTATAGAACATAAAAAATGAAGATAAAATACTACATTGAAACCAATTAAATTATTTTATCTTTATAACCTATAGAAGGAAAACAAGTAAAAGGGAGAGATTAAATGATCTGTAGCAGTTACATAAATTAAAAACAAGTGAATAAATGTCAATAAGTCATAATTATTGTGAAATGGTAAATAACTGAAAAAATAATTCCATCAAGAAATTAAGAATGAAAGGAAACCATTGGTTTTTACATAGTGAAAATTTCATGGAATGTAATAACTGAATATGAAATTAAGAAAATGGTTAGTTATTGGACTACATGTTTTTAGAAAATGAACCAATACCATAAAAACCATTCATAATAATTTTTATTCTCATGCTTAAAAACATTTATATTTTTTGGAAGAAAACATGAAGGGTTTGTGGCCAAATGTTTTGTCTCATTAGACCTGTCGATGCATCAAGGGGTTATATATTTTTGGCCCCATACATAAATGTAATTCCAAACCATTATTATTAATTTTATTTATCTCGTGAATATAATTCAATATAAAAATATCAATATTGAGTTGGGGATATGGATTGAACAATATTTTACAACATAATACGATATTCAAAACAAACACCGTATGTAAAAATGGTATACGACAGATCTAATAATCATATCCCTGATACAATGAATATATATATTTAATTAAATATTAAATTAATGATGATAATAATTTAAAATGGACAATAAAAATACACCAAACATAATGCATAGGTGGTGAGTAAGTCATATCACATAGAAATAAATGTGATATGGAAAACACATGGAAATGTCATATCATTGAGAAGATAATAATTCAGTGGGTTGATTATGTGTAACAAAATAATATCCAAAAAGGGATAAGTGGTAATACAACCGAATGAAATAAATAGTGTATTCCAAAAATAATAATGGCATAAAGTCATGAATGAGGATGACATATAACACAATGATTGGAAATTGAATTATGAAATCCACTTCTTCATTCCCAAAAGTGATCTACACTTGTACTTAATGTCAGGGAAAATAAAATTAGATTAATTAATTATGTATTTCATAACCCTTTCTATATGTTTCATATTCAGAAAATTTTTATAATTATCATGAATGTCATTTTTGATGAGTTATAATATTCAATTTCATCATTCCGAGAGTGTTTTTTTCCTTGTTTCCATGATTGGTTTACTTTTGTATAGGTATGTAAGTTCTTGTAACATAATAATGGTTCTATATAATTGAAATTATATGATATAAAAGAACATAAACATGTTTATTGAATATTATATATCATTTTTATATGTTATGATAATGATTTATTTTATAAAATGTTACTAAAAATTATTTAACTTATTTTGGAAGATTCATAACCTTCGTGAACTAAAATCATAATATATAATATAATGAATATATATATATGTGTGTTCTAATTCATTATAAACATATAATATGTATAATAAATTTTTGACCCATAATAATTCTTTTATGACCATACATGAATTTGGTAATGGAAAATAGAAACACATCATCCTTGATGGTGGTAAATCGACACATCACAGAAAATGGTTTCATTTTTTGAATAATTAGTATAGGATATAAGGATTTATGAACGATATTTTATTAACATTGTGAAATTTAATTATTTATAAGATATTTCAGTTATCATGAATAATTGATAAGGGCATGTGAGGGTATGATAAGAAATAAAAATAAATTAACAGAAATTGAATGAGAATGATTGGGGGTATTATATCATCCATTTATATTCATTGAGTACCACTTTAAGGACCTTGGTTACTGTATTTTATTGAGACTAGAAGATCCTATACATGGGTAAGAGGTGTGGGAGAATAATTCATAAAAATTTAAATATGACCCAAGGATTAATAGTTTTGGGGGAAGAGGTGGTGTAGTTGTTATTAATAATTGTTGTGAGGATAGTTTTTTTGATTATTTTATTCATTAGTATATTAATTTGACTCTTGAATAATAATATTAAAGATTATTGTAACCGTGAATATTAATTAGTGAATTTATGTTATAACTAATGATGCTTACATCATCCATACATCATCCATGGCGCAATAATTGATGTATTTATCCAATACAATAAATTAAAGTATTTCACTATTCATAAAAACATCAACTATTTTAAAAAAATAAAAAAAATCAACCTAATTTTTTTCGACATGTATATTTCAAAAATAGACTCAAATTTGTAAGAATAATGTTTTAAATAACAAAAAATATATTTTTAAATAAAATCATCATTTATTAATAAATGAATATTTTAAAATTATAACAGATTTTACGAAACATTGAAGAATTTAATATGGAATCATATAATTATCATATAATCATAACATATAAAAATTCAAATTTTGTAATATATTAGATGAAAAAATAAATTCTTTTAAATTTTAATATTAATTATAAAAATGTATGTAATGATTTACCGTTGAAAAAAAACAACAATTAATTTATTATTTTTAAATCATATCTTTTCTTATTACATGATATAAATACATCATATTTTTATTTAAAAGTTACATCAATATTATTTATATATTCGTAGGTGAGTTTAATATTCAAATTTCCAAATTACTAATACTTTCAGTAACATTACTATTATAATTATCACATTAATATTTCATAATATATCATTGATCATTTGTAGAACATAAACTATTGAATAAATTGAATTGATTTAAGAAGATACAAACATTAAAATATTTTGGTGTTAAAAAATACTATTTATCTTTATAAATATTTTATATTGAAGGGTGGTTTTATTTTAAAATTTAGAATTTCCAACTATTAATCAAGAAGATATTATTTTAATAAAATTATAAAAAATCCATGCTATTTTAATTTTCAAATGTTGATATAAAAAAATTATGAATTTAAATAATCTATATAATAGGGGGAAAATAAATTTAAAACAAAACATGTAGAAGTGATGAAAAAGTGGGTTTTCAAGAGGTGTACTTCTCTGATGTATAATATTATTTTATATTAATTATATGATTAATAATAAGACTTTTTTAATAATAATTAAAACTAATTGATATAAAATATATACATTTCATTTTTAAATTTCCACATTAGTTGTTATATTAATTAATTAAAATGAAGAAACATTATTCCTATTAGAATTTTAGTTTAATAAACATTCTTTCAAACCCCCAAAATAATCTTATATTCAAATCAAATATAAGGACAATTAAAAATTAATTAAGGGGATTAAATATTACTATATAATAGTTATTTTATTTTAACAAACAATAAGGATTTTAAATTACTTATTTTATTGATTGAATTACAATTTCTTAAACAAATTATTTTTCACTATTCACTAAAATGTCAATATATACCCTAAAATCCCAAATTCTTAAAATAAGTTAATTTTTATATGATGATTTAAATAAAAATCATGTTATCAACAAAATATTCGAAAATATCTATAAATTAAATATTCATAATTTCCATAAAAATAAACAAAAATAATTTTTGAAGAAAACATATCATTGACGAATACATTTTCATAACTAAGTATTTATCAAATTTTTACAATTAATTTATAAATTAATTTATATTGAGTATTAAATTTAAATTTTTGTTTCATAAAATAGTTAATACTATTCAAACATGATTATTTAAAGGATAGGTTATAATGGAAATATTTAAAATATTATAATTTCTGGTTCAATGATACTCAATATCACGTTGCATTCTCACAATCAATAAAACTCTTTGTTTCATGTAACGTATGCTAAATTTGGTGTTATGTATAATAAAGGATAAAATCAGTTTTTTCAAGTAACGCAAACGAAAATCAATGCTTTCATGTAATAAATGTTATATTTAGTGTTTTTTATAATGAAAAATATCAAAAATAATAAAATAATTTGAAATATAACTCACAAAATAATAGGTTGATACATTCTACCCCCCCCCCCCCATAAAATGAATTTAGGCATAAAATTTTTCTCAGACATAAATGGTTTAATATTTGGAAATTCCATATCATAATCCCAGAATTTACTAATGAAAAATAAAAATCCCTTCAAAATGTAATGTTGTAAACATAAAAGTTAACTAGTTTAACATATAACTAGGTTTCCATATATGATAAAATAGGTTGTAAGTTAAAAAAATTACATTGAATTTATATATTACACCCAAATTATGATAGGGAGAGATATAAAAACATAGATCACAAAATCTTAGATGATCCAATGAAGGATAATCACTAGAAACCCATAAAACTGTTATGATTTTAGAAAATATTCGATTCATCAGAATTGGAGGAACATGGACAATTATTTTGTTTCTTGTTCCTTTTCCTATTGTGTATTAATGTTCATGATACGATATCCTTAATAGATTTCATCTCATTTCATAAGCACAATATCACCCATTAGATGTTCCTTTTACAATTTCCACCTCATCTCTGACCCTCAATGAATAATGTATCAAATATATCTAATTAAATGAGGTATAATGAATAATGATATGTAATTCATTCTATCACGAGTTATTATCTAAATAAAATGGTTAAAATTGTTTATATAATATGCAGAAATTTTTAAATGGTGAGGTAATACAATTATATCTAAAGTCATTTTACAATATAAACATACCCTATTTAATATATAAATATCCTAATGACCTATCCATGAAAATTTAAAATACAACACTTTAGAAATAATGACACTGAATTTCCAAAATTCAGTTATCATTAAATCCCCAAATAACAAAAATTATCTCTTAATGTCCACCTACAAAACTTGTTAATTCCTCTATCATGTACTATATTGAAACATGGTAATATCTGAAATAACCATAATAAATTTTTGAAAATATACATACATCCTCTTTTAATTAAAAAACCCATTGATTATTGAATTTATTTCATAAAGCTAATAAATATTTAAACATCGTCAATTATAACATAAAACACTTAGTCCAAAAATCATTAATCTATTTCATGGTCATCATTGTTATCGAATTTTAATTACTCATATCAATCATTTTTTTCACAAAATAAATTTATTTACCTGAAGAAAATATTAAGGGTTATATTACCCATTATCATGTGTTTTCCCGGAATATCACTATTCCATTAAATAATGTTTTTATTCCAAATGTAATATCTAGTCTTTTTCTAGGAATATTTGTCTTTGAATTTTTTGTTTGATCATTGGTGGTTGATTATTTTTCAGAGATGGAGAGCCTTTAAAGTATAAAATGGCCTATTGATCAAGAATATATGATTTTTTATTTTATGGTTTTCAATATAAATGGGATATGGTTTTCATGTGATCTTATTATATAGAGATGCTTTAAGGGGGATCTAAGGTTTATTAAAGGAAAGTGGGCTGGAAAATCACATGGCATACATTTACATAACATCTAATGGGATTAAAAAATGTTAAATTTCATGAGGGTTTTAATAAATTAAATCTGAGTTTATGGGTTTTCATGGAATTCAATTAAAAAAATATACACAAATTTAATAACATTTTACATCGTAAAAATGTCTGACTATATTTTTTAATCATGCTATGTAGCTGAAATCACTCTATTAAACTACAAATCCTCTCCTATATACCATAGGGAATACTCTAGGAGATCTCGGATTTCCAACCCTCGTTTCAAACATTCCGTTAGCAACGTAAAACCTGGTTATGTTATTTTCATTATGTTTATTCATTACTCCCATTGGTTCTCCCACCATTTCATTGAAATCATTTGACTCATTGCATTGTTGGATTTTATCTTTATTGGTTATGATCATGTAACCTATTATCATTCATCTTCACCTTATTCCTCATGGGTGTTGGCAATTGGATGCTTTTTTTTATCATTGATAAATGGGTAAGGTTCTAAATCATAAACAAATTGATTTATAATTTACATTTTATGAAATATAATGATTACACCATCATTTAATGTGTCTGATTCACTTAAATAATTGTACGAGATTATTTATTGTATTAATTTTGTTTGAACTTGATTTTTAATATGATAATGGAATAAAATGTCTCTAGCATGACTTGTTTCTTATAGTGATATCTTTTTATAGAATCCTCAAATTCTATATTTTTCCTATTTATATAATTTTTAATGAATTTTGAATTTTATTGAATGTTGAATATGAAAGAATAAGTGTAATTAAAATAACAAACCACAGATAATTGTGATGTGTTATTTTTTATCCATTCTATATGACAGGTGTTGTGTTCCATGTTTTATTGCATATATATTGGTCCTTTGCATGGAAAATTCACACATATATGATGTAATAATGATATCAAATGGGCTCATCCCAATTCATGTTATAATTCTTATAGAGAGTGGGTTATTCCCTATTCCATGTTGTAATGCTTATAGGGATTGGACATGAAACTGATGTAATGCTTGTTGGGTTGTGACTAGGATTGTTCTCATTATACCATGTTTATATGGTGGGGGTTGGAGTTATAATAATACATTATCCGATATATTCTAGAATAGTGTAGAGTCAGGCTATCATAGCTATGTTATATGATTTGGGATGGCATGGTTGTAAGAAATGATCCGAGATATTCTGGCATAAGTCGAGTCCGATTGTTGTATTTATTTAATTATTGATTTAATTAATACAAACACTTATAGACCTTTTTAATTAACTTATTATCAGACTTTGTTTAGACATGGTGTTGTCGACATATTGAGTCATACTAGTACCTGAGGTGATTATGTGTAAGTATGTTTGGACCTGGAAAAATGACCTTTTAGTTTTTTTGTTTTTTCAGTTGGGATGGAGACTTGGGATGGGACCTATGTGGGGATCAGGACGTAGGACCATGAGTCATTTAATTTATTATCCTATTTTTTCTTACATTTATTATGCAAAACATTCTTTCATAATCCATTACATCATTACATAATTACATCATTCCTTATTTTTTATTGTATTATTCATTTGGTTTATATTGTTATCTTTATCTATGTGTATACGTAGATAATTTCCATTATATTATGATTTTTTATACTTATATAGAACCTTATACTAGGCGTGTAGTGTCCCCAAATTATATTTCACTCCACCACTTCTATTTGTTACTCATAGCATATGGGGTGGCACACTTGATGTAGAGACCCAAAGCTTGAAGTACATAGATATTACATTACTTTTACGGAATACTTAATACATAACAAAAAAAAAGACACATAAGGACCGTAATAGTTTAGTGTCTTTGGAAACATGGAGCGTAATCTTCTAATCGTGGTGAATGATCTTCAACATCTCCCATAAAGATCTTCCACTTTTTGTTTCCTTACCTAAAACCATTCATTTAATCCTGGGGGAAAATAAAACATAAAAAGGGTGAGATCAAATTCTCAGTATGGTTAAGCATGGATAAAATAAAACATACCATATACATTTGAACTTAAAAACATGAACATAATGTTTAAACATCAAAAACTTTTGAAATGACATAAAACATGGAAGTACGTAAGGCATAGATCATAAAGAAACATTAAGAATGATAAAATATCATTGGAATAAAACATGTAATTGTGGCATCCATTATTCACATGTAATGATATCCATAGTAGTCATGGCAATGCTGCCAAGACCATCTTAGTGGACAAAGTCCCTTTCTGAATCGTGTTCACTCCTCGTTTCAATCCTATAACACTGAACTAGATTAACATACCATTCCAGCAATGTCTATCTCATGAGATATAAATCTTTACCCAATTCATTGGAGGGAAATATAGGTCCCACCCATCTCATAATTAAATCATTATTACCTGTGCCACAAAATAAACATACACCATTCATAATAAACCAATGAATAAAATGGGTTTCATAAACATCATCCCATCAGCACATAATCCATATAAAAGAAATGGATATCATTACATAATAAGAAAAGTGAAACCACATAAATCATAGAGACATTTTACTTGAAACATACACATATGATATAATGTCATCTTAGATGTAAAAATGGTTTTGATAAAACACTTGAAATGAATTCTTGAGGAAAATATCATTTCTTCTTCAAAATCAATTTCTTTTCACAAAACGTCAAGAAATTTTAAAAGAAAGTGATTTTGTTGAAAATGCTCATGAAATATTTTGGAGGAAGCTTCATGAGAATAAGGATTTATAAAACCGTAAAAATCCATTCACGCCGTTTATGTTAAAAATAACATTTTTCTTGTACTTTTGTCGGAAAATTCAAAAAGTACCTCGTATGTTAAACAAAAGAAAGATTCCTTCCATACGATGTGGTAAAAGTAGAAAAGGGTAAAAATGTCTTTAAACATACATGGAAGTAAAGTAAACATTTTATGAAAACATTTTGAGAACATATGGACATGAATAATAAACCTAATCCCTATTAAATACTTACGAATAAACAATCTCGGATAAGAATGAGATTGGAATAATTATCCCTTACCTTAGGTCTGCGTTGCTTCAAAAGTGTCTGAACGTCCTATTTAATGATTTAAATAATGTTATTGACTTATTAAAGAATCATATTCATTGTTATTATATCATATATGTTTCACTTATTACTTTGTATTACCCATTCATTTGTAAATTCATGTTAAAGTAGCGTTTTGGGTAAAATCGTTTCATTTGTCGTTTGTGTTTTAACTTGTAATTATTCATATGATTACTTACATCCAGAATGTAAAACATGATTTATATATAATATATATTTGTAATATACATATATATAATAGATCGATAAATGGAAAGAAATACACCGTTCATGGAGACGGTAGGTCATACGTACGCATGAACGTTGTTTTCGTTTCCTCATTGAATTGAATGGAATTAATTGGATGAAATGCGTATATATATATAAATTAATCCAGTATCATTATCATTTCATATATTTCATGATTACTTATTATATATACTTTATAATCATTTATGAATGGTTAATCATTGAGAATGAATCTCATCGCGTTGTGGAGACGGTATTCCGTACGTATGCACGAGTAATGATATTGTTCCCATGATCGTGTAATTTTATTGAAGTGTATTTATACTATTACAGAATCAATATAACTTTACAATAATCATATATATTTATTATTTACACCATTATACCCATCCAAATAAGGTGGTGGTGGAAAATTGATTACACCACGGTGTGGAGACGATATTCTGTACGTACGCATGCGCGGTGATTTCCTTTTTCGTAGGATGGATAGATGGTGAAATAGGGTTGTTTCATAATTATAATAACATATCAGTATATGAGTGATACTTATGTTATTACTTCACAATGAAACAAACTAAGAAGAATAAGTGGAAGAAGATATAAATTTGAAAGAATCGGTAATGGACATTACCTCTTCTTGGAATGGCCTCTTTGAGACCTCCACATAGGGCACTACGATTGGTCTTTGAAGAAGACCAGGACCTCTAGGAAGTTTCTAGGGAAGTGGGAAAGTGAAATAGTCATGGTTTGGCCGAGATTTAAGGCTCAAATTGGTGTGAGGAGGAGAGGGAGGAGGTGCCCTTTTATAAGGGAGGAGAGGGGCACCTTTGGAAATATAAGAAATATTAGTTTATATTAAACACCAACCCTACATAAAAACATCCAAAATGACTCATATAATAATATTAGAGGATATATGGTTGTAATATCATCAACAAATAAAATATAGACATTTTAGGAATTTATTTTAAACATTATCAACTTGACTTAGCCTTATTTAATCAATTTAATTTTATTTGTGGTAATAACATTCTAAATTTTAAATTATAACAAATAATTACTCATTTGTTGTGAATTTTCCATAATTGGATACTTCATAACATATTAGACCTTATAAATTTAAATTAATAATTTTTAAATATTTTTGTGATTTTCAATCAATTTTATAATATGTTATTTTTATAAAATAACAATACTGTCAATTTACACACTATTCATTTATTTGAATTTAAATAAAATATATACCGAAGATATGTTTAAAATAAAAGCTTTAATAGGTTAATAAAATGTCATATGTATCTAGAAAATTTGTTTAGAACATTAAATAGTTCATATAATATTTATTTTATTATATTTAATACCATTTATTTGGTTTATCTTTTAATAAAATAAATACTACAACATTTTTGTATAATTATTTAATATATTTATTGTTGCATAAAAATTAAAAATAAAATACTATGAAAAAGATAAATCTATTAAATTTCACAATAATACTTTTACTCCAATTTATCATCTTAAAATCACAATATTTAAATTGTTATATTTATTAAATTATGAAGGTGACAACTTTGGAATCATTTAAAATAAAATAATATATGTGTCATAATTGCTTTTTTATGGCTCCAAATGGTCATATATTCGACCATTGGATGATTATAGTTTACATTTACATGACCAATAAGTTTTGGTCAGGGTTATGTGCATTTTATTGTCACTATTAGTTTAATAAAAACTATATTCTTGATTTTTCAATAGATAAAAAATTTCTACATCACTATTTTGTCATATTTACTGATAATTATATAATCCCTAAAAATTATAAATAAATTCAAATGATGTATATAATTTTATTATATTTCTGGAGACTTCTCATGTTCGAAGTTGTAACACCCCAAGATTCTACGGTACGCTTCTCTTTGAATAATGTGATAGCGTGTGTTGTACGCAGCACCGAGTTCTAACACATCATAACTAATCAAACTAGCAGTTATGAATAGTAATACTTATTTTTGAAATTATATACATATTATATTTCAAAATGGACTTCATTTTTGGATTCGGAATATCGAATTTACCCTAAGGTGAAATTTTGGTACTTTTCAGATAACTTTAATATTTTGATGAATAGTTAAAAATACAAAATTTTAATTATAAACAACTTTTTTAATCAAAATAATTAATAGTGATAAAAATGAATTTGAGTGGTTTTAAAGCATATTTAGAATATATTTTTACCATTAAATACAATGTTTGTCATTGGACATAATTTTACAATTAAACCGGACATAAACAATTGTCAATCTTTTGATAGTTATTATCTCTTAAAAACATGCTTTTTGTTTTAAGAACGAGAATTAATTTTAAATTAATTTCTGACACTTCTGTCTTTTGAATTTGGAAAAATGGATTCCATTTTTTAAATCAGGATTTTCAAATTGTTTAAATAGGTAACTTTTATTTTTAGACATTTTGAGTAATTACTTCGGTAAATATTTTATTTACCATGGTTATGGGTAAATCAGGTAAATATGGGTTAACAAATAATATTATAATAATACTAAATTACCCTAAAAAGTTACCTAGCCTTATTGGTTGATACATGTTCGACCATAGACATCTCTGGGTCGATTTTGGGACCCCGTGGAGCCACTTGTAGGTGATCTGGACACTTAATTTTAATTAAGTTAAAATAAGAACAAAAAATGACATAAGCATATATATTTTAGAAAAACAATTTTTACATAGGGTTATTTATGTTAGATTTTAGACTATTAATATTAATTAGAAAGATAAAAAGCTTTTCTACATAATTATATTTTATATATAATTTTTAGACTTTATATACGTTAATTTATTTATGACACAATGATGATGCAGTAATTACCATAGTAGTGAAAAATTAAAACAATTGATATTATAAATACCCAAATAAATATTATTTGAGACTTTTAATGAATTAAACTAAATTTATTGGATAATATGACATATTAGGATTGATTTAATTGACTTTTTTAGAATTAATAATTCTATTATATGTTTCACAAAAATCAACTGTTGAATAGTGTAAAAACTTTTATAAAAGAGTTTTTTAAAACAAATATTATATTATTAATTGATATTAAATTCATAAAAATCTAAGGTTCGGCCAAGAGACTTATATCATGATAGTTATATCATTACTGGAAAACTTGGGGGTCTCTTAGATGTATATAGTATGTTTATTAACAATATAATATAAAAATACAAAGTGACATAGTAAATGTAAAACCAATTAACTAAGAGTTAAAACTAAAAGATAAGGTTAATATAGTAACCCAAACCTGTCTAAATTATATTGTTTGAATAGTTTTCGACCTATACCCACCTTAACCTTTGAATAATAAACTTTGGAGCCATTAGAAACCGAATATGAATTTATTATAAAATAATATTTCTAGCTTTTCCAAAGGTGCCCCTCACCCCTCTTATAAAAGGGCACTCCCCCTTCCCATTACTTCATACCTTCAAAGCCTTTTGGTTCGGCCAAAATCTGCCCCAATACTCACCCAAATTCCCTCACTACAACCTAGAGTCCTTAGTTAGATCATAAAGCCAACATAAGGAGCCCTTTAGATCAAATCCAAAGGAAGAACCCGAAGAAGAGGTAATGTTTTCACCACCCTTTTTCAAATTCATTTCTTCTTCCACTTCTTCTTTCTTTGTTATTACCATTCTAAAATAATAACTCCAGTATCTTATATATACTTTGATGTTATTATAAATATGGTACAACCATATTCAGTATTCTATCCACCCTTTGAATTACATGTCACCATACATGCGTAAGTACGACTTACCGTCTCCACGTCGTGGTGTAATTGTTATTCAATATATTATTATTTGGATGGGTATAATAATGATGTGTAACTCATGTAAATAATAAATATAACATGATAATGATTCTGTATATATTATATAATATCCGATTATATATTATTTTAATATCAAAAGAATGATATTGTCACTCGTGCGTACGGACGGACTACCGTCTCCACGGATGCGATGAGATTCATTCTACATCGTATCCATTCAAGTATAATTCTCATTTGATGATTAATAATAGTATCTAAGGACTTGATATAATTCTTTATATAATTATGATACAACCAATCCATTAGAAACATGGCTTACTTAACAAAACATATAAAAGAAAACGAGTAAGTTAACACCCGAAACAACGATAATACTAAGATATTATTAACAAATCAATGTTAAAAGATCATATATGATATCATATTAGTGTATATGATTCTTGTATAATTTAATAACAATTAATTAAACTTTATACAGAAGGTTAACCTACCCCAACCAAGGAAAAGTACACGGTAAGGGTTATTTCACAATCTCTTCCTTATCCGAGGTTGTTTATACGTAATAATCTACTGGGATCTCTTTATCATCCACATCCACGTTTCATAAAAATATATTTGAAAACATTTTTACTATTTAAAATAACATGGGGTAAAGTCATTTATACCCTTGATTGACTTTTTTAAGAGTTTTATAAAGGAATATTTCCATCGTTTTCCAAACAAGGTGATTTTAACAATTTCGACAGAATTAAGGTAAGAATGTTTTTTTAACTTATACGGTGGGTGCAGTTATTTTCCGCTGTTATAAAATCGTCGAAGCTTCCCTTACAAGCTTATAATAATATTTTCAAAGAAATTGTTTTATTTTATAAATATATGACTCTTAAATGATTTCAAAAATAGAAAGAGATATTTCTCTAAAAAGAGTTTTGATTTCATCTATGTCGATATCCTTTTTTGGATTTTATGCTTATTTGAAGTTGATTTATTATGATACAAAACATCTATACTATATTGAAGGTTTTGTGATATGTTTTACTGTGGATGTTCTATTTTTATACCATTCATAGTTTATGGTGAAAGTATTGACATTTCTTATGCTAGTTTTAATACGAATGTTTATGTTATGTTTAAACCATTTCATATGTGAATGCATTGGACTTAATATGTGACGGGTGGAGCCCGCTATAACTCCTTGATGCATCGGTAGGTCTAATAAGACAAACTACTATCTTGGAACAAGGCCTTGACAAAATCTTATTTGTATTCTTGGCACGAGGCCTTGGCTATGTGGTTATGATAGTCTGGCATTATGCATTACATCATTATGAAAGTGGTTATTGATATTGCATGTGATTATTCGATTAGTAGAATATCCATGTGAATAATTAAATGGCATTATTTCATTTTATTTTTTCCATACTATGTTTATGTTCATGTTTAAAAGGCTTTTGTTTTAGTTATACGTTGCCTTAATTTTTTATTCTTATTTATGAAAGTTTCCGCTATATTGTTATCCTTACTGGGCATTTGAGCTCACCCCTTTTCTATGTTTTATTTTTCACTGGTTATGAAGAAGTAAATTATGAATGACCTGCATGGATAGTATGTGGGTATATGAGTGTGTAATATGAAGAAAATATGTTGTTGTAGTTTTCATTTTTATGATGTAATGTAAGACTTCTGAATATATCTAGTATTTCCAAGGCTACTAAACCAATCGGTCTTTCGAGATTTGATCCTTCTTTTGATCATTTCAATGTTATGTAATAATGCACCGACTGTAGGTTACTAGGGTCGGGGAATTACAGTTGGTATCAGAGAAGTTTAGTACAGACATTGGAAGCTAGATTTAGATAAACTCTGATTAGAGCACATAGATTTAAGATGGAAATTGAAAAGTAGTATAAAAGAACTTCCTAGAATTTTGGTATGGTAGAGATTTTGTGAGTTTTCCGAGCAATACATCGTTGTCTGGATAGGAGCAGGTAGAGGTGGCTCTGGCACAGATGTACCTAGGGGTAAAACCCGAAAACACCGCTTTCAGCTAGACTCGAACGGGAACTGGTGCATGACAACGGGCCTTGCTACACTCTTGGTTATGACACTCCCGGGGGATATGCTTAGGATAACTCTCATTTTAATTATAAATCATTATGAAGGGTTTATGAATATATACTTCCTCAATGAAAACATTTGTATGATTATGGATTATATCAATAAATAGTTCAATTTATGTTAAGTGTTTCATAAGTATGCGATTATGTATTTTGATTCATAAACCGATCTAGTTTATGCCATTGTTTATAAATGGTGCCTAGTGGAAGAAATTGAAACTGTATCAATGAACACACTCTATGTAGGGATTTCCCTCCTGCTCAAGATAATTATAGTGGAGCTGGTGATGCAACTAGTGCTGATTAGCTAATCACCATATTGGGACAACTTACTCAGGTTGTGAATAATAACCTTACCCATATGGAGCACCCTTATCCACATCGTGGTGGATCAATGTTAGATCGCTTCATGAGGCAACAACCACCAATGTTCATTGGGAGTACAAATCCCTTAGTAGCTGAGCAATGGATATTTTCCCTAGACAAAATATTTCAGGCTTTGGGGAGAAGTGAAATGGAAAAAGTTATCATAGCAGTTTATGACATCCCTGTAGATGCTGATCAATTGTGGTCATTGATTCAAAATATAAAGGAATATGATGAAGTATCAAATATGGAATGGAGGGAGTTCAATGATCTGTTTTTATGAAAATACTTTCCTCTCGACCACCGAGCAGATATGGAAAAGCAGTTTCTGAGTCTACGACAAAAGGAGGATGAGAATGTCGCAAAGTAGGAAGGCAAACATTACAAGGTTAGCAAGGTATGCTGGAGATTATATATGTAACCCAAGAAGTAATATTGACTGTTTCTTTGATGGTTTAAAACCATTTATCCTTCGAGCAATAGTCTCACAATCCTTTTCATCGTACGAAGACATTGTCTCATGTGCTATCAAGACCGAAACGGAATTCTCTATGTCTTATGACTTTAAAGCAAAGTAAGAGAAGAAGAGACCTTCTGATCAATATGGGAATGTAAACAAGGGGAATAAGGGAATGTTTGAATATCCATCCTGTGGTAAATGTTGTAATAAAAACCCTGGTACTTGCTTGAAGGGAACAAGAGTCTGTTTCAAGTGTGCTGAAAAAGGCCACCACGCTCGTGATTGAAATGGGAAGAAGGAAGCTACCAATGTTCAATGCTACAATTTCAGGGAGATGGGGCATTATGAAAATGAATGTCCTAAGCGTCATGAGAACTTTCCTCAGAAAAGGCCAAGGGATCAAGGCCAAGCTTATGCTATCACTACTTCTGTGGTAGAAGCTCCGAAAGACATGGTGGCAGGTAATTTAATGGTTTCCACAAGTTTAGCAAATGCATTATTTGATTCTGGATCATCGCATTGTTTCATATATTCCCAGTTTGCTAAGAAAATTAGATATTTCCAATTTGATTTAACAAGTGAGTTGTCAGTTAAAACTCCTAAGGGAAGTATCATTGCAAAAAAGCTTTGTAAATCATTCCCCTTTAGAGCACATAAATGTTCTTTATCTGCTGATCTCGTCGTCATACCTATGATTGAGTTTGATATAATCCTCGGTATAGACTGGATTTTGGACAATGATGTGAAGATTTATTATAAGAATAAAGAGGTTAGGATTCTTGATGATGATGATAAGGAACACCTTATCTTTAGAGCAGAATCATCACCTCCAAATTATTATCTAGATCCACCCCCAGTAGCTCAGCTAAATTCAATTATTGGGGAGGAAGAGAATGAAATGACTGTGGGTGAGGAAAGTAATGTTCAAATAGAGGATTTACCCGTTGTTAAAGAATATGTAGATGTGTTTCTGGACGATTTACCTGGACATCATCTAGAACGAGAACTTGAGTTTTTCGTTGATTTAATTCCTGGATCAAGGCCTATATCGAAGAACCCTTATAGAATGGACACTGTATAATTAGCGAACTAAAGAAACAACTAGAGTAATTGAGTAATAAGGGATTTATTCGCCCTAGTGTTTCTCCATGGGGAGCCCCAGTTCATTTTGTTAAAAAGAAAGATGGATCCATGAGGTTATGTATCGACTATAGGGAGATCAATGCTATAACAATAAAGAACAAGTATCCCCTACCTCGCATTGATGATTTATTTGACCAACTGCATGGAGATCAATACTTTTCATAGATTGTCCTTTGATCTGGATACCATCAGTTGTGTGTGAATAAGGAAAACATTCTGAAGACAGCATTTCAAACTAGGTACGGGCATTACGAGTTTACTGTAATGCCTTTTGGATTGACAAATGCACCCTCTGTATTCATGAATCTGATGAATAGAGTTTTCAAGGAGTATCTAGATGAATTTTTGGTGGTATTTATTGAAGATATATTGGTATACTCCAGAAGCTACGAAGATCATGAAAATCACTTGTGCATTATCCTGAAGACTCTGAGAAGACGTGAATTATATGGAAAGTTTAGTAAGTGTGAATTCTAGCTTCATGAGATTTCTTTTCTTGGCCATATTTTCTCTAAAGATGAAATCTCTGTTGATCCTTCTATGACCAAGGAAATCCAAGAATGGCCAAAACCTACGATTATAACTGAGGTATGTAGTTTTATTAGTTTGGCAGGTTATTATCGACGTTTCGTCCAGAATTTTTCCCGGTTGGCTAACCCATTAACGAAGCACGCACGTAAAGGGGTTAAATTTTTTTGGACAAAAGATTGTGAAGAATGTTTCGAAGAACTGAAGAGAATATTAGTCAATGCTCCTATATTGAATCTACCATCAGGGAATGATGTGTTCGTTATTTATAGTGATGCATCGAAGAAAGCACTTGGTTGTGTCCTTATGCAGAATGATAGATTTATTGCCTATGCATCACGACAGTTGAAAATTCATGAACAAAACTATCCTACTCATGATCTTGAGTTAGTAGCTGTGATCTTTTCTTTGAAGATTTTGAGGCACTACTTCTATGGTGAAAAATGTGAGATTTATACTGATCACAAGAGTTTGAAGTATATTTTCTCACAAAAAGAACTCTACATGAGGAAAAGGAGATGGCTTGAATTACTCAAGGATTATGATTGCACGATACACTACCACCCGAGGAAGGAAAAAAAGGTGGCAGATGCTTTGAGCAGAAAATATCATGGAGTTTTGAACAATATGAGAATTGAAAGGGATCCAATTTTCATGGATCTAGTGAATATGGACATGGGAATAACCAAGGAAGGAGAAACATCAATGTTTTTTCAAATGGATTCCAAACCATCTTTACTAGAAATGATTAAGAGTTCTCAGACCGATGATGAGGAATTTCAAAAGAAGATTAAAGTTGTGAATGATGGGATACTAAGAGACGTTGTGTTTGAAGATGGAATTTTGAAATTCAGGAAGAGACTTTGTGTTCCCGAAATACCTGATCTAAAAATGGAATTGCTGGATGCTGCTCATAGATCCAATTTTTCTATACACCCTGGGACCACCAAAATGTATATAGATTTGAAGGAAAATTTTTTGTGGGACAATATGAAGAGGGAGATTGCTGATTTTGTGTCAAGATGTATTGTTTTTCAACAAGTGAAAGCTGGAAGGAAACGCCCTGGAGGAGTCATGCAACCTCTTCCCATACCATAGTGGAAATGGGAAAATATTACAATGGACTTTGTTATGGGGCTACAAAAAAATCCTAGAAGGAATGATGCAATATGGGTTATTGTTGATCATCTTACCATGTCAGCACATTTTCTTGCTATAAGAGAAGATCTACCACTAGAACATCTAGCAAGACTATATATTAATGAAGTCGTGAGACTTCATGAAGTACCCCTATCGATTGTTTCTGATCGTGATCCCCGTTTTACTTCAAGATTCCAGAAGAGTCTTCAAAAATTCCTGGATACTGAACTTCATTTGAGCACTGCCTACCACCCTTAGACATATAGACAATCATAACGGACTATTCAAACCTTAGAAGACATGTTGAGATCTTGCTCACTTGACTTTCAGGGTATGTGGGATCAATATTTACCTTTGGTAGAATTTTCCTATAACAATAGCTTCCATTCTAGTATTCAGATGCCACCATATGAAGCGTTATACAGAAAGAGATGTCACACACCAACCTGTTGGGATGACGTTGGTGAAAGAAAACTTGTAGGTCCAGAACTGGTGGAGGAAACGATGGAAAAGGTGAAGGTAATCCAAAATCACATCAAAGAAGCTCAAAGTAGGCAGAAGAGCTATGTCGATAATCGAAGGAAGGATTTGAAATTTCAAGTCGGTGATCATGTTTTCCTAAAGGTATCTCCATGGAAGGGAGTCATAAATTTTGGTAGGAATGGTAAATTGAGTCCCAGTTACATCGGACCTTTCGAAATTATAGAACGAATTGGGGTTGTAGCTTACCGATTGGCAGTGCCGCCAAGTCTCTCCAAAGTTCACAATGTTTTCCACGTATCTCTATTGAGGAAATACATGCCTGACCCAATGCATGTACTCACCTATGAGGAATTAGAACTGGAACCCGATCAGTCTTATTGCGAAGAGCCCGTCAGAATTCTTGATATGAGAGAACAGGTGCTGAGAAACCAGACGATGCGTCTGGTAAATGTTTTGTGGAGAAACCATAAAATGGAAGAGGCAATGTGGGAACCCGAGGAACATATGATGAAGAACCACCCAAGTCTTTTCATTTGATAAGTATTCTAGAAATTTCGAGGATGAAATTATTTGAAGGAGGGGAGAATGTAACACCCCAAAATTCTATGGTACGCTTCTCTTTGAATAATGTGATAGCGTGTGTTGTACGCAACACCGAGTTCTAACACACCATAATTAATCAAACTAGCCATTATGAATAGTAATACCTACTTTTTGAAGTTATATATATATATTATATTTCAAAATGGACTTCATTTTTGCATTCGGAATATCGAATTTAGCCTAAGGTGAAATTTTGGTACTTTTCGGATAACTTTAATATTTTGATGAATAGTTAAAATTACTAAATTTTAATTAAAAACAACTTTTTTAATCAAAATAATTAATAGTGATAAATTATGATTTTGAGTTGTTTTAAAGTATATTTAGAATAAATTTTTACCATTTAATACAATGTTGGTCATTGGACATTATTTTACTATTAAACCAGACATAAACAAGTGTCAATCTTTTGATAGTTATTATCTCTTAAAAACACGCTTTTTGTTTTAACAACGGGAATTAATTTTAAATTAATTTCTGCCTCTTCTATGTTTTTAATTTTGAAAAATGGATTCCATATTTGGAATCAGGATGTTCAAATTGTGTAAATATGTAACTTTTATTTTTAGACATTTTGAGTAATTACTTCGGTAAATATTTTATTTACCATGGTTAAGGGTAAATCCGGTAAATAAGGGTTAAAAAATAATATTATAATAATACTAAATTACCCTAAAACTTGTCCCAGCCTTATTGGCTGATACATGTTCGACCATAGGCATCTTTGGGTCGATTTTGAGACCCCATGGAGCCACTTTTAGGTGATAGGGACACTTAATTTTAATTAAGTTAAAATAAGTACAAAAATGACATAAGCATATATCTTTTAGAAAAACAATTTTTACATAGGGTTATATATGTTGGATTTTAGACTATAAATATTCATTAGAAATATAAAAATATTTCCTACATAATGATATTTTATTTATAATTTTTATACTTTAAATAATTAAATTTATTTATGACACAATGATGATACAGTAATTACCATAATAGTGAAAAATTAAAATAATTGATATTATAAATACCCAAATAAATATAATTTAATACATTTAATGAATTAAAATAATTTTCTAGGATAATAGGACATATTAGTATTGATTTAATGGACTTTGTTCGAAGTAATAATTCTGTTATGAGTTTCACAAAAGTCAACTATTGAATATTGTCAAAATTGACATAAAAGAGTTTTTTAAAACAAATATTATATTATTTATTGAAATTAAATACCTAAAAATCTATGGTTCGGCCAAGATACTTATATAATTATATTTTTATCATTAATGGACTACTTGGGGGTCGATTGGATGTATATAGTAAGTTTATTAACTATATAATATAAAAATACAAAGTGACATGGTAAATGTCAAACTAATTAACTAAGAGTTAAAACTAAAAGATAAGGTTATTATAGTAACCCAAACCTGTCTAAATTCTATTGGTTGATGGATTTCGACCTATAACGATTTTAACCTTTGAATAATATACTTTGGAGCCATTATAAACTGAATATAAATTTATTATAAATTAATATTTCTAGCTTTTCCAAAGGTGCCCCTCACCCCTCTTTTAAAAGGGCACTCCCCCTTCCAATTACTTCACACCTTAAAAGCCTTTTTGTTTGGCCAAACTCTGCCCAAATACTCTCCCAACTTCCCTCAATACAACCTATAGGCCTTATTTTGATCCAAAAGCCAACCTAAAGAGCTATTTTGATCAAATAAAATGGAAGAACCCGAAGAAGAGGTAATGTTTTCACCACCCTATTTCAAATTCATTTCTTCTTCCACTTCTTCTTTACTTGTTATTACCATTCTAAAATAATAACTCCAGTATCTTATATATACTGTGATGTTATAAATATGGTACAACCATATTCAGTATTCTATCCACCCCTTAAATAACATGTCACCATACGTGCGTACGTACGGCTTACTGTCTCCACATCGTGGTGTAATTGTTATTCAATATATTATTATTTGGATGGGAATAATAATGATGTGTAACTCATTTAAATAATAAATATAACATGATAATTATTTTTTATATATTATATAATATCCAATTATAGGTTATTTTAATATCAAAAGAATGATATTGTCGCTCGTGCGTACGTACGGACTACCGTCTCCACGAACGTGGTGATATTCATTCTCCATTGTATCCATTAAAGTATAATTCTCATTTGATGATTAATAATAGTATATAAGGTCTTGATATCATTCTTTATATGATTAAGATACAACCTATCCATTACAAACAAGTCTTACGTAAGAAAACATATAAAAGAAAACGAGTAAGTTAACACCTGAAACAACGAAAATACTAAGATATTATTAACTAGTCAATGTTAAAAGATCTTATATGATATCATATTAATTTATGTGATTCTTTTATAATTTAATAACAATTATTTCACCATTATACAAGAGTTTAACCTACCCCAACCAAGGAAAAATACAAGGTAATGGTTATTTCACAATCTCTCCATTATCTGAGGTTGTTTATACGTAATAATCTACTGGGATCTCTTTATCATCCACATCCATGTTTCTTAAAAATGTATTTAAAAAAAATTACTATTTAAAAGAACATGGGTTAAAGTCATTTATACCCTTTTTTGACTTTTTATAAGAGTTTTATAAAGGAATATTTCTGTCATTTTCTAAACAATGTGCTTTTAACCTTTTCAACAGAATTAAGGTAAGAATGTTTTTTTAACTTATACGGCGGGTGCGGTTATTTTCCGCCATTATAAAATCGCCGAAGCTTCCCTTAAAATCTTATAAGAATATTTTTGAAGAAAATGTTTTATTTTATAAATATATGACTCTTAAATGATTTCTAAAATAGAAATAGATATTTCTCTAAAAAGAGTTTTGATTTCATCTATGTCAACATCCTTTGATGGATTTTACGCTTATTTGAAGTTGATTTATTATGATACAAAACTTCTATATTATATTGAAGTTTTTGTGATATGTTTGACTATGGATGTGCTATTTTTATACCATTCATAGTTTATGGTTAATGTATTGACATTTCGTATGCCATTTTTAATACGAATGTTTATGTTATGTTTAAACCTTTTCATATGGGAATGCATTGGACCTAATATGTGACGGGTGGAGCCCACTATAGCTCCTTGATGCATCGGTAGGTCTCATGAGACAAACTAGTTTCTTGGCACAAGGCCTTGACAAAATATTATTTTGTAGTCTTGGCACGAGGCCTTGGCTATGTGGTTATGATAGTCTGGCATTATGCATTCAATCAATATGAAAGTGGTTATTGATATTGCATGTGATTATTCGTTTAGTAGAATATCTATGTGAATAAGTATATGGAATTATTACATTTTATTTTTTCCATACTTTGTTTAATTTAAAGTTTAAAGGCTTTTGTTTTAGTTATACATTGCCATAAATGTTTATTCTTATTTATGAATGTTTCTGCTATATTGTTATCCTTACTGGGCATTTGAGCTCACCCCTTTTCTATGTTTTATTTTTCCCAGGGTATAAAGAAGTAAATTAAGAATGACCTGCAGGGATAGTATTTTGGGATATGAGTGTGGAATATGAAGAAAATATGTTTTTGTAGTTTTCATTTTTATGATGTAATGTAAGACTTATGAATATATCTAGTATTTCCAAGGCTACTAATCCAATTAGTCTTTCGAGATTTGATCCTTCTTCTGATCATGCCAATGTTATGTAATAATGCACTGACTCTAGGTAACTGGGTTCGGGGTGTTACAAAAGTTTCATGAAGTTTATCACTAAAGTAAAATTATTATATTTATAAGATTTAAGAGAGTGACATGTTGTCACTTTCTTTGGTTTTAATAATAATTAAATTATATTCATGGAAAAAAGTCCATTAAATGAATCTAATTCGACCCTTAGGTGATATGGGTTGACTTTTAGTCATCAAATAGAATTTTTTCATGTGTTAGGGTAGTTTTATAATATTATATTTACCCTAAAATACCTGATTTACCTTTAACTATGGTAAATAAAATTTACCGTAGTTACTATTCATAATTTTGAAAAATAAATAGTATCCTATTAACATAATTTAGACCCACTGATTCCAAATATGGAATCCATTTTTCGAAATTCAAAACACAAAAGTTGCAGAAATTAAATTAAAATTAATCCCTTTGTCGAAAGAAAACGGGTTTTTGTTTAAAACATTGCAAAAGATTGAATTGTTTTAACCTATGAATTCAAGGTAAAAGAAATGCTAATGACATACATTATATTAAATGGTAAAAATATATTCTATTTATACTTTAAAACCAGTCAATATTATAATTTAGCCATATAAATTTTTACGATGAAAAAAGTTGTTTTTAATTAAAATATAGCGTGTTTTTACTATTCATTAAAATATGAAAGTTATCAGAAAAATATCAAAACATTATCCAATGTAAATTTTTATATTCTAATTCCAAAGAAGAAGTATATTTTGTAAAATTTAACTTATAAACATGTCAAAAACTAGATTTAAAGTGGGTGTGCCATTAAAAGGCGGCAAAACTGCATTTATGAAAAATACATATTTTACCCGAAAAATTTGTCTTGTTCTTATCCCATGTTCTACATAATGTGTAAGATGAATAATAATGTTATAAATTCAAAATTTAGTTAATACTATTCATAACGGCTAGTTCATAATATTATTAAAATAACATATCGTTGTTTAGTAAAACCTGGTATTGCGTACTACACGCGCTATCGAGGAAGGATGTGATTGTGTGTAATGCAAACCAAGTCAGGGTTTCCTGTAGTGCAAGACTTCTTTGTTGTTTTTTATAAAATATTTCATTTATACATTGAATATATATATATATATACACTCAATGTTGCGTAGAATGTTTATTATTAAATGAACTTGAAATTTTGTGTAACACGATCCAAGAATAGTGTTGTGTATACTTCATGCTAATACAGTGCAGAGTATAGCACAATATAATCTCGTTGTAGCATAAAACAGAAGACTTCAAATAAATTAAAAAGAATACTTATCATAAAATATCGGGTTGTTACACTTGAGGCCTCGTAACCATCCCTTTCTAACCATGTAAGAGTGTGTTGGAATAGGGGATGTTGCAAATTGGTGTGTTAAAATCATGTTTTCATTTAATATTTTTAAATAGTTGGGAACTTTTAGAAAAGTTAGAAGTATTTTTTGATTCATGGTAAAGATTATGTTCATGGGAGTACCAAACCCATGTACGGGGGAAATTTTAAGTTCCCATGGATGGGAATGCTATTTTTTGTATGATTTTTATAGTTGATGTTATTTCACCATGAGTGATTTTTTATGTTGTGTGAGACTATTTTTATGGTGTTATTGTTCCATGAGATTGTATACATGCCTTTATATGAAGTGAGGTGGGAATACATGCATCATAATAGGAACATAGGGATATATTGAAATGCATTGTTCACAAGACAGAAATAAATATATTTTTCATGTGATATATACATTTCAATTGAAATATAATATGAGATATTTTATTCGTAGGATAAATTAAATGATTTGACATATCATTCTAAAATACTTGTAATCCATGTCTCTAGAGACCAAGAGTTAGTGGTTCACTACTGTAGTCACATGTTGGGGTTGACCTTGTGGATAGCTAGTTTCCTATTATGTGTGTTAGTTTTTTTGAGAAAATACCTCATTATATTTGACTTGATAATTAGAAAAGTGGCTATCAGTAAGATTATAACACTGGTAAAATAGAACTTATTATAGTTCTTGAGGAGAATATGGATGTTCAGCTTCACGATGAGTTCATAAGGTTCATTTGATCCCTGGAACAAAATACATTTTCTACCATTCCATTGATGTCTGAGAAAACAAGGGAGTATCTTATTCAACATATGCATATGTTTAATAGTTAATGGAGAACCTAGGTAGATGATTTATAAATTGATTCAGTCTTTACCATCATAAATAATCCCAAGGATGTCTCATATTGTTGGATAAATCTTCTTGAATGTATGCTTCATTGACCTTCCATCATTTGTGGGATTTTTTGGATGGAGCTAGGAAGTAGGATGAGCAATCATGAAAGGAATTCAAGATGATATTACTGATCCATTTTTATCCTATTACTTTGATGGTTGAAAAAGATTGTGAGTTCATGTATATGATATTGGAGAGTTTTTCATTGATTCACAATAATGAATGTTTTACCGACCTATAGTGCTTTATTCCATTGTTAATAGTTGATCTAATCTACAGGGTGAGATGTTTCTAGGATGGTCATCATTATTTTATTCATTCATAGGTAAACATTTTCTATTTATATAAATTTGACGATATGATGAATCAGGCAGTCACCACAAAAGGGAATCAACGAGAGGGCCCATGCAATGGTCAATATATTTCAGGAAGGTGTTCTAGATGTTCTTATTTGAGTTGTAGCATGTGTAATTAGACAGTTTTCTCAAAATTAATGGTGTCCCTATTAGTGAAGGTAGTATAATACCATATAAATATCAATTTCCATTCTAGTGTAATCTGTGTGGTATTATTGGTCACAAGTGGATGAAGTGTCCTTACCCCACTGTCATGTTTCGTATTGGTGGATGATTGGGTTATATTCAGAGGTTCTGTGAAAAAAATATACATTAGATTAGTTCAAGAGGATCAAGACAAGCACCAGAGTCAGGATGGGGCACAACTACCCCCATAAGGCTAGTAGTTGGAGTTCAATAGGCCATTCAAGATGAGGCACGGGATGTGGTACCCCAATTTCTGAGAAATAGTGTCGGGAAATGGATGTAGCTCATGGTAGTTATCATGGATCTTAAGGTACATTGACATGTCAGATTCACGTGAAGAAGAATGATATGTGTAATGAAAATTCATGAAGTTCTATGTTCAATGGTACTATTCTTGTATCATCTACTTTATCTTGTGTTTTGTTTGATACTAGAGAAACACATTCTTTTTTATATCTTATATTTTCAAATGGATTGGGCTTGAATGATGAAATATTATATGTTCTTTTAACCACCTACACACCATTGATAGTGCGGTTAGAAAATATCAAATGTTGAATGGTGTGTCATATAGATAATGGTGCTTTCCATTTTATTTGGGAACTGTTCATCCTAGAAATGATAGGCTTCAAATATATTCTTGGTATGGATAAGATAGTTTCATACTAGGATCATATCAACTATTACATGAGTATAGTTAAATTATTATATTCAGAAGGATGTATCTATTCTCACCACGGTGAGTGGGATCTTTATACTTGACATGCATGGACAATTCAGAAATAAAATTGATATCTCATGGCTCAAATTACTGGTAATTCTCTAGATAATACTTGAATGTTGTTGGAATATTTTTCTCAAGTAGTAGACCATTGGGATATTTTTTCTTGGATGAGTTCTATGGCTTACTACATGTGGATACATTGAGCTCATGATCAAGTTTGTGTTAAGAGCAGAGCTAGTTTATATCCCACCTTACTGAATACCACTAGTAATGATTTTAGAGTTGAATTTTTAGTTTGAAGATATATAATCTAAAGGATTAATATAGCATAGTACATCTCATTGTGGTTCTCTAGTTCCCTACACAAAAACAGATGATTTTCATAAACCATCCTATCTCAGCCCTAAACTGGGCACCCGAGACAATCAATGGAATGTTCGGAATGGGTTTTCTATATCCCTTTGGGCTACCAACTAGTGTTGGGAATTAATAGAGAAAAATTTGGGAACAATTTAATCAAATAATAATAAGTAAAAAAATACAAACAAATAGATTGCACAAATGTAAAAATAAATATCCAAATTGAACATTGTTCAAACAAAAACAAAAAATACAACAGAACAATACAATAACATCCAAAACTAAACCTAAATACCATACCATGTCTAGGTTACATTGTGGGTCAGTGAGAGATTCCAAAACCAACCATCACTAATGGCGATCAAACCCAAGATCAAACCTTCACTGCAAGCTATAAGAATGAAATAACTATAGGCATGAGTAATAAAACATAGAAGTCATGCCTTAGAAAATATATTTCCAATGATAATCAATTTAATTTAAAGAAAAATATAATTCATGATTTAAATACAAAATATATGTCTTGATTTTCTACACATTTTCCAATTAAAACCAAACATGATCCATTTCATCTTTTTCCATTTCATGCTACACCACTTTCCAAGGAGGAACCACATAAATTATAAAAGGGAAAGGTGAAACTTCATTTATGAAAAGGGAATGATTATAAAACATTTCTAAAACATTATTCACAAATAAAATTCCGTAAGAAGTCACATTTCACAAGTAAATAAGATTAATAATTATACAATAAGGGAAATGGAAAGTATAACCGAAGGGATTCTATCAAAATATACATCACAATAATTTTCTATAGACAACTAAGAGAAAATATACATGAGGGAACCTAGGAGATTTTTAATTACCTAGGACCTATTAATACATGTTGATTCATCCTAGAAATCATGACCCACTTGATAAAATCAATAGCTCACTCACACAACTGACCAGACCCTTCATGTTATATACCAATGGAAACTATCCCCAAAACTCGATATATCTTCCTTGATATGAGCCAATATTCATAGCATAATCCTAGAAACTACAACAATAATTCTAATAAAATTTACTAACATTGGTAGGTTCCCATATCAATATGTATAAAGAGGATAAACCCACTGATTCCAATTGAGAATACAATAACATTCCTATATATTATAATAATTAATGCAAGAGTAATCATTTGAGTGATGCCAAGGATAACTGTCATTCCTTAAAAAATATATATCGCAATGGAGTCCACACTCAGGATCTTCTATGCTTCTGAATGTAAACTAGTCATGAAAAGTATATAGTGTGGTATTCCCCCTCATTCAAAATAAATTGGTCATGTGGATTCGACGACAAGAACATTCCATATATTAAATAAAATCATATATGTAGAGACCCAAATCTCAACGTACATGGACATTACATTACTTTTGTGGAAAACATAATACATGACACAAATAGATTCCCATTGACTATATTAGTTTAGTGTCTTTGGAAACATGGAACATAATCTTCTAATCTTGGTGAAATATTTTCATAATCTCTCATAAATATCTTCCTCTTTTGTTTTATTACCTAAATAATTTCATAATATCCTGGGGAAAAGAAAGAAAAAAAACGGTGAGTAGAAATGCTCAGTAAGGGTAAACATGGATAACATTAAAAAACTTATACATTTGAACTTAAAAACCAGAACATAATGTTTAAACATCAAAATCTATAGTCGTGAAATAAATCGTGGCAGTATATAAGACATAGATAAAAAAGGAACATCAATCATAATGAAATATCATTGGAATAAAATAGGTAATTGATGAAAACCATTAATCACATGATATGATTTCCATAGTAGCCAAGTAATTTCTACCAAGACCATCATAGTTGACAAAGTCCATTACTAAACCAGTTTTACTTTCCATTCCAGCCCTGTATTACTTAACGGGATTTACATACCGTTCCAGCCATGTCTATCTCATGAGATATAAATCATTATCTAATGAATTGTATGGACATATAGGTCCCACCAATATTATAATGAAATCATACTTATGTGTTCCACAAAATATATATAAATCATTCATCATAACCAAATGAATAAAATGGGTTTCAAAAACATCATCCCACCGTAACAAAATCTATATAAAATAAATGGATATCATTTCATCATAAAAAAATTAAACCATGTAAATAATAGGGAAATTATATATGAAACATAACCATATTATATAATTTCATCTTAGATGAAAAATATTTTTTATAAAACACATGAAATCAATTCTTGAGGCAAATATCCTTTCTTCTTCAAAATCATTTTTTTTCTCAAATTTCTATTAAATTTTAATAGAAAACAATTTTGTTGAAAATAATAACAAAATCATGTTGCTTAAGATTCATGGAAATAAGGCGTTATTAATCCTTAAAAATCCATTCATGCTGGATAAGTTAAAAAACATTCTCCTCAAATTTTTTCGAAAACGTCAAAAAGTATCTTGTATGGTAAACAAAAGAATGATTCCTTCCATACCATGTGGTAAAAGTAAAAAAAGGGTAAAAATGACTTTAAACATACATGTAAAAATTGAATAATTTGATGAAAACATTATTAGATAACATGTACATGGATAATAACTATAACCCATGTAAATACTTACGAATAAACAATCTCGGATAAGAACGAGATTGGAATAATTGTCCCTTACCTTAGGTCCAATTTCTTCCGTATGTGTCTGAAACTACTCTATAGTGCGTTTAAACCTATTATTAACTTCTAAAGAACCATAATAATATTTATGATATCATATATTATTCACTTACAACTTTATATTACATGATCATTTGTCAATTCCATGTTAAAGCAGTTTCTGGGTAAAATCATTTAATTTATCATATATGTTTTGACTTGTAATTATTCATATGATTATATAGATAATGATTACCTAATTCTATAATGTACAAAATTATTTATATATAATATGTATTCAGAATATAAATATATGTAGGTGATCGATAAATGGAATGAAATACACCGTTCATGGAGACGGTATGTCGTATATACGCATGAACACTGTTTTCATTTCCTTATTAAATTGAATGTAAGTAATTAAATAACATATAAATAAATACAGTATAATTATTATGTAATATATTTCATGTTAATTTATTATATATACTTTATAATCATTTTTGAATGGTTACCATGGATATTGAATCTCATCGCGTCTTGGAGACCGTAATCCGTACGTATGCACGAGCGATGATATAGTTCCCATAATTATTGAATTGAATTGAAATGGATGGTATAATATCATAGAATTATTATGATGTTATAATAACATTATATAGTTATTATTTCCACCATTATACCCATCCATGTAAGATAGTGGTGGAAAAAAAGATTACACCACCTCTTGTAGACGGTAAGTCGTAAGTACACACATGTAGTGATTTCATTTTTTGCCGGATGGATAGAATGTGAAATAGGGTTGTTTCATATTTATAATAACATATCAGTAATGAGTGATACTGATTTTTTTACTTTATAATGAGAAAACTAAATAATATGTTGTAGAACAATAAATAAACTTTAAGGAATCAGTAGAAGAGATTACCTCTTCCTCGACACACCTCTTTTAAACATCCACTTATGGCGTTAGAGTTGGTTTTTTGAGAATACCAGAACCTCTATAATATTAGTATAGTGGTTGATAAGAGGAATTGTTAGGGTTTTTCTGAGCATAATGTCTTAAAATTAAGTGAAGAGAAGAGGGATGAGGTTCCCTTTTTTAATTGAGGAGAAAAGAACTTTTAGAACCTAAAAAATATTAATTTGTAATAAACTCAAACCCCTCATAAAAACCTCAAAAAATGACTACATTTGTAGATGAGATAATATAGGGTTGTAATATCATCAACAAATTAAAATTAGACATGTTTTATGTTTATTTTAAACCTTATCATTTTGATTTATCCTTATTTAATCTATTAAATTTTATTTGTGGTAATAATATTATAATTTTTAAAATTTTATAAATACATACTTATGTTTCCGGAAGTTTCCATAATTATTTAAATTATGACATATTAGATGATATAATTTTCTATTGGTAATTTTTTAATATTTATGTTCTTTTTAATTATTTTAATAACATGTTATTTTTATAAAATATCAATAGTGTCCATTTTGACACTATTAATTTTTTTGAATTTAAATAAAATTCAGCCATAGTATATATTCGAACCAAAATTTTTAATATATTACAAACAAGACATATTAATGTTGAAATTATTTGAATCACATTAATTAGTTCATATAGAATTATTTTAATATTTTTAAAACAATTAAGTTGATTTTTCTCTTAATAATGTTATTACTATAACATTTTTGTATAATTAGTTAATATAGTTATTTGTTGTATAAAAATTAAAAATAAAAATACTATTATGAAGACAAATATAATAGATTTAATTTTAATACATTTAGTTGAGTTTAGCGTCTAAAAACCCTCAAAATTTAAAATGTTATATTTATTAAATTATGAAGTTGACAAAAGTTGACATCATTTAATTTAAAGTAATATAAGTGCCATAATCACTTTTATAAGCCTACAAATGGTCCATAAGTAGACAATTGGATGGTTATGGTTTATATATACACTAACAATATATTTTGGTCATGTTTTGAACCTTTTATTGGGTATTATTACATTAATAAAAACTATATTATTGATTTTTCACTAAATAAATAATAATTGCATTATTAATGTATAAGCTATTTAGGTAATTATATATTTCATAAAAATTAAAAATAAATTACCATAACAAAGAAAAAAAATTTGATTTCAAATGATTATTTATAATCAAATATATATTCTTTATAACATTATATTAAAAATACATTAATTATTAATGCTTGAGTGAGACATATATAAATTTCATTTAAAAAAAATTAATGGTGTTACTAACATCCTAGTGGGTTATAATAGATAAAATTTCAACCCAAATATAATTTTGGAAGAAATATAATCATCATATAATATTAATACAAGTGTTAGTGTAATTTTATAATATTATTTTTACCCTTAATTTCCCTATTTTCATTTAACTACGATAAATAAAAATTATCGTAGTTAGTATTCCTATATCCCAATAATAAAATATAGAATATTAATATAATATGGACTTTATCATTCCAAATATAGAATCCATTTTTCAAAATTCAAGACACAGAAGTTGCAGAAATTAATATAAAATTAATCCCGATGTAAAAAAACCGGTTTTTGATTAAAACATTTCAAAAGATTGAAATATTTTTACCAATGAGATCAATGTAAAATTAATGATAATTACATAAATTATATTAAATGGTTTAAATATATTTTATTTATAATTTAAAACCATTCAATATATATTATTTAGCAATATAAATTATATCTATTAAAAAAAGTTGTTTTTAATTAAATATTTAATGTATTTTTACTATTCTTCAAAATATAAATGTTATTTGAAAAATATAAAATCATTATGAAACATATATTTTTATATATTGATTTCAATAAAGAAGATTATATATTCAAATTTAACTTATAAACATGTCAAAAACTAAATTTAAAATCTGTGCTCCATCAAAAGGTGGTACAACTACATTTTTTAGAAAATACTTCTTTTATCCGAATAAATAGTTTTTTTCTCATACCTCATTCCAAAAAATGTGTATGATGAATTATAATGTTTTAAAAATCAAAATCTGGTTAATAAAATTCATAACAGGTAGTTCATAATAATATTATAATAATATACCATTGTTTAGTGAAACACAGTATTGCGTACCACACAAGATATCGAGTAAGGTTGCTCATGTGTGTAACGAAAGGTAATTCAGTGTTTCATGTAGAGAAAGATTCCATTGGTGTTTCATATAACAAAATCCAATCATATTACATTTATACATTGAGAAAAATATATACTCAATGTTGGGTAGAATTATTTCTACCAAACGAACTTGGAATTTTCTGTAACAGGAGCCAAGAATAGTTTTTCTATACTGCAAGCTAATAAAGTGTTGCGTATAGCACAAGATAGTCATGGTGTAACATAAAACAGAAGATATCAAAGAAATTAAAAAGAATATATCTCATAAAATCTCGGGGTGTTACATTCTACAACCTTAAAAAATAATTTCTCCCACAAAATTCATCGGGGATATAAATGGTTTACTATATGAATGTTTCTTTCATAGAAACCCACATCGTAAAAAGGAATAATAAAACATAATTTTATAAACTGAAGTTAGAAACATAACGGTCACCCATTGTAACTTAGCACTGGGTTTCCCCATAGGAGAATATCGGTGAAAATATGGATATGGAAGAGATATCTGACAATCATGTTCTGATAAAGAGTTGTAGTGAACATTACTATGAAAAAGCCAATAATCAAAAACCCATAAGTTTGTGATGATCTAATGTACCATATTATTCATTGGATATATGGGTTCAAGGACAATTTTTTGGTTTTCAATATCATTTCCCTAATGTTGATGAAAGTTTTATTAAGGAGAAATACTTACATGGTTTTTGTGTAATATCATTGTTGGTCATTCCATGAACAATTTTCACATAATCTCTTATTTAAATAAATGAAGTTGAATTTTTCATTATTGTAGTGTAAGCATATCATGAGATAGATTGATAGGTCATTCCATCGGTCTCTATCATAATAAGGTTAGCACAAGTTATTAAATATACATAAGTCCATATATGGTGAGATTAATTGTATATTGTTTCAAACATGGATGTATACTTCATCTAAAATACCAATTAATAAAATAGAACTAATTTATACTAACCAGGGACTTCTTGTAATCTAGTGGTAGGCGATAAAGGCTTGTCGCACTTCAGTTGTGGGTTTGATTCTAGCGACCTTGTCAGACCTAACGGGTTTCCACCCATCCTGCAGGTTATCCTTTTTCTAAAACTATATAATTATAACATTCTCGAAATAATATCGAAAAAAGTTATAGCCTTAAATAATACTATCTGATTTAAAAATTAATCCATTCCAAGCATTAGGTTTATCCAAAATACTTCTTTCCAAGCTCAGAGTACAAAGAAAACAATTTCTCTAAAGGTCATCTACCAAGAATGTGAATATAATCCTTTATCTCCCATATTTCAAAAGATAAATCTTGTTTGTCACATTCCAAATATGTGAATACTTCAATCATGTATTCTATTGAAACATGTATTACCATAGATACTTAGTGAAAATGTGAATGCTGTCAAAAGTTAACTCTATCCACATACCAAAATACCAAAAAAAAAATAAACTCAAACCACGATATAACATTGTCCTTACATCAACCATGAGCTCATGAATACTATCCAACATATAAGTTTCTCCTCGTCCAATAATTATGTACATATCATATGCTTTCCCAAAATTTTTCAATCACTTTTCATGGTTACCAGTTCCAGTCATCATATACTTTATAATGATCAAGGAAAAACAATAGTGTAACAATCCTTATATTTTTTTATTCCATAGTACCGTACATTATTCCTGATAAACATTCAATCATTCCACTAGCTTCTGAAACCATTGAATGAAATTCATCATTTTATTCCTTAACACTTATTTCATATCATATATCATTTGTATTCTATTATTCATCATCAACATTAATACAACCCATATGACCATGCTTATTATATTCATGAGATTTTCCCTTATGTAATTTGTTTCCATAATTCCCATACAAGACATATTTAAAACATTTAACTGTTATTGATGACATAGAAATTCCATTATCCTTGACCATTGTGTGAACTGGTCATTTTCTATTGCAATTAAATGATGGGTGTACTTCTTTTACACACCCCAATCAACTTCTAGTTCCTTTGAAACAATCCCCTTGAAGCCTCTTCCAACATGATTAACATGGGAGAAATTTAACTTTCATTCATCTATGATCATCATGAAACTAAATCTTTCTCTTATAAGCCGAGTCAGGAATCTTACCATATTTGAGATTATTGATCATATTATGAGATTGTTGATTAGGCATAATAACAACGTTTATGCTTCCAAATATCGTTTATTTTGGAAGGTCATGAAGAATATTATTCCATTGTCCATCATATTCTACATTAACATGAATCTTCTTGTTTGTAGCCATTTTCTAAAACCCAAAAATAATAGTTTGAGAGGAAAAAATCATACTAGGAAAACAACATAATCGAGGGGGAGTACTTTAAATCTCTAACATCTTTGGGTTAAACCAAGGTTATTCAGGATCATTATCATAATTCTAGGATTGTATCCTATACATTATACATAGAATTACAGAAACCCTTAGACATACCTTATAATTACCTTTAGGGATCTCATTAATGTTTTCACATCCTGGTTTACAAAGGTTGACTAAACAATAGATCTGATACCAAATGTAGAGACCCAAAGCTTTATGTACATGGACATTACATTACTTTTGTGTAAAACATAATACATGACGCAAACAGACGCACAATGACTGTATTAGTTTAGTGTCTTTGGAAACTAATAACATAATCTTTCAATCATGGTGAAAGATCTTACACATCTCCCATAATGATCTTTACCTTTTTTCTTACCAAAAACATTTCATTATATTCTGGGGAAAAGAAAACAAAAAATGGTGAGCTCAAATGATCAGTAAGGTTAAACACGGGGAACATAAAAAAATGTATAAATTTGAACATAAAAACATGAACATTAAGTTTAAACATCAAAATATTGAGTCGTTAAATAAATCATTGCACTACGTAAGACATAGATCAAAAAGTAACATCAATAATGATAAAATAGCATGGGAGTAAAACATGTAATTGTGGAAAACCATTAAGCACATGATTGTATTTCCATGGTAGCAAAGTAATTGCTTCCAAGACCATCATAGTGGACAAATTCCATTACTGAACCGACTTTACTTATCGTTCCAGCCCTATATTACTTAATCGGATTTACTTCCCGTTCCATCTATGTCTATATCATGAGATATAAATCATTACCCAATGCATTGGTGTGGCATATTCATCCCACCCATCATATAATGAAATCATCCTTATATGTTCCACAAAATATACATAAATCATTCATCATACCCCAACGAATAAAATGGGTTTCACAAACATCATCCCATCATAACATAATCCTTATAAAATAAATGGATAACATTTCATCACAAACAAAATTAAACCATTTAAATAATAGAGACATTATACTTGAAACACTACTATATTAAATAACGTCATCTTAGATTGAAAATAGTTTTGATAATACACTTGAAATGAAATCTTGAGGAAAATATCCTTTCTTCTTCAAAATCATTATCTATTCACAAAATGTCATGAAATTTTAAAAGAAGATAATGTTGTTGAAAATAATAATGAAATCATGTATGGTAATATTCATGGAAATAAGGCATTATAAAAATGTAAAACTTATTTCATGACATATAAGTTAAAAAAAATTCTTGTCGTACTTTTGTCCAAAACATAAAAATATATCTCGTATGGTAAACAAAAAAATGTTCCTTCCATGCCATGTGGTAAAAGTAAAAAAATGGTAAAAATGAATTTAAACATACATGTAATAATAGTAAAAAATTTATGAAATTTTTTCAGAAAATATGTACATGGACGATAACTATAACCCCAGTAAATACTTAAGAATAAATAATCTCAGATAAGAACGAGATTGGAATAATTATCTCATACCTTAAATCCAATTTCTTTCATATGTGTCTGAAACACTTTTATAGTGGGTTTAAACATATTATTAACTTGATAAAAACCCATAATAATATTTATGATATCATATATGATTCTCTTACGACTTTATATTACCTGATCATTTGTCAATCCATTGTTAATGCAATGTTTTGGGTAAAATCGTTTCATTTATCATATGTGTTTTAACATGTAATTATTCATATGATTACATATATCATGATTAAATACATACAGAATGTAACACATGATTTATATATAATATATATACAGAATATAAATATATATAATAGATCCTTAAATTGAATGAAATACACAGTTTATGGAGAAGGTTGGTCATACGTACGGATGAACGCTATTTTAGTTTACATATTAATTTGAATGGAAGTAAGTAAATAAAAAATAAATAAATCCAGTATCATTATTATGTCATTTATTCATTATTATTTATTATATATACTTTATAATCATTCTTGAATGGTAAACATGGAAAATGAATCACATCGCGACGTGGAGACAGTAATCCATCCGTACGCACGAGCGATGATATCGTTCCCATAATTATTGAATGGAATTGGAAAGGATGATATAATATCATTGAAATAGTATGATGTTATAATTAATATATATAATTATTATTTTCACCATTATACACATCCATTTAAGGTGGTGGTGGAAAAACTTATTACACCATGGCGTGGAGATGGTAAGCTGTACTTACGCACGCGTGGTGATTTCATTTTTGTAAGATGGATAGAATGTAAAATAGTGTTGTTTCATATTTATATTAACATATAATTATATTATTGATACTGAAATAATTAATTTATAATTAAACAACTAATTAATTGGTAGTATAATAATATGGAAACTTGATAAAATCGGTAGAAGAGATTACCTCTTCCACGACGCGCCTCTTTTAAACATCATCTTAGGGTGCTAGAGTCGGTCATTTGAGAAGAACAGAACCTCTATAATATAACTAGAGAGGTTTAGTAGAGTATTTGTTAGAGTATTTCGAAGATTTATGTCTTAAAATTGAGTGATGAGAATAGGGAGGGGGATCCCTTTTATACGAGAGGATAGGGGCACTTTTGGAAACCTCAAAAATATAAATTTAAAATAAACTCAAACCCCACATAAAAACCACCAAAAATGACTCCATTAGAATATGGGATGAGATAGGTTTGTAATATCATCAACAAATTAAATTTATACTTGTTTTAAGATTATTTTAAAACTTATCATTTTGATTTATCCTTATTTGATCTATTTTATTTTATTTGTGGTAATAATTTTATAATATTTAAATTATTATAAATACATACTTCTATTTTGTGAATGTTCCATAATTAGATACATTATGAATGATTAGACCATATAATTTTAAATTTGTAAGTTTTAAATAATTCTGTTGTTTTTAAACAATTTAATAATATGTTATTTTTATAAAATATCAATAGTGTCAATTTTGACTCTATTAAATTATTCGAATGTAAATTAAATCCACACAAAGGACATAATCTAACCAAAATATTTAATAGGTTCGTAACATGTCATATAAATCTAGAAAATTTTTGGATCATATTAATTATTTCATTTAATATTTATTTTCATATTTTTAAATCCATTATGTGGATTTTTCTCTTCATAAAATAATTACAACAACGTTTTTGTATAATTATTTAATATACATATTTCTTGCATAAAAATTAAAAATAAAAATACTATGATAAAGATAAATCTAATATATAAAAATTGAATACACTTAGTCGAATTTATCTTCTAATAACCCAAATATTTAAAATGTTATATGTATTAAATTATGAAGGTGACAACATTTAAATCATTTAAAACAAAATAATATAAGTGTCATAATCTCTTTTATAAGGATCCAAATGATCCATATGTCGACAATTGTATGATTATGGATTATATATAAATGACCAATAAGTTGTTTTCATGTGTTTGGGCCTTTTAATGGGTATTATTAAATTCATTTAAACTATATGATATATTTTCAGTAAATAAATAATTTCTACATCATTAACGTATAATTTATTAAGGTAATTATATATTTCATAAAAATTAAAAATAAATTACCATTAAAAAGAAAAAAAAATTATATTTCCAATGAGTTCTTATAATCGAATTTATATTCTGTATAACCATGTATTAAAAATACTTCACTTATTAATGTTTGAGTGAGACAAATTTCAAATTCCTGTAAATAAAATTATTTAAAGGTCTTAATCACATCCATGTGGGTTCCAATAGATACAATTTAAGCCCAGGAATAATTTAGGACGAAATATAATCATTCAATTATATTAATACAAGTTCTAGGGTAATTTTCTAATATTATTTTTACCCTTAATTACTTGATTTACTTGTAACTATGGTAAATATAATTTACCATAGTTACTATTCATAATGCCCAACAAAATTAGGTTTTTTACATAATTTGGACCTTATTATTCCAAATATAGAATCCATTTTTCTAAATTCATGACACAGAAGTTTCATAAATTATTTTAAAATTATTTCCATTGTCGAAAAAATGGTTTTTTGGTTAAAACATTGCAAAAGATTGAAATGATTTTACCTAGGAATTGAATGTAAAATTAATTCTAAATACATACATTGTATTAAATGGTTAAAATATATTATATTCATACATTAAACCCATTCAATATTATAATTTATCCATATAAATTATCTGGATAAAAAAAAGATGTTTTTAATTAAACATTTACCGTATTTTTATTATTCATCAAAATATGAATGTTATCAGAAAAATATCAAAAACATTATCCAACATAAAATTTTATATCATGATTCCAAAGAAGAAGTTCAATTTGTAAAATTTAACTTATAAACATGTCAAAAAGTTGATTTAAAATCAGTGTTCCATCAAAATGAGGCAAAAGAGCATTTTTTGAAAAATAATTCTTTTATCTGTAAAATTGATTTTGTTTTCTTACATCATTATAGAAAATGTGTATGATGAATTATAATGTAATAAAAATATAAATTAGGTTAATACTATTCATAACGACTAGTTCATAATAATATTATAATAATATATCATTGTTTTGTGAAACCCAATATTGTGTACCACACAAGCTATCGAGGAAGGTCGCTCATGTGTGTAACACAAGACAAATCAGATTTGGGTTTAGTGAAAGATTACATTGGTTTTCTGTATAACATAATTAAAAAATATTTCATTAATACATTTAAAAAATTTACTAAATTTATCGTAGAATGATTTCTACCAAACAAACTTGAAATTGTCTGTAACACGAGCCAAGAATAGGGTTGTGTATACTGCAAGCTAACACATTGTTGCGTATAGTGCAAGCTAATATTGGTGTAGCATACAAAAGAAGATATTAATGAAATAAAAAATAATATATCTCTTAAAATCTCAGGGTGTTACAATGTCAGTAAGATCATCCAATGAGGGTTTTCATAATAATAATTCTCCACAATTTCACAATAGTTCCAAACAAGAATTCATGATTCTTTTATGAAAAAATAGTTTTCAAATAACTAAAACAACCTTTTTAAAAAGGTAAAAAAGAAACATTTCCATTCAAAAGCATTTAGAATAAAATTTTATTTAAACGATCACATAAAATATTCATGATGAAGCCACTTTCTTATAAATTTCTAAACACATCACCATTATCAGAACATTTTAAACCATTTGCTATAGAATGAAACATCCATAACATTCAAATGAAAAACTTTTAGAAACCCCAATTAATGTACTCAATATTTATTTTCAAATTATATATATTTTTAAAAAACCAAAAAAAATTATATCACAAGAAAAATAACTCAAATGTTTAAATGAACATTTATTCAAGCACATGGTGTGAAACGTGTAACAATACCAACACATTTTTCACAAATCAAGAAATAATCACCATTTTTTAGACCAATAATTTATTTCAGATATCATGAATCAACATTTAACATATAAGGAAGGATTGAAAAGCATTAAAACAATGATTCTGATGTTCAGAGGAAGGGGAAGAGGGAAACCTTCATCAAATCAGATGTGATTCAACAAAACCATAACAAAACCATCACAAAACAACAACATGATGGTTCCAGGATCTATGATCTACAAAGAGGAACCCTATAATGAATGAACAGAAAACATAAATAAATGTAAAATGACCCCTATATCCAAATGAACATCTAATATGTGGAACCCAATATAAAATGTATGAAAGAGGAATAAGGATATGGAAGGGGATGTTACATTTAGAAATCTATCCCAAAACATGAAGACCCCACATTGATCTATAATCATGAGGAAGGAGGAGAATTTAATAACAATGGATGAGTTTCCCTATGATATATGAACTAGGATGTGGATGAAATGGGTGGATTGGGGATAAAAATAATAACGGGGAAATGTGGCATTTCTCATTTTTTATAAATTGGGCACTGTTCATGGTTTGTCTAAAATTTTTATCAAAATGTGTTCCAGTCATGCACCCAATATTTTATATAATATTCACCCTACATTGTTTGGCTACATGGTTTGAAAACTATGTTCCAACCATGAGAAATGGTCATTTACTGACATAGTACTTACTAGAATTCATACCACATTGTCTGCAAATCATTGCGCAATCCATGGTCCATGCCAATTCCAGTAAACCATAAGTCACAAATTTTTCTAGAGGATTCTATATGGTTTACTCCAATAGTGCAGTAACTATGTGAATAGAGAAAAAGGCTGTGAAATTAATAATTTAAACCCATCATTCCTAAAATAAGAGAGATAACCCCAATGCAAAATGGTAAATCACGACAGAGGTCCAAAACTAAAAATCTAGGTTTAACACAGATTGATGTTTGAACATATGTGTGTATTATTGAAGGTTGAACACTATTACCTTAATGAAACGGTATACTCATCCACTCATTGATTATCACTTAGATCATTTAACAGGTGACAATATCTTCTCCTTGAATTATTTTAGATTAGGATATCATTAGTCAAGGTTGAGAAAATCAAACATATCTTAGACTTCTTTTAAGTGAAATTATCACTTGTTTTAATTCACTGTGACATCATTTGGGTTGACTAATGTGCCTAAAATATTCATTGATTTGATGAATAAGATCATTAATTTATTTTCGGATCTATTTGTGGTGGTTTTCATTGATGATATCATATTGTACTTCCAGTCAGCAGATGACCATTCCAAACATCCAGACATTTTCTTGAGTAAATTTAGAGAGAATCAGATTTATACCAAGATAACTAAATGCATTTTTAGGATAAATAAAGTTCACTTATTAGGCCACATCCTCTCAATGGAAATTGTTTCATTGGAAATATATAAATTTCCAACCATTGTATCTTCGGAACAGATGAAGAACATCTTAAAAATATATATATTTTGGGTTTATAAGGTTATTTAGAGAATTTTATCCTTGATTTATCCCATTTGGTAGCACCAATGTCTGGGTTGACCAGGAAAGGGGCGAATTTTGATTTTTCTAATGCTTTTGAATTATTTTTTGGTGAGATCAATGTGAATATGAAATTAGAACTTACCCACTTATTGCCTATATTGGGTAAACTATTTACCATGTACTATGATGCATCTAGAGTTAGACTTAGAGAAGTTCATATGGAGGAGGATTGGGTCGTTGCATATGGATCCTCGCAGCTGAGACCTCATGAGAGTAATTACTCTACCCAGGATCTAGAGTTAGCAGATGTGATATAATATCTGAGATTTTGGAGACACTTTCTCATGGGTGAGAGGATCATGGAATACATGGATCACAGGAGTCTCAGGTACATATTTTACTAGTGATACCTTAAACATTGGAAAAAGAGGTGGATTGAGTATCTTCATTCTCTCAACATTTAATTTGATTATACACTAGGCATGGGAAACATAATTACCAAATAATTTATCTAGTATAAAATGACATTGGTAGTATAATAGTATTATGATGAGTGACAAATAAATCCTTTTTTGCAGATATTCAAATGGATTTTCAGGAATCATTGGGAAAATTTTCTCTAACTTCGACATCTATTATAACTATCATTTTGGACTAGATGAATTCCAATATGTTTTTTGATTCATAGGGATCAGTTCTAGGAGACATATAATATGGTGGGTAGATTCCATCAAGATGGATTCTTAGTATTGGAAATTCTCTTCTTTTATGTAGACAAGTATGTATTCATACAAGGTTATATTTGGAGTATATGAGGAAGTTTCAAGCATATATATGGTTTTTTCATCATGGATTGATAGAGATGTTTCATGATCTCTGTATATAGTTTTAGTGGTTCGGAATGAAGAAAGAGGCGGAAAGATTCATTTCAAAATTCTTCAATTGTTAATAGTTGAGAACCTTGCATTAGAGGACAATTGGGTTTTCTTATCATTTACACATTCATGCATGGAAATTGGATGATGTCACAATGGATTTATCTATAGCACTGCCAAGGATGATCCATAAGAATGATTCTATATGGGTTCTGGTAGATCGACTGAATAAAGTATCATAATTCAAATGTATTAGGGAGATAATTATATTTTATTATCTAGGAATCCTTAAAATGGAAATGGTGGTTTTGTTTCACGGTTTTCTAATGGTTATCATTACTAACACATATCATATTTTTTACATCACATTATGGATGATTTTTCAAAAAGGTCAAGGGTTGTGAGTCCTTTTATGCACACCATATTCTCCCAAGAATAAGGGTCAATATTAATTTACTTTTGAGGTTCTAGAGGATATGTCATGAGAATCTATTTTTGAATTTGGTGGTTCATGGGAGAGAAACATTACACTCTTGGAATTCTCATATAATAATAGATTCCATTAATAGATCCAAATCCCTCCATTTTTTCTTTTTATGGATGTCTGTGATGTTCTCCTATTTGCAGGTTGAAGGTAGGTGAATCCACACTTTTCGGGCCTAGTCTCATGCAAGATGAATTTGAATAGGTTCATTTAATGATACAAGGATTGGTGATAGTGTAAAGTAGGAAAAAATGATGTGTTTACCATCAGATATGAAATCGAAAATTTTAGGTTGGGCATCATGCTTTCCATGCAGTGTTGCCTCGATTCGAGATATGTTGTTAAAAACATCATGGAAATATAGCTCCTAGGATTGTTAGGATGTTTAAAATATTTTAAATGGATTCACTAGTGGTGTAAAATTTTACACATCCATAGGTCTAAAATTCCATACATGATATTTTCCATGTGTTGTAACTAGGAAGATATCATCAAAACCTTCCCTTGTGATAGACGTAGCAGACATCTATCTTTTTTCTGATGTATCCTTTGGGATCATCATATATGTGTTGTGGATTGTAGTTAATTATATCTCTGGGGTTAGGAAATACCATTGGTTAAGGTGTAGTGGTATATTTTGGTGTGTTTTAGGGAGAATTGGTAGAGGGAGTATAAGATGCAAGCATAGTTTCCAAACATGTTCATTGTGACCTCACATGTATATTAGAGATGCTCAGGGAAGAGTTGTCATAAGGAGTGGAGGATATAGGATACTATTTTTTCATGTATGTTTCTCTATGATTTTTTCATTTGAACCATAGTGGCCGAGTCGTGTTCAGATTTGGAGAAACTTTTTTCTATAAATTACCTAAATATCATGTTTGTATGTTTTTTTGAGTTAATAGAGTCTGAGAATAAATGGGATAAGAGTTTTATGGTTTCATGGTAAGTTGAGAAGACTTATAGGGGGTTTTGATTGTTTAGAAGGAAAATGGTATCAAAAATCTTCTGTCTAATTTTTACACATCATGTAAAGTGATTTCACATCCTGAAATTATTTTTGGTTTTTAATAAATTAAATATGAGTGATGAGGTCATTTCCAAATTTCCTTAAAAACTTTTACACAACATTTAACCACATTATGAGTCGTGTAAATGCCCTACTTGTTGTATTAAAAATTATACGAAGCTATAATTAGTTTTATTTCACTATAAATCATATAATATATATCCTAGAGTATTCTACATGTGATTTTTGATTTCCAAACATTCGATTGTATGTTAAATTTGGGTATTGAGTCCTGGGTATGTTCAGATGGTTCGGTTTCTTCTTTCATCCCTTTGGTTCTCACTTTGTTGTGGTGAAATCTGTTGTCCAATTTCATTGTTGGTTTAGATATTGATCAGTTTGGATCTATGAACATATATGAAATCATCCACAACATCTTCATCATGGTTAATGGTTGTTTCAATAATTTTTGGGTCATTAGTAAATTGAAGGGGGTTTAAATCATAACCCCAATATTTAAAATTTCTATGTATTTAAATATTGTGATTGTTACATCATTTTGTAAGTCCGAATAATTATAATAATTGAATGATATTATTCTCTAAATTCCACTAGTTTCAACTTGATTAGTAATTGGATAATGTAATAATTTATGATTGGTATGACATGTGACCTGTGGTGATATATTGTTGTTGAATCCCCAAAATGTGACATTTTTTATTGATATAATTATTATTCAATTTTTAATTGAATATCAAGTGTCTTATGAAATAAGAATTGTAACTCACATAATTAACTATTGACAATTATGATGTGATATGATGATATCCATGATATATGACCTTAATTGTGTTCTATAATGTAATGAATGCATATTGGGATCAACCCCAAAAATAACACAATTATATATTGTAATGCTGATATTGAGTTTGCACAGCCCAATACATTTACTAAATATTATAGATAGTGGGAAATACCATGTCCAATGGTGCAATTCATAATAGGCATTTTTCTTGGAAAATGTTTTATGGATTACATGACTTTGACCCGGATTGATGCAACAATAAAATGGTTATATTGTAGTGGTTGGTGTGGTCAAAAGATATTCTTAAAGGAATTACAACATGGAACTGAATACAAATATCATTCCTTGGTTATATGGATATGGTTTGACTGATTATAAAAAAAGTTGAGAGATATTTTCACAATGATCCAAACTAGATTAGTTTATTAATTTAACTATTAAATTTAATAATAAACCTATCTATCTTTTTATGGTATACCGTTGTTATGAAACCTTATTTAGACACACTGGTGTCGAATTACTAATATATAATCACAACATATTTAGTCTATCATTTGATACTAGAGAAGATTATGTGGGTAAGGGTTGGGATATGGGAAATAAAAATTAAATTGATTCCTTGTTTGTTGGTGGGATGGAGATTGGATATGTGACCAAAGGGTGGTTTAGGACCCATGACATTAAATCTGTAATATTAGTCTGATAGTATTTTTCTTTTATTATTCTAGAATTACATTAAGTTACATTTTTACATGTCATAACGTTGTCCCGATTTTAATTTATTTGACTATTACATTTGATAGCATTGTTGTCTTCCACAATGTCATAAATTTATTATTTATATCCTATTATGATTTTTATACTACTATGACACTTCATAATATGGTGTAGAGTCATTACACTATATATTTCACACCCTTGATACTAGTCAGAAGCATATGGGTTATGGGGAAGCACACATGAGTTCACATAAACAACCATTTCTGGAAATACTAGACAGTGTAAGATTGGGGGTTGTCATACCATCAATACCATTTAACATAAATTTTTTAAACACCTAATATAATCCTTATACTAAAAACTTCTTATATATATCATGACTCATATAAAATAATTCTTGAATTCCAATGGGTAAACACTTCAATCATTAAAATTCATTTTAAAACCATTAACTAGGCTCCTTCATAATATTATATAATACATCCTTCCATTCATATGAAATTTAAATCATTTATTAATGTTTATATAACATGATTTACTATTTATTCTAACATTTATCTTAAAAAATACGGTTAAAACATCACATAATGTTCATATATGAGACTTGGTCTCTTCATCATCCCTAGTATAAATATTAGACATAAAAACATGTTTATTATCAATAAGATATATCCCCTAGGACACTGATTTTATTAATATCCATACTTTATATTGTTGAAAAATTCATCCATTTACAATAAATTTCGAAAAATAATATTCCCATCTATTTTTTAACTAAAAATTTAATTCTTACTCAATAATCACTTCTCATGTGTCCTCCATCTATACTTATAATACAAATTATCATCTAATATGGACATTAACTATAACACTAATTCTCACATTATATACACAATATAAACATAAGATTCGTTCCTCAATTACCTCCACAACCAAAACTCTCATTAAATAATTTCATTCACTTAAATGGTGAGTATTACAGTTTCCTAAAGTACAATTTGTTAATCATTTTCTATGAAAATTGATTTGGAATAATCACAATGTATTTACTCTAATAAACAAACTATTTGGATTCTAATCTACAAATATTCCCTCACATTCAATGTCATCATAGTTATTTCTAGTTCCCACCATTGATTAAAACTGAAAAACATAGTGAAAGAAACAACAATAAAAGAATGTAACAACAATATAATTTAAAATAACATAGATTAATTGTAAATCATGACACATTTTTTGATCTATGACACATTAGGTTTAACCAAGTTCATTAATAGTCATCATCTATTTAAATACTCTTTAATGGTTCATAATGAGATTTGAGTTTCCAAATAATATCCCCTAGGATTTTCAATCTGGTGTGAATAAATCTATATTGTTTTTACACACATCCCAATTGATTCATTCCCAATATTGGGTTTTCATATATTTCCACCACTAGGTACATCTATGGTAGAGGAACATACACATGTATTATACAGAAACATATATGATTTATTAAAAAAAAATTAAAAATCGTTTTCAAAAAATTTGGGACATTTTCTTATACATTGAATTATCATAGGCTTATCCTTTAGTGTATCCATAAACATATCATTATAAATATCACATGGGATGTAACTAATGTTTTATCATCTTATTTTATAAAGGTTAATTAAATTGTTTCTTTGATACCAACTATAGAAAGCTTGGATAATCATACGTGGAGATTACATATTTTTCAATGAATATTCATTACATTATAAAAAGACATGCCTGAGGACCATAATAGTAGAGTTTAATTGGATTATTGTAACAGAATATTCTAATATAGTGTTAGATCATCAATGATTCCCATAAATATCATCCCATTTCGTACAGTTTATAGATATACGATATATAAAACCATTCATTATAACCTCAGGAAAGGAAACATAATAATGGGAGATCTCATATAACAAATAAGTGTGGACAGAAGACATATCAATTTATGATAATTTTAAATAATTAGATGAGAAAAATCATATGTGAAAACGAAAATAACATATGATGTTCATACATAACATGTAATTAGGCATAAACAAGATTCCTAGAATTGCGATTATTAATTCATATGATATGAATAATAAGGGAATCAAAGAGCATGAGAATTGAGAGTATAAAATTGGATGAAATTTTTTTTTGATATGAATACATATGAAAATAAAATGTTATGTCACTGTTATTATAACGACCCAAAATTTTGATTAAATCTTGTTTCCAAGTTATGTGTGTTATTTTATTTTTATACTCAACAAAACTGTTTCATTTGATAACATGAGTATAATTAAAATGAGGCCGTTGGGTTTCGACTGTTGTATGACCATTGGTCTATATGACCATTGGAAACTAAATGTTGTGATTATTGCTTCTAAATAAAAGTGATCGTGGTTAATTAATCTATAAAGAAGATTTAATGGCCTCATCCAGTAGTCTTGGGTCGATCAAAGCCCATCTAACAGAACATGGGAAGGAGGTATCACCACTGGGCTTTACTCTAGATCAAACCCAAGCTGAACTTCGACATGGGAAGCTATAATGGAATCGCCTTCGCAAAAAGTTCAAGATGATAGAAATTACTACTCGTGCAATGTTGGTCGAGCCACCCTCAGATTCTCTCACCATAACACAACTTACACGTAGGTCCTATGTCGGGGTTATAGGGGGCTATAGAAGGAGACCGTTACTGCTTTGTGTAATCCTTTGATAAATAAAAATTGTGGTTTATTCTTATGGTGAAGTTTGTAAATCTTCAATGTGTTCAGATAAATATAGGATGTATTTTAATGATGAATTTTGAAAAAAGGATATTTTATAATATTTATTTAAACCTTATATAATTAATGATGTGTAATGATTTTCAAAAAAAGGTCTTCTGCAAATGTGTTCTGTATGAAATTTAGAGTCTAATAAGATCAACTAAATTTTTGAAGAATAGTAAATTATGAATTGTGATTTTATTCTTAGTATTAGAAATGTGAACAAATGGATTTTAAATTTCACTTAATTAACGTATTAATATAATTTAGGCACCTTGATTAAGTATTGAGATTCAATAAAATAAGTAAATAACTGTTTCAGAAATTATTAGTCAAGTATTAATTTTTTCGGCTGAATAGTTTATTTTAATTAAAAATTAAATTAAAAATATTTAGAAATTTATTTTTATAAAATGGACTAAATTTTTGAATTCAGAACATTGATATTATGTTAAGGTAATTTTTGGGGATTTTTCTGAAAAAAAATGAATTTTCGGTGAATAGTGTGTTTAGTTAAAAATTAAATCAAAATTATTTAGAAATTTATTTTTATAAAATTGAGTTAATTTTTGAATTCAGAGCATATATATTTGGTTAAGGTGAAATTTTGGGATTTTTCTAAGAAAGTTGAATTTTCAGTGAATAGTAAAAATGCAGTTTTAGGGATTCTGAATGATTAATGACTTCATAACTATGTCATGATGAAGTAATGAGATATTTTAAGGGTTGGCCAACCAAATGTGATGAATTATTGTATGGTGGTCCCCATGTGGCCTAACTCCATGGGAAATACCATGGAAGAACCCATGGTTTTGAGAAAACCGCTTATGAGGTGTCCCTTGAAATTATTAAAGTATCACCTCCCCTTCCCTATAAATACCCACCCTTTTATCCTTTAGTATTCACTACCAACTCTCCCCCCAACGATTCTATGGTCTCATTAACACCTAAAGAGTCCTCCCAAGGTTCCCCCAATCCCCCAAGGTCCCAACAATTGAGTTTTAAGAGTTTCGTTTTAAGGTAAGGGATCCAACCACTCTCTTTCGTTCCAAGTACTCCCTTTTATGTCATTTCTTGTATGATCCATGTTCTTATGTTGGTGATGGTATTAAATATTCATCCTACTGTACTTTTCATGTTCATATGATGATATACCCCCTCTTTCTCCCATCAATTCATTTCAAGAATGTTTATTTGGCAACGTTAGGCTGCCGAATATTTAAGAGATTCTTTCACCGTTCACATTTTCAAGTTCTATTTTCATGTCAAGTATTTAAAGTTCCTTTTTATTATGTTGGGGTATGATATCTACATCTATGTTACTGATATTTTATGTTCATATGACAAGAGACCCTGTTTGATCTCATCAATTCATATTTTTGAATTTTAAGTGCCGCTGTTAGGCTGCCGAATTTTTAAGAGATTCTTTCACCCTTCTCATTTTCAAGTTTTATTTTCTTGTCTATTCTTTCATGTTCATTTTTATTATGTTGGGGTATGATCTCTATATCTATCATACTGATATTTTATGTTAATATTATGAGAGACCCAATTTGATCTCATCAATCCATTTTTTTGAAGTTTAAGTGATGCCGTTAGGCTGCCGAATTTTCTTAAGAGAAATATTATTTTTGTCTTCCTTTAATGTTCTTAATTTCATATGGTATATCTTTAAAATTTCATTACCATGTTACAAATCCTTTATATTATGTCCCCCTACTGTTTAATGGATCATTTATGAGTGGATAACCCATGTCCCATCCCTTTTCCATGTTTTCTAAAACCCTATAACATAACCGTTATACTACATAATTTTCATCTCAAAATGTCTCTCTCTTTTTCTCAACTTATTTTATTTTATTAAGTGAATACTCAAATAAATTTCTTCAACAAGGGTATTCCCATATATATCAAAATTTTATATTTGAAATTATGGGTTTTACATATATAAAACCATCTTTCCTTTTTCCGTGGGTTTAATGTTACATAAAGATCAGGTCTTTAAAGCAGTTGTTAAAATGTGATGACTATGAAATGAAACCCATTTATTTTATGTTATACAGGTTTTTTATGAAATTATTGAGTATGATAAATGTTGCTCACATGATAATAAAGGAAAATTTAGGGGTGTTCCGTGATAGCGCTTCAATGCATTGGGTAAAGACATAATCTCTATAGATGACCAGTTTTAACGATATCTTGGGGAATAAACTGGGTAATTTTTAATGACACCTTGGGGATGGACCTTGGTGAAACAGAAATAATTGTCTATGTTAAATTTTTTAGCCACCTATTCAAGTTATGAAATACGTTATTTTTATTATGATATGCCTCATGATTTCTTTCACATGCCTTAATGTTCTTTTTCATGACTTTATTGATGTATCTCATTTTCACTTGTTAAATGTTTCCCTTGTTTCCCTTATAAGACCTTCTAATAACCCTTTATTTGGATGTATGTCCCCATGTTATGAGATGCAGTAATGAACCTATGATGAACATAAGGAGAAGCCTTTCAATTGTTTAAGAAAAATATTTTATGTTTTTATGTATTATGTTTCTGGTTTCCAAGACCCTAAACCTTAAATATCCTCGGTTTTGTATGTTGTACTGAAAGTTATTGTGATAAAAAGGAAGGATGTCATAGTTGTTATCAATGTATGGTTTAGTTATTTGTGGAAATTAGGATATGAAAACTGTAGGAAGAAGCCTATAGAAAATTTTCCATATAGGAACTCTTCCTGGTATTTTAGTTATTATTGATTAAGTCATTTATCAAACAAATACATTCCCTCTGGATACGAGCAGGTAGTGGCAGCCCTGACACAGATGTACATAGGGGTAAACTCTGAAAACACCGCTTGAGCTAGACTCGAATGGTAACGGGTACATGACAGCAAGCCTTTCTAAACTCTTGGTTACGACACTCTCAGGGGATATGATTTGGTAAATTCATAAGCTCAGTATAAACCATTATTAAAGGGACAAAGATAAATTAAATAAAGATTATCATAAGAATATATGATCATGGATAACCTAGATTGGAACATAGGGGAGCACAAGTAAGGCTATACTTTTCTTATACAAGTTTATCCTTCTATGCTTTATGTTTCCATTTCTTGATTATTAACTAAGTATTTAATCACCCTAATTATACTTTATTTTCATAGTTAATGGAGGGAAATGGAAGAACATGTCCCAAAAACCAATGTGATAGGAAATGTGACGATTGCCCCATTAAGGTGATAGAGGTGATGAGAGATCAAGTTGAACAAATTTTGATTATTCCAACCCAGCTATCAAAAATCACAATTAATAATTGGTACCTATTAGAATGCCCAAATTCATAAAGGAAGAAGAAGATGAAGTCTCAAGGAGGATCATCTGATAATGTTGATAAGGGAATGAAGATCCATTTCCCATTTTGCAAAAAGTGTAGAAAGGGGAACTAAGGAGAATGTCACAAAGGAACTGGGAGATGTTTTAAGTGTGGGGTGAAAGGGCATAAAGTAGCCAATTGATTTAAAAAAATGGAAAATGTGATGAATGGAGATAAGGTTCGATCTATTGTACCTTATACTTTTCAATGTCTTAAATGTGAAAAAGTTGGACAGTATCCAAGGGAATTCTCTCTTGGAAGGGATGAGAAGCATGATGAGCATCGACAATCTTCAAGGACAAGGTAACAATGAAAGTCCTATGCTGAGATGGATCATTATGACTAATGTACATGTAACTTCTTCACAATAATTGTCTATGTCATGTTGTTTTTTTAGTTCATTCCCTATGAGCATATCTTTAATGTTTTCTATGAACATCGATTCACTACCTAAGATGGTTTTATTTCATTAAGGAAAACATCTGTTATTATGTACCACATGTTGATGTTGTTAAGCTATTCATCTTTTAAAAAGAGGATGATTAGGGGATTAAAAGATAATTAATATTTTCGAAGATGTTCACTATTTTGGAAACCCTATATGATCGAGGTAAATAGATTACTACTGTATTTTCTTTGAGGAATAAAGGACAACTTATATTTTAAAGAATCAAGGAATTTAAGGTGAACATATGGTAATATAGGTTACTTATGGAAATGATTAACCTATCGTGGGGAAAAAAATTTTAGGTTAGATACTTTTGTTATAAGATTTTAGGAGTGGGTGATATTGCTTGGAGATGAACGATAAAGTTTAGTTTGGAAGACTATGTTATTGAATCCTTCTTGTATTTGGGTTTCAATCTTTGTTTGGTTTATTTTGAGGAATTATGAGGATAGTTATTTATGGAATTGTATATGATGAACTTTGGAGAGTACCGTGGAACTTTGAATATTTAAAGTAGTTTCTCTTCCTATAGGGTTCTTTGTTTTTTAAGAGTTGTTTTATCATACCCTTTCTATTTTTGATAAATGTTTAAAGATAAATAGATTTTCTTTTGTGGATTACATGATTCTTTAGATGATTATTCTTGTGCTTTTGATGAGACCAAGTGTTTTTGAATGCTCATCCATTGTAGAAAAGATTAGTTTTGGTAGAAACATATTAAAGTATTGAACTCTACATGAAGGTGGGTATATTTCCTCATGTTTTTATTCTATGTAGTAAATGAATTCCTCAAAACTATGAAAAGGAATGTAAAACAAAAAATTTTTTTGTTAACGTTTCCTAGTGGGAAATCAAATAACTTTTAACCCATCATATGTTTGTGATTTTATTATTGATAAATTTCTCCTAATCAAGTTTATACCACTATACATCAGAACGTGACCCTTTGTTTTCTCTTCCATATCCATGTTATCCTAATGGAATCCATGTATGGGTTAACTCGGGTGACCTTTATACTTTCCTTTCATTCTTTTAAATTAATAGTTTTACTGACTCTTTTTCCGATGTGGGACATTCAATGAAATTTCCAAAACCAATTTTAAAAATTGTGAGAATGCAATTTCTTAAGGGGGGAAGAATGTAACGACCCAAAATTTTGAATAAATATTGTTTCCTATTTTTTTGTGTTATTTTATTTTTATACTCAACAAAACTATTTCATTTTATAACATGAGTATAATTAAAATGAGACCGTTTGGTTTCGACTATTGTATGACCATTGGTCAAATTGACTATTGGAAACAAAATGTTGTGATTATTGTCTCTAAATACAAGTGATCTTGGTTAATTAATATAGAAAGAAGATTCAATGGACTCATCTAGTAGTCTTGGGCCGATCGAAGCACATCTAATAGAACTTGTAAATGAGGTATCACCACTAGACTTTGCTCTGGACCAAACACAAGCTGAACATCAACGTGTGAAGCTAGAATGGAATCACCTTCACGAAAATTTCATGCTGATAGAAATTAATACTCGTGCAATGTTGGCCAAACCACCCTCACATTCTCTCACCTTAACACACCTACAACATAGGTCCTATGCTGGGGTTATAAGGGGCTATGTAAGGAGACCGTAACTGCTTTGTGTAATCCTTTGATAAATAAAAATTGTGATTTTTTTTGATGGTGAAGTTTGTGAATTTTGAAAGTGTCCAGAAAAATATAGGATTTATTTTTTTGATGAATTTTTAAAAAAGGATATTTTAAAATATTTATGTAAACCATAAATAATTAGTGGTGTGTAATGATTATCAAAAAAATGGTATTTTGAAAATGTGTTCGGTAAGAAATTTAGAGTCTAATAAGATCAACTTAATTTTTTATGAATAGTAAATTATGAATAGTGATTTTATGCTTAGGATTAGTAATGTGACCAAATGGATTAGCAATCTCACTTAATGAAAGTATTAATATATTTTAGGCAGCTTGATTAAGTAGTGTGACTCAATAAAATAGTTAAATAACTGTTTCATAAATTATTAGTCAATTATTAGTTTTTTCAAGTGAATAGTGATTTTTAATTAAAAATTATATTAAAAATATTTAGAAAATTATTTTTATAAAATGGACTTTATTTTTGAATTCAGAACATCAATATTATGTTAATGTAATTTTTGGGGATTTTTCTGAAAAAAATGAATTTTCGCTGAATAGTGTTTTTATTTAAAAATTAAATTAAAAATATTTAGAAAATTATTTTTATAAAATGGAGTTAATTTTTGAAATCATATCATCGATATTTGGTTAAGGTGAAATTTTGAGATTTTTCTGAGAAAGTTTAATTTTCAGTGAATAGTAAAAATACAGTTTTAGGGTTTCGGTATGTTTAATGACATCATAACTATGTCATGATGAAGTCATGAGAAATTTTTTAAGGTTTTTACGACCAAATGTGATGAATTAATGTATGGGAGGACACATGTGGCCTAACTCCATGGGAAATACCATGGGAGAGCCCATGGTTTTGAGAAAACCACTTTTGTGGTGTCCCTTGAAATTATTAAAGTATCACCTCCCCTTCCCTATAAATACGCACCCTTTCCTCATTTATTTTTCACTCCCAAATCTCCCTCAACAATGATATGGTCTCATTACCTCTCATAAAGTCCTCCCAAGGTTCCCCCAATCCCTCAAGGTCCCAAACTTTGAGTTTTAAGAGGTACGTTTTAAGGTAAGGGATCCTACCACTCCCTTTCTTTCCAAGTACTCCCCTTTATGTCATTTTGTGTATGATCCATGTTATTATGTTGGGGATGTTCTATTATATTCATCATAATGTACATCTCATGTTCATGTGATGAGAGTCACCCTCTTGCTCTCATCAATTCATTTTAATAATGTTTATGTGGTGTCGTTAGGCTGCCGATTTTTTCAGAGATTCTTTCACCCTTCTAATATTCAAGTTCTATTTTCATGTAAAGTATTTCAAGATCCTTTTTATTATGTTGGGGTATGATCTCTATAACTATCATACTAATCTTTTATGTTCATATGATGAGAGAACCTATTTGATCTCGTCAATTCATTTTTTTGATGTTTAAGTGGCGTCGTTAGGCTGCCGAATTTATAAGCGATTCTTTCACCCTTCTCATTTTCAAGTTCTATTTTCTTGTCATGTATTTCAAGTTCTTTATTATTATTTTGGGGTATTTTATCTATATCTATCATACTGATCATTTATTTTCATATGATGAGAGACCCTATTTGATCTCATCAATCAATCTTTTTGATGTTTATGTGGCGTCGTTAGGCTGCTGAATTTTCATATGAGAAATCTTATTTTTTTCTTCCTTTCATGTTTTTCATTTCATTGGTATACATTTAAATTTTCATTACCATGTTCGTAATTCCTTTATATACTGTCCCCAAATTGTTTTATTGATCATTTATGAATGGGTGACTCATGTCCCCTCTCTTTTCAATGTTTTCTGAAAACCCGTAACATAATTGTTATGCTGCTGAATTTTCGTCTCAAAATTTCTCTCTCTTTTTCTCAAATTATTTTATTTTATTAAGTTAATACTCAGAGATCTTTCTTCTACAGGGGTATTCACATATATATAAAAATTTTCTATTTTAAATTCTTGGTTTTACATACATAAAACCCACTTTCCTTTTTTCGTGAGTTTAAAGTGATATAAAGATCACGTCTTTAAAGAAGTTGTTAAAATTTGATAACTATGAAATAAAACCCATTTAGTTTATACTATACGTGTTATTTATGAAATGATTGATGATGATATTTGTGTATCACCTGATAATAAAGGAAAATTTAATTATGCGCCCTGATAGCTCTCCAATGCATTGGGTAATGACTTAATCCTTAGAGATGACCATTTTTAATGATATCTTGGTGAATAACCTTGGTAAATTTCAATGACACCTTGGGGATGGACCTTGGTGATACAAAAATTATTGTATAGGTTAAATATTGTATCCACATATTCTAGTTATGAAATGCGTTATTTTTATTATTATATGCCTCATGATTTCTTTCTCATGCATTAATGTTCTTTTTCATGACTTGATTGATGTATATCAAGTTCACATGTTAAATGATTCCATTGTTTCCCTTATTGGGCCTTCTTCTCACCCTTTCTTTGGATATATGTCCCCAGGTTATGAGAGGCATTAATGAACCTATGATGAACATAAGGAGAAGCCTTCCAAGTATTTATGAATAATGTTTTATGTTTTCATGTACTCTGTTCCTGCTTTCTAAGACACTAAACCTTAAAAATCCTCAGTTTTGTATTTTGTAATGAAAGATAATGTGATAAAATGGTGGGATGTCATAGTTATGAACAAATAAAATTATAATATATTCAGATTGGGATAATAAACCATGTACATACCACATACTTTGAATGACCTCCCATGTACACTCCTTCTGGATTGAAAAATCTAATTCTATGCCCTACTTTTTTAGGTTCATATAACCACCAATGTACCCCCTTTTCATGATTTGGCTAACCACCCATGTTCCTTTTGAGCTCATTGAACATTTATCATATCCCAATGCATTGAGTGGAGATTTTGGTCCCATATATCACTTAATTAAAATCATACATATGTTTTTCACAAGATCATAAAATATTTATCATATCAAAACCATTGAAATGAAATGGTTTTAAAAATATTTTCATCAAATCATTACGTATGGAAAAGAGACAAGTTTCCTAATGATTTCGACAATTCATAATACCAAAAAACATGGAAAATTTTATTTTGTAATAATTTTATAGTGCTATAACCTATGGTAGTAAAAGGAGGGTCGTAATCATCTTTTCATCATAAACATAAACCATTCCAAAATAGAATAATAATGCAATATGTAAGGACCCTTATTTTTCAAAAAAACATTAGAAATTATTTTGGAAATTCTATGACTAGAATCTAGGATAGTGTTTGATTCTATGGACCTATGTGACTTCAATAAGTATTTTAATAATGATTAGTTTTTATTTAAAAGCACCCAGGTGACAATCATTGAACATTAGTATCATACCAATGGATGCTCGGATTAGAAATCATTGGGGAAAATTGCATCTGGAATAATGATTTTACCTTAGGAGTGTCCTAACCTCGAATGACTTGGGTTGAGAGTAAAATTTATTTTTTTTGACATAATCATCATAAAAATATTTAATAAAAAAATATTTATTGTCACAACATGTTTTTTCATTTAATTTGTCTTTTGTCAGAATTTCTTGTGTTATTTCCATAACCTGGAATCCTTTAAGGAATGAAGATGGAGCCCATATAAAGGATGCCAAAGAATTGAAGGATTAGGGTCAAAACATATATTGGTGAGTAGTGGATCCAATAAATATTGGATCAAGGATCGAAGATTGAATCCCGACGTTGACGGATCCAAACTCTAGGCAGGGCAGTTGTTTCCTTTTTGATTTTTACCCTATCTTATTTTCTACAATGAACATCAGTCAATCAACAAACAGATTTATTCACATATCATGTATATTGCGGGAATGGAGTTATCTTTGAATGTTTTTAATGGGGGATTAGTCTTGGTGATTTGTTTTGGTTTATTATATTTTTGTTCTCATGGCGATGGATTTAGATAGACACGAACATTGATAGAGGTTCTTTCATCTCTTTGGTACTTTTTCTTTCTTCCCCCAATTCATCATTCATCGCATGCATTCTTATTCTTTCATATGAATCGACAGGTCTCGATAAATTTTTCACTTCATACTCATTTCATGGTGCAATTATTCGATATTAGGGAACTCGAATGGAAGTGACATGATGGAGGTGGGACAAAGACAGTGGGAAATATATTGAGGCGGTGCAGAAAATATCACTTCTCGAACAACATTTCACTAGGTGGGATCTTGGGATGGATTAGAGCCCATGGTAGAGAAGTTACATAATCAAGGATTACATATCATCTTTCGGTTCAAATAATGGATCACCAGATCACATTGGGTGGTCTATTGAAGACCCCACCTGCGTGTTGGTGGTGGCAGCTCTACCATGGGTGGTGATGGGGCCCCGACATGGGCGAGTGATGACAGAGCGGGCTGACAATGTAGCTGTGCCACATCGAGATAGTGGCATCTGGTTGCACCACATCGAGCCTATAGAATTCATAAAATGGACCACATTGAGGAATCCTGATATGTTTATGCAGACCAGATCGATGGGGAGGGTATGGTGAGCCCCCTTGGGACGAGTAACAAATCCCGTGGCAGAGACCCGTGCTGGAGGGGAATGACAGGAGCTACGCGGGCCATATCGGGCGAATAGGGCCTCATGTTGGCCTAGAGGGCTGGGTCTAACTAGTCAAACCAGGTTGGTTGGGTGGACCCTGAGCCAGTTCAGGGGGGGTTCTGGACTTTCCAACCGAGTCTGGTCGGACAAAGACCCAACCACCCACTTTTAGCTAAAATGTACACACCATTCAAACAGAGTGTCCCTTTGACGAGTCATCTATGGTGTTAGAACCCATTCTATGAGAAGATCGTTTTGAGATTATACAATTGAGTTTTTTTTTGGGATTTTGATAGATATTCTAATGGTTTGAGGAGTAGGTTCTCCTAATACTGTCACGCTTGAGAGGAAATCAATGGGTTTCAAAAATATAGGACACCCCACATCAAGGGAGTAGGTTCATTTTCTTTTGGGTAGCTTCTTACAAGGGTGTTACTCCCCCAAATTAATAGGGAATAGGTTCTTAGCGATTTTTGCGAAGGAAGAGTACGTAATCCCCAATGGTACCTGGGAGAAGGTCCTCTATCTGTGGATTCGGTACTCCCCTATAGGACAAGGGCGTGTGACCTTCATATCTAATGTACATAGATTAGGTACTTCCTTAATGTGTATGGTATGTGTCCTCTATTATTAGAGTCAGTACTCTTTTATTGTTTTCGGTAACATATCCTACACACAAGAACTAACAGATTCGGTACTTCTCTATCATACTAGAGCATGGGTCCTCGAGTCACTATGTTTAACTTCCCTACTAGGTAGGGTGTCCATTCTCATATTATAAATTCATACTCTAATATGGGATTAGTTTGTGGGACTTTCAAGATTCTTACTACACTATGGTATTATGGTATGCATCCTCACATAAGGATTTTCACTCCCTCATCCTGAGAAGCTGTAGAGAGTGGGTACTCTATTTGAGTGGGAGCTCCCTCAGCTGTTAGAAACAGTTATGCGGAGTGGGCACATCCACATGATGTAAATGATACCAAGATAGGAGTTACGTCACCTTTAATGGATTAAGGTGTGGGTAACACTTTAAAGGTGTGATTGAGATTTCATGTTATGGTTATGATCATGGCTCCATTATCTATGTATAGTTATGAAGGGGGGCCTCTCCCCATGGATTAATTTAGTATTGTGGTGGGCTCAAGATAGTGATGATTTAACATATGGTGCAGAGCACTAGAGATAGACCTAATAGTATGTTCTCGATGGATCTCGTACTTTCATACACACCATTATGAATGGATGTTTTCATCTGGATGGAGTTTAATTCATCTACCAGTGCCATCTAGGATGGATGAACTCTTAGAGTTCAATCTCCTGGTTTTATGTGTTACCTGGAGAAACTGTGATGAGAATTATATTGTTGGATATGAGGTTCGAACAACATGATTCTTAGTTCCTAATAAGTGTATATCTAGATTTCCATGGTATATGTATGGGAATATTCCTTTTTAGAGTTGATTTTACCTTTTTAATTTCACATTTTGGTTTTCCATTATGGGTTTCAGGGTGTCCTATTAAGTACTACATTACTCACCCCTACAAAGGTGTTTCCCACACGTGCAGTGTCTTGTGTAGTTGAATAATACTTTAGTGGAGGCCTAGGTGGGTAATTCATAGAACTAGGACCGAACGGTGCATTATGAGATCATTCAAGCTGAGGTGTTTCTGGAAGCTTCCTTTAACAGCTCCAGTACCCATGTTTATAGGTCATGCTATTCAGCTATCGTTCTTTCAGTAGGCTTGTATTCTAGACCAGTTTTACTATATTTTGTTACATTCTATCCTACTCTGTTGTTGGGTTTTAGTAGTATGCATTAATTTTATTTGTTTATTGTTTTAACTCTCTAGACACTATGTCTTGAAGATGGTTGAATTTGTACAAGTTCATTGGAAAATGAATCCCATTTGTGGGATATTCCTACTCAGTTCTAGCAACTAGCCCCTGGCATATCAAAGTGGGTCTTGCGATATTTAGGACATAGACCCTAGGAGATCAGTTGTCAAATTGCGGTATCATAGGTTTTCCAGTTTCAATTTGGAACCAAGAGTTTGGGACCTTGGTTTGGGTAGAATATGAGGTACGTTCTTGGGATAAAGGTTCTAGTGTTGGTGTGGCTGTCGACGTATCCATTCATCGAGAATTTGATTACCTTCTTTTCGATATGGTACATTAGGACACTGGTCACTTGGAAAAAAATGATATCTATGCCGTATCTAAATTGTTTTTATTTTCCTTTTACTTATTTTGTAAGCTCTCTAGATAGACTCTATTAATCGTGGTTCATCATGATCAATTTTAGCAATCCTCCCTAATGATAGCCCGGTTTAATTATATATTTTGAGCGTGATGAAAACGGTCCCCTTTAGAAGGCTTTACTATAGAACATTGGCCTTGTGGAGTTTCCTCCAGGTGGTCTACTGGTGGTTCCACCACCCGTAGAGCATCATGTTTTAATGAACGTTCAGTTCGAGGATGTGCACAGGATGAGTGCACTAAATGAGTTCTATAGGAAGTGACCATTTATATATTGGGGTGATTTAGACCCCCATGTAGTTTATGACTGGATTGATGTAGTCACTCAAGTTTTCCTCTTAGTAAGGACACCTCATGATCGGATGGTGGTCCATGCTGCAAGCCTTCATTAGGGCTCAGCAGGATGATGGAAGAGTTTTTTGACCGGGACACATGATTAGTCAACACTCAAGTGGGAAGTATTTTAATGACTCTTAAGAGAAGAGTTTTACCCCCACCACACTAAGGTTAGTACATATCCATGAGCATCTATAGCTTCAATAAAGAAACATGACAGAGATAAAACCCTATTTTATTGAATATTTTATTTATAATAACTGACATAATTTCCTCACATTGTGTTAAATATGTTTATTTATAAAATATTTTGGATTTGATCATTCATTTGAAAATTTGGTGAAAATTCCAGTTTTACCCTTTATAGTGAACTGTAGTATTTCAAAGATAAATATTTTTATATTTATTATTTGAATTTGAAATTTTGAAACAGTGTTCCTGACTTAAGGTTCTACAACTTTCAGTCAGGACACTAGAGCTAATAAGTTCATTTGGATGGAGTAAATGGGCCATAAAACAATGTGGGGATGGACTCGGCAGAAAGGACATGGGTTTTGTATTTGGGCAATATCATCTTCATCCGGGCTTGTATGGGGCTCAAATGTTGAGGAAAGCTCGGGGACATGATTTGGAACAAATAATACTTCTGGAAGTCCGGTCAATTAATGCGTTTTGGAGGTCAAATAGGCGGTGAAACATTGAATAAAATATTTGGCCGAGTTTTTATTTCACACTTAAAAAGTTATGTAACCCTATCCCTCACAAACTCTATTTAAAGGGGGTTTTATCTCTTTGGGAGGGGTTTTTCAAGGCTTTGTAAAGGTGTGTCCCCAAGGGTGACCCTTGGGATCCCCTCACAACTCTTGGAAGAAGTAAGCATTTGTGCAATCCTCTCTTCCAAAAAGGCTCTCATCTACCACCTCTTCTTTGTATTTCTTTTATTTCATGTCTGTTTCATGAATTTTTCTTCAAATAATCTTCTGTGCTATTCCCTTTTCATCTTCTATTAATCTTCTTAATTGGGTTGGATTAAATAGTGGAAAAATAATGGGTTCTACCCTTTCAATCCTTTGCTTATGCAAAACGTCTCATCGATGACTACACCGCCCATGGAAGAGTAGTTTTTTTAGTAATCGATCGACCTTTATCCTTCTTCATTTAATTATTTTTAATCATTGAGCTACTGTAATTACCTTAATATGATCCATGAATTTTGTTTTTAAATTGTAAGAAACTATGCAAGCAATTGAACAATTAATACAAAACACGCAAGGTCGGGAATTGTGTAAATTTTGAGAGCGCGACCTTAATCGGTAATACAAGACAATACGGGATAAATTTTTAGAGTTAAAATATAATCCCTAAACACAATTTATCCTCATTTCCAGAATGGATATGTACTCTAGTTAACCACTGACCATAAGCTAACCTTAGAACAACAATCAAAGCAGGGTGCTGCGATTGCGTGTTCTGAAGCTTGCCTAGGGTTTAATGAATTTCATCTTTGTGGTTAAGTTAACTCTTGTAGGGTTCAAGTGATAACAAATTAGGGGATAATAATTAATTGGATATTGATTTAAATGATAATGATTAATAAGTTAATGAAGAGGTAGAGTAAGATCTATTACGCCATTTAAAATATTTTCTAAAAAAACATCTTTTTGTTGTGTCATTTTAATCGAACTTAATTTCAAAACATAAAACAAAAAGAAATAAAATCTTCTTCCAGAAAACTTCTTCTATATTCATAAACGATAACCAACCTCCATCCTTTCAGGTAGTGTTTTTATTCTATTTTATTTGATTTTTAGAATACCTTTAAAAAGTTGTTTTATATCTACTTCCTCCTTTGATAGACGACCTTGGTCAGCCACTCTGTTGCCCCTAAGTACCCCAAAATCACTAATCATTTGAGGGCGCCCACGACAGTGCTATTTCAAATAGGTGCCATTTTCAATGAGGCAAGGAAATTATTCAACCATTTAGAGGTATTTATTTTATTTTTAATTTTATTATATTCTTCACATCTCTCATTCATCTTTACCCTTTCTCAAGTTTTCATTTATTTCATCCTCTTCTTTTCTTTTTGGACCATCAACTAAACTTATCATTTTTATTTTACTATGGTCCACTAACTTTCATTTAATTTTTATTTGATTTATGACACGAACTAATCCCGATGATCTCTTAGATCTTGACCTTGTGATTGAACGTAGCCTTAGGGCACAAATCAGAAATTCTCAGTCTACGAGAAGCGTCAATATTCAACCAGTTGGTGAATTACTCTCTTTTGGAAACATAAAAATTAGAATCAATTAAATTTCAAATATAAAAGTGGAACCAATGGCTCAAAATATAGGAAATGAACTTAATAAAACCATTCATGAATTGGAAGAAACTGATATTAACTATCAACCAAATTGTATTGCATACCCGAATCTCGAATAAGACTTTGAGTTAAAATCTGAATTAATTCACCTTCATCCAAAGTTTCATGGCTTACCTGGTGAGGATCCCAACAAACACCTTAAGGAATTTAATGTGGTTTACTCAACCTTAAAACCAAGAAATGTTTTTGAAGATCAAATCAAATTAAGTGCATTCCCATTCTCACTTGATGGAGCTGCAAAGGATTTGATGTACTATTTATAAACTGAAGATGTGACATGATGGAACGATTTGAAACGTCTTTTCTTGCAGTGATTTTTTCCAGCATCAAGGACCACTTCTATTCGTAAAGAGATCTCGGGGATCAAGCAAGCACAAGGGGAGTAAATGTATGAGTACCGGGAGCGATTCAAGAAGTTGTGTTCAATCTACCCACATCACCAAATTAGTGAGGAACTACTCATCCAGTACTTCTATGAAAGATTCACACCTATGGAGAGAAGCATGGTAGATTCTACGGCTGGAAGAGAAATGGTGGACAAGACACCAGTAGTTGCACATCCGTTGATCGACAAGATGGTCCAAAAGACCCAACAATTTGGTGATAGAGGTACACCACATGTTAGGGGAGTACATTAGGTAAGTTCTTCTTCTCTTGAAAGTCATTTGATTGATACCAAGTTAGAATAATTGACTACTATGGTGAGACAAATTACTTTGGCACAAAAGACATGTCTACCCCCTCCTTCAAGGCCTTGTGGTATTTTCACTGAGATAAGCCACCCAATTGACTATTGCCCATAACTCCAAGAAATAGAAGATTGTGCAGCAGTGTTCCCTGGGAGACCATATCAGCAGAAACAACAACAACCATATCCCCAAAAGAAGTATGATCCAGCAAACAACCAAGGGTATAAAGATCAGTCGAACATGAGGTATGGCTCTAGACAACAACAAAGACCCCCTATTCAACCAAACATCCAGCAACCTCCACCTTACCAACAGGGTTTCCAACAACCCCAAAGGAGATTCGAAGCTCTAACATCAACGAGTCAGCAACAAGGGATTCTCCAACAAAATGTAGACTCTAACACTGATGGTCTTTTGAAACAAATTGTTCTTAATCAATAGAATGTGTCGAAGAGGTATGGTTCGGAGATGAGAGAGTTGAAGACTGAAATGAGCTAGATTTCCACCACCCCCAGGAACTTGTGAGTAAGAATTATATAAATCTACCTTCCCAACCCACTCTAAATCCAAAGGGGAATGTTAGTGCCATCACATTGAGAAGTGGGAAGAAAATGAATGATACATATATACATACCATTCCACTTGGATTCACCTCTACTTCAGAAAAGCCGCATTCCATACCAAATAATGAGAAATCCAAGGAGAAATACAAAGGTAAGAAATAGAGATACATCATATCCAGTGGGAGTCTTTGAGGATGTACTTGTCTGGGTAAGAGACGTGATCTTCCCAGCAGATTTCTATGTGCTTAACATGGAGGAAAATTAGGTAAGTTCTCATGCTCCCATAATCTTAGGTATACCCTTCCACAAAACAACAAAATCTATCATAAATGTCAATGAAGGTACACTTTACATGGAGTTTGGAGATAAAGTCGTGATATTTAATGTTATGGATTCCCTGAAGTTCCCCTCGAAGGATCACTCTGCATTTGTTATCTCCCATTTTGAACCACCAATAAAAACTCCATGGAATTTGATTTTCCTATGATTAGGGAGATTATGAGTATTGGATCGAGTTTGATGTCTAAGAGCACTTCCACACATGTTTTTGAAACACAATACTCTCTTGGATTTTATTTTGATGCAGATTCATATTCTGATTTTGATCATGTTCACTCAGATTATGACATGGCTGTTGAGTATTCTGATGGATTTGATGCTTTATTATATGATTTTGATGATGTCTATTCTGATAATGATTCTTTTTGTGCATATATTTTAGTTCCTTCAATGTATCCATCCATACTACACCCTCCTTAATTAGAACTCAAGCCACTTCCACCAAATCTGAAATACTCATACTTGTTGGGTGGTGAGAGATTACCCGTTATCATTGATAACAATCTCCCTTTTGAACATGAAGAAAAGCTTTTCAATATTTTGAGGGAGAACATCAGGTTGATTGGGTGGACCTTGGCTGACATATCAGGTATTAGCCCTTCCATTTTCATGCATAGGATTCTCTTGGAGGATGGGGCTAAACTGGTGAGACAGGCACAAAGGAGACTCAATCCCACCCTCCTGGAAGTTGTTAAAAAAGAAGATGAGAAATTACTCGAGGCAGGTATAATCTATCCCATTTCAGATTCTCATTGGGTAAGTCTTATTCAGGTTGTGCCGAAGAAAAGTGGTGTTACTGTTGTTAAAAATGAGAAATATGAGTTAGTTCCAATTAGGGTGCAAAATAGTTGGCTTGTCTGTATTGATTATAGGAAACTAAATCATTCCACTCACAAGGACCATTTCCCCCTCCCGTTTATTGATCAGATGCTTGAGAGACTAGCTAGGAAGACACACTATTATTTTTTGGATGGATTTTCTGGATATTTTCAGGTTCTTATAGCTCCAGAGGATCAAGAGAAGACAACATTCACCTTTCCCTTCAGCACATTTTCCTACCAGAGGATGCCATTTGGACTTTTCAACGCCCCGGGTACCTTCTAGAGATGCATGGTGAGTATTTTTTCTGATTTTATTGAGACCTTCATGGAGGTATTTATGGATGATTTTACAGTTTATGGATCCTCATTTGATGAATGTATCTCTATTTTGGGTGATGTGTTGCATCGTTGTATTGAGAAGAATCTGGTCTTAAATTTTGAAAAATGTCATTTCATGGTCGAAAAGGGAAATTTCTTAGGTCATATAGTCTCACAACATGGAATTGAAGTTGATAAATATAAGGTAGACATTATTTCATACCTCCCATATCCTACATGTGTGTGTGATGTTCAATCATTCCATGGATATGCTGGATTTTATCGATGCATCATCAGAGATTTTAGTAAGATCTCTCTACCCTTATCTCGATTGCTTCAAAAATATATTGACTTCAATTTTGATGATTCGTTTAGGGTATCATTTGACGAGCTAGAGAAGTTTTTGACCACTCCACTGATCACACAGCCCCCACGGTGGGATATTCCTTTTGAGATTATGTGTGATGCCTCCAACTTTGTGGTTGGAGCTGTCTTATCTCAGAGGGTGGAGGGACGTTCACATGTGATCTCCTATGCATCGAGGACACTAGATTCAGCCCAATAAAATTACACAACCACCAAAAAGGAGTTTCTTTCTGTCATATTTGCTTTAGATAAATTCATTTCATATTTATTGGGCTCTAAAGTAGTTGTTTTTTCTGACCATGCAAATTTGAGGTACCTCCTAAAGAAGCCAGATGCAAAGCCACGACTTATCCGTTGGATGCTCCTTCTTCAAGAATTTGATATTGAGATAAAGTACAAGAAGGGATCAGAGAATTTGGTGGCAGACCACATGAGTAGTCTTACTCACACTCTAGAAGATGACACCTTGGACCAGGTACCACTTCGGGACACTTTCCCTGATGAGAATCTCTATACCATCTCAGGTACGCATCCTTGGTATGATGATTTATTTAATTACATTATTTCCTCTGAAATCCCAGCAAATTTGAATAAGAATCATGTCCAAATATTAAAAATTGAGTCTAGGTATTATGTTTGGGATTATCCTTACCTCTGGCGCATGTGTAGTGACAAAGTCATTAGGAGGTGTGTTCCTGATCATGAGTTTGAGTCTGTTTTGCATTTCAGTCATACACTTGCTTGTGGTGGACACATTGGACCCCAATAGATAGCTAGGAAGGTTTTGGACTCTGGATTATATTGGCCTTGCTTGTTACATGATGCCCATGTGTTTTGTAAGTCATACTCTCGTTCCCAACACACTGGGAATATTTCTAGGAGACATGAGATGCCCGAACAACCCATACTATTCTGTGAGATTTTTTATGTATGGGGCTTCAAATTTATGGGTCCTTTTACTAGTTAATTTTTATTTTTTAATTTTTTGGTTTCTGTTGTTTATGTGAGTAAAAGGGTGGAGGCCAAGGCCACCAGGAATGACGATTCTCATGTTGTATTGGATTTTTTCAAGACTCAAATTTTATGCATGTTTCGAGTACCAAAGGCCATCATCAGTGGCCAAGGGACACACTTTTGCAATAGGAATTTTTCTTCCCTCCGTCAGAAGTATGGGGTGACACACAAATCATCAACACCATACCATCCCCAAACAATGTCTCAGGATGAGGTTTCAAATCGTGAGCTGAAACAAATATTATAAAAAACCGTGCAGCTAAATACGAAGGATTGGAGCAAGAGCTTGGATGATGCATTGTGGGCTTATAGGACAGCATTCGAGACAACCATTGGTATGTCCCCATTTAGGAATGTTTTTGGGAAAGCATGTCATCTCCCAGTGGAAGTCGAGCATCATGCATATTGGGCTATAAAGAAATGCAACATGGATTTGGACCAAGCTAGAATTCAAAGGAAGTTGCAAATTCAAGAGCTTGAGGAGATTCAACTGTCATCATATGAGAACTCAAGGCTCTACAAGGAAGGATCAAAAGTAGATCATGATCAAATGATCCAACAAAGGTAGTTTCATGTTGGCGAGAATGTTCTTCTCTATAGTTCACAACTCAAGATGATGCCTGGTTAGTTGCGTTCCAGATGGTTAGGTCCTTATATTATGACTAATGTTTTTCCTTATGGTGTAGTAGATATCACACAAGAGGACACGGAAATGAGCTTTACAGTCAATGGGAATTTTTTTAAGAGATACATTGAGGGACTTCCTACTGATGTAGTGGATTTTATCACACTACATGACCCCATCATCACTTGATCACATCAGGCTGTTCCTAACCCTTTCACTTTTATATTATTTGTCCTATTTAAAAATTCTGCATTTCATGTGTATATATCATCTCATGGGTTCACATTGAGGACAATGCAATATTTTAAGTGTGGGGGAGGGAACCTTTTAGTTTAGTAATTTCAATTTTTTTCCTGATTTAAAAAAAACAAACAAAAAATTTGTGTGTTTTTTAAAATTTTATGTGTTTATTTTAAAATTTTCTTTGTGTATTTGAAATTTTTTAGCTGAAATGATTCTCATGACAATTTTGAAATGCATATCAATGAGTTAAATAAAATTATCCCTTGAAACTATGTTTAAATTGAATGCTGAAAATGAATTTGATTCAAGTTCAAATATTTAGTAATTTCATGAAAAGTACACCAAATTTTGAATCCCATGCCACATCTCACTGTCTTTATATTTGAAATCACATTCCTGTGAGGCTTCTGAACCATTATTTCCATATTCTTTACATTCACCTCACTTCTTTAGAGAACCAAACAATGCTCGATTTAAGCATAATTTGATTTATTTCTGTTAAAACTTGAGGGTTTGATGTACTTATGTTTAAATGATTGAGGCATTTGTTTGGTATTAAAGCCCCTACTTCAAAGAATCCCTCTTTTTATAATGGCCTACCTTGAACATTTAATCTTTTTAGCCCATAGAATCCATGCACATCCTGTTAGGTTAGCCACATTACAAGCCAATTTTCACTATCCAACAGACTTTTGAAGTGAAATTGCATAATCTAGTTGAGCTTAAGTGTGGGGGACGATATGTTGTGTTGTGCTACCACATTCTGTGATACGTTGGGTAGAAAAATAAATTATTAAGAGATTTTTTTGCTACTAAATAAATTCATAATATTGAAATATGTTCCTTTTCTGGATCTTTCATGACAAGTGAAGTTGTGCCTTTTCTGGAGCTTCTATTTGAGGTGGAAAGTTGTGCCTATCTAGAGCTTTCAAGAAAATCATGTTTGAGAAGATTGAAATTTTTGATACTGAAATAATGAATGGTGTAAACATTTCATGAATTTTCATGATTATGGAGCTGAATTTATACTATGGGGGTTGAGGAGAAGACCATATTTAAGTGAAAATTAGATTATTGCAATTTTGCTTCAAAAAGAGTCAAGCCCTCCTTATTCAGCCTCATAATTTTTCACATCTAAATCCTACCAACTGAAATCCACAGAACAACCCTGAAAATTCCTCATGATAAACATATGTACGTGACTCACATCGGGTGGAGATGTAGGAATTTATCAAGCCTATGGTGACCCTTGTATGAGTTTGGATGAGAAAAACATTGCAAAAAAATTAATATTTGAGTTATGAGAGAAAATCAAGTGAGGAAAGTGTTTTGTGAAAGGCAGGATAAATGAAGTGGAAATATATTAAATGTTATTAATAGAGAACATGAAATAAGGTTTTTTATGAGGCGTGATATCTTTTGATTCTTGGTGCGGAATTCATGGATCCCAATGATATGTGTTTTAAAATTGGTTTTGATTTGATATTGATGTTTACTTGACATAAGGTTTTGCCCAGGAGTGCAAAAGGGTATGTGTGGGGGAGTTGATAAAACCCTATTTTGTTGAATATTTTATTGATAATAAATGATATAATTTCTTCACATTGTATTTAATATGTTTATTTATAAAATATTTGGGATTTGATGGGCCATTAAGACAATGTTGGGCTGGACTCGGAAGAATGGACATGGGTTCTGTATTTGGGTCATATCATCTTCATCCAAAATTGGAGTGAGCTCAAATTATGAGGAAAGCTCGGGACATGATTTGGAACATATAATCCTTCTGAAAGGATAGTTAATTAATGTGTTGTGGAGGTCTACTATGCGGTGAACCATGGAATAAAATATTTCACCGAGATTTTCTTTTCACACTTAAAAAGTTATGTAACCGTAGACCTCACAAACACTATTTAAAGGGGGTTTTAACTCTTTGGGAGGTCTGGTAGAGGCTTTGGGAAGGTGTGTCCAAAAGGGTGTCTCTTGGGAGCCCCTCAAAACTCTTGGAAGATGTGATCCTTTGTGAAAACCTTTCTTCCAAAAAGGCTCTCCTCTCCCACCTCTTCTTTGTATTTCTTTTATTTCAAGTTTGTTTCTTGAATTTTTCTTCAAATAATCTTCTGTGTTCTTCCCTTTTCTTCTTATATTAATCTTCTAAATTGGGTTGGAATAAATAGTGGAGAAAATATTGGGTTATACCCTTTCAATCTTTTGCTTATGCAAAACGTCTCCACGATGACTACACTGTCCATGGAAGAGTCGTTCTTTTTAGTAATTGATCGACCTCTATCCCTCTTCATTTAATTATTTTGAATCATTTTTCTACTGTAATTTACTTAATATGATCCATTAATATTGTTTTTAAATTGTAAGAAACTGAGAAATCAATTGAACAATTAACACAAAACACGTGAGGTCGGGAATTGTGTTAATTGTGAGAGCGTGATCTTATTCGGTAATACAAGACCATACGGGATAAATGTGTAGAGTTAAAATATAATCCCTAAACACAATTCATCCTCATTTCCAGAATGGATATGTGCTCTATTTAACCACTTACCATAAGCTAACCTTAGAACAACAATCAAACTAGGGTGATGCGATTGCGTGTTCTGAAGCTAGCATAGGGTTTAAGTAATTTCATCTTTGTGGTTATGTTAACTCTCATAGGGTAGAGGGATAACAAATTATGAGATCATAATTAAGTGGATATTTATTTAAATGATAATGATTAATAAGTTAATGAAGAGGTAGAGTTAGATCGATTACACCTTTTAAAATATTTTTTTAAAAAAATACTTTTTTTGTGTCATTTTAATCGAACTTCATTTCAAAACATAAAACAATAAAAAATACAATCTTCTTCCAAAAAACTAATTCTAGATTCATAAACTATAACCAACCCCCATCCTTTCAGGTAGTTTTTTTTTCTCTTCTTTTTAGAATACCTTTACAATGTTGTTTTAAATCTACTTCCTCCTTTGAGAGACGACCTTGGTCACCCACTCTACTGCACCTAAGTACCCCAAAATCAGTAATCATTTAAGGGTGCCCACGACAGCGCTCTTTCAGACAGTGACAGAGTTTTCAACGAGGTTCACCAACATCTCATGTTACTCCATAGACATGGTGTGAGACCAGTTTTTCAGAGCGTGGATATTCAAATAGGGAATAAATTGAGATATCAAGGGATTATAAATTCAACTAAATATTCCCACCTATACTGGTGTTCTAGAGATATCCCCAGTTATTGAGAGTTCCCGTGATAATAAGCATATCTATTCCACCCACACCAAACATCACGAGAAAGAGGAATCTATGGGAGCTAGAATATGATAGGTGACATGATCGCAGTGTAGGAGGCATAACCATGCCCATCCTCAGACGCATGGGTCTATGGAATAGAAGCATCACTGAGGACCAGATCATCAATAGGAGTGGTAGTGGTATGCTTGAAATGGATAGGGGAATCATATAGGAGATTGTCTGTCCCGCCATTCTACTAAGAGGGATATGGGTGATGAGTCGCCATTGAAGAGATGGTTCATAGATAAAGGAGTTCCTCAAGATTGTGGGTGGGGAATAGTAGTTGGAAAAGTAGTATGAAGTTGTTCATGTCAGGCTTTGCGAGACGGAGGATGTGGGAGATGATAGTAACATGTCATCATTTCTTACAACCCAGATGCTCCAGGATACATCCATAGTATGACCTACTAATTTTCATTTTTTTTTGAAGTATTGAAGGACATCGATGATAGTATTTCTCGTTTTACCATGAGCTTTTATAGGGGAATTGGAGGTTCCCATCAGACTTTGTATTTGACCCTCACGCATAAAGATTACTGTGGGAGGAGGGCCGATAATCACACACTAGTGCTGATAGTGTGACCTAGATTTCTGAGGCAAGACTTGTGTTTGGTATCACATGGTAGTATCATTGAGGAATTATGAAAATATCATTGGTATGCACTACTAACATTCATGCCTAGACTGACTGTTTTAGGAGAAGGGTGAGGCATGTATGTGATGATGAAAGGATGATTCCATGTCGGTGAAATGGAAATCCAGGTGTCAAATGTTGGACCCCCACAAGGGATTACTATGAATGGGTTCATACAACCTTGTATTTTTGAATGGTGGGTGAATCTGTTGGTCTTTTGTATTCATGGTGAGGTTTTTTTACGAAGCATTTGAGTAGATCCTGGCCCTGTTAGTGTAGTTTTTTATGTTCGTATTCTTTTTCTTTAGATCGTTTATGTGGTGGAAAAGTTAGACCCTGTGATGTTTCCTTGGTGTGGAATATTATCCTACCATCCATACTTATTTGGGATTCCATTAGTGGGTGTGGAACTATTCCCATTCTATCATATTTTGTCTTACATAAAGGTTATAGACCTAGGGCCTAGAAAGACCCAACATTCTCTTTTGGGAAGAACTGTTTTTTTATAAATTCCCATGCACGTTCATCGTCAACATAGAATTTATAATTATTGTGAATTTTGTTGTATAGTTCATCCATTGGTGGATGTGAACTATGGAGTTATGTTAGTATCTTCTCAGGTTACTGTGGAAGTTCGTAACTAGACCCCATGACAGTAAGTGGACATTGGTTCTTGGTTCGTTCCATGTTATCGTTGTTAAATTGAATTGTGTCGTTTTTGGATGGTGTTGGCCAATAAGATGATAGTTTGGGGAGTCATAGATCAAATAGTTTTATCCAAGTGCATGATAGTATGTAGCAGATGAACCCCCGATGTGATCTCTGGCATGGGAGCCCAAGAGGGAACTCGGTTTTTCCTCCCTTGTGTTTATGATTTTGCTTTTTGCGGGATGAAAATCCCTATGGAGGGTAGAATGTAATGTCATTTATTTTTCCGGGATTTATTTTAGAAGTTATTTAGGAAAATTATGAGACCGGTGTCTTTAAAGAAATGGGATTCTAAGACATGGTGTTCCCAAAAAAATCATTGAATAAAGTTTAGTTCCTATTTAAAGGTTCTCGGGTGTTGAACTTTTAACATTAGTATCTTTCAAACTGATACCAGATCAGAAATATGAGGGTATCATTCCGATCAGACCATCGACATTACCTGAGACAGGGCTTAACCTCAACAAGTTTAGGTTGAGGGTGAAATTACAATTTTTATAGGTAATCGTCATATATATATATATATTAAAAAAAATATTTTATTGGCGCTACATGGGGTTTAGTTTAATATGACTTTTGACAGAATTTACATGGTTTTTTCCATAACCGTTGACTCGTTTAAGGCAAGGGGAAGGAACCCCTCCAATGAATGAAAACAGATTGACAGATCAAGGTCAGAACACAGATCAGATAGTTGTGGATTAAATGAATCAAGGATCGAGGGTCAACAATCAAACCCGGATGCTGACCGATCCAAACTCCAAGTAAGGTAGTAGTTTTCGTTGTGATTTCACCCATTCTTATTTTCTATGATGAACGTGAATCAATCAAATAATGGACTGATTCACAAATCATGTATATTACGAGATGGGATTTATATTTTAGGGGGATTGATAGGATATTAAAATTTATGAATTGTTTTGGTTTATTCGATTATCGTTCTAATGGAAACAAATCGAGATCGACACAAACATTGATCAAGGTTCATTCATCAATTTCGTTCTCATAAATTTCTCCCCCATTGAGTCTTTCATTCTAGGAGTTCATTGTTTGGCCTGTGATTTGACATGTCCCACTGAATTGATCATTACACACTCATTTATTAGTACAATGATCTGATATTGAATACTTATGATGGATACGACGCGATAGAGGAGTGATGAAGAATATGGCAAACTAATTGAGGATGTGTAGAGAATATCGTTGCTTGAACGACAATGCACTGGTAGGGATCGTGGAATGTATTTGATCATAAGAAAGTGAAGATAAGAACTCTATTATTACAAAACATCTTCTAGAGAAAATAAAGACCAATAAAGCATGATTTGTGGCCAGTGGAAGATCCCATTAATGAAATGGAAATAGCTGCCAGAGGAACCTGTGGAGGTTCAGCCATAGGTGGGGATGGGGACGCAGCTAGGGTGGGCTGGTGATTCAACTATTCCACATCGATCCGGTGGAACACAATCAATGGAAGACCAGATACAATCTCAATCTGCATTAGTAGACAGGCTGGATGATGTAGGGTTGGCACAAAATCATGCACCGGGTAATGTGGCAAACGGCTGAGCCAGATGTAGGAGGAGACATGCTCGCACGATGAGGGGTGAACTAACAACCTGAACTGGTCAACCTAACTAGGGTCGTCTAGGCCAATGGGATCACACCTGTCATACCAGATCGGGTCGGTGGACTCTAGGACTGGTCTTGTTAGGCCGAACCTGGACCCCGCCGACCCCATTTTTCTTAAATGCCCATACTATTTAATCAAAGCAATCGTTTGAAAAGCCGTATGCGGCGTTGGGACCCATAATATGTGAAGGACCATTTGAGATACTCCAAGTGAGTTTTTCTGGTAGTTGATAGAAGACCTACTGGTTTGAGGAGTAGATCTACCTACTACTAGCACACTTGAGTTGAAAATGACATGTTTTATAAAGAATGGCCTCCCCAACTCATGGGAGCATGTTTGTTTCCTTTGGGTAGATCCCTCTGGGGGGTTACTTGACTGAATGGATAGGGTGTTGATTCTCGATGAATCTCATGACAAAATAGTAGGTACTCCTCTGTGGGACTAGGGAAAAGGTCCTCTATTCGTGAGGTTGATACTCCCCTATAAGACTAGGGTGCAGGTCCTCAATATCTAATGTATATAGAGTCGGTACTCCCTTGTTTTTCTAGGGAACAAGTCCTCCACACATGAACTAATAGAGTCAGTACTCCCCTATCATACTAGGGTGTGATTCCTCTAGTCACTGATTAGTACTCTCCTACTGAGTAGGGTGTGAGTCCTCAACATATGAAGTCATACTACCATATGAGATTAGGGTGAGGTTCTATAATGATTCGTACACCTCTATGGAATTATGGTGTGGATCGCCACATGTATATTTCCATAGCCCCATATCAAGTAGTAGAGGGGAGTGGGTCCTCCATTTGAGTTTGTGCTCCCTCAGCTGTCGGACACAGTTACGGGTAGAGGACCCATCCACATGATATAAACAATACCTATATATGAGCTAGTGTTCCGTCGATGGACTGAGGTGTGGGTCACACCTTATAGGTGTGACATTGATTTCACAAGATGATTCATAGCAGAGATCCCTTATCTGTATATAGTGGTGATGGTGGTCCCTCCACTTGGTTTTATTTAGTATTGCGTTGGGCACAATGAAACAATGACTGAAGTAATGGAAGTGAGAACTATAGTTGGACATAGTATGATGTTCCTATTGGATTATTTTCTCTCAGAAATACTATTAGGAATGGTAGATTTATTCTTGAGGTAGTCTTCCTTTCTGACGAGTTCCATCTAAGATGTCTGAGCTCATGGAGTGGGATATCCTGGATTAATGTGTTACCTTATGAACCTACGATGAGAATCTTGTTTCTTTCTATTAGGTTATAACCTCATGATTCTTATTTCCTAAGAGGATTATATTTTTATGTTCATGGTATATGTATGGGAATATAATTATGTATAGATAATTTTATATAGCGTATTTTCCCATGTGGATTCCCTTTGTGATTTTTTGGGTGTTCTACTATGTATAGTTTTACTCACTCATACATAGGCTTTTCGCACAAATTTCGTGTCTTTTTGTGTTGATCAATGATTTGGGGGAGTCTTATGTGTATCCAAAGCAATACTAGAACTGGATGGTGCATTATATTATGAGAAGAACTGAGTTGTTTCTCGCTACTTACTGTAGTGTCTTCAGTACCCGTGTCTACAAGTAAGACTTTGCGATTTTCTTTATTTTAGTGGGCATGTATTTTGGACCAGCTGTACATTACTACTTTACATTCTGTCATACACTATTTTTTAGTTGTAGTGGAATGAAATAGTTTTCATTACTTAGTTTTTTCACTCTCCATCCACTATGGCATGGAGTTGGGTGCATGTGTACAGGTTCTTACACATATGCATCCCATTTGTAGGATATGCCTACTCAACGATACTCGCCAGCCCCTGGCAATTTGGTGATGGGTGTGGGGTAGTCACGATCTTGGCCCTGGGGTACGGGTCATGAAATAATCCTGGGTTCATAACCCCAATAATGAAAATAATATATAACCTAATTTCAACTTATATTTAAAATTATTTTGAAAGATCATGTGGATCATCTCATTTATGAAAAATTACTTTTCTTCTAAATTAATTTTTTTAAACATAAAGAATGTTTGAAATAGTTTTCTTTGAAAATAAAATTCGAAAAAATATATAGGATGTCATGAAATTAAAATAATTACATTATTTTGGAAAATATATGTTCCCATTTGAAGAAAATAAATTTTAAAAAAAATTAGAAATCATTTTTTTGGCAGAGAATGAGTATTTGCCCGAAATGATATTTTTTATAATACAAAATAAATTAAATTATTGAGTACATAAATAGATTAATGTGAAGGTAAAATAAGTATCATCATGAAAGAACATTATCAAATAATAATTAATGTTTTTAGAGATTTATTATATTATTACATTGTTGGACGTGTAATCATAAATAATACTTTTAAACAATGATATTCTATAAAAAATACTCATAAAACATTGGTAACATTGAATCGTAATCCCCATGAAACAATAACATTAAATTCAACTAGTAATATCAACAAAATAATGTGATTCATTATATAAAAAGTAAGTTGGGATGTATATATAAGTTATAGAATATGATATGTGAATTACATAACTTATTTCTCTAATAATGAGAGATGATACAAAAAACCTATATCGATTTGTTAGAATTTGAACCATAATCACACTAATAGAGAAATATGCAAGTGATTTTTTAAATAACCACCATCTTATGGATATTTATCATCAAAAAACATTCATGGGATGTATATACAACAAATAAAATAAAGTTCAGGAGAATATGGCTTGTGTCACTTAGAAGTAAAAAGTGATACATAAATCTATAACGTTAAGTTTTGTATTTTGTCATACATGTTAAAAATTAATGTCTTATAAATTAATTTTCTAATAAATTTATAATGAAACAATTTTAATTCATATCATACCATATATTGTTTTATTATGGCCTTTTATTAATTATATATTTACAATTCCATGTAATGTCATGTTTCGAGATATAACTAGTATGGTTTTGTACATGATTTGACTTATTATTTTTGGTATTATTATATAATTCAAGAGTTAATAATCTAAAAAATCATAAACATGACATAAATATCATATATATTCAGTATATATATATATTTATATTAATCAATAAAATTTAGCGATAGAAAATGAAATACAATGTTCATGGTGATGACAGATCCTAAAAAACACATGAACCTTCTTCCAATTTTAATGTTGCATTGAAAGAAATAATATTAAACGAAATATTATTAATCCAGAATATTTTTATCATGTATATCACAGATTTTCATTAAAAAAATCATTATTACCATCCATATAATGAGTGAACGAATCACATCACTTCATGAGGGGCGATCTATCATATAATGAGCGATATTATTGTATTCCCAAAAAATGTAAAACATGAGGTATGTTTGATATAATAATTAAATAGTTATAATAATTTAATTATATAACTATAAACAATAATTTAATCAGTATATAAAATCCTTTGAGGTGGTGATGGAAAAAATGACACAGATTTGGGAGGCAGTTGTCCATTGTACACAATAATTATGATTTCATAAATGATTTGAAATAAATATTTATATGATTAATATTTTATTAAATAAACTTTTTATGAAAATAATTTCATTTTGAGGATATGTCAATAAAACAAATAAACTGATAGATGAACACTACCTCTTCATTGGTTATCCACCATACATTTCCACTAAAATAATACCTATGATATATTTTTATACAAGATATGTTTTCTAGGAGGAGGAAAACTAATTTAGGCAGTGATTTGGGTAGGTAATTTACAAACCAAAATTGTTTTACGGTGTAAAAAATAGTGGAGAGTGTTGGCCTTTTATATGTGGGGGAGAGGACAAACATGGTATTTATGAAAAGAATTGAGATCTCCCTTGTTTTGTATACGATAAAAGATTACAAAATGTGAAATTAAAAAATATATATATTTTGTGTCAAAATATGGCAACAAATTTTTTTTATAGAAGTTCATATGTCATTTGTACCCTTATGTTTTTATTTTAACCCACAGTAGACCGAATTTTACCATAAAAGTGGTAGTTAATTTTTCTTGTATTCACAATTTATTTTGGTAAAAATATAATTTGACCTTAATATATAATATAAATTATTACTAATATATATATTTAATCACTTTTTACATATTCAATTCATTGAAGATGAAGAATTTAATTTAAAATTAATCTCACAGACATGATGAGAGAGCGTGTTGTTAATCGGACAATGTATAACAGTTTATAATGTTTCAGTATCCAATTTTAAAATGATACTTATTCAAATGAACAAATTTATATTAAAAGATATATAATTTAATTAATTTTTCTTTATAATAAATTTAAAATTTACATTATCATTTAAAATAATTTCATCAAAAAGGCATTTTTCATTTAAAATTCATTTTTTTCTCTATTTTTCAAAAAACTAATATCTTCAAAAAATTACCAAAAATTAAAACTAATATATGTCTGGAATTATGAGTTATAAATATAACTTTATTTTTTTGAATAATTTTTATAAAATTCTTAATAAATAAGTTTAAAATAAAACCGTCTAATGCAATGAAAAAGTGGGGTTTGAAGAAGTAGATTTTTCTTAAGCATGCAATGCTTTGAAATTTAATCAATTTATACTTATAATAATTTTATGAATATTAATTAAAACTTAATTTTATATAATATATATATTTAATTTAAAAAATTACCCATTAGATGTTATTTTATTTAATAAAATATAGAAATGATATGGTTTTTAAAATATTCTTCTAAAAAATACACTTTTATGACCTAAAAATAAATGTATACTTAAATAAAACATAATGTTTACAAAACATAAAATAAGATCATAAACTTTTAACAAATAATAATTATATTAATTAAAATAATCAATTTTAAATTTAATTAACTGTTTTTTTTAAATGAAATGATTGTTTTTTAGAGAATTAGTATTTTTTACTATTTTATGAAAAAAAAATATTTTCATAAAAATACCAAAACATTAACGTCATTCAATTTTCATATGATGATTTAAAAATTTATTCTTATTTTATAAATTAATTTCATAATATATATATATAACTTATAATATTCTTGTATGAAAAGCAATTAAAAATACCTTTTTATGAAAACACATTTTGGCTGAATATAAATACTTGACAAGAAATTAATTTATTATTTACTATGAATTAATAAATAAATTAATATTATATAGTAAATTGATATGTTTATTTAATAATGTATTTAATAATATTTATAACCTATTATTTAACGAACCGTTTATAATGGACATATTTAAAATAATATTGTTTGAGGGTTCACTGAAGCTCAGTATTGTATGTCATAATTGATTTCAAAGGAACTAATTCTTCCACATAACAAAAACTAAAGTTTGTCATGAACCGTCCCCGGGGGCCCGTATCATGACTACCCCAAGCCCTCCTTCCATAAGCTATGGGCTAGAGACTATCACCAAATTTATAACTGTAAACAAACACAACAGAGTACACATCTGGAAGAAAAACACTAAGTAAAACTAAATACAAGAAAAGTGATGGAAAGTAATAGGGGCTGGAAATAAAAGACCAACAGGATAGAACAAGTACAACTGAAATGAAAGTAAATCTGAAGAAAAGTAAAACAGCTACTAGGTCATCCTCCGGGGTTCCTACATGAAGGGTAGGTACATATGGTCTCCTCAACACTCCACGTATGTTTGTCTGCTACGTGAACCATCACGCCAAGTGGTCCACCTCCGGGTACCATCATGTCCTACTACTCTCTGCCTCAGTCATCACCGTCCTTCGTCTGCAACCAACACAACGAGGTGCGTGCATAGCTTGTGCAGGGGTGAGAATAATGATACTCAGTAAGGACCCCGAGACCCTCAAGGTCTCAAAAAATCCAACAAGGATAATCTACAAAGTATGAAAGCAACGGATAACCATTTCTTAGGTATATGACCAAACATATACCTAAGTTAATTATTAACTGATCTAAATCATGAGGAAAACACAATAGTAATTGAATAAGCCCAAAATATAATTTTTATTATCGAAACCACGACTAATGGAGAACTCCAACTTCGTCGAGTACAGTGGGTCTGCCTCCAAGTACCATGTTCCTCCCACTAACCTTGGGCTGTTAAGGTACTCCTACTATCGAGTACCTTTAGTCTGTCACCATCACACAGAGGCGCTCCCCATTATGGGTCTACCTCCAACTACCAGGTGCTCCCCCTAATATCATGTAGGGGTACTTCTCCTATCGAGTACAGCAGGACTGCCGCCAACAACCAAGCGCTCCTCTTCCATGGGTCTGCCACCATCTGCCAGGTGCTCCCCACTGGGCTAGTCTAATCACACCTAGTCAAATCAGTCAAGCAGTCGTCAGGTCTTAGGCATCTACTAGGTCACCGCACTCTGTCTCCTCATCACCGGAAAGATCACTCCATGATCTACTGGTAAATACTTCAACTGATGAGAAGTGCTATGAAGAAGTATCTCAATGGTTCGACACATTATAGGGTTCTCAACGCAACTGACGGCGCGTCAATCGGACGCCTGGTCTATAAGTTAGTGGCTTTTTAGTCATAGGACCCCAGCTGGATTCGAGTATGATCCAACCTGACAGTATCACAATTAAACCCTGAAATCCCGTGAGGTAAACTCAAAGGGACAACTATGCTCGAAGAAATATGTTTCCTTTGACGGTTCGTCAAACAGATGTCTAGTGCCAAAATTATGGCCAAAGAAATAAAGGGTAGATAATGGGCATGGGCCCGATCCGACCAAGTGGTACCGACTCGTCCCATACCTATCTGGGATGACTCGGTCTGGTTTGACCCGGTCAGACCCGCTGGATCAGACCCAGCCCATTAGGTGGGTCAGCCCGTTATGTTCAGCCTGTAGGTCACCACGTAGGCGGCTCGCCCTGAAGGTCAGGGCTGGTTCAGCCAGCACCGCGAGTGGAGCGGCTTGGGTGACTCAACCTGGGAGGTCATTCAGCCGGGAAGCCAGCAGGTAGGCTGCGTGAAAGGTGCAAGGGGTAAGGTTAGCCTGGCTGGACAAAAATTAGGCCACTGGTGCACCCAGTATGGTGTCGCAGGGTCCGGAAGGCCGCAGGGGTGCTGAAAAGGTGACAGACAGGGTGCCGCAGCGGCCGACAGGCCACGGGGGCGCCGACAGAAATCCAGGCAGGGCACGGGGGCCCCGGGCAGGGCGATGGAGGGCGCCGAGAGGTCATGGAAAGGAAGGCTGCATGCCTGGTAGGGCACCAAGAGGCAGTAGGAAGGCGGGATATGCACCGGGCAGGGCATCAAGAGGTCGCGAGTAGGCAGGCCGCGTGCTGGGCAGGGCTTTGGGAGGCCGCACGTAGGAGGGTCGGACGCTGCTTGGGCCAGAATTGTTCGGACGGGAGAATTTGTGCGCCATGAGGGCATCACAATTCCTGGAGGTTGCGGGTTGCATGGCCTTCATTGTTACCACCTTCAGCGTCATCGCTTCATTATCATTACATGGAACGCCACAAGAAGGACACACGGCGGAGGATATCGTGCCATGTTAGGTTGCCCCACAACCTCAGCATTTAGGGAGGTATCAATTGGCCCAACAAGATAGTAGTTTATCATTAAATCATCTGAAAAAAGTCATTTCTATTCGATGAAGAAGATAAGAAAAGGTAAAACATCTTCATGTAATAAAATCCCCTAGCTGTGATTCGTCAGTCGTCGTTCGTCTTTTGTTGATGGAGTTGCAGGAAGAAGATAAAGAGGATCCTTGTTTTTCGCATCCATCAAACACTTCCAAACCCATGTTATGTTGGCTCGTGGAAGACTCTCCATGTTGGTAGATGTCCGAGGAAGAAGTCGAAGAGGATCGACGCCGTATTTCTTCGTTGGAAGAATGTGTTCTTCATTCTTCGTTGGGAGATGAGGTTATTCGTTGGAGAACTTATTTTATCCCAGGCTATCCTCCAAACATGAAGATGTGTTCCAACCAAAAAAAATAAGAGATAGTGATATTTTATTATTTTGTTTGCACCATATTCAAAAAAGAAGTAATAAATTAAATGTCTCCTCTAATTTAATTCACGGGTGTTGGTGCAATTGATTAATGGTGATGTCAAGAGGCTCCACTTAATTAATTTACACACGTTGGCCAAATTGAATAATGGAGAGGTCAAGATTCTCGCGCCTCATTAATGAGGGGAGTTGGGAGGTTTCCCTCTCCTCCCACTAATAGGGGGTTAAACCCCGTGTGGTCCCCACCTCATTATCCTCATATGGGAGGTTGAGTTCGGGAGTGCCCCACTACCATAACCTCTCATGGGAGGTTAAAGTGTGGTGCCCCCACTTCAAACCTCCTTTTTGAGGTTTTAACCTCCACACTCCCAAATGTGGCTCAAATAAAATATATTTTTGGCTCACTTTTTTTTATTTATTTTTTATGAAAAGCCCAATACTAACATCTATTCTCGACTCAATGTCATCGAGTTAAAATTTTTCTTAAGAGAATAACGGTGCTACGAGTACAACAGTGCCCTCAGATCATTATTCTAAGCACCGGTTCAAAATTTATAAAAACACAGTCATACGTTTACTGAACGCACATAAATAAAACATCATAAATTGAGTCCGGTATCACTGTGCCTCAGAATGAAGCACCTTAAATTTTTACAGACTCGTAAAATTCCCATGAATTTAAGAAAAAAATTTCTACGGAAATTCCGTGTCTTTACAGTATTGTTGTTTCATATATAGAAAAATATAAACTCGCTGATATGTGTAACAAAAACCAAAATCAGTACACTCATATAATGAAAGATAAATTTAGTATTTCTTATATTTAAAAATATCGAAAAGGTTAATTTAATATGATGTTTTCAAAAAAACAATTGGGATATAAAATTCATTATATTATATTTTTTAAATATTAGGGGTTATGGGTAAGGTGAAAAAAATCAAATTTTATAAAAATTTTTCTTTATCATTCTATTTGATTCTTCATCAAAGAGTATTCTTCTTGTAGGGATTTACAAACATGAACCGTTATTTATTACTATGTTTTACATACAAGTTTTGTTCCCCTAATCAATGCTAGATCATATATGGCTGGTGAGCTAGTAATATAATATATCTTATAGAAGAATATAAATGTCACGATATTTTATTATTTTATAAATTTTTCTGGGGGGGGATTCAGATTTATATATTCCAAAAATGATAAACTTTTATTTCACTTATCATTTTGAAACATTATGTTTAATATTCATTATATATATATATATATATATTTCTTATCAAAACTCATATTTTTATATTTTGGGATGTAAATTTGTGATTTTAATATTTCAACCAATTCAAAAAAATAAGGTATTAATATGTTCTTGGTTTTAAATTTATTTATTCCAACCATATTTATTTATGTAGTGTTATTTTATTAAATAGAAGTTTTTTAATCATATTTTTCATTGTAGATTATAAATTTTTTTTATTAAAATATTTGTAAATTTTTTTTAGAGGTATCCTACTAGGGTTTAATAATTGTTCCTTATATATACATATAATGTGTAAAGGTAGGTGTTTTATCATTTGTTTTCTACTAGTACATGAATACATTCATATTGAAATAGGTTTGACCATAGGTTTATTGGGAATATATGGAATGAATTTAACCTACTACGTGATGTGGAGTACATCATAAACATCAATCCCAAGATCAAAATTATATGATAAAAAAACTATTTAAATGAAGATAACGTACCTTTCACCAATAACAATTTTTTCTCCATTATTTAGTCACCATATTTGAGGAAAATATCAATTGATTATCCAAAGATCTATTCATTTTATTGTGATTCCAGGGGACAATATAATCCCACAAAAATTGGGTATAACACTTGTTATAGACAAAATATTCTAGTATGCATTAAGGAAAAAGAAAATTAAGGAAAAATGATTTAGGTAGAATCAATAAAATGAGAAATCACTTTTATAAGTACCATGAAAATATGTATGGACTACTCAAATAGTCCTTATAAAACTCATAATACATCTTTGGAATTTAGTCATACATTACATAACATATGAGAAAATGTATTCAATTACAACACTTGTATCCATTTGAAAATTCAAATATCCCCAATATTTCAATATATAATAAATTAAAATCATTGAAATTAATTAGAATAAGATTTGGGAATGAACAAATTTAACATTGATGTTCTTAAATAAATTGGAATGTGTTATGTGAATCTTGCATTAAAATTCGTAAATCAACACTACCACATTACATACACATGTTACAAACTACGAATGTAATCAGTATCTTTTATATGATATATCTATATCAAATGAATTGATATACATATGGAAATATAACATTACATTTTTTAATATGTATTATATTATATATGAAACAACCCTATAATAAAAACAATATAGCATAAATATGTAATGTGTATCCATGTATTTTAGGAATAACTATATTATTCTATTAATTGAACTAACATATCAAATGTTTTGTTCCATTTTATCTTATAAAATTTTATATTAAAAAACATGTCAAACAATATTCAAAACCATTTTTTTATATTTCTATTATTTGTGAAAAATAGAATCTAATTCATCACGAATCACATGATATACAATTACTTTTGAATAAGAACATAAAAATCTTTTGGTTGGACTCGAAAAAAATAGAACATTTAATTGAGTTCTACAAAATACAATCCCATTTACATATATATAATGTATTACTCTATGGGACATTGTATCCTTCAAAAATAAGAATATTAAAAAAAATTAAAATTAATAAATGGGAATTATCTGTCAATGCAGCAGTTTTAATTAATCTATAAAACATTTTGTGTGATCTATATCGAAAAATGGATAACTATACATTGGTGAAAAATATATATCGTATATATTTATTAATAATCATATAGTCCAATTTTATATGAAATTAAATTATCATAGGAAATGGAGTCCATCAATTCCAATTTTATAATTTTATATTCTCAATTCTACAAGTATTGAGTAGTCCAGTTATTGTAATAATAAAATTTATTTTATCAAATAAATCAATCACATCACACATCCCTAATCACAATACAATTACACTTCACATACACCTTATATTGTTATGGAATTATACATCCTCATTTTATCTCAATTGAGGACCTGGGTTTTATACTCATCATACAAGTGGTAAAATCCATTCTTCGGTAATCCTAAACCAGTGACATGACTTGAAATATACCACACTATATACTTATTAATTAATCCATTATTACTATGTTATAAAGGTATTAAAAAATTAATGATATCATTCTATAAATCATTATATCCTTAGTCATATGAATTCAATTTGAAATAAACATTATAGTATATTATTAAAATATTTTATCTCAATCAATGTGGAATAAATGGGGATTCTAGAACACAACAAAACTCTCATTTTATTTTATTAATATATATATATATATAATAAATAATACAAACATTAACCTTCTAATTTCATAATAACCTATATTAATCTTCCAAAAAAATATGTTATGAATAAATTTAAGTATTAATTTTAGAAGTGTTTTATTATTTAATTTTATAAGTATACAACCAAAATTAAAGTATGTAATGTAGAGAATTAATTTTATATAACATGATATATTTAATATTCACAAAATAGTTTATGAATATTATCAAAACCATACATAATCATCTATATTATCATATCCCATAAGACAGACTACCAGACATCCATTATGTTTGTTCCACTTTTTAGGGTATTGTAAAACTCATTATATCACAATGTAATTCCTTTCATATCACTATATGGATGTCCATTAAACCCCTTCGATTAATTTAATCTAGCGAGTAACATTACTGAAGAATATTTTTTTGAATAATTGTTAGATATTGGAATCATATTTCTAATATTACATTTCATAAACTTTGTATTCAAACTCTTATACTTGACAATATTTAGAGCTATAATGCTTATAAGTTCTTTTTTCATCATATAACCCTATATATGTTTACCATAACTATATTCTCAAAAAAGTAATATCAAATATATATTTGGAAGTCATTTTAATAAAAAACCAAATTAAATTTTTTAATAAACATGTCGAACACCATCAGGATATAATGTGACATTCATTTCATTAAGATAACTAAAATAATCATTTTCATTTCCCATTACAACTATAAGATAAACATATTTATGATATAAATTTATTTTTTCCCTGAATTATAAATTTGTGTAATATATTTAATTATTATATAAAAATTTAAAATAATAAATATATTATCACTATCATATTATAATGTATATTCTTCTAAAAAATATTATGTTAATATTTTCAAAATAATTAGTATAAAACAAATAATTTCCACTTAGTGGGAATGATTAACAACTAAACCAATTATCTATTTTATATATGTAATTATATGTGTTTAGATCATAACATCATAATATTTTGAAATGAATTTTTCCATAAAATTAATATTAGGTTAGAACTATTTTGATACAAAAAACATTAATATAAAATGAAATGTGATACATTTGTTGAAATAAATTATCATAACCAATGATTAACACAATTATAGTTCAATGTCTTAATATAAATAAAACCAATAAAATGTAAAAGTTAAATAATTTATCATATGTATAAAAATTAAACCAAAATTAATATAATTATCCTTATGGTTTTATATAAATGTCGTTTCTCGAACTAAAATAATGGAAACAAGTTAAATAAATAAGAATAAAATGGACATGATGAAAGGTAAGTACGTGAGTAATGTTTTGTGAAGAAGGTAAATATATATAAGACTTTTATATGATTATTATATATTTTTTCATTGAAAAAATATCCATTTTGAAAAAATATATATATATATATATATATAATTATTTATACATTAGGTATATTTAAATTGAATTTGTTGGAAATGAAGTTAAGATCATTTGATGGAAATAGAAATATTTTTAATTAATTTTTTTTTATTTTAGACAATGTATTTTTATATTAATATATTAAATTATAGAGTATTTATAAATTATTTTATTATAAATTCAATTTATTGAGTAAAAGATAATTAAATTTTGGTTAATTGGTATTAAATGAGAATAATTCTCATTGACACATCAATAATAGATTTTCTTCCAAAAAGGGTTTTTTATGTTTTTTTTGTGAGGATAATTTAATTTATTTTTGTCACATTTATATATCAATTGAAAAATGGATATAAATTTTTAATTCATAATTTATAAATTACCATAGGATGAATTTTTTAGATTTATCTGAAAGTTTTGATTTTTCAAATGAGTAGTAAGAAATATTTTTTTTTAGTGGAAGATATTATTCTATTTTAGGAATTGAAAAAGTTTAATTTTGTTTTCAAATAGATGAAAATTAAAAATACGTCATTTATAATGTTCATACTCCTATTAATTTTATTATAAAAATTTATATTCACGATTATTTTATAATGATATTTTATTGTTACAAAGATAACATTTCAAAAAAACCAGTGTTTATCGCATTTTTTACATACAATTTTAATTTAATTTTCACACTTATGAGAATTGAATTAGAATAAATTAATTAAATATTTGGATTCATGATAATTAATATTATTTAATATAATCAAAATATTTTTTTTGTAAAAATAATACTAATAATCGAAAAAATCTATTACCATTGTTAATGTTAGAACATGTTTATCTGGGGTTAAAATAGATTTATAATTGTTAAAATAACCTAAAATATTTTCTAAATAATATTTTTATCAATATATACTCCCTATATCATATAATATTCTGTAATTACACATTTTTTGGAATACATCCAAAGTAAGGAATTAATATATGTAAATCTTTTGAAAAATTATAGGTATGTCCTCTCCCCCACTTATACAAAGACACAAACCATGTTATTCTATCCACACATAAATATCCTTTTGGTTTGGTAAATAACTAACAAAATACATTTTTTAAATCCCAAAACATGCCTTATCTGTGTTTTATTGTGCATAATAAACACCTTTGAGGGATTATGGTGTAAAACTATGTAGGTTGTTCGAAGAAGAAAAATAACTATTAAAAAAATGTTTTTGTTTTTTTCTTATTATAATTTCATAAAAACTATTATATAAATTTTTATATAAGAACATTAGTATCTTAAATATAATATGTTATTATAATTTTTTTGTTAAATTCAATGAATCTAATTTATCACATAATGTGAAATGAATCCATTGTTTATATGTACAATGGACCAGCGCCTCACAAATTGAGGTAATTCATTTTGCATTCCTACCTCTCATGGAAGGATAAAATGATCTATTTAATGTACATATAAAATATTTAGGATATTAACATAATTATTTTAAAATAATATAACATAAATTTTCTTAGCTTTTCAAATTTTGAAAAATGATAAAGTCGTTCATGCACATGTGTGGATTACAACCTCTAAAAAGAGATTTGATTATATTTTCATCACCGCCACATGGAATGAATATATATATAAGTGTATTTAATGAGATAATATGATATTTATTATATAATAAAAAAATTTAAATTTTTAAATAATTCATACATTCATTCCCTAATGTTCGGTGAAAAATGGAAATGTTACTCTTCCCTATATGCAAACTACCATCTAAATTTCCTAATATAATTAATATTTAGTATCCATAATAAATATATGTTTATTATAGAATAATTAATGTATAAATATTATAATTATTAAATTATTATTATTCATGAAATTATTTAATAATAAACAAATTTAAAATGGTCAGCATGTCAACGTTCTTTTGAAAATATTAATAGAATTCCCTCAAAACACATGTTGTATGAATAACTGATTATGTAATTAAATATTTTATTGTAATAAATTATGTAAATTATATAATTATAAATTTATAATTGTTCAAAATCTTATCAAACAATTAAAAAATTTAATATATTTTCTTTATATAGGTGTTAAAGGACAGACATAGAATATATGGACTCAATACATGGGGTTTTATAACTAAATTTACATTCATTAGGTAATATCACTTCATCCACGATTATATTATTCCCTCATTATTAGTGAAATGACGTTTTCCACTTTTTTTATTTAAATTTATTATATATATTCACATCATTGATTAACTATTAATTCAATGATATACTCCTTGTAAGGGTTATCCATCTCAAATTTTTCTCCTCTAGGACATGTGTTTATGTTATTCATATATACTATTTTATGAGGTGTATATAATTCCATTTTCAAAATAATATTATGGATCTCCTTTTATTAATTATACATAATTTTTAGCTTTAGGTTTTTTATTTCACCGTCTTATGAATCTATCATTAAAAAATTGGTAATTATTTATATGATACAATCACATCTTATTTCTAGTATGTTGTTTTTCTATGTTCCTTTGGAAGGGAATATATGTTGTTATTTACATGAATCAAATATTATTTATTATTATATTGATATAATTTAAAAAAAATTAAATTACATTTCCTCTCTTATTGAGTTATAAAAAATCAATAATGTTCTTTTTAGGTTATATCAATCTTTTATTTTAATTTTGATCATTAATAATTATATTCCAAATCCACATTTTCTAAAATGTTTATATGAATTTTATGAGTTACACTCTAATGATTTATTAAAGTTATTTTCAGGTATCAAGGAATTTATTTAAAAAGGTTTAAAAATGAAATCTTGTTATTATTGTTCATATAAACCATTTTGACTTTCTTTAAAAACGTGTGAAAAGAATGATTTATTTTAACAAATAAAAACTAACCGCCTTTTTCACCATCATTAATGTAATTTAATTTTAATATTTGATTTAATATTTTATAGTTTATTTTAAATGATATTATTTTCATAATAATATAGAAAAATGTAGTTTCTAAAAGTGATTTTCAATGTGGAAATGATTTTTTCCATATGAATGTTTTTCATGATATTTTATATGTATTTATATACATAAAATATATAAAACATTTAGTTTCACTCAGATTAATTGGGAATATTTTTAATGATAAAATCATCCTTATTTATCTATATTTATTATGAATATTTAAAAAATATTTTAAGGAAACATTTTTTCGACAGATAAATCATGATGTGAACGAAAAATGTTTAGTGTTATATTGAAAAGAGGAATATTCTAGTTTTTTTATCATTATATGGTACTGGTAAAAATGTATGGGTGATTATTAAGTTTTTCTGTTATAAACCCTTTATTGGTGGTTAAGTTCTAAACCTAGGATATGCAGTTCATTTATGGCCCTCTAACCCCTTATGTAAATAGAAGGATTTAACCCTTTATAAGGTTCTCGTAAGATATTGTTGGAATTTACAAATATTTTTTTAAATTTGTAAAATTTTGTTGATAGGGTGTAATGAATAATTTTTTTCAAGACACCAACACAATTTCTCAGTTCTTTTTATGAGTTTGTAATGGATCATTTTCTCAGTGTCAGTTTTTACATGTTTCATTATTATTTAATTATATATTTTTAGTTCTATATTAACTATTTACTCCAGGTTTAGTGATTTATTATCAATGTTTGTATATATATAAATTGTCTTATTTTACTCTAAGGGGCATTTTCTATATCATCAAACCCATATTATTATCTTGTGATCACTAATGAAATTCAATTTATAATTTCTATTTTTTCCTTATTATGTATTTAAGGAAAACATTATTATGTTTCCCTTTCCATAGGTTATAAGGAATTATTTTAAATGATTTGTTTCTATGCAGGATTCATGTGTGAATAATTCTATTGGAGACATATAAGTATTATTATGAAATAAGAATGTATTGGTATTATGTTAAAAAATAACATGATGACATGTGTGGTGTCAGGTAGGAGTTTTTATTAATTATATAAAATTCAAAACAAGAAAGATCATTGGGTATGTATGTTTGAAATTATATAGTATTTTGTTATATAAATTGTTCTACTAAAATTGGGTTACATTTAATAATATTAGAAAAAAAAATTTGTTTTTTCATCTGATCTGGAAGTATTGATTCCATAATTATATAGTTTTCATCAAAACAGAGTTTATATCTCATTAGATTTATGATTTTTTGGTGGGGATAACTTAATTATAATTGATAAAAAATAGGTTTATAAGATTATGTTTTATATTGTATTCAATGAAATTAAAAGAACTATTTAGGTTTTTTGGGAATTTATGTTGATTATTATTATTTTGGGAGATAAATATTGTTATCCAATACTTTGGTTTAGATTCTATTTTAGTTAATATGTTATTTTAGGAATAATGCTTTTATATTTTATGAACATAATTTTACTGATACAGATAATATTGAGGTACAATATGATCATGGATGTTTTAATAATTATGGTAAATTAGGGAAAAAGGGTTATTATATATTGGGAAAATATGATTTATCATATTGATTACCATGGTATTAAAAATTGATTTTCTACCTATATGACTAAAATTAATCTTAAAGAAGTTATAATTTTTTGAGATATTATATTGTAAAGTATAATAGAAATAATTTTCATTAATATGGAATTATTTATAGGGAATAAAGGATTATTTTCCTTTTGGGGGAATTTATTATTTATATTGTAGCCTTTTTGGGAAATTATTAGTATATTTTGTAGATTATATGACCATGTCATAAAATTTTTTGGTATGATATATTATGTGTGATTAATATTTTTCAGATAAATGTTAATTTTATCATGGAAACAACCATAATTTAATCATTCTAATATTTGGGTTTCTATCTTATTGACATATATTATAAAAGATGTTATGGTTTTGTATTTATTGAATTTTTTATATTGAACATTTGGATTATTTTTTTGGATTTGTATATTCATGAATAATTTATTTATGTTATGTTTATTTGATATTTTATATTATCAGACCACGTGCAAATTTATTTGATTTTTCTTAATTTTTAGGGATAAGAAGAATAAATTTTTCTATATATATTGTGATCCATTAAAATATTATTTTAGTTCTTTAGGCATGATTTAAAAAAATTATTTTCATGGAGAAGGATATTAGATTGAAGAATAAAATTATTCAAACATTCATACAAAGGATGATATTTAATTTATTGAATCGAAAAAATATATTAAGTATATTTATTCATGTTTATATTTATGATTGTAGTGGAATTCATCAACTCTAGGAAAAAAATCTTCAAATAGAAATGTTTTCCTATTACATTCATTTATAATGAATTGGTGGTATTGTTCATAGTTATTTGTTTTATGGTTTAGAGGAAATTTACAATACTGTGGCCATTCAATTTATTGAGAATAATGATCAATGTCACACTCTAGAATTATTCAGAAATTAAATTTTCTATCATAACAGCATTTTCTCATCCCACTAATGATCTCTTATTTGGGATCTTGATAATGTGTTATTTTTGGTTTCTTTAATAATTTTCTCATCCTTTATAAAAAATGATGTTTTATTTTCACTTTTTAATATGTGGGTATTCATAAATGTGATTATTAAATATTATTAAGGTTTTACATTCATTATTATATGATTTACCTTAGAGTCATTGGAATAGATTTTGAAAATGTTTCAAAACATTTCTCTCGGTGATGAGATAAAATATTGAGGGTGAAATTTCTTGAATGGTGGTAGAATGCAACAGTCTACAATTTAGATATACATATTTCTCTTTTAAAAAAATATTAAGCTTGATATAATTTCTTATATGAAACACAAAAATAAAATAAAAAATGTTCTTTTTAATGAAATAAATTATTATAAGGAATGAATTGTATATATACATTATCAGGGTGTAATAAAAAAACATAATAATATTACATGTGGTGTAAATGATAGAATATAAATAAATAACAAAATTGACGTGAACCCACCCTAGTACCTTAGTAACCTGATAACTAAACTATCCCAGACTTGTCAAAAAGGGCATTCCTGCTCCCTATAGTCTGGCTACTAGCACCTAGCATCTTACAACATACAAGTGGGAACGATTTCTACCACAATAACATACAATACATTATGAAGAAAAACATGCACATAAATAGGAAAACACCACATGGAACAAAATTACCAGAATACAAAGAGGCATAAAATCAAAAGAACTACAACCCAAAGTACAAAATATGAAAACAACCCAAACGTCCATATGAACACAAATCACCGCATCGAAAGCACAACAACTCGATCTACCTACAAAGGAACCCTTCCCTTTGCTTGAGCCAAGAATAGTATAGTCTACCAACACCCAAAGAAAAAAGTAGGGTGTGAGCCTAAGCCCAACAGAATACAACAAAATATTCTATAACATATTCCAAATATAGAATAAAAATAGAAGGATTTCAATTATTTAGAACAAATAGGTTTGATAATTTAAAATATTTTTTAAAAACATGCTATTCATTTTCAAATTTATGGAAATTACATCCAATTAACATGATTATCTTTAAAAGATATTGAATATTTCTGAAAAATTCCTTAATTAAGGAATTTATATAAAATAGTTTATATAAATTTAGTATCCATGTAAATTATTTCAAACAAACAATGGAATATATTTATATCTCAAATATAAATAATCAAGCGAGCAATATGGTCATCATCCAAATGGTACGGTGGTATTAAATGGTTATTGGATTCCGAACTCTATATTTGAACTCAACAAAATGTGTATACACACACCCCTATAAAAATGGAAAAAGGATACTCATCACCAACACATTAGGGATGTGACCTACAACATGTATGTTCTAGAACATTGTCATAACATAGAGTGTGTCCAAATAACTAACTAACTACCTACGACATTCATGTGCTCTTACATGATGCGATTTTTATTTTATGATTTCTTAAAATATGATCAATCCCATTCTCCCATTTAAAAAATGTCAATTTCATTCCATTTAAACTGATAATACCTTTATTCAAAAACAATACTTTTTTACTTTATAAAACAACTAGGTTACTATCAAATCAATTTAATCCATTAGCAATTTTGAAATTCATTCAAAATGAATTCCATCATTTTCAACATTATTTTTCCCAATTGAATTCAACCATTTAATTTAAAACATTACAATAAAATACACAATTTAAATTCAACAATTTATATCAAAAAATTTCCATAAACACACCCCAATTTAATGGAATTTGGGGTTTTCCAAATATCCTTGATGAAACAATTTCAAAGTACCAATTAAATGGAATTGTATTTTATCGAATCAATTAAATGAAAGATTGATCATTTTAATTTAAATCAGAAATTGAAATAAATCATGTAATATAATGGTAATAAATTTGTCATGTCGGGAGAGAACCACGTACCTCTTTCTAGAGAAACAACATTCGTAACCGCATCTTTCAATAAGAACAATGGAGAATTTGACCATGAAACTCAACCTAGATGAAATATCTGACATCATGGATGTCATGACCCATCCCACAGGGTCTGTGTCGTTACTACCTCAATCCCGCCTTCCATAGGCTCGGGGCTGGCGACTAGCACTGAAGGCGTATTCCCTAAAACTAGGAAGGCATTTCCATTATAACTTGTAAACACACGCAACCAAGAACACAAAAAGATATGATCTAAAACAAACTGTATAGTACACTGACGGAGTATAGTAAGTAATAGGGGCCAGAATACGAGTCCAACAATAAAGTACATGAAACTGAAAGTACAAGTAAATACGTACAACTCCTGTGATCACCCGCCAAGGATCCTACATAAATGATATGTACAACTCTCGAATGGTCATCTCTACAGTACGCCTCTTCTATAGTCCACCTCTGATCTACAACCAGTCCTAGTACCCTCGTCCTCAGTTAGCGTTCATCGTAATCTGCACCAAATACAACGGAGTGTGGGCATACCCCGTGTAGGGGTGAGTATAACGATACTCAGTAGGGAACCCAAGACCCTCAAGGTCTCACAAAATCCACAAAGGATAAACCACAATGTAGGAAAACAACTTTAATCCCAACTTTGGTATATGCCCATATATATACCTAAGTTATCAAGTAAACCCTTCTAAATCTTGTGGAAAACATAGAGTCAAACTCCAATGCCCCAAGCTCAGCTATTCTACAATGTAAGAAATACCACGAAGGTAAGTACCACATAGGTACGTCATACAGAAGTATACCCCCAATGTATAACCACGAAGGAATGTACCACACAGGTATGAACTTCGCTCACACTAGGTATAATATAGATATGGTAGTATAGATGATTAGATATGACTACTGAATCATCTTTCTCTATTATGTGGCAGACCCACATAGGATCCTAAACCCTCATCAGACCTACACATGATCTCTTGGTGCTAACTGACACAGGATCAATCGGTTCTGACCCACATAGGATCACTCGGTGATGACACATGTAGTATCGCTCAGTGCTGATCCACACATGATCGCTAGTTGTTGACCAACACAGGATCGTTCGGTGTGGACCCACACATGATCATTATTCATTCATCATGTCACAGCCAGCTACAGGGTTCCCGTAATAAGATTTCTCGTATTTGGGAGATTCTTCTTATCAATCCACTTGTCGATACACTAACTGCGACAATGTCCCACGAAGAGGTATAACCGAGGACCGCCACATCATAGGGGTCTCAATGCAACAGACGGTGCGTCAATCAGATGCCCGGTTTGTGAGTTATTAGCCATTTAGTCCTGGGGCCCGGTTGGATTCATGCTCGATCCATCCCGACCGTACCTCATCATAATCCAAATCCCCAGTGGGGTATACTCAAAGGGACCATCTTGCTCCATGGTTTCCAGCGCCACTGACAGTTCTTGAAATGGATGCTCGATTCCAATGTTATGGCCATAAGAGAGTTTAGGTTCAAAACTGGTCTGGGTCCTATCTGACTCAGTTGGACCGATTCGCCCTGACCCAGCCTATGTCGACACGTTTCGAGTCGACATGGCCCATACCATTGGTTTTGGAAGGCCAAGAGGTGTCACAGAGTGCAGTGAGGGGCCGTGTAGGGCCGCAAGGGGCCGGAAATGCCGCAGGGGGGAAGGGGACACCGTGGGGGGTCGCGAGGGCCGCATGAGGCTGTGAGGCGGCAGGGTTACAGGTCGGCAGAGGCCACCAGTCAGTGGAGATTTGTACGGAGGAGGCCAGGTGTTGATGGAGGATGCGGGTCAGTGGAGCCGTAGCCGGTGGAGGCCCCAGGTCGACGGAGGCCGCGAGCCGGTAGAGCAACGAGGCATGGTGGTCATGGGCGGTGGATGTTGTGGGTCGGCGGAGCCACGGGTGGAAGAGGCCTCTGGTCGGTGGAGTCGTAGGTGGTAGATGCCTTGAGCGGTGGAGACCTCTGGTCGAAGGAGCCGTGGGGCATGGAGGTCGCGGGTGGTGGGTCCACAGATGGTGGAGATGCAGGGCATGGAGGCTGAGGGCAGTGGAGTGTCGTGCCTCAACAGCCGTCCGGATTGAAGGGCCACACTTTGTTCGTCGCCTTCATCGCGGCCTGAGGTGTGCCAGCCATCATATCCATCTGTTGTCGTGGAAAAAATACACCTTCTTCCATGAAGAACACACCAATCAAGAAGAATAGTGGAGGGCTCAGGCCATGTTTGTTTGGACTTCACCCTCCATGTTAGAGAGGTAGTAAGAAGCTCAAAAAATCGTGAATGAATAAAATCAATCCCTCTGGCATTGATTATTCCCAAAACTTGCAAGACAAATCATCTGCGGATCAACTAAGTTAGAGAGCTGATCTGCTTTCCTTGTTTTAGAAGTGAAGAACATGGGAATATAATCATACATAAATTATCCCCTACCTCAGAGATTTGCCTATGGAGGTCATGAGGAGGGAGATTAATCGTTGGGGATAGACTGAAATCGGTAAAGTCAGTGTTTCCTCGAGCGTCAGTTCATGCATCGTTCTCTTTCTTGATCCCATACAACATTCATTGATGTTGTTCTTCATTTAGAGGAGAAGTTCTTCGTGGGATAATGTAATCCTCTAATAGATCTCCCCATTTCCAAAACATTCCACTAATCCCACCAAAATTAAAATATCTAACTTAATAATTTAATTATGTCAAATTAAATTATGTGGGCACATTTTAAGTTGCCATAATTAAAGTATCGCATTGGCACAATTAATGTGGATTAAGTTCAAGACACTCATCCACATTAAAAAGGAAGCTTAAGAGTTTCTCACATTATGAGGGTTTCAGTGGTCCCCACCTCTAGGAATTAAAATTGGGTTGTTTATGCTTGGGTGGTCCCACCACCGTAACCGAAAAATGGGAGGTTTCAAGAATAAAAATAAAATGTTAAAATAATTTTATTATTATTTTTCCATGATAAAGAGAAAAATATTGTTCACCCTTGACATACTGCGGTCAAGATGAAGGTGTTCATAAGCGAATTCCAGTGCTACGAGTTCAACTGTGTCCTTAGATTTCAATTCCAAGAACCGGTTCAAATGTTACAAAAACCCACTCGCATGATTACTGAACGTACCTGAAGAAAAGTTCAGAAATTCATTCCAGGAAAAATAGGCCTTGGAATCACGCACCGTCAATTTTCATGGACATGTAAAATTACCATTTAATTAAAAAAATACAAGGAATTTCTAGGTATTTACATTTTCCCCACTAGGGGGATTTACGTCTCCCTTTTCCACATATCAAAACTAGGAAAACAAGTGCTGGTACAGTGCACACATCTGATCCTCTCTCTCCCATGTGCTCTCTTGGAGGTTCCCATGCTGCCAAAGAACACGCAATAGAGATATCAACTTCCCACGAAGTACATCCTCAGGTCTATCTTCAATCTCACCTGAAACCTCCATAAAAGTCACCACATCCTCGATGTCCACCTCTCCGTGGTTGATGATGTTGGAAGGTTCGTGCACATATCTCCTCAACTGGGATACGTAGAAGACTTCGTGCACCCTGTGAAAATGGGGCGGATGATATAAGTGGTAAGACACCTCACCAACTCTAATGAGGACTTGAAAGTGTCTGATGAACCACAGAGATAACTTGTCACCTCGGTCAAATCTCTACAAGCCCCATTGAGGTAAGACACGTAGTAAGACATGGTCACCATCATCGAACTCCGGAGGTCTCTATCTCTTATCGGCATAAGACATCTTCCATCTCTATGTAGTCTTAATCCACTCCTAGATGATCTGCACTTTCACTATGTTAGAATGTACCATCTCTGTCCCACTTTTGCTGACTCCCCTGGGTCAGTCTAGCACAAATGTGATATGCAAGGTCTCCTGTATGACCCCTAAATAAAGCAATCCAAAAGATGGAATGATAATAGTTTTTGTATAAAAACTCCACAAATGTAAGGTGATTCTCCCAACTACAGCCAAAGTCGAAGATTCATGCACGAAGCATGTCCTCGAGGGACTGATTGGTCCGCTCAGTCTAGCCATCCATTTGAGGATGTAAGACAGTGCTCAGAGGAATCTGTGTCCCGAAATCCTCCTAAAACTCCTTCCATAGCTGGTATGTCAAACGTAAATCACGGTCGGAGACAATCATTTAAGGTAATCCATGTAGACTCACAATCTACTACACATAGATGTGTCCCAACCTCTTTAATAAAACATGCTCTCCGATTGGGTGGATGTGGGCCTACATGATGAGTCGGTCGACTATCACCCAAATCGAGTCACGAAGTCTGGATGTACGTGGATTTCATATCACAAAGTCCATAGATATCCCATCCCACATCCAATATAGGACCTCTCAATGTTGAACCAAGTCTACTAGTACCTGATGCATTACATTCACTTGATGGCATGTGAGGCATCACAAGACAAACTCTACTACCACTTTCTTCATTCTCATCCACAAGTGATGTCGTCGGAGATCCTAGTACATTTTTACCACTCCTATATGTATCACTGGAGGGGATGTAAAAGCCCTAAAATTTCAAGGAAATTTTTTTTTTAATTTATTTGGAATTTTACCAAAACGCAGTTTTTGACGACACCTGATTCTGAGGCCCGGTGTGCCCGAAATCCTTTTCTGATGTTTAGCTCTGGTACGTTCAGTGAAAGAACGAGCAGGTTTTCCTAACTTTTGAACCGGTTCTCGGAATCAAAATCGGAGGACATCGATGGAATCGCAGCGCCGGTAATTGAATAGGAACACCTTTTCTAGAGTTGTGTTTGTTCGGGTGTGGTACTTAAATTTTTGGGTTAAGTAAAAGAATAAAATAAAATGGTGCGACCAATTTTATTTTATTTAAAGTAGTTTAACCTAAGATAAGTGGTTGGAGTGGGAACCACTATATCCTACTCCACTATGTAGGATATGTGTGGGGTGGGGCCCACATGATCCCCACCAATTCAACTTCCTCAAACCCCCTCTTTATTTAGGTAACACACCTGCACCCCCATTAAATGAAAGTCAACTCTTGAATTTAACTAAATATTAAACGCCTCTTTAATTTGGTGGTTAAAACTATTAAATTAAGTCAATTAACTGAATGATTCAATTTTGAATTTCAAAAACCTTTGTCTTGAGTAATAAAATAAGGAAACACTTATTTTATTAGGGTGGTTTTGTTGTGCGATAGGATTTTGGGAGATGAAAGCTCTATGTTACGAAGAACGTTATTGTTCCTCGTCGAAGAACATGAAGAACAATGAGCCTTCGACGAAGAACTCTGTCACCGCAAAGGGGAGGTCATTATACCATCGTCCTCCCTCCTCGCAGCCGGTGAGAGACGCCATCCTCGGAGATTGACGACGTGACGCTGATGATCCTCCTTCTGCGACGCTTACGAAGTCTTCTTCCATGACGCCCCTTTCCGCGGAAAACCTCGCTCGACGACAACCCTTGAGGTAGGGGAATTTGATTTGTTTTTTTCTCTTTTATCATTTTAGAAAAGGACGATGAGGGAAGATCAATCTCTACCAGTTGATTCGTGGATCGCTCGTTCATGTTGGGTGGTTGCGGGGTGAATTATCGGGATTGGTTGAGATTGATATTGTTTTTAAAACCTTTACCACGGAGGGTACGGGCTAACGAACAAAGCCCATACCCTTCGCAGTTTGTTGTCGAAGTGCGGATCGACAGACGATGATGAGGTGGACCGAAAAGGCGTTTTGAATACTTTGCAATAATATAAGGCTCCCGGGAGGACCACCGGTGCAGACCGAATTGAAAACGGACCACCGGAGCAACTCCGGTGGTCCGTGGAAGAGCCTGCCAGCACGCCAGGAGGCGGCGGCGCCCAATGCGCCGCCAGGAAGGTCCACCGCGGCTGAAGCCGCGACGTAGGGCAGTGGTCCCACTGCCACGCATGACTGAGGGGGACGCGACACTGGGCCACTTCTACTGGCCAAAGGAGCATCCCCCCATTTTGGGGCCGCAGATCATAAAATCGGGGGGGGGGCAGCGCGCTCCCCCCTATCCGCTCAGCTAGGCTCGCCGAGCTGGCCACGCGGCTGCGCGAGCGCGCCAGGCCGGGCCAGGACGCACCCACCAGGCCGGGCTCTGCCCTATTGGGCCAGACCCGGACCCGGTTCGGGTCGACCTGGTTCGGGCCGACCAAGGTGGTCTCGGGCCAGCCCGGGTCAGTCCGGGCCCGAACCCCTATTCTTGGGCAGTTTTTGTTCAAACTCTCATATCTTGGGCTACGTACCTCCGATCGATGGACCGTTAGATGAAATGTAATCCTTGGATCGAGACGGTCGTTTCGGTATATTACAGTCATAGTTTCGGAGAACATTGGATACGTCCGGGTTGATTCGAACCCGAAAACAATCGGACCCTCGGAGCGATAACGCTTATCACTTGAGCTACATAGGTCCGATTGATGTGTCGTAAAATTTATAGGATTACTCTTGAAGAGACAGAAATTTTTGCATACTTCTCCTATGTTTTGGACGCAGTTGGATAGTGGTCCGGTTGGATTGAACCCGTAATACAACCGGGCCCCTGGAACGGAAAAGCTGATAACTTTAAAACCGGGCGTCCATTAGATGAACTGTCAGCAGCGTTTGGTCATCTCGTTGAAAAAACGGTCCCTATGAGTATACTATATGAGAGTTCGGGGTACAGTTGAGATACGGCCGGGTTGGTTCGCACACGAAATCAACTGGGCCCCTGGGACGAAAAGGGTAATAACTCACAGACCGTGCGTCTGATTGACGAGCCGTGTGTTGCGTTGAGACCCATATGATGAGGCGGTCCTTTGAGATACTTCTTCATGGGACATTGTGATACTTTGAGTTTCGACTAGTATCTCATGGAGCGGATACTCCCGGAGACGAGAAAACGGAGTACATAGAATGTGTTGCCGACTGAGACCTGACGACTGCTTGACCGACTCGACATGGAGTTAGTCGACTAGCCTAGTGGTCAGAGCACAACTTTTTTGGATGATGGCCCATTGAGGACGGAGCACAACTGAGTTTGGGTTTTGACCCGTGGTACTCGTCCGCAGAGTACCTCTGCGGGCTATTAAGGGGGATGCACTATAGTGTTTGGGTGGAAGATCCCGGCGGGAAGCACTACTGTGTTTGGGTGGCTGACCCGCGGTACTCGACAGGAGGAGTACCTCAGCAGTCTTAGGTTAGTGAGGAGTAACTCGGAGTCGTGATAGGATCATTGTACTCTCCAGAGATGGGGCATTTCAGCAGTTATGGTTTCGATAATGAAAATCCTGGATTGAGCTAAATCTATGACCTTTGTTTTTACCTCATGATTGAGATGGGTCACTTGATAACTTAGGTATATGTATGGGAATATACCTTGGTTGTGGTTATCTTCTGATTTCATAACCATTGTGTTTACCTCATGATTGAGATGGGTTACTTGATAACTTAGTTATATGTATGGGCATATACCTAAGTAGAGGTTATATGTTGTGATCTTTCTTTGTGGTTATCCTTGTTGGATTTAATGAGACATTTAGGGTCTCAGGGTACCTACTGAGTATCATTATACTCACCCCTGCACCGGATATGCCCGCACCTCTTTGTGTTGGTAATAGACGGTAGGCATCGCTGACAGAGGCCGAGTGTTCACTGATTGGACGGTACCCGGAGGTGGACCTCACGACGAGTCAGTATCCGGAGGAGGACTTCACGACGAGACAACACTCGGGGGAGGTTGATGGGAGAGAGCGTTGTGGAGGCTATCTGTACCTATCCTTCAGGTTGGATCCGAGGTGGACGACCCAAGAGCTGCTTCTTTTTCTTCGACCAGTTTTTATTTTCTGTTTTACTTTCTTTCAGTTGTAGCTGTGTTTTCAGTTGGGTTTGTATTCTGGCCCACATACCGTTTAGCACTTTCTTTTGTACATGGTGTATTACTTCCGCTTGTACTCTGTGGGGTTTTCTTTACTTTTATAAAGTCAATGTCTTCCCAGTTATCGGGATTTTACGCCTTTAGTTCTAGTCGCCACCCCCGGCCTATGGAAGGCGGGCTTGGGGTAGTCACAGTATGGGCCCCGAGGACAGGTCCTGAAAAATTTGTATCAAAGTAGTCAGTTCTACCACAGAACTTATAGCTCTGATATTTTCTTTCTATGAAGAGACAATGTTAAGAGTACCGAGTGTGGTTTTCAGTTCATGGAGTCTAGTGTTGGTGCGGGCGGCCGACATATCCATACACCAGGACCCTGACAACTGATTTACAACTTTGTGCACGAAAACACTGATTGCGTGTGTGTTTCTAGAAGTTTTTAAAAGTCAGATCAAACCAGGTCATCTCACCAGGTATAATCGTTTGATTGTGTCATGTATGTTTCTGTCAGGATTCCTTTCCACGGATGATCAGCTAGAGACCCAGGAGATGTACGTACTGACAGCCTGCCGAGCAATGAGGCTTCGGTACAGGGCCCTCTTGCAGTAGAGGCACCAGCGGAGGCACAAACGGTACTACCACACGTTGGGCCACAGATGCCACCAGCCCCAGCAGCAGAGAGTGCATGTCGTTTGAGCGCACTGCACGAGTTCCAGCGCCAGTTTCCACCCAGGTTCCGGGGAGAGACACACCCACAGGCGGATGAGGATTGACTGGAGGTTGTGGTGAGAGTCTTTAGGCTAGTAGGGATGCCAGCAGACTTCATGGTGATCTTTTCTGCCAGCCTCCTTCAGGCATAAGCAGGCAGGTGGTGGAGCCACTTCTTCCAGTTTTTCGATTAGATTACCTTCGCATTGGGAGACTTCGAGACCTTTTTCAGGGTAGAGTTTGTACCAGTAGATCTACACCCCGAGCATGTTCAGGAGATGCTGCCTTTGCCACGTAATTTTCCATCAGTAGCAGAGTCATCTATAGGTAGTAGATAGATGATGCAGAGTTCCAAGAGGACTAGAGCCAGTCGTACGAGGAGCAGGAAGTGTTACGAATGCAGCATGAAGGGTCACCTGGCACATGACTGTCCGAATCCCCGCACAGTTGATCCGCGGGTGTTGGAGGAGCCACCGAGGCAGAAGCAGCGGTAGGTGCCTGAGCAACAGCCGAGCAGTGGACAAGGTAGTAGAGCTCCAGGAGCATGTGGACAGGAGCGGAACTAGTGGATTCCTTTTTGATCTTGGTACTTCTAGTTCCATTTTACTGTTGTATGTGTGTCTTTGTAATATGAGATATAGTAATAAAAATACACTTATCATTGTGTTGTTTTATTTCCTGTCCTTTTGTTCGGTTGATACTGAGAGGTCCCAGTTAAAAACTGTTGACTTGACCCTCACATTTGAGATTTCAACTGGAGGAGAGCCAGTGACCTCACACTGATGACGATAGCGTGACTCGACCCATGGAGGCGAGAGTGAAGGTTGGATCTCTTAGTACTAACGTCGAGGCCTTTCGATGTCATCCAGGGCATGAAAGCATCATTCATTTTAGGATTGACTGTATTAGGCAATGGGCGTGGATCATCCAGGGGATGAGACCGAGTTTCTCTTTTCGTCAAAGGATAAATTTTAGCAGCTCTTATAGATTGTAAGCAAGGAATGTGCAGATCATCTAGGAGTGGACAAAGACTGCATAGTGCAATAAGAAACATGAAACTGGCACCAGTCTTAGAGACTCGGGCATGTTAAATGTTTCAAGAATAGGATGCTTTTATGAGAGATGAGTATGATAAGCAGCAGACGTGGAGAGAAGGGGGAAGTTTGCAGCTGCATAAAGTCAAGGAGTGTGACCCAATGGATCTAAAATCAATCAAGGGACATTCTATGTCCACTACTAGCTATCATAGTAATAGACCATGATATGAATAATTCCTTCCTTCCATGAATCATGTCCCATACCGAGTGTTTTGGTAGGAATCTTTTGGTGGAACCGTCGAGGCCTTACGACGTTGGTTTGAGTATGGACTGGGCAATCATAGTTAATACAAAAATTGATGGTATTAGGAAAAAAGGTTGTGGTTTAACTACGACGTCGGGATGGATTTTCCTTGGTCGGCGAAAAGGAAACCCCAGGCAGCACAGGATAGACTCATGCATAGGAGGGTGAGGCTGATCACTCATGAGTCAGTCAACCTTACCCTCATGGCAGCATGAGTTTTGAGTTTCAGTAATAAATAGGAATTAGAGACCTCTAGAGTTTGAGGATGATGATCACGTCCTAATACGGGTCTCACCACGACAAGGTTTACATAGATGTAGTCGAGGCGACAATTTATCTATGAGGTTCAACAGACCTTTCTAGTTTCTCAGCAGGGTAGGCGAGGTGGTTTACCTCTTCACCCATCCACCTCAGTTGAACCAGGTGCATGACGACTTCCATGTATCTCAACTGAGGAGATACGAGCACGACCCTTCGCATACCATCGACCATGAAGAGCTGGATATTGGCGATGGGGTGACTTTTTCGGGGTTCCAGTGGAGGTTGAAGATCGATAGGAGTGGGTCCTACAAGGACGGTCGATTCCTCTTGTGTGATTTCGTAGGGAGCACGGGAACCTCTTGGTGAGAACATTGGAGAAGAATGATCACATGCATGCTCAATACCACCTTGGTATCCTTAGTTTTTGTTAATGATGTACGAGGATGTAAATCCCTGAGGTGGGAGTAATGTAAAGACCGAGAAATTTTAAGGAATTTTTTTAATTTCTTTGCAATATTCCAAGAACACAGTTTCTGACAGCACCTGATTCCGAGGCTCGCTGTGCCCGGATTCATTTTCCGAAGTTTATCCCAGGTACGCTCAGTGAATAAACGAGCAGGTTTTCCTATCTTTTGAACCAGTGCTAGGAATCAAAATCCAATGACACCGATAGAATCGCAACGTTGGTAATTTCATAGGAACACCTTTCCTAGAGTTGCGTTGTCTCAGGTGTGGTACTTAAATTTTTGGGTTAAGTAAAAGAATTAAATAAAATGGTGCGACCATTTTTATTTTATTTAAAGTAGTTTAACCTAAGCTAAGTGGTTTGAGTGGGACCCACTATATCATACTCCACTAGGTAGGATATGTGTGGGGTGGGTCCCACACTAGCCACACCTATTCAACTTCCTCAAACCCCCTCTTCAATTAGGTAAAGAACATGCACCCCCATTAAATGAAAGTCAACTCTTGCGTTTAACTAAATATTAAATGCCTCTTTAATTTGGTGGTTAGAACTCTTCAATTAATTCAATTAATTGAATGATTCCATTTTGAATTTCAAAAATTGTTGGCTTGAGTAATAAAATAAGGCAACGCTTATTTTATTAGGGTGATTTTTTTGTGCGAGAGTATTTTGGGAGAGGAAAGCTCTATGTTTCGAAGAACATTATTTTTCCTCATCGAAGAACGCGAAGAACTCCGAGCCTTCAACGAAAAACATCGTCACCGCGTAGGGGAGTTCTTCGCACCGTCTTCCTCCGTCCTCACAACCGGTGAGAGACGCCATCCTCGGAGATCGATGAAGCGACGCCGAAGATCCTCCTTCAGTGACGCTTACGGAGTCTCCTTCCACGACGTCCCTTTGCGCGGCAAACCTCACTCGACGAAAACACTTGAGGTAGGGAAATTTTATTTGATTTTTCCCTTTTATCATTTGAGAAAAGGACGACGAGCGTGGATCAATCTCTACCGGTTGATCCGCGGATCGCTCCTTCATGCGGGTGGTTGCGGGTGAATTTTTGGGATTAGATGAGTTTGATATTGTTTTTAAAACCTCTAACGTGGAGGGTACAGGCTAACGAACATAGCCAAAACCCTCAGCAGTTTGTTGTCGAAGTGCAGATTGATGGACAATGATGAGGTGGGCCGCAAAGGCGTTTTGAATCCTTCGTAGTAACCTATGGCTCCCAGCAGGACCACAGGCACAGACAAAATTGAAAACGGACCAGTAGAGCAACTCCGGTGGTCCGCGTAAGAGCCTGCCGGTGCGCCACGCCAGCACGGCGGTGCCGGCGGCCAGAGGTGGCGGTCGACACCGGCCAGCCGCCAGGAGGCGGTGGCACCCGGTGTGCCGCTAGGAAGGTCCTCCACGACTTCAGTCGCGGCGGCAGGCAGCGGTCCTGCGGCCGCGCTGGAACGAGGGGGACGCGGCACCGGGCCGCGTCCGCTAGCCGAAGGAGCGTCCCCCCATGTGGGGGCCACTACTTGTCAAATTAGGGGGGGTGGGTAGCGCGCCCCCCTGTCCGCTCAGCTCGCCGAGCTGGCCACGCGGCCGCGTGAGCGCACCAGGCCGGGCCGCGCCGGCGGGGCCGGGCCGCGCCCACCAGGCCGGGCTGTGCCCTATTGGGCCAGACCCGGACCCGGTTCGAGTCGACTCAGTTCGGTCCGACCCAGGGGGGCTCAGGCCGGGTCGGTCCGGGCCCGAACCCCCTATTCTCGGGCCATTTTTGTTCAAACGCCCATATCTTGGTCTACAGACCTCCGATCGACGCACCGTCAGTTACGATGCTATCCTTTGAATGAGATGGTCGTTTCATTATATTACACTCAAGGTTTCTGAGAACATTGGGTATGGTCGGGTTGGTTCGAACCCGAAACCAACCGGGCCCTTGGAGCGGTAACACTTATAACTTGAGCTCCTGACGTCCAATTGACATGCCATCGACTTTGTTGGATTCCTCATGAAGAGGCGGAACTTTTTGCATGCTTCGCCTGAGTTTTGGATGCAGTTGGATAGTGGATGGGTTGGATTGAACTCGTATTTCAACTGGGCCCCTAGACCGGAAGAGCTGATAACTATCAAACCAGACGTCTGTTTGATGAACCGTCAGCGGCGTTGGTGATCTCGTTGAGAAATGGTCCCTATGAGTATAACCTATGAGATTTCGGGGTATAGTTGAGATACGGCCGGGTTGGTTCGCACACAAAACCAACCGGGCCCCTAAAATGAAAAGGCTAATAACTCACAGACTGGGCGTCTGATTGACGCACCATCTAATGCGTTGAGACCCCTATGACGAGGTGGTCCTTTGAGATACATCTTCGTGGGACTTTGTGATACTTGGAGTGTTGACCAGTAGCTCGTGGAGCGGACCCTCCCAGAGACGAGCGTACGGAGTACAGAGACCGTGTAGCCAGCTAAGACCTGACAAATGCTTGACCGACTCAACTTGGAGTGAGTCGATTAGCCCAGTGGACAGATCACTACTTTGTTTTGGTGCAGACCCATGGCGGAAGGAGCAGTACTGAGTTTGGGTGCTGACCTGCGGTACTCGTCCGGAGAGTACCTCTGCAGTCTATTAGGGGGGATGCACTACTTTGTTTGGGTGGCATAGCCCGGCGGGAAGCACTACTGTGTTTGGGTGGCTGACCCACAGTACTCGACAGGAGGAGTACCTCAACAGTCTTAGGTTTGTGAGCAGTACCTTGGAGTCGTGATAGGATCACTGTACTCTCCAGAGACGGGACTCCTCAGCAGTTACGGTTTCGATAATGAAAATCATGGTTTGAGCTGAGTCTATGACCTTTGTGTTTACCTCATGATTGAGATGGGTCACTTGATAACTTCAGTATATGTATGGGAATATACCTAGGTAGTGGTTATCCATTTAATTAATAACCTATGTGTTTACCTCATGATTGAGATGAGTTACTTGATAACTTAGGTATATGGTTGGGAATATACCTAAGTAGATGTTATCTGTTGAAATCATTCTTTGTGGTTATCCTTGTTTGATTTAATGATACCTTGAGGGCCTCGGGGTCCCTACTGAGTATCATTATACTCACCCCTACACGGGATATGCCCGCACCTCGTTGTGTTGGTTGCAGACGATGGGCAGCGCTGACCGAGGCTGAGTGTTTGAGGACTGAACGGTACCCAAAGGTGGACCTCACGAAGAGTCAGTATCTGGAGGTGGACATCATGAAGAGACGACACTCATAGGAGGTCGACGGGAGGGAGTGATGTGGAGTCTATCTCTACCTACCCTTCAGGTTGGATCTAAGGTGGATGACCCAGGAGATGCTTCTTTTTCTTCCACCTGGTTTTCTTTTCTGTTGTACTTTTGTTCAGTTGTAGCAGTGTTTTCAGTTAGGTTTGTATTCTGGCCCACTTACCTTTCAACACTTTCTTTTTTCCATATTGTATTACTTCCTCTTGTACTATGTGGTGTTTTATTTACTTTTATAAAGGCAATGCCTTCCCAGTTATCAGGATTTTACGCCTTTGGTGCTAGTCGCCAGCCCCTAGCCTATGGAAGGTGGGCTTGGGGTAGTCACGACACGGGCCCCGAGGACGGGTCGTGACAGGGGAAGTGTAGAAATCCCTCAAAACTTCCTCTTAAAGTGACACTGGTACCATGGAACATCCTATGAAGAATATGACATGCTCCCCACCTTCAAAAAATCAACCAGGTTCCTATCCTGTAGATATCTGAGCACGTCGAGTCTTGTAGTCAGCGTCCCTACATTGTACCTCCCTTACTCTCTAATGAAGTGGGGGAGTGACTGTAAGATACTGTAGAAAATATCTTCTATATCGACCCACAATTGATATCTGCAAAGCTTCCATCTACTCCCTCACCTCACCTAGAAGTTGTATACCAGATATCCTACTGAGTGCATCTTCACCAATGTTCCCCTTCCCAGGAGTATAGAATATCTCGAAGTCATGGTCCTGTAGGAACTCAAGCCAACATCGATGCCTCAGGTTCAGGTCCTTCTTATAAAATATATACCAAATACTATTGTGATCACTGTATACTGTAAAATGATTTCCCATCATGTAATTTTGCCACATATTCAAGGTGAAGACAACTGCTGCTAACTCCTGGTCATGTTTTGTGTAGTTCTACTCATGCTGACTCAGCTGTTGAGAACCATATGTGATCACTGCTAACTCATGCATTAGTAAACATCCGAGATCAATCCCTGATGCTTTGCATTAGACTATGTAACCAACACCCTCTTATGGAAGCCTTAAGATGGGGGAACTAGTAAAGCTCTACCAAAGCTCCTAAAAACTCTTCTAGAATCACTCCGACCACATGAAGGGTTTCCCCTTCTTCAACAATGTTGATAGTGGTGCTGCAACTCTGGAGAAATCTGGCACAAATCTCTGGAAGTATCCAGCCAAATCCAGGAATCTTGGTTCCTATATCACATCTTAGGTTGCTCCCAATAAAGTACAACCTCAATCTTTGCTGGATCCACTGAAACTCTAGCCTCTAATATGACATTTCTTATAATGTGAACCTCTCGGTTCTATAATTGGAACATCGAGAGCTTACCATAAAGCTGGGGATCTCGGATTGTGTCCAATACTACCTGCAAATGATAGGCATCCTACTCTTAAGAAGTTGAGTAGATCATAATGTCTTCGATGAGGACTACTAAAAAGAAATCTAGGTATGGATGAAAGATCATGTTCATGAGTCCTAAGAAAACTGATGGAGAGTTGGTCACACCGAATGGCCTAACCGAAAACTCATAATGGTAATATCGACATTTGAAAGCCGTCTTTTGAACATCCTCATCTCGTACTCTAATTTGATGATAGCCTGGTCTGAGGTCTATCTTCGAGAACCATTATGCTCCATTTAGCTAATCAAAGTGGTTTCCAATTCTCGGAAGTGGGTACTTGTTCATCACATTCACCTGATTCAGGCGCCAAAAGTCTACACAAATCTCCAGATCCCATCCTCCTTCTTGGAGAACTAAATCAGGGATGCCAAAAGAGAAACACTAGGCCAGATGAATCCATTCCCCAAAAAGTCATCTTGCTATCCCTGAAGCACACGATGCTTCACAGGAGCCATCTGATTTTCTAGTTTAGATATCGGTGTCGTCCCTAGTTACAAGTCAATGTAAAAGTACACCTCTCTACAAGTAGGTAGACCCATAACATCATCAGGAAGGACATCTGTGTTCTGGTCCACCACCATAGGATGACTCAGACTCTCCACATCAATTGCTATGAGGGTAAGGCTAGCCAATTAATGAGTGATCGACTAAACTCTCTTACAGGTAAGTCCATCTTGTGCTGCAAAGGTCCCCTTCTCGATGGTGAAGGTAAAACGGTTCCCATCCATGCAGACAAACTAAACATTGCACCTAATATAGTCATTCTGAGCATGGACTGTAGATAACCGGTCCATACCCAAGATGACAATGTAAGCACTCAACGCTGCTACTTGGAGATCCCAGCCAAAGCTCTCACCTCCTAGAGTAAGATCGCACTGCCGGAACCAGTGTGTAATCGTTGAATATTTTCCCATAGTAGTATCTACCAGTAAGGATATAGCCAAATGATCTGTCAAAATCTCTGAGCTCTGAACCAGGGTAGTGCCAATAAAATAATCACTGGAACATGTGTCTATAAGTACTGTAGCTATGGTGGAATAGACATAGATCATACTTCGAATCATCTCCGGAGTTTCATGATCGTAGGACTCACCTGCCTAGAGCTGAGCTCTCCCTTGTACACCTGCTCCTTGTGGTCAGCGTGGACCACCTGGTGGTGGTGGCAGTAACTTCTCGAATAATTTCCCACTGCAAGTTGCACAACCATCTCCTCTTCCACATCCGCCTCCTCCCTGTAGACCGCCTCGATTGAACCTCTATCTCTGCCTAGGTAGTTCATTGACCATCTGCGCATCATCTGTATGATGGGTCGGACAGTCATGAGCCATGTGACCATGCCCGCCGCATGCCTAACACTACCCGCTCTTGGCATAACTAGATCTACCTCGGGTTCCCTGCACAACCAACCTTGAATCCTATGGTCATCCACCTATAGGTCTTTTCCTCTTTGACCTTTGTGACATATGTTTTCTTCTAACTACAAAGACTCTACTACGGGATAGGTGGTGCTGGGTTTCCCTACTGGTGACTGCTCAGCAAAAAAAATCTCTACTAAGAGGTCCCTCTATAACACCCACGCCTGTGTTGGGATTCTGAGATAAATCATTGATGCCCTAATCTCTCGCCCGATGTAACACCCCAAGCATCCACGGTACGTTTCCCTTCGAATAATGCGATAGCGTGTGTTGTACACAACCTCGTGTTCTAACACACGCCACAACCAATCAAACTAGCCGTTATGAATAGTAATACCTAAATTTTGAAATTATATATATTTTATATTTTAAAATGGACTTCATTTTTGGATTCGGAATATCGAATTTAGCCTAAGGTGAAATTTTGGTACTTTTCGGATAACATTCATATATTGATGAATAGTGAAAATTACTAAATTTTAATTAAAAACAACTTTTTTAATCATAATAATTAATAGTGATAAATTGTGAATTTGAGTGGTTTTAAAGTATTTTTAGAATATATTTTTGCCATTTAATATAATGTTTGTCATTGGACATAATTTTACAATTAAACCGAATGTAAACAAGTGTCAATCTTTTGATAGTTATTGCCTCTTAAAAACACGCTTTTTTTTACAGCAGGAATTAATTTTAAATTAATTTCTGCCACTTCTGTGTTTTTAATTTAGAAAAATGGATTCCATATTTGGAATCAGGATGTCCAAATTGTGTAAATAGGTAACTTTTATTTTTATACATTTTGAATAATTACTGTGGTAAATATTTTATTTACCATGGTTAAGGGTAAATCCGGTAAATAAGGGTTAAACAAATAATATTATAATAATACAAAATTACCCTAAAACGTGTCCTAACCTTATTGGTGGACACATAACCGACCATGGGCATCCTTGGGTCGATTTGGGGACCCCTTGGAGCCACTTGTATGTGGTAGGGACACATTATATTAATAAAGTTAAAATAAAAATAAAAATGGCATAAGCTTACATCTTTTAGAAGAACAATTTTTAGATACGGTTATACATGTTGGATTTTCGATTATAAATATTCATTAGAAAGATAAAAATATTTCCTACATAATGATATTTTATTTATAATTTTTAGACATCAAATAATTTAAATTATTAATGACACAATAATGATGCAATGTTTACCTCATTAATAAATCATTTAAATAAATAAGATTATAATGATTAAAATATTATCTAAAACCTGTCCAATTATTATTGGTTGATGTTATTTAGAATATGAGTCATCTTATCTTCGACCTCAATTATTTTTGGACCATTATAAACCGAATTTAATTATATTATAAAGTAATACTTTCACTCTTTCCTAAAGATCCCCTCCTCTCCCTTATAAAAGGAGACCACTTCTACTCATTCCTCACACATCTCAAGCCACTTGGCTCGGCCAAACTCTGCCCACATACTCTCCCAACTTCCCTCACTACAACCGAGAGGCCTTAGTATGATCAGAAAGCCAACCTAAGGAGCCCTTTTGATCAAATCAAAAGGAAGAACCCGAAGAAGAGGTAATGTTTTCACCACCCCTTTTCAAGTTCCATTCTTCTTCCACTTCTTCTTTCTTTGTTCTTACCATTCTAAAATAATAAATCCAGTATCTCACATATACTAAGATGTTATTATAAATATGGTAAAACCATATTCAGTATTCTATCCACCCTTTGAATAACATGTCACCATACGTGCGTACGTACGGCTTACCATCTCCACGTCGTGGTGTAATTGTTATTCAATATATTATTATTTAGGTGGGTATAATAATGATATGTAATTAATGTAAATAATAAATATAACATGATAATGATTCTGTATATATGATATAATATCCAATTATATATTATTTTAATATCAAAATAATGATATTGTCGCTCGTGCGTACGTACGGACTACCGTCTCCACGAACGCGATGAGATTCATTCTCCGTCGTATCCATCCAAGTATAATTATCATTTGATGATTTAAAAATAATGTTTAGGGACATGATATCATTCTGTATATGAATAAGATACAACCTATCCAAGAAAAACACGACTTACGTAACAAAACATATAAAAGAAAACGAGTAAATTAACACCCGAAACAACGATAAATCTAAGATATTGTTAACAAAGCAATGTTAAAAGATCATATATGATATCATATGAATGTATATGATTATTGTATAATTTAATAACAATTATTTCACCATTATACAGGAGGTTAACCTACCCCAACCAAGGAAAAGTACAAGGTAAGGGTTATTTCACAATCTCTTCATTATCCGAGGTTGTTTATACGTGATAATCTACTGGGATCTCGTAATCATCCACATCCATGTTTCTTCAAAATGTATTTCAAAACATTTTTTACAAGAATATGGGTTAAAGTCATTTATACCCTTTTTTGACTTTTTATAAGAGGAATCTTTCCGTCGTTTTCCAAACAAGGTGCTTTTTAACCTTTTTGACAGAATTAAGATAAGAATGTTTTTTTTAACTTATACGGCGGGTGCGGTTATTTTCCGCCGTTATAAAATCATCAAAGCTTCCCTTACAAGCTTATAAGAATATTTTCAAAGAAAATGTTTTATTTTATAAATATATGTCTCTTAAATGATTTCAAAATATAAAGAGACATTTCTTTAAAAAGAGTTTTGATTTCATCTATGTCAACATCCTTTAATGGATTTTACGCTTATTTGAGGATGATATATTATGATACAAAACTTTTATATTGTTTTGAAGGTATTGTGATATGTTTGACTATGGATGTGATATTTTTTTATATACCATTCATGGTTTATGATGAAAGTATTGACATTTTGTATGCTAGTTTTAATACGAATGTTTATGTTATGTTTAAACCTTTTCATATGGGAATGCATTGGACTTAATATGTGACGGGTGGAGCCCGCTATAGCTCCTCGAAGCATCGGTAGGTCTCATGAGACAAACTAGTGTCTTGGCACAAGGCCTTGGCAAAATCTTATTTGTAGTCTTGGCACGAGGCCTTGACTATGTGGTTTTGATAGTCTGGCATTATGCATTCCAACATTATGAAAGTGGTTTTTGATTTTTGCATGTGATTATTCGATTAGTAGAATATCCATGTGAATAAGTAAATGGAATTATTTCATTTTACTTTGGCCATACTATGTTGAAGTTCAAGTTTAAAAGGCTTTTGTTTTAGTAATGCGTTGCCTTAAATGTTTATGCTTATTTTGAACGTTCCGCTATATTGTTATCCTTATTGGGCATTTGAGCTCACCCCTTTTCTATGTTTTATTTTTTCCCAGGATGTGAAGATGTAAGTTATGAATGACCTGCAGGGATATTATGAGGGGATAATAGTGTGGATTGTGGAAACATTATGTTGTTCTACTAGTTTTTCATTTTATGATGTAATGTAAAACTTATGAATATATCTAGTGTTTCCAAGGCTACTAAACCAATCGGTCTTTCGAGATTTTATCTTTCTTGTGATCATGCCAATGTTTATGTAATTAATGCACCGACTCTAGGTAACTGGGGTCGGGGCGTTACAGTTGGTATCAGAGGAAGTTTAGTACAAACCTTGGAAGCTAGATTTAGATAAACTCTGATTAGAGCACGTAGACCTAAGATGAACTTTGAGGATTAGTGTAAAAGAACTTCCTAGAATTTTGGTATTGTAGGGATTTTGTGAGTTTTCCGAGCAATACATCCATGTCTGGATACGAGCAGGTAGAGGCGGCTCTGGCACAGATGTACCTAGGGGTAAAACCCGAAAACACCGCTTTGAGCTAGACTCGAATGGGAACTGGTGCACGACAACGGGCCTTGCTGCACTCTTGGTTACGACACTCCCGGGGGATATGCATAGGATAATTCTCATTTTCTTTACAAACCATTATTAAGGGTTTATGAGTATATAATTCCTCAAAGAAAACATTTTTATGATTATGGATTATATCCATAAATAGTTCAATTTATGTTGAGTGTTTTATAAGTATGGGATTTTGTATTTTGATTCATAAAGTGATCTAGTTTATGCCATTGTTTAGAAATGTCTCCTAGTGGAAGAAATGGAAACCGTATCAATGCACGCACTCCATGTAGGGATTTCCCTCCTGCTCAAGATAATTATAGTGGGGCTGGTGATGCAACTGGTGCCGATCAGATAATCACCATACTGGGACAACTTACTCAGGTTATGAATAAAAACCTTACCCGTATGGAGCACCCTGATCCGCATCGTGGAGGATCAATGTTAGATCGATTCATGAGGCAACAACCACCAACGTTCAATAGGAGTAAAAATCCCTTAGTAGCTGAGCAATGGATAAATTCCCTAGAGAAAATATTTCAGGCTTTGGGGAGCAGTGAAAGGGAAAAAGTTATCATGGCAGTTTACCGCCTCACTGGAGATGCTGATCAATGGTGGTCATTGATTCAAAACATGAAGGAAGATGATGAATTATCAAATATGGAATGGAGGGAGTTCAAAGATCTATTTTTAGAAAAATACTTCCCTCACGACCATCGAGCTGATATGGAAAGGCAATTTCTAAGTCTGAGACAGAAGGAGGATGAGAATGTCGCAAAGTATGAGGCTAACTTTACAAGGTTATCATGGTACGCTGGTGATTATATACGTAACCAAAGAAGTAAGATTGATCGTTTCTTTGATGGGTTAAAACCATTTCTCCGTCGAGCATTAGTCTCACAATCCTTTTCATCATACGATGACATTGTCTCTTGTGCTATCAAGACCGAAAAGGAATTCTCTAAGTCTTATGACATTAAAGCAAAGCAAGAGAAGAAGAGACCTGTTGATCAATCTGGGAATGGAAATAAGGGGAAGAAGGGAATGGTTGAATATCCATCCTGTGGTAAATGCGGGAAGAAACACCCTGGTACTTTCTTGAAGGGAATGGGAGTCTGTTACAAGTGTGGTGAAAAAGGCCACCAAGCTCGTGATTGCAAGGGGAAGAAGGAATCCACCAACGTTCAGTGCTACAATTGCAGGGAGATGGGGCATTATGAAAATGAATGTCCTAAGCATCAGGAGAACTTACCTTAGAAAAGGCCAAGGGATCAAGGCCAGGCTTATGCTATCATTACTGCTGAGGTAGAAGCTCCAAAAGACGTGGTGGAAGGTAATTTACTGGTTTCCTCAAGTTTAGAAAATGCATTATTTGACTCTGGATCGTCACATTGTTTCATATCTTCCCAGTTTTCTAAGAAAATTAGATATTTCCAATTTGATTTAATAAGGGAGTTGTCGGTTAAAACTCCTAAGGGAAGTATCATTGCAACAAAGTTTTGTGAATCAGTCCCCATTAGAGCACATAAATTTTCTTTATCTGCTGATCTCATCGTCATACCAATGATTGAGTTTGATATAATCCTCGGTATGGACTGGATTTTGGACTATGATGCGAAGATTTATTGTAAGAAGAAAGAGGTTACGATTCTTGATGATAATGATAAGGAACACCTTATTTTTAGAGCAGAATCGTCACCACCTAATTCTTATTTAGATCCACCCCCAGTAGCTCAACATAATTCAATTATTGGGGAGGAAGAGAATGAAATAACTGTTGGTGAGGAAAGGAATGTTCAAATGGAGGATGTACCTATTGTGAAAGAATTTGTAGATGTATTTCCAGAAGATTTACCTGGACATCCTCCAGAACGAGAAGTTGAGTTTTCCATTGATTTGATTCCTGGATCAAGGCCTATATCGAAGACCCCCTATAGAATGGCCACTGTAGAATTTGTCGAACTAAAGAAACAACTAGAGGAATTGAGTAATAAGGGATTTATTCTCCCTAGTGTTTCTCCATGGGGAGCCCCTGTTCTTTTTGTTATAAAGAAAGATGGATCTATGAGGTTATGTATCGACTACAGGGAGATCAATGCTATAATGATAAAGAACAAGTATCCCCTACCTCGTATTGATGATTTATTTGACCAACTGCATAGAGCTCAATACTTTTCAAAGATTGACCTTCGATCTGGATACCATCAGTTGTGTGTGAAGAAGGAAGACATTCCGAAGACAGCATTTTGAACTAGGTACGGGCATTACGAGTTTACCGTAATGCTGTTTGGATTGACTAATGCACCCTCTGTATTCATGGATCTGATGAATAGAGTTTTCAAGGAGTATCTCGATGAATTTTTGGTGGTATTTATTGATGATATCTTGGTATACTCCAAAACCTACGAAGATCATGAAAATCACTTGTGCATTATCTTGAAGACTCTGAGGAGGCATGAATTATATGGGAAGTTTAGCATGTGTGAATTCTGGCTTCAGGAGATTTCTTTTCTTGACCATATTGTCTCTAAAGATGGAATCTCTGTTGATACTTCTAAGACCAAGGAAATCCAAGAATGGCCAGCCCCTACGAGTATAACTGAGGTACGTAGTTTTATTGGTTTGGCAGGTTATTATCGACGTTTCGTCCAGAATTTTGCCCGATTGGCTAACCTATTAACGAAGCTCACACGTAAAGGGGTTAAATTTGTTTGGACAAAAGAGTGTGAAGAATGTTTTGAAGAACTGAAGAAAAGATTATTCAATGCTCCTATATTGACTCTACCATCGGAGAATGATGGCTTCGTTATTTATAGTGATGCATCAAAGAAAGGACTTGGCTGTGTCCTTATGCAGAATGATAGAGTTATTGCCTATGCATCACGACAGTTGAAAATTCATGAACAAAACTATCCTACTCATGATCTTGAGTTAGCAATTGTGATCTTTGCTTTGAAGATATGTAGACACTACCTCTATGGTGAAAAATGTGAGATTTATACTGATCACAAGAGTTTGAAGTATATTTTCTCACAAAAAGAACTCAACATGAGACAAAGGAGATGGCTTGAATTACTCAAGGATTATGATTGTACGATACACTACCACCCAGGGAAGGCAAACAAGGTGGCAGATGCTTTGAGTAGAAAAGACCATGGAGTTTTGAACAATATGAGAATTGAAAGGGATCCAATTTTCATGGATATAGTGAAGATGGACATGGGAATAACCAGGGAAGGTGAAACATCAATGCTTTTTCAAATGGTTGCCAAACCATCTTTACTAGAAAGGATTAAGATTTCTCAGACTGATGATGAAGAATTTCAGAAGAAGATTAAAGCTGTAAATTATTGGAGATTGAGAGACTTTGTGTATGAAGATGTAATTTTGAAATTCGGGAAGAGACTTTGTGTTCCCGATATACCTGATCTGAAATGGGAATTGCTGGATGATGCTCATAGTTCCAATTTCTCTATACACCCTGGGAGCACCAAAATGTATAGAGATTTGAAGGAACATTTTTGGTGGGACAACATGAAGAGGGAGATTGCTGATTTTGTGTCAAGATGTATGGTTTGTCAACAAGTGAAAGCTGGAAGGAAACAGCCTGGAGGAGTCATGCAACCTCTTCCCATACCAGAGTGGAAATGGGACAATATTACGATGGACTTTGTCATGGGGCTACCAAAGACTCCTAGAAGGAACGATGCAATATGGGTTATTGTTGATCGTCTTACCAAGTCAGCACATTTTCTTGCTATAAGAGAAGATCTACCCCTGGAACGTCTAGCAAGACTATACATTAATGAAGTTGTGAGACTTCATGGAGTACCCCTATCGATTGTTTCTGATCGTGATCCCCGTTTTACTTCAAGATTTTGGAAAATTCTTCAGAAATCTCTGGATACTGAACTTCATTTGAGCACTGCTTACCACCCTCAGACAGATGGACAATCAGAACGGACTATTCCAACCCTAGAAGACATGTTGAGATCTTTCTCACTTGACTTTCAGGGTATGTGGGATCAATATTTACCACTGGTAGAATTTTCCTATAACAATAGATTCCATTCGAGTATACAGATGGCACCATATGAAGCGTTATACGGAAAGAGATGTCGTACACCAACCTGTTGGGATGACGTTGGTGAAAGAAAACATGTAGGCCCGGAACTGGTGGAGGAAACGGTGGAAAAGGTGAAAGAAATCCAAAATCACATCAAAGCAGCTCAAAGTAGGCAGAAGAGCTATGCCGATAATCGAAGGAAGGATTTGGAATTTCAAGTCGGTGATCATGTTTTCCTGAAGGTATCTCCGTGGAAGGGAGTCATACGTTTTGGTAAGAAAGGTAAATTGAGTCCCAGGTACATCGGACCTTTCGAAATTCTAGAACGAATTGGGGCTGTAGCTTACCGATTGGCAATGCCGCCAAGTCTCTCCAAAGTTCACGATGTGTTCCACGTATCTCTGTTGAGAAAATACATGCCTGACCCAACGCATGTACTCACCTATGAGGAATTAGAACTGGAACCCGATCTATCTTATTGTGAAGAGCCTGTCAGGATTCTTGATACAAGAGAACAAGTACTGAGAAACCGGACGACGCGTCTGGTAAAAGTTTTGTGGAGAAATCATAAGATGGAAGAGGCAACTTGGGAACCCGAGTAACATATGATGAAGAACCACCCGAGTTTTTTTATGCAGTAATACCCTAGAAATTGCGAGGACGCAATTATTTGAAGGAGGGGAGAATGTAACACCCCAAGCTTCCACGGTACGTTTCCCTTCGAATAATGCGATAGCGTGTGTTGTACGCAACCTCGAGTTCTAACACACGCCACAACCAATCAAACTAGCCGTTATGAATAGTAATACCTAAATTTTGAAATTATATATATTTTATATTTTAAAATGGACTTCATTTTTGGATTTGGAATATCGAATTTAGCCTAAGGTGAAATTTTGGTACTTTTCGGATAACTTTCATATTTTGATGAATAGTGAAAATTACTAAATTTTAATTTAAAACAAATTTTTTAATCAAAATAATTAATAGTGATAAATTGTGAATTTGAGTGGTTTTAAAGTATATTTAGAATATATTTTTTCCATTTAATATAATGTTGGTCATTGGACATAATTTTACAATTAAACCGAACGTAAACAAGTGTCAATCTTTTGATAGTTATTACCTCTTAAAAACACGCTTTTTGTTTTGACAGCGGGAATTAATTTTAAATTAATTTCTGCCACTTCTGTGTTTTGAATTTAGAAAAATGGATTCCATATTTGGAATCAGGATGTCCAAATTGTGTAAATAGGTATCTTTTATTTTTAGACATTTTGAATAATTACTGTGGTAAATATTTTATTTACCATGGTTAAGGGTAAATCCGGTAAATAAGGGTTAAAAAAATAATATAATAATAATAAAAAATTACCCTAAAACGTGTCCTAACCTTATTGGTGGACACATACCCGACCATGGTAATCCTTGGGTCGATTTGGGGACCCCTTAGAGCCACTTGTATGTGGTAGGGACACATTATATTAATAAAGTTAAAATACAAATAAAAATGGCATAAGCTTACATCTTTTAGAAGAATAATTTTTACATAGGGTTATACATGTTGGATTTTAGATTATAAATATTCATTAGAAATATAAAAAGATTTCCTACATAATGATATTTTATTTATAATTTTTAGATATCATATAATTTAAATTATTAATGACACAATAATGATGCAATGTTTACCTCATTAATAAATCATTTAAATAAATAAGATTATAATGATTAAAATATTATATAAAACCTGTCCAATTCTTATTGGTTGATGTTATTTAGAATATGAGTCATCTTATCTTCTACCTCAATTATTTTTGGACCATTATAAACCGAATGTAATTATATTATAAAGTAATACTTTCACTCTTTCCTAAAGAGCCCCTCCTCTCCCTTATAAAAGGAGACCACTTCTACTCATTCCTCACACCTCTAAAGACAATTTGCTCAGCCAAACTCTACCCATATACTCACCCAACTTCCTTCACTACAACCTAGAGGCCTTAGTTTGATCAGAAAGCCAACCTAAGGAGCCCTTTTGATCAAATCAAAAGGAAGAACCCGAAGAAGAGGTAATGTTTTCACCACCCCTTTTCAAGTTCCTTTCTTCTTCCACTTCTTCGTTCTTTGTTCTTACCATTCTAAAATAATAACTCCAGTATCTCAAATATACTGTGATGTTATTATAAATATGGTACAACCATATTCAGTATTCTATCCACCCTCTGAATAACATGTCACCATACGTGCGTACGTACGGCTTACCGTCTCCACGTTGTGGTGTAATTGTTATTCAATATATTATTATTTAGGTGGGTATAATAATGATATGTAATTCATGTAAATAATAAATATAACATGATAATGATTCTGTATATATGATATACTATCCAATTATATATTATTTTAATATCAAAATAATGATATTGCCGCTCGTGCGTACGTACGGACTACCGTCTCCACGAACGCGATGAGATTCATTCTCCGTCGTATCCATCCAAGTATAATTATCATTTGATGATTTAAAAATAATGTTTAGGGACATGATATCATTCTGTATATGAATAAGATACAACCTATCCATGAAAAACACGACTTACGTAACAAAACATATAAAAGAAAACGAGTAAGTTAACACCCGAAACAACGATAAATCTAAGATATTGTTAACAAAGAAATGTTAAAAGATCATATATGATATCATATGAATGTATATGATTATTTTATAATTTAATAACAATTATTTCACCATTATACAGGAGTTTAACCTACCCCAACCATGGAAAAGTACAAGGTAAGGGTTATTTCACAATCTCTTCATTATCTGAGGTTGTTTATACGTGATAATCTACTGGGATCTCGTTATCATCCACATCCATGTTTCTTCAAAATGTATTTCAAAACATTTTCTAGAAGAATATGGGTTAAATTCATTTATACCCTTTTTTGACTTTTTATAAGAGGAATCTTTCCGTCGTTTTCCAAACAAGTTGCTTTTTAACCTTTTCGACAGAATTAAGATAAGAATGTTTTTTTAACTTATACGGCGGGTGCGGTTATTTTCCACCGTTATAAAATCGTCAAAGCTTCCCTTACAAGCTTATAAAAATATTTTCAAAGAAAAAGTTTTATTTTATAAATATATGTCTCTTAAATGATTTCAAAATAGAAAGAGATATTTCTTTAAAAAGAGTTTTGATTTCATCTATGTCAACATCCTTTAATGGATTTTACGCTTATTTGAGGATGATATATTATGATACAAAACTTTTCTATTGTATTGAAGGTTTTGTGATATGTTTGACTATGGATGTGCTATTTTTTTATATACCATTCATGGTTTATGGTGAAAGTATTTACATTTTGTATTCTACTTTTAATACGAATGTTTATGTTATGTTTAAACCTTTTCATATGGGAATGCATTGGACTTAATATGTGACGGGTGGAGCCCGCTATAGCTCCTCGATGCATCGGTAGGTCTCATGAGACAAACTAGTGTCTTGGCACAAGGCCTTGGCAAAATCTTATTTGTAGTCTTGGCACGAGGCCTTGACTATGTGGTTATGATAGTCTGGCATTATGCATTCCAACATTATGAAAGTGGTTTTTGATTTTTTCATGTGATTATTCGATTAGTAGAATATCCATGTGAATAAGTAAATGGAATTATTTCATTTTACTTTTTCCATACTATATTGAAGTTCAAGTTTAAAAGGATTTTGTTTTAGTAATGCATTTCCTTAAATGTTTATGCTTATTTTGAATGTTCCGCTATATTGTTATCCTTACTGGGCATTTGAGCTCACCCCTTTTCTATGTTTTATTTTTTCCCAGGATGTGAAGAAGTAAGTTATGAATGACCTGTAGGGATATTATGAGGGGATAATAGTGTGGATTGTGGAAACATTATGTTGTTGTATTAGTTTTTCATTTTATGATGTAATGTAAAACTTATGAATATATCTAGTGTTTCCAAGGCTACTAAACCAATCGGTCTTTCGAGATTTGATCTTTCTTGTGATCATGCCAATGTTTATGTAATTAATGCACCGACTCTGGGTAACTGGGGTCGGGGCGTTACACCCGAGCCCCAGCTCGAAGGCCCGGGCCCTAAATAATGGGTCCCACAACATATTAATGGAGTAAAATGAGAGGTCAGTGAACCTCACTATGTAATTAGCCACAGTCAGGATACCCTACTGTAGATGGAGAATCTCTTGAATGCGCACTACGTGAATAGTCGCTGGGACAAACACTACCCAAAACACTCTCTCGATGTCTTCCCAGAGAAGTGTCACCTCGTCATGAACTTGGAGAATAAAACTCCACCATATGTCTGTTGCTTCCAGTATAAGGCTGGTGGAAAGGATCACGATGAGATCAGCTGGTGTCCCTACCAGTCGAAAGACACTCACTCCGGCCTCCATCCAATCCCCCGTTGCCTGTGTGTCCATCTCACCCATGAACCTGGGTGGCTTCTGGCGCTAGAACTCATGAAACATGCTCAAGCGGTGTTCACCCATTGTTGTTGGGGATAGTGGAATCTGTGGCCCAATAGGTAAAGGTACTGTTTGTGGATCCGGTGGTGCCTTCGTTAGTGCCTCTATAGGTAGAGGGCCCTACACCGAGGCCGCGTCACACGATGAGCTATCAGTGCGTACTACTCTCGGAACCCTAGCAGGCTGTCTGCTTGGAGGAATCCTGAAATAAAAAACTGGTTCTCCATGGTAAATAACTTATACCTGGTGAGATGACTCAAGAGATCACAAAGAAAAATATTGGAAACACACATGCAATCAGTGTTTTTGTATAGTGAGTCAAAAATCAAAATATTGGGTCCTAGTGTATGGATACGCCAGCCACCGCACCAACACTGGATTCACTAAAATGATAACCACACTCACTAAACATAACACTATAACTATTAAAATGATAATATTCCAACGTTCTACAATAGAACAGACTCCTCTGATACCATTTTGTCACGACCCGTCCCCTGGGGCCCATGCCGTGACTACCCCACGCCCGCCTTCCATTGGCTAGGGGCTGTCGACTAGCACCAAAGGCGAATTCCCTAAAACTATTAAGGAATTACCTTTATAACTTGTAAACACACGCAACCAAGCACACAAAAATTTACGAACTGAATCAAGCTGTATAGTAAATAGAGTGAGTATAATATATAAAAGGGGCCAGAATACAATCCCAACTGGAATGAAAAAGAAACTGAAAGTACAAGTATACTGGAACAGCTCTTGTGATCACCTACCAATGATCCAACCTAAAGGGTAGGTAGAGCTCCCGAAGGGTCATCTCTGTGGTACGCCTCATCTAAGGTCCACCGAAAAGCTACCACTAGTTTTAGTACCCTCATCCTCAGTCAGAGTTGTCCATCGCTATACCAAACACAAGTATGTGCGGGCATAGCCCGTGCAGGGGTGAGTATAATAATACTCAGTAGGGACCCTGAGACCCTCAAGGTCTTTCAAAATCCAGAAAGGATAAACCACAAACCATGAAATCAACTTTCAAACCTACATATGTATATTCCCAAACATATAACTATGTTATCACATAAACCCCTCTCAATCAAGAAGAAAACACATAGTCCCACTCCAAAGCCCCAATATCAACTATTCCAAAAAGGAAGAAATACCATGAGGGTATGTAACAAACAATATGCCACACAAGAGTATACCACCATGGTATTACCATGATGGAAAGGACCACACAGGTACGGACTCACCTCACATCAGTTATAACATGTATACAATAGTATAGATGATTAGATATGACTACTAAATAATCTTACTATATTAATAGGCAGACCCACGTAGGATCCTAAAATCTCATCAGACCCACACAGGATCTATAGATGTAGACGCACAAAGAATTTCTCAGTGCTGACCTACACAAGATCACTCAGTTCTGATCCATACAGGATTACTCAGTGCAGACCCACACATGATATTTAGGTGCTGACCCACATAAAATCGATCAGTGATAACCCCCAGAGAATAGTTATTCCTTCTTCACGTCACATCCAGCTATTGGGTTCCCGCACTAAGCTTGCTCGTCTATGGGAAAGTCAGCTCCTCAAGCCACTAGTCGATAATCCATCTACCAATAAGTCCCACAAAAATGTATCTCAAAGTACCGCAACGTCATAGGGGTCTCAATGCAATAGACGATGCGTCAATCAGATGTCAAGTCGGTGAGTTATTTTCCTTTTAGACACGGGGGGGGGGGGATGGTTCGATTCGTGCTTGATCCTACCAGACCATACCCCATATAAAGCCAAATCTATAGTGGGGTATACTCAAAGGGACCTATTTTCTCCTAGGTTTCTAGCACCACTGGCGGTTTATTAAATGGACGCTCAGTGCCAATGTTATGACAATAAGAGTGTTTAGGGTCGAAACTGGTCTAGGTCCAGTCCGACACATCCTGACCTGGCCCGGGTCGAACTATTCTGACCCGCTGGCTCCGGCCAGGCCCACTGGGTTTGGCCTGGCCTAAGTTGTCATCCCGGCTCGCTAGTAGGGTTCTGGAAATCCTTGAGGGCCGTGAGGGGACATGGAGGGCCACGAGGGGCCATAGAGACCCGCGAGGGGCTGCGGAGGGCCGCGAGGGCTGCAAGGGGCCTCAGAGGCAGCATGGGGGGCATCGTGAGGCCACATGTTTCCACAAGGGTAGAGTGAGGTCGTGGGGGTTGCGAGGGCGGCGCATGGCTGCTGGGGCCGGGAGGGCGGTAGGAGGCCGCGGGGCAGATTGGTCGCAGGTTGGCCAAGGCTGCGGTCTGGCGAATCCGTGGACGGCGTAGTCGCAGGTCAGCCAAGGATGAGGTCCGGCGGAGCTACGGTCGATGGAGGCCTCAGGTCGAAGGAGGCTGCAGGTCAGTGGATCAGCAAGGCACAGAGGCTGCGGGCGGTGGAGGTCACGGGTCGGTAGAGCGGCAGGGCGAGGAGGTCCCGGCTAGAGGAGCCGAGGTCGGCGAAGCCGCGGGGCATGGATGCCATAGGCGGTGGAGCACCGGGGCTGCGATGGAAGCTGGATAGACCGAATACCATTCATTGTTATCCTTCTTCATGGATGGTATTGTACTTTCCACCTAACCTGTTCGTCTTCGTGGCACAAATCCACCTTCTTCCATTGCGAATAACACACCAATAGGGAAGAACGGTGAAGGGGTCGGAAAATGTTTGTTTATCCCACACCCTCTGCATTAGAGTGCTAGAAAGCGGCACAAACAAAATCTTTAATAATGAACTTCAAACCCTCCAACAATTATTATTCAAAATCCCACAAATGAAATCATCCACAGATCAACTATGTTTGAGAGTTGATCTGTATTCCTTGATTTAGAAGGGAAGAACATGGGAATATAATCATAAACAGTTAAAACCATACCTAGGAGATTTGTCTCTGGAAGTCACGATGAGGGAGACAAATCATTGGGGATAGACGGGCATCTGTGATGTCGATGTTTCCTCGATAGTCGATTCTTGCATCGTCCTCTTGCTTGATCCTGAAAAACGTTCTTCGATGGCGTTCTATGTTCGGGGGAGAAGTTATTTTTTGCAGAAAGTAATCCCCCAATATCTTTCCCCTTTTCCAATACATTCCCCCAATCCCACCAAAATGAAAATATACAACATAATAATATAATTTTTTCAAACTAAATTATCTGGGCACATTTCAGGTTTGCATAATTAATGTACTGCGTTGGCACAATTAATGTGGAGGATATTCAAGAGACTCCACCACATTAAATAGGGATTTTAAGAGTTTCTCCTATTATGAGGGTGAGGGTGGTCCCCACCAATAGGAATTCAAATTGGCAGTTTTAGGCATGGGAGATCCCCACCACCATAACCCACACATGGGTGGTTTCAAGAATAAAAATAAAATGTTAAAATAATTTTATTTTTCTATATTCACGAAAATGTGAAAAACTATCATTCACACATGACCTAGTGCGGTTGAGGTGATGGTCTCCATTAATGAATATTGGCGTTGTGTGTTCAATGGTGCCTTTATATTTTAATTCTGAGCACCGGTTCAAAAGTTACAAAAACTCGCTCGCACATTAACCGAAAATATCCAAAAAACTGTTTGAAATTTCATTCCCAGCATACCGGGCCTCGGAATCACTCGCCGTCATTTTTCACGGACTCGTAAAATTCCAATTTAATTAAAAACAATTACATGAAATTTATGGGTCATTACAATGGAAATATATCAATCAATCCTAAAATGATCCATAAAAACACCCCAGATAGGATAATGAGAGAAACTCAAAGAATGACATTGAACCCTTACCCAGAGAATCAAACCGTAGATGCAATGATGATCTAAAGCCAATCATAATGATTTGGAAATTGGGGAGGCTCTAGAGACTACCTAGGGAGAGTCTAGGGTAGAGGTAAATGATGATTCAGTGAATGGAATGAAGAAAAATAGTTGATTGTGTGTTTTAAAAATGGACGTGGACCACGTTCGGACGTGCACCCTAGGCTCATGATGTGTAGTCCATGATGGATTAGTTATGCTGAAAAACCTATCACCTTTGGTAAAAATTCAAATATTTATCATGTACATGACATGTACATTAGGTACACAACATGTTCTAGATCATGGAATGACGTCCCCATTTACGACCGGAAGCGAGCACAAATTATACACCTTGTAATTCATGTACACGGGATATACCTATTTTGCAGTCTACAGAAAACCCAAAAAAACTGAATAGGAGGATTTTTAACAAAACGAGGAATTAGAAAATGTGGAAACATTCCCAGTTAGGGTAACATGATGTTACAACCTCCCCACCATAAATACTTCCAACCCCCAGAAATCCTATGAAGAGGATTCCATGCCAAAAAGGTGAGGCCACTATTATCACATCAATGAATCACATTCCCAAATTTCATGAGAATCAGAACCATGCTTCCAAATCACAAGAAATAAAGGTTCCATCCTCTCATTAAGTACCTTCGTCTTAAAATCAACTATCCTGGTTGGTCCCTTAGCCAATGTAAAATTAGGCTCGAACATAAGATCACTCCATCTCAAAATGTGAGATGGATCATATGGATACTTTCCCAACTACGATATATGCACTACGTTTTGTACCGATGGTAGATTAGGTGGAGGTAAAAAATGGAAAGCAACCTTCCCCACAAGTTAAAAACCAATGAAGGTCCCAAAAGAATGGAGAAAGCTATCATTGCCTCTCAAGCTGTCGATGACCCAATCAGGGTGAATCCATTAAGAGCGCCAGATGACAAACTGAAAACTCCAAAGGTCTACAACGCTGATCAACATAAGAGTTGTATCGTCATTATTCTATCAAAATCCTTTTAAGGATTAGCTGAATCATTACTGTTATCTCCTACACCAATCTTAGTCCATCCAATGAAATTTCTCTGACCTCCGACCAACATAATTGAGATTTACAAGGCCGACCATTCAAGGCCTCAAAACGTTCCATTCTGATCACGGAATAAAACAATTTTTATATGATAAATCATCCATCCCGATTTGATCACCCCAAGGCCCACCAAGGTCGATAACACATGCACGAAGAATATCCTCAAGAATCTGTATATCCTTATCTATCTGACAATCCAACTGAAGATAGTATCCCAGGCTCAAACAATCCTGATATCCCAGTGCCTTATTAAGGCCTCTAAAAATGAAAGAAGTTAACCAAGTATCCCTATCATAGAATATAGCAGATGGAACTCCATGAAAATGTAAAATATCTTTCACGTAGAGATCTTCCACCACATCAACTTTGGTCGTATCAAAAATTGGTATAAAGTGAACTGACATGGTCAATATTTCGATCAAACCCTATATTGCAATATTCGTTGACTGAGTACCATCAAAACTGAACTACAATGTCCATAGGAGTGTCATCCAACTTCCAAGTACGGATTGGAAGCAGTTGAAGAAAAAATAAAGGTTTCAAGTGCTTAGATTTAACGTGTTAGCAGATATAGCAACGAGAGAAAAACTCATTAATTTCCTTCCTTGTTCCCCCCACCATAATTGCCACATACTTTTCATGAACATTTTTGTGGTTACTAGGAACACAACCCACAAAGAATTATAGTAATACACCATCACAAATTACTTTATAATAACAGCACAACAGAGTGGTTCCAACAACATATAATACCCTCTTTGTAGAATGACCAAAGTGAAATAGTCTCCCAACCATAAAGGGATTGTGTAATTCTACAGTACTCATCATCAAGATTTTGTTCTTGGAGAATAATATCGAGAAGAGAACATGTCAACTATACGATGTCTAAGGAAACATTATCGCCTTCCTCCTAAAATAAAATATAAAACTGTGCAAAATTTGCCTTCAAATTCCACTCCATAGAAGGTTCTTTCTCTTCAAGGGTTGGATGTTTTCAACATAGAGTGTCAACAATTTCATTACCTTTCCGTAGGTAATAAGAGATGTCAATATCGAAAGACTACAGGTACTCTATACAATACCTATACTGAAGATTCAATTCTTTTTTAGAGAAGATATAACTCATGTTTTTTTTGTCTGAATACACCCTAGATCTTTCTCCAAAGGATAGTGCCGCAAACATTTAATTACATGCATAAAAAATGGATGTTCCAGAACATGGGTAGGATTATTCTTCTCATGTGACCTAAGCTAATGAGCTCTATATTCTACTAAATTATCACCCTACATAAAAAGATAGTCCATGATTGAAAATGATGGATCGAAATACACTACACAACCCTGGACAGCTTTTGGAAGAGTTCACCGTGGCGCAGTACTCATTGGAGAGTCATTCTTCGAGAAGACATTAACGAACCAATGGTAATATCTATCTACAACCAAGAAGCACATGATCTCAAAGGAATTTTGTGGTTTCTCCCACGTTATAAAAACCTTTATCATTATAGGATCAACTGATACACCTTATTCAAACACGACATGTCCTAATAATTTAACTTCCTAAATCCAGAAATCACATTATGAAATCTTGGAATAACATTGGTTATTTCTTAGAAGATTCATATATATCATCATAGGTTTCACATCATCCTCCTCGAACATGGAGTAAAAATTAATTTCATCCATGATGTCTACCACAACGGTTTCTAGATACTCATGTAAAATCATGTTAATTAATAACAAAAATTTAGTAGCATTTATCATGAAAAAGGGCATAAAAGGAACTAAAAGTTCACATACCTGCATTGAAAGGAAGTATTCTGAATGTCAGATTATTTTTTGCGCAACATATGGTAACCATATTGAAGGTCCATATTTGAAAACCACATTTCTCTTTTCATCTAATCAAGCAGATCATCAACCCATGGAATCATTTATTTTTTCATTATTTTAAGTCGATTTCGATTTTGATAATTAGAACATAGGTGATGAGAACCATCAACCATCATTGAAAAGTGAAATGGGGTATCCCAAGGTTACATAGTTGGATGAATAAATCTTTTATCAAGAAGGTCATACATGTAAGACTTATTCTCTTTCAAATCAGCTGGATCAATGCAATAAGGGGGGATAAAGATAGGTTGAGTACCTGGAACTAGGTCAATATAAAACACAACCTCTCTCATCATTGGCAAGCCAAATAAATCTAAAGGGAACACATCAAAAAACATAGTAAAAACTAGAGGAATATCACTACCTGAAGAATCTCGCTCTAGACCAAAGGGAAAAACAGATATTAGTTTCCCCAACATTGGATAAAAATGACTGACTCAATTTGACCATGAGTCTCATTCTCCTTGAAAGAAATGATTCACACCACTAGTTATGTCATAGTAGACCCGTCAAAGATAAAAAATCATTTTAGGGATTGTTGTCAATGATATAATCCATCCCAAATATGATTTTAATATATTTTATATCATGAACCAGAAAACTCAAAGATAGATCATCATCTGATAGAGAGAAGACACAGCTGGACTACAAAGACCATGCTCTCACTTTGTACTAATGGGTGTATTAATATCATTTTCACATGAATGTTTCTCCATATAATGATTATTCATTTTAACAATGGAGGTTTAATTAAATGTTTGATATTCACTAGTATCCAAAAGGTTCGTCACTAATGATGAAGCAATGGTAATTGTACCCCTCACAATCACTGGACTCGTGTCTGCTTTCTCTGGAGACTCTTCCACTATGTGAGGAAGATTCGTTATGGATTCCTATGGGAATAAACCTTTTACCATTGAATCATTTGATTCATTGCTGTTTTAGGACGATATGATGACCCTATGTCAGTATGTGGAGTATGGAATTCATGGTAAACCTCAACATGTGCCCTGAATGTCCGTAGGATCTATAGTTCCTGGGTTCCTCAGCGCAAACCCTCAAAGAGTTTCGTGGAATCCCACACTAGTTTAAATTAATATAACCTCCCCCTATTGCTTTAGTAGTTCTACAATGACTCTATTATTAGAACATACACTAGGATCAACACTTTTACTTTTTCCATTAAAGAAACAAACACTTCCAATTAGAGAAAAGGGAACTCATGTCATCCATGACTTTCCAGCCAAGTCCATCTTAACCATCATCACCCTATCCGTTGTATCATCATAAGTGGGTAACTTCAGCTCGAAAAAATGAGATTGGATACCCTATCATTGTACCAACTTGATCAATTGATCCTTCATCCTCTCAATAGATAGAATCTCAAGAGAATACTGCACCATCATTGAAAATAAATTGGAATAATCAGTCATGGTTTTGTCAGCCTTCTCATGATTTAAAAACTCCACATCATGAGACAATAATATTGAATATGTATAGAACTGATTGCTGAAAATAATATTGATATATTTCCACTATATTATCTTCTGTTTACCTATTTTCACCATTTTGTCCCACCATCTCCTACTTGGACCCTCCAGTATAAAGGTGACCCACTTCACCAGGATCACTTATGGAATTTTCAATAACTCAAAGAGATATTCTGTATTTCCCAACCATTCCTTAGAATTTTGTGGATTACAGGAGCCTTTGACGACTGGTGGTACTGGAAATATAACTCTTGAGAATGATTCTGACGAACATCCCCAAAAGGATCCATAGATGGAGCCTGAGTGGGAACTAGAGGTAATGCATGTCCCAGAGCCTAGACAGTGCACACAATCACTTCAACCAGATTCGTATCTACAACAAGATTTTCATGATGAGGTTAAATAACATCCTTTTACTATATTATATTTTCACGTCCTCTCAGATTCATGATCTTTCACAACATCAATACGTAAAACAAGAACATTATATTAACACTCAAACTGAATAGAAAGTGAAAATATTCCCAATCGAAGAGAAAATAAAGATTTGGACATCAGCATTTCCAAATATACAAATGGAAAGACTAGAAATATTCCACAATTCATCTTTCCCTAACCACCCTTAGATACTTAAGATTCACTATTGTGAGATCTGGCTAGGAACTCAATCAAAACTACCTCTTATGTCCCATTAAGATTTCAAAATTTCATACTAACATAAGGAAAGAATATGATCAACCTCCTTCTGATACAAATTTTTCACAAACCACCATTAGTCCCCCTGTAAATTGATAACCGATCAAAACCTAACATGACCTTTTTGGAATTATCAATCCCCATAATCTGGCGACTAGCACCGGACATCATAAAACATAATAATTGGAACGATTTCTACCACAAGAACTTGGATGAAATGTTAAAGGACATTATTCACTTTAATTGGAAAACTCTAGTAGAATTTAAATTACCATGATTTAAAGAGTCATAAAAGAAAAGGTAAAACACTCCAAAGTACTAAATAAGAAAACAACGCCAATTTCCCCAAGGTCATAACTCGCAAATTCCAACGATCAATAGCTGGATCCACATCCAATGAACCCTTCTCTTTTCTCAATCTTGGAAGAAGAAGTCATACAAAAAACAAAAGTTAGAACTAGGGTGTGAGACTATGCCTAGTAGGATACCACCTAATATTCTATAAAAGATTTCAAATATTGATTATCCAAATAAAAGATTTCAATTTTTTAGAAAAAACGTGTTTGGAGATTTTAAAACACCTTTAAATAGAACATGCAGTTCTTTTTCAAAATGATGTAAATTACATTCAAAGATCAGGAATTACATTAAATGATATGGAATATTTCTAAAACAATTAATTAAGAAAAAAATTTATATAAAACATTTTATAAAAATTAAGTCTTGATTTATATAAGTTCAATCAATCATTATCGCACATGTATATATCAAATATAAATAAACAAGCGAGAAAGATGGTCATCATCCCAAAGGTACGGTTGTATTAACTATATATAGCATTCCACATTCTCTATGTGATCATAGAGATATGTGTTTACACATTTCCTTATTTCGTTATCAAAAAGAGACTCGTCACCAACACATTGGGGATGTGACTCGCTACATATATGTTTAGAACGATGTCGAAGTGTAGAGTGTATCCAAATAACACACTAACTACCCAAGGATTTCAGGCGCTCTTACATGATGAATGAAATATTTTCAGACTGCTAAAAATCTGATCAATCCCACTATTCTATTTCATAAAGTCCTCTTACATTCTATTAAAAACCAAAACATGTTTTATTAAAAGATATGCCTTTTAAAAGGATAAATCCATTGGGATTCTATCAAATCATTTTAATCCATTCGAATGATTGAAATTCACTCAAAACTAATTACATCATTTTACCCATTATTTTCCCCAATTAAATTCAATCATTCAATTAAAAACATTTCCATAAAATACCAAATTTAAATTAAAGAATTTAAATATGAATATTTTGATAAACCCACCAAAATTCACTAAATTTGTGGGTTTTCTAAATTTCATTTCCAAAAGCATTCTGAATATCCCTGTTTAATGGAAATGGGTATTATCAAATAAATTGAAATCATGATTGGTCAATTGAATTTCAATCACCAATTGAAATAAATCAAGAAGAAAAATGGTAATCAATTTGGCTAGTTAGGATGGAACCACCTACCGCTTTCCCGAAGATCAACACTCGCAATGGAACACTTCAACAAAAAAGAAGGTCAGTGGGACTATTAAACACATCATAGAAGCAAGATACAACAACATGGGACAAAGATCCATTAATACATTGATGATCTACAAAATAACCAATAGTGGAGAAGGAGGGAAACCTGATGAATGAGGGAGAACCCTCAACTGGGAATCACACCATAGAGGTAATAAAGATATGAAGCTTATCATTTCAAACTGGAAGGTGGGGTGCCTCTAAAGACTACCTTGGGAGAATTCGGGTTGAGAGAAATGAATAGGTATTGAAAGGAAAGAAGAAAGATAACTAAAAATGTTTTTTTTTTAAATTTGGACACAAACCAGGTCACGAAGTATACCCCAGGGTCAAATTGTGGAGTCCATGCTAGAAAAGTTATGATGAAAAAACTATTGCCTCATGTAAAAAATATGGTAATTAGCCCATACACGATGTGTAATTCAAGTACATGGAATATATCATCTCATGAAATGAACTCCCTACTAAAAACCTCAAAACTAGCACCATGTTCACGGTGTGTACTTCAGGTACACGGCGTGTACCTATTCGGCAGTCTATAGTAAACCCAGCAAATATATATATATAAATATGGTTTTTTAACAAAAAGGGGGCGTCGAAAAGGAAGAAACATACATATTCCGGTGAATGAGATGTTACAAAAATATATAATATTTATCATCATGGTTATAAATAATTAATTTGAAACCATTTTTAACTATAGAAATAAGGAAAATATTTAGGAATTCAATTAACATGAAGATATAGAATTAATTAAATAATTTTTTGATGAACGTACGACTATATGTAGAAATATAATATACTATTTACATATATGTAATCTGGATAGAAAAAAACTGTATATATATATACATAAATACATATACTTGTTAAATATATATTTATTAGTTATACTAACATTAAATTTTTTTGAAATGATGATAATATATTTTACATGTAAAAGAAATAATTTCAATAAAACTATTTTAATATGTATAATTTATTTTTTAAATAGTATAATAATTAATCACTATTAAAAATTATTATAATGAAATTAGTATATTACAAATTAAAATTAATGAATTAAAAATTAAAAATTATTTTTGTTAGGAATAGAATATGAATAATTTCCTTTTATGCTTCCAATAAACGTATTCTAAAAAAATGGGGTTTATAGGATTTTTTGAATGAAAAATATAACACATTTATTTTAGTAATATATTTTTTTTAAATGGATATGATTTTTTAATTTATAATTTCATAATTATGATATGATGAATTTTTTATAATTATCTTAGAATCTTGAATTCTTGAAAGAATATTGAGAAATACATTTATCTCTTAAATTTCATTATTCATTTCAAATATTAATGATGTTAAATTTTGTTTGAAAATTTTATTAATAGATAATGAGTTAATTTATATTATTAATAATCCAATTAATTTCATTTTAATAAATTATATTCTAGGTTTTTTAGAAATATACATTAAATCTAAGATGTATATTTTTTAAAACTAATTTTCATCAAATTTAATTTGTTTAATTTTATAATTATACCACCTATATAAATTAAATTTTATTCAATATATTTCATATTTCTGAACAAAATAAATACTATTATATAATTAGGTAAGAATAATTTTTGGTAATAATTAATATTATATTAAATTTACCCGGTTAATGATAAAATTGGTTTAATGGTGTTAAACTAAAGTGATAAAGGTCAAAATTACCAAAAAATGTGTAAATACTTTTTAATGGAAATAATATTTTCACTTGTCATCTATTAATTATAAAATATTCCTTTTGGATCCATTTTTATTGAGTAATACACAAATAAATTTTATTCCTATTAAAAAATACACGTAGTTCATCTCCCAAACGTATAAATGAACTCCCTATCCTATCCTCTAACAACATTAAGAGAGATTTGGTTCAACCAATACCTAGCCAAATAATTTTTTAACACACTTTATCATGCCATTTAGTTATTATAGTTATAATAATACAAACCATAGAGTGATTAAAGTTTAAGGAAACTATGGTTATTTAAGAAATATGTAAATATTTTAACTGAATGTTTTTTATTTATTTCATCTTATACATTATTAAGAGCTTCTATATAGACAATTATTTAATTAAATAATTATTTAACAAAAAATTATAATTTATTATATTTATTTACTAACATTTTTTCATCTACTTATTCATTTAATTAGAAACTAAACCATCGTTCATGTGTAAAGAAGAGAATCGCCTCCGGAACTCATAATAAATGTTTTCAATAACAAACTATCATAGATGGTTATGGTGATGGATTTAATGTATATATATATATATGATATTCATACCATAATTATCATTATTTTATGTTAATATATCCCATACTTTCTTTTCTATCCATCAATTAAAAAATGGTAATGTCGTTTGTCTTTATGTGTAGATTGTAACCTCCATGAAGTGATGTGACTCATTTTTCATGACTACATCATGTGTATTATATATTTATATCTATGTAAGGGTAAAATATTAGATTTATTATACAATAAAAATTTTAAAGATAAAATCATATTTCCCTTATTATGCTATTTTTTAGAAAAATGGAAATATTAAACATTTGTACATACGGACTACCGTCTCCATGGTGATATTTAATTATTTTTTCATAAACACCATACATAAATAATTACAAAAGTATAATTTATATATATAAATTATATTTTAATCATGATTATTATTTTTAATATTATGGAATAATAACCACTTTCGCAATGCTCAATATATTGAAGTCATTTTGAAATTATGAATTGATGGTACATCAAACACTTGACATGGACATAATCTATTAAACAATTAAATATTTAATTGAAATTAATATATTAGATTTTTTAATTTTAAATTAAAATATATTTCAAATTTTTTATGAAATTTTATATAATTAATATATGTTTATTATATAGGGGTTAAAGGACGTACAATGGAAAAATAGACTCAATGTGATGGGTTTATTAACTAAGATTTCATTAATTTGGATATATCCCTTCTTTGTTGATTATATTATTATATTATTATTTTTAAAATTAACATTCTATATTTATATTGTATTTACATTTTTTTATTTTGAAGTAATTTTTCTAAAAAACATCATTATATTGAATAATTCTCAATTTAATGGTTTGAACATTGTAAGGGTAATTTGTCTCACATATTCCTTCATTGGGAAATATATTTAGTTAATAATACAATATTATTTTATGAGGTGTATATAATTAACATTAACACGTAATATCATTAAATATTTATATTGATGATATTTAATGTTTCATTTGATGTTATTTATTTCAATGATTTAAGATTCAAAAGATACAAAAATTGAATGGATTTTTATGAGACAATCCAATAATATTTTGTTATTGTATATGTAAAAAATTTCTTTTAGGATGGATTATATGTTCTTATTTTATATAACCATATATATATTATTCTCTTATGGTTATGAATTTGGTTTAAATGTTTATTTTTTAGTTCCCCATTATTGATTAAATAATCATAATGAATTTCTTTCTAAGTAATACCCATCATGTAACTTATTTTTAAATTGGAATCCTTATTTACATATCAATTTTTTAGTAAAATGTATTCAATAATGATCATATTTTCACTTCAATGATTACTTATTTTAATTTTCAAATATCTTTAACAATATGTAGAAAGGTCTTGAATATGAATATTTTTAATATTGATCATAAGATTAATTTTTACATTCCTTACTAATGTGTGAAATGAAGGTTTTATTTTAACATATATGAATAAATAACATTTTCATCCATCAGGAATAGTTTTTATTTTATTAATAAATTTTATGTTTCTAATTTAATTTTTAATGACAATAAATTTCCTAAAATTATGTGATATTTTAGTTTTTAAAAGTGATTATCAAATTGTAAATTCTATATTCCTCGATAATGTTTTAATGATTATTTAATTTTACTTTTAATCTTCATGGGAAATGAATATTTATTTTAAATATGATCCAATGGGAATATATTGTAATGATACTATATTTAATGATTGTCATTAAGTATTATGTTTGTTCCAAAACTATTATCATGGATGCCATTTCGTTTCCATAGGTAAATTCACATTTGAATGAAAATTTAATATTCCTATGTTGATAAGTGAAAGATTATAATCCTTTTGATCATTCAATAAAATGTAGACATATTTATGGATAATTTATTGGTTGTATAGTTATAAACTATGGACTATTGGTTTTTCTATAATATAAGGATTGGTGGTCTTGTTATATCCATCAAAATTATTTGTCAAACGGATATAGTTAACCTATTATATGGTTACCCTAAGAGGTTTCTGGAATTTACCCTATCATCTATTAAATTTGTAAGAGTGATTACGAGAGGGATATAATATTTATTTTCAAAGATAACAATACATTTTCCCTATCTTTCCTATGCGTTTCTATTGGATCCTTTATTCAGTGAGTGTTATCATATGTCATATTATTGTTGAATTGTATGCCTCTTGTCTTATGTTTATTTTTTATGAAATGTTACATGACTTATGATCTATATTATATGGTGATGGATTATCTTACATTATGATCATTCATTTTGATTATGCCATCAGACCCTTACACTCATTTTATATGGTGTTTTTTTAAATTATAATTAATTTGATAAAATATGAAACTGAAGTTGGTGGGATACTATTCATCAACTTTTAATAAATATCTCAGATAAAATCATTACCATAGATAAGATTCCTTTTATCAACGCCTTTTTCTATTTTATTTCATATAGTATAATGAATCAATAAACTATAGGTATCATCCCTTTTATTAAATTCAAATCTTTGTTTAAATTTCAAATCCACAAATAATATAAGACAAATATGATTAAAATAGACATCCATTTTTTAGATTGATTTTATCATGAGATATTTTGTTACAATCACAATCATGTTACATCAACACATGGATTAATCATTTGAATAAAGAAGACAACGTTCATCGAAATATCCCTTCTTTTTCACCCATTTATATCTAAAATAAATATAATAAATAAAGTTGGATTCATATACACTTCAAAAATTGATAAATAATTTATATAATATCTATAGATAAAAAAATTTCCACTATGTTTTTTTAAACCCCTTCATGTAACAATGATTATTCTGTCCCATATATAATATTTTATAATCCTTATGGAATACTCATTTATGTTTTAATAAAAAAGGATAATTGTTTGATACATAATATTTGTTTATGTCTTAATAATTTACCCTTGTATATAGTAAACACAAAATATAAGTATAACATACCATTTCACTCAAATATATCATCAACATTTTATGGGAATAAAATAAAATTTTGTTGAACGTATTTATATCATTTGAACATTTCCAACATAATGAGTTTCATGTCTAGAACATACATTAATAGAAACATTTAGTCTCATCATATACATGATGCATTAAATCATGTTGGGTATCTGAATGTAGACTTATTCTTCTCTATTTTGTAATGATCAGAACCATAGAGCTAGAAGATACCATCCAAAACCTATAATTTTGGAATAATATACTAAATATATAGAAAAAAATCACTATAAAGAAAATATTTTTGAACTTATATGTACACTAAAACCAACCACAAAAAAATCACTTTAATGTGATATAATATTCTCCAATTCCCAATGAAATAGAATAATACACTCAGAAAAAATGAATCGCCATTAATAAAATTGTATGGAACATAGTATGAAAATATGAGGGAATACTATAAATTTAAATATATAAAGGAGAGAACAAAAAGTGAGAATAAGAGAGACAAACTATAAAATATTTACTATAAAGGCTACCAAGTCTCTATGATAAAAAAGATATTTCTTCTAGAATCAATAACCATATATTGTGAAATATTACTCTGAATTCATCAACTACATTCACCTAAAAAAATCATATTGTTTCAATCACACATGGTAGACTGGTGAACTTATCTAGTCTCAATAAATACCTTTATTTATCTATCAATCCTAAAATTATATAGATGTTTTTGTTATATTAACCTTATAAAATATGAATTTTCAACATTACCTTTCAGTTATATAATAACTTCTAGTACAATACGATCACTCTCATCCTGTAGTAAGTATTTTGAGACACTTTTCAATTGCAAGTGATTTTATGGGGAAGTCCCATAATAAGAGTGATTCAAACTTATTTGGTTTTTCAAAGTGATATGAATCTGATTTAAAAAATTTTCCCCAAAATATACATGAATTTATATACGAGTTTCTTCTATATGATCTTTCAATAAATCCATATATACAATTAATTCAACCTCCAGTTTTATGATGAATTCATTGACTCAACTTCTAATTTATTTGGACAATTTCTAGCTCCAAAATTATACACCCCCTTTTCCCCCATTAGTTCAATATTACATATCACAAACTATAGAATCCATATATCTGTTATAATCTAGATTCATCCTTCATATTTTATTAATCATATATAAACCATCAAATTAAAATTATGATCTATTTGGTTAATCTTAAATATCCTTCATCACCCGAAATTATTTTCATGTTGATTTCACCACATCAGTTAAAAACTCAATTTATACATTGAAGAACATCATATGATAGATTCTATTTTATGTGGATGTTTTTATATACTAGTTCTAGGATTCTATGTTGAGGGTGAATAACAAAAATCAAGTTCCATAAGTGTCTTCCAACACTTAAATAGAAATAACATTTGACATGAAAACCCCAAAAATATCACATATAATAATTTTTTTCATAGGTAAAATCTAAAAATATTTCAATTGAAGATTGTACTCAAGGAATACACCAATTTCATTTGGTTACATCTGTTTGAAAAAAATCCATGTAGTCACAACAAATAAATTTCCTAAAATATCTTGCACTGGTTATTTACATTACAAGATAAAAATACATAAAACTTAATAAATTGAATAATTTTCAAATTAAAAAACTACATTTTCCCCATCATATTTTCCCTCTTTAAAATACTATAAATATATTACATTATAATGTAATTCCTTATATAGACAATGAAATTTCTTCCGCAATAATCACTTTGTGTGAAATTTAATTTTTTTGAAACACCATCAACAAGACACACAATATACACTGTCCATGGTTAGGCCCATTATGAGTCAAAATATATAAAAATACATTTTTATACTCAATAATCCATAATATTTTCGATACATGTAGATTTTGTGACAAAAAAACTTATATTCATATGAAACTCCTTTCAGAATGTATTATATATTCAAACTGATGAACTCTGAGGATAATATAGAACTACCTCTACAATTTCAGACCCAAATAACCTTGGAAAGAATCAATCCATTATTCCATAATAAATCATTAACATAGTTAAAAAAATATAAAATAACCCCCACCATTTTCGAAGAAGAAAATTAGAATAATTGGTGACATTCCATATGATAATTCTGTATTTCTTGAATTAATCACCAAAATCACTATATATTATAATGAATTGTGTTTTGGAATCTTGGATTCCCCATTACATAATTTCATATAATTGTTTTTGGATGATATATTTTAAATTTTAAAAATCCACTAAATAATTTATGTCATATTTTATAATAAACCTACTATCGTAGATAGTGATATGGATTTTTAAATCCATATATCATAACACATGATTCAAATCAATAATATTTTATGATAGATATTTGATTTGTGATATCAATTTAATGTCAAAACCCATGAACTTTTTATTGTTTTATTTAGTTATTTATCTATTTGATGATATTTTTATTTGATATTCATTATTTTATAATGAATTAAAATGATCACAAGATGTAGTATTATTTTGTTATATGTAAAACCAGAAGGATTATATGTGAATTTTATTTATGATAAACTCAATTAATTGAATTGAGAGAGACTATATAATGTTATTGGATGTACCAATTATACATTTTTGAAACTTAACATCCATATATGACTCCATCTTCGATTAGGTTATCCTGTTTTATCTTTAGAGAATGTGTTATCACTCCATTGGTGGTCAAGGGTCCTCTCTTAGAATTAGAGGGTACATGTGGCAATACAAGAAATATGGAGGTGAGAACCATTTAGTTTTTAATATGTGATCAGCATTAAGAAAAATAAATAATGTTCAACAGTGGTAGAGTTTTATAGGATAATCGTATTTTTGCTTTTTTGTGTTCTTTATTGATGTGTTGATTATATGAATGATAGAACATTCACAGTAATTGTGATTGTTACACTATATTTATTATATTATAATTATCTCAAAATCATAAATGGTATCAGAGATATGTTCATTAATTAATCAAAATTTAATTTCTTATTTTTATTAAGAACATATATATCTTAATCAATTTCACACTATATCTATATCACACTGATATTGTTTATGAATTACATTGATATAATTTTGTAGCATTCAATATAATTCACTACATGTAACCCTGAGACTGAATGAACTAAAATATTTTATAACCATAATAAATTACCATTAGATTGATGGGTATGAATAGGATTAAAAAATATGATATATATATATATATATATATATAATTCTTTAATTCAAATGTATTTAATAATTCCTAATAAATAAACATCCAAATAAAATAAAATCATTCCAGGTCTAGAAGACCAATTTTTCATAAACAAATATATTTTTATCTATGATATTTATTTTTATATAAAAAATATATTTATAAATTTCAAAAAGAGACATTAATGAAATATATTGTTTATTCTTGAATAATGATTCATACATTATTTTTCGAATTTTTATTAATTAAGATAAAATTCTTTGAATGTCGGAAAGAGTAATATTATAGAAAACAATGTTTTTGTGTCTAATGTGAAATTTTACTAATAAATAAATTAAATTTTTTCATAATAATTATAATGAAATATTAATATTATATATTCAATAAAAATATTTTTAAATTATATACATAGTTTTTATATTTCATAGAATGAGAGTGATTTCAATTTAATACTTAAGAATGTAATTTTCTAAAAAAATGTCTTTCACTGCGTCTTTTAGACTTATATTAAAAGTAATTTGTACTAATTATATAAATTAACTTTTTAATAATTGTTTAAATATTAGGAATCATAATTATAAAACATTTAAATTATTTCACTTACATTTTAGTCCTAATGAGTTTTAAAAACTATGAGAAATTTTTTCAATGGTTAGGGTTAAAACCGGTTTAACTATGGATAAAGTAATGGATATGTTTAAAAATGAATATTTAACATGGATAGATAATTTTTTACTATTTTTGGCATTATTTTATCTAAAATTAAATGTATTTATCATTTTTTTCTATTTTCATAAGAAAATGACTTTATAATATATAATGTTATTAAGTAATATCATGTTTTTTCCACCCTCACTTATAAAGGGAACCTCTTTTACTTATTCATTCACTACCATTGAGTACTATGTATATAAAAAATCCAACATTAAAACTATTTTATATTGATTCCAATCATTCTTATAATCATATAAATCCCCTAATACCATCCTATGTATAATTATATTGTACACCAATGGAGGTATCTCAAAGATGAGTTTATCATCTTACAAGATCTTCTCAAAGATCATTTCATATTCTACTACATATAAATTTGATTTATCATTACAAACATATTAAATACAGTTTAACAAGTATACTGATATATTATTATGAAAATTTAAAAATAAATTTCCACATGAATTCCATAAAATGGAAAATTAAAGTTTCACTCATGCATGATGGTGGACTACAACCTCAACATAATGAAAAGATTAATTTTCCCTTACTGCCTCTTATGGATGGTTATAATTATGAATTTAATGAATACTTATGATATTCATTATTTAATAAATAATTTTTAAATAAATTTTTTATCTAATTTATTTTCATTTACCTCATTAGAGAAATGATGTATTATTCATTAATATTTATAAACTACCGTCTTCATGAGTGATATATTTAATTTTTAATATCTACCTTTCATAAACTCTTCTAAAATAATATAATAAAAATATATATCATAAAAATTACATGAATAAAATCATGTAAATTTTATATCATTTTTTCATCAAAATAAAAAATTAATTATTCGATATTTTTGACTTATATGCAATCCTGAGTCTATTTGAGCTGATGTATATTAAAAAATTATAATCATGCTTTTAAATTAGAATGTATGATTAAAAATAACTAATTCATAAAAATTTTATATAATGGTTTTAATAATACATAAATATTCATTACATTATAAAAAATTAGTACTAAATGTTCAGTAATGTCATTTTACCCATTAAAAAATGTTTACATGAAAAATGGTTTTTTTTTGAATTTACAAATGAAAATGCTAGAGTTAATTTTTAATATTATATATTTTTTAAAATAATATCATTTTATAAATGATCATGTCAATATTATCTTACGTTGATTTTTCATTTTTTTCAAAAACAATTTTTCTTCAGTAAATAGTGAAAAAACAATTTATTGTAAAAACATTCAACAGTATTAATTAAAAAATAAGACTATTTATTAAATTTTTTAGTAATAAACAATAAGTATAATTTAATAATAATTTATCTAATTTATTATATATTATTCATCATTATAATTTATTTTTAAATAAGTTATTTTTTGGAGAATAAAACACATCTTTCTAACAACTATTTTCATGTGAACAATTTAATTTTATCTTATGAAATTAAATTTAATTGTTTAGATTAATATTTTTTATTATATATATAAATATATATTATATTCAATCATACAATTTAAAATTAATTTTAGGGGTTTTAAAACGGTTTTAATGTAACTAAACTAATTTTTTATTCTTAATGTTTCATTATTCTAAAAAGAATATTTGTTACAGGTAACACTCATATTTAAAATCAGATTATGTCACTTATAGAAATTTAATATATTAAATTGTGTTAAATATTTTCAACAATAAAATTAATATAATATAATAGGGTTATGATAATTTTTATCATATTGAATATTAATAACATTATTATTTTATTAATACATTTAATGTTAAAATTGGTTTATGTGGGTGATTAACAAAGTGATATGGGTTGTATTTCCAAAAAAACTATAAAATTTCAATTGGTTAAATATATATTTACATTATATTATCATAAAATATATATATTTTATCTCTTGGGATCCATATTCCCATGAATTTTACATTATATGATTAAAATGTTTCAATAAATTCCCTTGGTTCCTCACCGATCACATATAAAAAATCTCATTATATACACAATTTTTAAAACTATTAAAATATTTTATATTTGAAAAAACACATCAAAAACATTCCCATTATCCTTTTACTCATCCTATATATTCTGTTCATATAATCAAATAACCTTCAAGGCTTAAGGAGTAATCCAGAGGATGTCTCTCAAAGAAGAGGAATAGATCATAACCAATAACTTCTAATTTTATTTATTATTCTACATAATATCAACATGTTTTATCAATAAAAAATTATTAATACACTATTAGAAATATACTGATATTTAATTATTGAGTTTTCACAAACATTAAACAAATATTCTCTATCAAATGTGAGATGGAATTATCGCTCATGCATTCGTTTGGACTAATACCTCCACATAGCTATAGGATTCATTGTTCACCCCCATATTTCTTAGGTATTTATTATATAATATTTATTATATCTAGATATATATATATATAAAAGATAAATTAATTATCATGTAAATATTAATTATTATTTATATTTTCATTCCTTCTATCCATTAGAAAAATGGAAACATCATTTGTATGCACATACATAATAAAATCACCACATAGTTATGTAATTAATTTTTTATTTCCGCATTATGAAAATGAATATAAATTTGTATATAATGATTTTATATTATATTTAAGTCATGATTTAAATTACTTATATTGTTAAATAATGAACATAATTTTAGGAACAAATGTACTAAATGAAAAAAATAATGAAAAATGAAGTAGTAATCCAAAAATTGATGGGGACAATAATATATTGTCATTGAATTAGTGATATGATGTTTTAATTAAACCATGTGTGGTATTAGAAAAATGAATATAGTTCTGGAATAAAATTTTAATAAAATTTTAATTTAATTTAAAGGAAGTTATAGAGATCATGACGAAATACAGACACGAGTTAACGGTTTTATGTTATAATTTCATTTTTACCAGGATTTTTTATGATTAAATTTTTTGATAATGAAATTGTATATTTTATCACTACAAAATCATATATAATTTTTTTATCCAATTTTTGTTTTTTTATATGTATTTTTTTCCTTTCATTTTCTTCACTTTATTTACTCCATATAGTGAAACACTTATTTAATGGAAAATATCATTTTTTATCTTCAGTCATGAATATTTTAATCCAAGTAAATATTTTTATTAAAATTTCTTCTATATATTTTTTAGTGATCTCCATAGTTTCTATAAATTAATTTTTTACTATTTCATTCTTTCTACAAAATTTATTAAAAGGAACCATCCTATTATTTTACAAACATGGTAATTTTTAATTTTTATAGAAAAATTGAATGGAATTTTTGTTTTAACATATAAATAATTAAAGGATTAAAGTGTCATCAAGAATAATATTTTTATTAATTATTAATTGTATATATCTTTTTTTGGAAACAAAATTATGTATTTAGTTTTTTTGGAAATTTTATATTCTACTTTTTTTCAAATTAATGGATAAATTATAATGAGATGGTTTAGTGTTATTTTGTGGATTTCATTATCTATAAAAAGATTCTTATTATTTTGTTTGAATTTCATGGGGATATGATCTTCTGTTAACAATTTTATTATTTCTCTATATGGTTTATGATTATGGTAATGAATTTTTTATTAAACCTTTTTCCTTTATATTGGTATCGATTTCATGGAATGATGAATGTTTCATGATTTTATTGAAAACATATATATAGATTTAATTACATAGTGGGTGGTCCTATAAGTAAATTACCCTCGAATAAATATGGTAGAGATGAATATATCTTGGCATATTATATAATGGAGTGGATATTGAACCCAATTCAGCAAGGGACCTTGTCCAACAATATACTCAAGGGAGTGAACTTGGATTAACGAAATACTGGATTGTGGGGTGAACCAGATCCACAATAATAATATTGGAAATGATCTTGGACTAAAGAAATGATTTTATATGATTGTTTACTTTCCAAAAACTCATGAATTATTAGTATTATATGTTATCATGGGTTAGGATTAATAATTTTCTATTCTACAAACCTATATCTTATGTATTCTGATTGATAATACATTATTCAATGTTTCATGATTATGATATATGAGTTAATGGGTATGATTTCATAATGATAATATAATGTTATCATAACATTATTCTTATCTTATGAAAACTAATTCCCAGTTTTTAATATCTTTAATGATTTCCCGTAATGCACATACGAGCCACCCATTTCATATGTTTCCCTTATATAGGATATTGATAAAGGGTTAAGTATGTTATTCCAAAGAAGGGTTTTAATTATGATGACAATAATGGGAAAAGATAAGGATCAATTCTATACCAATTGATTATTTATCCAAGTTACCAATGATACCAAACTGATGTAGTTCTTGAAAAGATTATATTTTTATGTATTTGATATTCTAACTAATAAGATGTAGTATATATATATATATATGTAATGTATGAGTAATTATTGTTGGATTTATAAAAAAATTAGTATTTTTTCCATACAATGATGAAGAAGATATTGTTAAAATCCTTAAGATAATCGTTTTTATCTGATAAAACCCTATGTTATATTAAATAAATTAGTGCAGTTTACCAAAAAAAATACACCCATGTCTAGATAATAAAACTAAATTTTGATTTAGTGGAGATGCGTATAAGGGAGAAAACCCCAACGATGCTTGACCAATTATATCTCCACTATAATTTTGTTTCATATAAAATAAGGTCATACTTGGCCCCTAGTTAGACACTACAATAAGATATTCTTAATATTATTCATATTTTAATTTAAGATATGTTTGGATGTATTATAATAGTGGATTACATGTAATTTCCAAAGACAATACAAAGGTTCCATATATTTAAAATTAGGTGTCTTGATTTAGATATCCAACAAATTACATTCAAGATTATATAATTTTCCACTATTCTTATTGTTTCTCATAATATTTGATCTGTTTTAGTAATTTTATGGACCCTATAAGAACTGTACCTATGTTGATTGTGAAGGAAATTGTAAATAATAACCTCTATGGAACTAATGGTCATGGTATATTTAATTATAAATCAGGTTTCTATAATTACCAACATTATCAAATATAGAATTATGGTTAGTTTCAAAATGATAAGTTGACATAACAACTTATTATTGATTCCTTTATAAGGTAACGTTCTCATTCATATAGGTAGTCCACTAATACATTAATTTATAAAAAATGTATCCATAACAATGAAATAACCTCTTTCAATATCAATTTATCAAAAGAGTAATTTTTTTAGACATTTTTCATTTGAAAGAAAGAGTGGAATAATAGTGTACTATTATCAAGAATATGATGAAATGAGAAGCAATTGACTCCTTCTAGTTGGATGATTTCAATAGTTTATTTTCAATAATTAAAATAATTTGATTGTTTGTATGATAATGGGGAAGTAATTCCTCATGATTAAGAATAAGGATGATAAATTCCTTGGTACCTATGAGTAATATTTTTCATGATTTTCTAGTTACAAATTTGGTATTATTGTTAAACAATAATTTTATATTGACAGATTGTTCGGTGGATTAAAAACAATTCTCTAAAGGGTGCTAGAGATTATATACTTCAATTGATATGGGGGAGGAATTCTACATGATTATATGGTGTACAAGGATATTATAGTCACACGTCAATCTCATGGGTTTTATAAAAAAAATAAGAATAAAATTCAAAGAAAATTAAATTATAAAACCATGGATAGAAGAATACGAGTTTTATATTATGATTTTTTTGTGGGAAAATCCTGGAAGAAATTGTATAATGGGGAATAGTAAATGGTTAAATTTTTTCAATGGATACCATTATGAAATAATAAGTCAATTTAAATGGAATAAGTTTGCTAATTTAAAAAATGGAGTGAAATATTCCCAAAATGAACCTCCGACTCTATAATGCAATAATTACAAGGAGTTTGTACATTATGCTAATCAAGGCTCATATTTCATAATTAATGATGATGACCAATGTCATAAATTTAATTTGATATAAGATAAAGCTAAAATTATTGAAATCAATATTGTCTATGTTGATCGAGATAATGAATTGGTGAAAGGTGCACATTCCATCCACTATGGAAGTGATAATATTTTATTTGATTTTGATTATACCTATCAAATTATATCTAATTTTTTTTATAGATGTTACATTTCCACCCGAATGACATGATGTTAAAATAATAGTAAAAACCGTTATTGTATTGACAATCATAATTCAGTCAATGAATCCTCCTCAATTGATGGTTTTAGGAATTTTTCCCCATAAATATTTTTATTCTTCTTCTATTTTAGTTTTATGTGATTTTGTGAATGGATTGAATTATATTATGTAAAGAACATATAAATTTCAAAGGAATGAAAGTAACATTTTATATTTTGAAGGAAAATATGATTTTTAACAATGAATGGATAATTATGTACATCCAATTGAAGTTATATACATTACATGGGTATTAATTTCAATTAATAGTCCGAGATTATCAAACACAGATAGGAGAAAAACATTGATGTTATGACTATTTTAAAAATGTTTTTTGATTGAAATTTAGATGTTAAAACTAGTCATAATATAAAAAGAGGATGAGTTTTCAATATAACTCACACCCAGTACTACACTTTTTAAGGATTTAATTTTGTCAATAGTATCACCATAAGATGCACCTGCATTTTTTTTAATATGATATAGGGACCATTGTTACTTAGTATAGATTATCATGATCTAAACTAGTCCATAATTAGGAATTCATATCCCCTGCCCTGTATTGATAATTTTTTGGATCAAATATTTGGGGATAAATATTTTTTCATGGTTGATCTTTTAATCGGATTCTATCAATTATGGTACCAATGTAAATATATACCCAATATAACCTTCTGATTGATATATGGAAACTATGAATATATTATCCTTCCATTTGGTCTTTCTATTTCCCTTTTTATCTTCATGGATTCAATAAATATTGTACTTATTGATTAAATTGATCTATTTTTTTGTAATATTTATTTACAATATTCTTTAATATTTAATGAATGTGGATGAGTATGAAGATCACTTGAGGATTGTAATAATGACTGTAATGAAGTTGATTTGATATGAAATATTTACCCTGTTTGAATTTGGGCTACCCAAAAATTCATATTTAGGTCACATAATCTCAAGCGAGGGTATATTCTTACATCCATGAACGACTAAAGTTATTAAAAATTGGACCTGGCAATAAAATTTTATTCATAAAAATATTTTTTTAGGATTCCATATAATATTATTAATTATATGTGAATAAAACCAACCAACTATATAATTCACTCACAAAGTTAAGCCAGAAGGGAGAAAATTTCCTATGTACTTATGAATGTGATGAAATATTCATGGAAATGATGAGATGGTGGGAAAGTGAACATATGATCACACTCACCTAGAGTGGATATAGGGATTTTAATTTATATTTTTGAATGAAAATTGTTTTGTGGTGTGTTTTTATTTATAATGATATCGTGGAATCTTATTCCTCAAACCAATTGAACGATAATTTGAAAAATAACCCGACTAATGATTTAGATTTTAAATAAAAAATATTTTCATTAATGATATGGATGAATTATAATTACATTGAAATGTGTGACATATATACTAATCATAAAATATTAACTTATATATTCACTGATAAATATTTGAATATATTCTAAATGGGAGGGTTAGAGTTGATTAATGAATATGACTAGTCCATAAATTACTACATTTGGAATGAAAACAAGGCGGATGACCATTTGAGTAAAAATGATAATTCTAGATTTTTAATAATGAGTATCATAAAAGTTTTAATATTAAGAGATTATGAAAGGATGAACCGTCAAATTATGAATGAAATGGAGAAATTTTATCTTTCTCAAATGAGTAGTCAACCATGTAACCACATAAACATTACAATGATACAAAAGAAGGACATGGATCTATAAAATATTTTGAGAATTGTTTTTACGTTCGATATTGATTGTTTTGTAATGATAAGGTTCATAAACCTATTACATTTCCCATTAATGTGAGATGTGAAGAAGAAAATTTTAGGAGAATCTCAAAGCACATCTTTCTCCATTCGTCCTATAAGTAAGATGATGTATAGAGATATGAAAGTCTATTTATTGTGGGATAAGTAGAAGAGTGATATTGTAGAGTACATATCAATATGAATGGTATGTTAGGATGTTGACACCATGATATAGAGTTCTATATGTATGTTATAATCATTACTAATATCAAAATTAAAATAGAAAACATCACCATTATTTTTATTATCGAACTACCAAATACATCTTTAAGACATAATGACATTTGGGTTGTAGTCAATCACCTTCAAAATTTAATAAACATCAATTCAATGAATGATTATTTCTATATTGAACCTTTTCTAGGATATTCATTAAAGGCGTTTTATGCTTACATTAAGTACAACATTCTAGTTAATCCTGTTGGTATCCATTGTTTACCTAGAATTAATAAATAACTAATAAACAAGATATAAATAAAGGTTAATGTTTTAGGACTTCTTATCATCCATAACATTATGATAACTCTTAGAGTTCTATTCAAACCAAAGAAGGAATTTTCAATTCCAATTATGTAGAAATCAATGTGTGATGGGATAAACAACTACCTCTAGTAAAATATTTTTAAAACAACTTATTTCACTCGATAATTGAGATGTCTCTTAGAGAAGAAATATATAAAAATATGTATAGAACTATGATATTATGGGGTGAAGATAGTGAAATTAATCTACTAGGACCTGAGATACTTGAGGAATGGCAGTGGAGGTCAGATCTATATAGAATCATATCATTGTAGGTTAATATTGATAAAATCTTTAGGCTAAAAATGAACTTAAATTCTTTAATTCAATGTTATTGAAAATTTTTTGGGTGATTTTTCTAGGAAAAATTATATTATAATGGAATGAATGTAAATATGATCCCTATGTATATAGGTCACTTCAACATTATTGATCAATTGGATACAATTATTTATCACTTAACGTTCCCACCAATCCTATGTCATGTGTAGGATGTATTCCATGTTTATCTCCTAACTAATAAATTCCTTATAATTAACATGTAAATAAAATATTGTTTTTACCAATAGATAATGATAATTCATATGGAAAAAAACTATCAAAATATTGGATAATAGATACTAAGTTATACTGAACAAGAATACAAATCTACATAAAGTCAATCATAGGAATAAGATATTTGAAAAAGCTACATGAGAACCCAAGGATGTGATGATGATGATATATTCTCATATTTTATAGCAGAGTAATTGAATTTTTTACGTGAAATTAACTTTAATATGGTTAGAATGTGATACCCTATAATTTTATAGGCCTTTTTATTTCAAAGAAAGATTTAACTAATCAATAGATTTCCATACATAAATTCATATAGCAATATGAATCATGAAAGTGTAAATTATTATAATATGGATAATAAAATTTCAAGTTATGAAAAGTAATAATAAATTTATTAAAAATATAAATAATTTTTTTCATTAAAATATAACAAATAAATACTAAAGGTTAATTAATGTTCTTTTATACTTAATGTTTATTTTACAAAAAAGGTATTATCGAATTTTTTCATGGGAAATTAAAAAATAATTTGAACCTTTTTTGAATTTTTTTTTTCGTAAATTAATTTCATATTTAAAATAATAATCTCAACATTATCTTAGGGTGAATTTGTAGGATATTACTAAAATGATTTATTTTTCATTGAATAATGAAAAATACTAATTATTCTAAAAACTATAACATACTTTAAAATAAAATTTCCATTATTTTTTAATTTAATTTTATATAAAAATATCATTTTAATATAAATAAGATGATTAATTACATAAGAATCATATTTATCATTTTTTATATAAGATCATTTATTTTTATTAAACTAATTTTTCCAAAAATTGTTTTTTTAAACACAATTTTATTTTATCATAATAAAATAAATTAATATATATAAATTAATGGGTTTAAGTATATTTTTATACTATATATTATTTATTTCATTTTAAAAATAATTTTTTGTTTTTTATAAAGAAAAAATTGTACATAAATTATGTTTTATTTATAAGGATTCGTTCTTTTAAAAGATGTTTTTATTTTGGGTTGGAGATCAATTTAAAATTATATTATATAAATTATAAAAATTTAGTCTTTTAAAATATATTCCATATTTTTATTTTTTATTTTTCATATAATAAAATTTTCCATCTTTTTTTTGTCATACTGAATAGTAAAAAAATAAAATTTTATTACAATGGTTAATATTATAACAAATTTATCGGGGTGTGAGTTAATCACAATAATTAGGGTAGTATTTCCACTTAGTCCATTAAAGTTATTTTTGGATGAATATACTTCAACATTATATAATCCTAAATTATAATCCATGACTATTTGGATATAGTTTTCCCTGATTGTGTCCTTATATTATTGTAGTCGTTTGATAAATTACTTGTGTCTATACCCTATCTTATAAACGGTAATCACTTATCCACCATTAATCATTCCATTTGATCATAATAAATTAGAAAATTAATAATGTAAAAATAAAATATTATCTTTTACATAATTCTATATCTTCTGGTATTATCAAAATACCAATCTATTAAAAATTACAATGTAATCCAATAGAGGTCCCTCAATTTAGAGGTAGATATAATAACCAAGATCCTCTAATTTATTCAGTAATCCAACACACTAATGTTTTTATATACATTAAAAATTATGATAAAAGTTTAATAAATATACTCATATGTTATTATGATTTTTTAACAACCATTCACTTCTTAATATTTATCAAATTTTATATGAAAATATCTCTATTGCGTACATGTGGAATACATCTTCCATGCGATAGTATGATTGATGTTCCATTCGAATCTTCCTCGGGTGTAATTATGTATAATTAATTGTGTGTATATATACATATATTATCTTTATTATATTATAATTATTATAGAATAATTTATTTATATATAACATAAATTTAATTAATCTATTGAAAATTCAAAACATTACTCATGTGTATGTACAAACTACCATCTCCATGTAAGGATGTAATTTATTTTTCACCATTGATTCGTATGAATGGTGATAAATATGTATATAATGAACATGTATATTATTTGTATCATTATTTATATTCAATATAGGAAAAAATACTTTTCATGGTGTATGTAACATATCATTCAAACTAAAACATACATGAAAAATGAAGAAGTTAACATCCAAAATAATGGTTATAAATAAATATTATTAATGAATGGATGATAAGATGTTATAATTAACCCATGTATGGTATTATTGGTGTGATTAAAATTTATGTGTATATGTATTATAATATTAATATTTTTTATACTGGCTATTTGACTGAAAATGATGCAATAAATACTTGAATTAAGGATTCAATATTACCATCTCATTTTTAGAGAGATTATTTACGCATAAATTTTATTATGATGAAATTTTTTGATATATCTCCCCCTAATATTATTATTTTTTATCTAATGTTTATTCTTATATATATAATATTTCACTGTCATTTTCCTCTCTTTACATATTGAATAGTTTTTAAGAATATTTATAATGAAATCTGAAATTGTTTTTCACTTCGAATAGAAATATTTTCTTCAATATCCATATTTTATTAAATGTTTTCATGAATTAATTAAATATTTTAAAAATATTTGTTTAAATTAATATATGGATATATTATAATTTACATAAAATGGTTTAAAAGAAAAATTAATATTATTTTCCAAATATGGTACTTGTTAACATTTATTGAAAATGTAAATTGAATTTCTGTTTTAGTATAAACCACATGAAAGATAGTATCCAACATCATGAATAATAATTTCTTTAAATATGACATTATATGCATGTTTTATTAACTTCAAATTATTTTTTTCTATAATGTTTTATAAATTTTTAGGTTCTAAATAATTTCTATTAAATGAAACGGATAGTTTCCATAGGATATTATTTTTTAATATTTATTGTTATTTCTATCTATAATAGCACCCGTTGATGTTTATTATGATTTACTATGTATATGATCCACTGTTTACATATCATTCATTCTCTATATGGGTTATTGTTATGATTATAAAAAAAATTAAAACCGGTATCATTTCCAATGGATATTATTTGATGATACATTGAATGGTTTATGATCATGTGGTACACATATGTTTGGTTTTATTTATTTTATATGTGATACCAAAATTATATAGCTCTATAATTCATTGTGTAAATGATTTTATTTCATGAGTTAATAAGGACTAAAATGTTGATATATCCTTTTTTGTAAGGCTCATTGTCCCATAATATAGTCTAGGGTGTAATCCTCATCTATGAAAATTATGAAATAAGGTGTGAACCCAATCCACTATGTAGTCTTGGTAGTGATCCTTGAACAAGGAAACGATTATATTTGAATATGTGTATTCAAAAATATTTTTCATATTCTTATGATAAGTTATCATGCATCCTGAATTATTAATTATGATTGAACACTATAAATTATTAAGAATTTTTATTCATAAAACTTTATTCCATGATTCATGATTATGATATATGAATTGATGTGTTTGATTTTATAATGTTAATGTCATGTTCACATATACATATGTTATTATTATAATATCATATAATTATCGATTGATATTGCTTATTATCCCCTTTAATAAAAATATGAAGTCACCCTTTAATATATTTCCCATCCACATGGTATAGAGAATTGTTTTATGTATGTTATACCTAGAAAGGGTTATAGGTTTGAAGAACATAATGTGAATTAATGTAGATAATTCATGTATTCATTCTTACATAGAAGCTAAAACTTTTCAACAATATCCTTGACCATATTGAAATGTAATTGATATTGGTGATAAAAATATATATTATTTAATTATTAAAACTATGGGTCTCTATATATATAATAAAATATTTTCACTAGTTTGATATTTATAACACAATCTTGGTAAGGTATGTTTTTTCACAATCATCAACCATGTAATCAATATTATCAATATAAAAAAAATTAAATTCATTTGATATTATGTAGTAATATTATATAAATTAAAATAATAACATTTTTGAGGCTACAAGAAAAACGATCAATGTCAAACAACAAAAAGTTTAGAAACCAAAACTTGCACGACAGTTGAAACAATTATCAACCATGAATTGTTCTAATAATGAATTATTAACGAGATAATTATAGGATATTAAATGTATGAAATTTGAGTTCTTTTAGGGAATATTTTTTTATATTATAGAGGTATAAAAATTTACTTTTACTATATATACGGTTATAATTATTATATTGAAATTTAGATAGTTTGAAATTGTTTTATGTTATAATCTCAGTATTTACCAAGATTTATTTATGATTAAAATCTTTGTAATGAAATAATATGATCTATATTTCAAAACTATCACCTATATTATTTACAATTGTTATTTGACGATATTATTTGTTAAACTTTCATTTTTCTCTATATATGCACTCAAAATTCTGAAAGAGTTTTTAATGGAAAATTAGCATTATTTCCCCTTAAGTCAGAATATTTTATCGTACATATCTTTGTTTTAAAAAACTATTTCTATAGAACTTTCATCATTCCAAATTAATTTTATTAAATATATATTTAACTATTTTTTAATATCTATTTCAATTATTAAAATGATTCTTCTATCCATTTTCTAAACCACGTACTTTTGTCATTTTTTACTAAAGGATTGAATAGAATGATTATATGAATGTACCCCACTCAAATGACTATTATCACTATAAAAACTAATCATAATTAAGTGTCTCGTTGAAATTATTCCATTAACAATTTTTGAGAATTTATTTCCCCAAATACATAACATTTTTTATGAGTTTAAATAACTGATTTTATAATAAAATTGTTATTACACACAAAAATGATAATGTGATATTTTAAATTTAATTTTATACCTAGAAATATTTATTTTGATACTTATACATAACAAAGTAAATGTTCCAATAGTAAACACTTTATTCTATATATGTATGGTTATTTATTGTTATGATAAAATATTGGCGAAACCCATTTTTATTTATACTGGTTGGGCTAGGAAGACATGATAAATGATTGATTTTTATTTTGAAATAATGTTGAATGTATTTATGATTATGGTATTCATGGGTATGTTAAATACCTAGAATTAATTGAGTAATTCATAATTTATTGTGTTCTAAAACTGTTGATGTACTATTAGTCCAATATCAAAAGGGGATACTCTGATGGCTATGCCAAGGCAATTATTGGTATATTTTTGGTTAGCCTAATCCAAACATATAATGAGTGTCATGGTGGGTAACCATGAAATATAATTTACATTATTTTTATTACGACACACATTTTATTACAATCTCTATGATATTTTACTATACATATGATATAAACCCAAGGATGATGATATTCGATTCTTTTATGATTAATGTATTATAATCTAAAAACCCCTTATATGATTATAATGATAATTGAATTTATGGGTTTAATTTTCAACTATTATGTATTGGAGTTGGTGGTCTAGAACCTACTACTTTATACTTTATACATTAAATAAAATCCTTATCACATCTTTTTTGTTCTTCTGTGTGACATGTCATGGGATAATGTCCTAAGGAGAGTTGTTGCATTAAAGGGTCGTAGCGGATCCCTGCTATGATAAGAACCCGGAAGTGCCATAACACTATTCTTGAATGTATTTTCTATGGACAGATGATATTATTTGAGCGACACAAATAATAAAAGTCATTTGGGGTGAGGTCTCATAAAACTTTGAGGCACCTTCTAATGGTTTGAGCCCTTGGTAATATCCAGGAGTAAATTATGTGAACGAAACCCGACAGTAGGAAATACACATTTCATAGTGTCATAGGATGTTCCTATCTGCGGACGTGTGTATTGGTCCTTAGACTTTAAGATTATTACTAATGGGGATTACAACTCGCGCACTTAGATGTATTGATGAAAACTGTGACGAGACACTGTTCGCAGCGAGGTAGGATACATTGGGTGTGTCACGAGTAATACTGCATTAATAGATAATGCGAGAAAGGATTTGTCCCTTTTGTTCCATAACAGAAGTAGATATCTCAGGACCTTTTATGAAATTAATATAGCCTAAATAAATCTATGGCCATGGTAAGGTATGGGAAAGATCAATTCCGGGAAGTCAATGAAATAATAATCATGCACTTGGATTGATGGAACTAGCATGCAACCCTCTTGCTTAGAGATATCGAGACAAAGGGATTATATTACACGGTAAGCGTTCGTAGGAGGTGACACGTCATTGCGGCGTTAACATCTTTTTCTATGGGTGCCTTGGCATGTTGCTAGATGCTAACCTTGGACTTTAGGCAGACTCAACCTAATGTCACTGAGAAAGAGGCCTAGAGGGTCACACACTAAGTGTGTCCATGTATCTCAGTTAAATATTAATTTAACAAGTTAAATAAATATTATTCCCAGCTATGGATTAATAATTATTTAAGGATGGATGATCGCATTTATTTCGGCACTAGTTATCCGAGAGAATATAGTGTGGGTGAAATAATATATATTTATTAGCAAGTAATGCAGTGACATTTATTTATGAAATAAATAGTCATTACTCAAGGTCTAATAAATATGGTGGAGGAAATAAATAAAATGAAAAAAATAAAAGTACATGCCGTGTATATTTATATACACGCCATGCAGTTTGTTTTTCAGGATTATTGTGAAAATATTGTTTATTTAATTAAATGATATTAAATGTAATACGTTGGGTGCATGTCATATAATAATGATGGTCAACTATCATTATTATGACATGTGGTATTAATAAGAATTAAATAAAAAGATTAAATGATTTCGAGTAATTAATTCATTTTATTATTCTAATAATTATAATCCCAATTACATTATTCTCATAGAATCATAGCCATTGTTGTTCACAACAGATTTGGAAATACTCTCAAGCCAAAGAGAGAATTCCCTTTCCACCAAGAACGCCCTCATGTTACGAGATCAAGATCCTCCACCAGATCAAGGCGGTCAAAGGCGGACATCGCAAGCGAAGGATCCTCCACGCTAGCACCCGGAGATCCCATCGGCGATGTCCGGAGATATGTGACACATGTGTGGATCACCGTTAGAGGAATCCTACACTTGGATTCTTCGACGCAACAACGGATCACCGAATCGTGACTGGACACATCAACGGAGAAAGAATTCCAACGAGTTAATTCTTATTCATTAATTAAATTAATAATAATCAACATATGATGATCCTTCTCAAGGGTTCTAGGACTCTTCTTTTCTTTTCGTTAGTCGTTCTATTATGAAGATTCGGCATTTTATATCATGACAGATCTCGGATTGAATGTTGTTTAATGTTAAAATTAAAGTTGGGCAAACCCACCAATGCGCTTTCGCTGCTCCTGGAACCTACAATTGGTATCAGAGAGGGGTTATATTGTTGATTATAATTATTTAGTTTTTCGTTGGTAATTTACGCATTTAATAATATATTTTATTTCAAATAAAGTTTAATCATTCTAGAAATCTGAATGTCGAGATCTATTCCTCCTCCCTCGTTTCTCGTTCACCTTACAGAAACAAATGTTTATTTTAATTTTGATTAAAATAAAATAGAGGAACTCATTCGGAGGAGCCAAATGTTTCTGGCCGTATAACACCAGAATACATGGTGTGTATTCTGATGTACACGTCATGTAGTATAGGTTCAATTCATTGACTGATTCACCAAATCAGCCCATGTATTTGATTTTTTCTATGAATTTAAGACACCTTTTGTTGACCAGAAACAGGTGGCTCACGGTTTCTGGAATACACGACGTGTGATCCAATGAACACGGTGTGTTGTCCCTTCAGGTTAGCGTTGGGTCGTGTACTCCGTACACGGCCTGCCAGGCTGGAAACCGTGTAACGCGGAAACTACACCGTGTGTGTCCCACTGTACATGACGTGTACTCCGAAAAATTTCCGTTGTACATTAACACGCCCTTTCCACGGGTGTGTACTTCGGATGGACGGTGAAGAAAAGTACACGCCATGTAGTCGGAACTACACGATGTGTACTCACCCAAATTAAACATATTTATTAAAATTTATTATTATATTATACAAAACCTTGAGATGTGTACCATGGAGCAGGCGTAAAGCTCAGGCAAACCATGTGATAGGTGTTTCATATATATGTGTTTAATTTAACATCAGCGTAATAAATGGGAATTTACCGGGTTGCCTCCAAGGTACAAGTTACGTACAAGGATAATTTTAAATGAATTTATTTGTTTAAAATTATGATGGATGAGAATCTCAAGGAAATTCAGAAAATGGATTTAAGATAAAAGGATTGATTAGTTAAAGACAATTAATTGATTCGAGCGTGATTTATTTTAAACAATAATGATTAAAGAATTGAATGCTAGTTTTATTTATGAATAAATATTATTGAATGTATGGATGATCATGGGATATATCGAGACCTTTGTATATGAATGGTTTCTTTTAATTTATTTATTCAAATTAAATTTTTTGGCCTGCGAGCCATATCCTCATTAATATGTAGGGCATGCACGCCCAAGTATTCTTTTATGTAAAAACCCCTTTTACCCCTCACCTGCATGTGAGATAAATGCATATGTAATGGATAGAGCTCCCAAGATAGTGGAGGCGGCTCAAGTGAGAGCCAAGGTGAAACAAATCCGAGGAGATACAAAGGTGGACAGGTGGAAAGTTGTAAACAAGAACCCGAAAGGTTCAAGGTGTTTCTACCCTAGGTCTTGGGTTAGTTTATCAACAGCTAGATAAACTAACCAATAGAATATCTCATGATCATACCATTTATTTTATTTCTGTCATTTTCATGGTTTATTTATTATGGTGTGTTGTCACGATAACACAATTAATGAATTAAACAAGCATGCAAGATGGAAGTAAAATAAAACCGGCTTATGCGTAAATATTATCTTATACATGGTTAATCACTAAAGTATATCCCACTTAATATTAACAATCATGTAATCAATGATAATAAAATGGAAATTTACGTATAAGGATAAAATCCCTCAAAATAAATATTCAGTCGGCATAGCCTTCCATAATCTTGGTTAGAATCGAACCATAGTGCATAGTGCTTGACCAACCCTAGTTGGGGTGCTTTTAATTATCAGGGAATTCTAATTCAATTTTTTGGGTTGACTTGACTTGGTTAGCATCAAGGGTTGACTGCCATAGTATAACTTGGTGTGACCAAGAGGCAAAGGTTGAGGAGATCCAAAAAAAAATTCAGGATTGGGGAGTCCACTCAGCGGATCAAGGAGCTGCAAGTTAATGCAGTTGGCATTTGGAATGGCTACTTAAAACCCTTCAAGTTTCTTGACCAAACCTAGTTGGTGTAATGCGGAGGGAAATATGGATCCTTTCCTCTAGAATATTCATGAAACAGAATATTCTGAAGTCAATGGTGAGGGCTATTTTATTTTGATAAAATAGTTGGAGGCTAATAATTATTTATTTATTTATTTGTCTCAATTTTTATAATAATGTACTAAGCCATTTCTCATCTTAATTTATAGAAATGGCAAGTAATGTACTAAGCCATTTCACATCTTAATTTGTAGAAATGGCAAGAAAATGAATTCAAACATATCATTGCACAACATACTCAAAAAAGAAAACCTTCTCACCGGCACCAATTTCCAAGATTGGTAGAGGCGTTTACGCATCATCCTTCGCCCCAAAAGGAAATTATATGTGCTCGAAGAGACTATTCCAGTTGCGCCTGGGAAAGAGGCTAGTGATAAGGAATTATCTCTCTACATGAAACACATGGATGATGCCACAGATGTCTAGTGTTCCATGCTATCGGCCATGTCTAATGAGCTCTTGAATCAACATGAAAACATGAATGCGTATAGCATGATGTCTCACCTTAAAGATATCTACCCAGAGAAGGCGAGACAAGAGAGGTATGAGATATCCAATGCTTTGTCTACCACGAAGCTTGGAGAGCCTGTGCTAGTTGGGCCTCATGTAGTCATGCTTATTGGCTACATTGAATGCTTGGACATCGTAGGGACTAAATTTCCGGATGAGTTGTGTAAAGATCTCATCCTATCATCACTGACCAAGACCTTCTCTAGCTTTATTGTCAACTATAACATGAGTGGAAATGAGAAGAGTCTATTGGAGCTTCTGACCTTGATTCTCCAGGTAGATAAGGACATGGGCTGTGACAAACCCGCGGTCCTTATGGTGAACAAGAAAAAGAAGGACAAGGGAAAGGGTCCAAAGACTTATAAACGGTCTGAAGCCCCCGAGCACCGTCCCTCCAAGAAGGGGAAGATCAAAAGGAAGGGCAAGGAACGGGAAACAATGTGTTTTTCATGTGGCAAGAAGGGCCACTGGAAGAGGAACTCCACCCATAAGCATGGGGACGTTAAAGGTGCATTTGTTATCGAGTGAAATCTTTCTATTTCTACACATTGGGTATTAGATACAGCTTGTGGGGATCACATCTGTATTCAAATGCAAGAACCAAGTAGATTTAGAAATATCGCCATAGGAGAGGTGGATCTTTGAGTTGCCAATGGCGCAAGGCTGGCTGCATTGGCTACTGGTGACTACCACCTCTCTTTGTCGACTGGGATGATTTTGGTTTTACATAACTATTATTATGTGCCTAGTGTTACCAAGAACATAATTTCTGTATCTTGTTTGGATATGGATGGATTTCTTTTCAAATTTGGAAATAAGGGTTGTCTCTTTTATAAGAACAACGTATGTTATGGTATTGACCATTTAAATAATGGTTTGTATGTATTGAATTACGAAAACCAAGTGTTGGAAATTGATAACGAAACAAACTCACATGACTCATACATCACCCAGTTATGGCATCACCGCCTTGGTCATATGAACGAGAAGCGTTTGACAAAGCTCTGCCAAGATTGCTATTTAGACTCTACTGAGATAAAACCACTTGATAGATGTCACACTTGTTTACAAGTAAAAATGACCAAACTGCCTTTTGGTGGACAAGGTGAAAGGGCCACAGAGATTCTAGGATTGGTACACATGGATGTGTGTGGACCATTTCCAGTAGAAGCTAGAGGTGGATATTCTAATTTCATAACTTTTACTGTTGATTTGAGTAGATATGGCTATGTCTACATAATGAGGTATAAGTCAGAGTCCTTAGAGAAATTAAAGAATTCAAGAATGATGTTGAGAATCATCTTTGTAAGAAGATAAAGAATCTTCGATCGGATCGAGGTGGAGAATATCTGAACCAAGAGTTCATAGATCTTCTACGGGAGTCTGGGATTCTATCTCAGCTCACTCCTCCTTATACACCAAAGTGGAATGGTGTTAGTGAAAGGAGGAACCGCACCTTGTTGGACATAGTGAGGTCGATGATGAGTCATGGGGATCTCCCATTATCATTTTGAGGATATGCATTACAAATTGTAGCATACACATTAAACAGAGTACCAACTAAGGTAGCAAATGAAATTCCATCCGAGTTATGTATTGGAAGGAAACCCACATTGTCACACACACGTGTATGGGGATGCGAGGCGTTTGTGAAGGCTTTATCAGGCAACAAACTACAACCCTGAGGCACAAAGTGTATCTTTATAGGATATCCCAAGGAAACGAAAGGATATTACCTATATAACCCTCAAGACAAGAAAGTGATTGTCGCCAGACACGACATCTTTCATGAGAGGCAGCACATCCTCAAGAAGGGTAGAGGGAGCAAGATTGACTTCAACTATGTTGATGCTCAAGATACATAGATGTTGGTACAGGAACAAGTTCCACAGGTCCCCATGGAAGAGGTTCTAGAAACACAAGTACTGCGTAGGAGCTCAAGAGAGGTAAGGGAACCAGAGAGATTTGGTTTCCTAGTCACTGAGGATGGTGAATCATTATTGTTGGACAATGATGAACCTTTATCCTACATTGAAGAAGTAGAAAGCTCAGAAGGTGCAAGATGTCTAGAAGCTATGAATTCTGAGATAGATTCCATGTATCAGAACCATGTTTGGGTTCTGGTCCATGAGCCAGTTGATGTAAAGCCTATTGGATGCAAATGGATATTAAAAAGAAAGATTGATATAGAAGGTCATGTTTGCACCTATAAATCAAGGCTAGTAGCTAAAGGATTCAGACATCGTAAAGGAATTGACTATGATTAAACCTTCTTGCAAGTTTCCATGTTTAAATCCATACGAATCATACATGCCATAACATCTTACCACGACTATGAAATTTGGAAGATGGATGTCAAAACAGCATTCCTTAATGGGAACCTTCAGGAAGATGTCTATATGACACAACTAGAAGGGTTTGTGACACCAGGTGAATCCAAACGGGTTTGCAAGTTGCAGAAATCCATTTATGGATTGAAGAAAGAATCCAGGTCATGGAACATTCGATTTGATGAGTCCATAAAGGAATTTGGTTTCATTAAGAAAGAATGTGAGCCATGTGTTTATAAGAGGTTTAATGGGAATGCGGTCGTCATCCTAGTAGTATATGTTGATGACATATTGCTTCTTTGAAATGACGTACCAGCCTTACAGTCAGTTAAAGACTGTTTGAACAAGTGTTTCTCCATGAAGAACTTAGGAGAAGCAGCCTACATTCTAGGGATCAAGATCATTCATGATAGATCCAAGAGGCTGCTTGGACTAAGTCAGGGTACATATATTGACCAGATACTAAAGAGATTTAGTATGGAAAAATCCAAGAGGGGATTGGTTTCAGTGTCACATGGCTTACATATTTATAAGAAAATGTGTCCCCAGACACAACAGGAGAAAGATAGGTTGAGTAAGATCCTATACGCTTAGGCTACAAGATCCCTCATGTATTCCATGTTATGTACTAGGCTTGATGTTGCCTATGCACTGAGCATGGTAGGTAGATATCAATCAGTTCCAGGAGAACATCATTGGACTACTGTTATGACTATCCTTAAGTATCTGAGAAGAACTAAGGATATGTTCCTGGTGAATGGAGGAGACGAGGATCTTTTCATCAGAGGGTATGGTGATGCTGGTTTTCAAACATATCATAATGATCTGAAGTCGCAATATGAATATGTTTTCTATCTCAATGGAGGAGCTATGAGTTGGAAGAGTTCAAATCATCTAGTTGTCGCCGATTCTACAGTGGATTCCGAGTATATAGCGGATTTTGATGCAGCCAAAGAAGATGTCTGGATTCAGAACATTGTTCAGGTGCTTGATGTGGTGACTAGTAGTAAAGATCCCATTACATCGTATTGTGATAATACTACAGCGGTGGCTCTTGCAAAAGAACCAAGTTCACATCAACGGACAAAGCACATACTCCGGATGTAGCACCTGTTGAGGGATTTATATCAAAGGGGTGAAGTTGCAATGAGCAGAGTTTCCACGGAAGAGAACGTGGTGGACCCAATGACTAAAGGCCTATCCCAGCAAATGCATGAATATCATGTGAGAGCTAGCGGGTTAAAGGTTGTTAGCAGTTGGATCTAGTCCAAGTGGGAGTCTGTTGGAGTTGGTGGTCTAGAACCAACTACTTTGTACTTTATTCATTAAATAAAAGCCTTGTCACATCATTATTGTTCTTCTGCGTGACATGTCATGTGATAATGTCCTAAGGACAGCTGTTGCATTAAAGGGTCGTAGCGGATCCTTGCTATGATGAGATCCCGTAAGTGCCATAACACTATTCTTGAATGCATGTTCTATGGCCGGATGATATTATTTGAGGGACACAAATAATACGGTTCATTAGGGGTGAGGACTCATAAAACGTTGAGGCACCTTCTCATGCTGTGCACCCTTGGTAATATCCAGGAGGATAACATGAGAACGAGACCCGCCAGTAGGAAATCCCCATTTCATTGTTTCATTGGATGTTCCTATCTGCGGACATGTGTATTGGTCCTTAGACTTTAATATTATTATTTATGGGTATTATAACTCGTGCAGTTCGATGTATTGATGAAAAATTTGATGAAACACTGTTTGCAGCAACGTAGGATACGTTGGGTGTGTCACGAGTAATACCGCATTAATAGATAATGCGAGAAAGGAGTTGTCCCTTTCGTTCCATAACAGAGTAGATATCTCAGGCCCTTTGATGGAATTGATATAGCCTAAATAAATCCATGGACATGGTAAGGTATGGTCAAGTTCAATTCCGGGAAGTCAATGAAAGAATAATCAAGCACATGGATTGATGGAACTAGCATGAAACCCGCTTGATTGGAGATATCGAGACAAATGGATTATATTACATGGTAAGCGTTCGTAGGAGGTGACACGTCATTTCGTAGTTAACTTCTTTATCTATAGGTGCCTTGGCATGTTGCTAGATGCTAACCTTGGACTTTAGGCAGGCTCAGCCTAATGCCATTGAGAACGTGGCCTAGAGGGTCATACACTAAGTGTGTCCATGTAAATCAGTTAAATATTAATTTAACAAGTTAAATAAATATTATTCCTGACTGTGGTTTAATAATAATTTAAGGATTCATGATCGTATTTGTTTCGACACTAGTTATTCGAGAGAATATAGTATGGGAGAAATAATATATATTTATTAGCGAGTAATGAAGTTACATTTATTTATTAAATAAATAGTTATTACTCAAGGTCTAATAAATATGGTGGAGGAAATAAATAAAATGAAAAAATAAAAGTACACGCCGTGTATATTAATATACACGCCGTGTAGTTTGTTTTTCATAAATCATGTGAAAATAATGTTTATTTAATTAAATAATATTAAATGTAATATGTTGGGCACATGTCAAGTAATAATGATGGTTATCTATCATTATTAAGACATGTGGTATTACTATGAATTAAATGAAATTATTAAATTCATTCGGGGAATTAATTCATTTTATTATTCTATGTATTATAATCCCAATTACATTATTCTCATAGAATCAGAGCCATTGTTGTGCACAACGGATTTGGAAATACTCTCAAGCCAAAGAGAGAATTCCCTTTCTACCAAGAACACCTTCATGTTATGATATAAAGATCCTCTACCAGATCAAGGTGGTCGAAGGCGGACATCACAAGTGAAGGTTCTTCCGCACTAGAACCCCGAGATCCCATCGGCAACGTCCGTAGATACGTGACACACGTGTGGATCACCGCTAGAGGAATCCTACAGTTGGATTCTACGACGCAACGACGGATCACCAAATCGTGAACGGACACATCAACGAAGAAATAATTCCAATGTGGTAATTCTTATGCATTAATTAAATTAATTATAATCAACATATGATGATCCTTCTCAAGGGTTCCGAGACACTTATATTATTTTCGTTCTTCGTTCTATTCCAATGATTCAGCATTTTATATCGTTTCAAATCTTGGATTGAATGTTGTTTAACGTTGAAATTAATGTCTGGAAAACCAACCAACGCGCTTCCACTGTGCCCTGAACCTACATTAAGATCATTCACTAATAATTTTATTGTCATTATATGATTTCATTAGATAATTAATCGAAATATTTCTTATTTATGCTTATAATGAATCTATGCCCACCTTTTTTATGTTTCCGTATGACCCCTGATATGGAGGATCAATTTAAAAATGTTTTTCCTAAGTATTATTCTTGGATTAAAGAACTTCATGGAGATTATATACATCATTTATGTGAATATTTTTTATGTATATATGTTTCCAAAGACACTAAATCGTTATGTTTCTAGGGAACATATATTTATATTCATCTAAAATAATGTAATATTTTTGTACGTAATGTTTGAATCACCTTAGTTGGTTAAATGGAGTGGTTTGTTTATATTTCAAAATTTGTATGAGGAAACATTAGTAATAAACCAAATTATATGTCTAATTATAGGAGAACATATTATGTAATTATAAATAAAGGAGAGTGGTTTTTCTAGTATATACATCACTATATAGATATAAGGATGTTTTTGCGACTATGGAACATATTAAAGTGGGGTAAGAACTCTTAAAGGGATGTATTAGATATTAGTAGATGATCAGTGTGACATATACTACAAACCTAGATAGAATTGTTTGAGGGATATACATGGGTTAATTCACATTTTAATTATGAACCAGTATGAGGGATTTTAATAAATTATGGCTATGTTTGACATAGTATAAATCTATGGTATAATAGTATTCAAAGAAGGTGTTATTATTTAGACATCCATCGAATGTTTTTTATTTAATTATTTTTCACTAATATTATAATTACTAAATATATTGTTTTTTGGTTATAGTCAATGGATGGAAATTGGTGTAACAATGATTATAATAAATGTGGTCGATAATGAAATGATTTTAACCTAGAGATAATAAATAATATTTGATCTAGAATATAAAATATCATTGTTATATTTATGAATAAATATCATTACATGAATCATGTTGAGGTTCCTAACAAGAACTATAAGCAATAACATACCTTGGATTCCATTATAAAGATGAATAAACTATATTTTAGTGGATATTTTGATCCACAATGTTCCAAGATATGGATTATGACAATTCATATGATATTTTATAATCTCTAGTTCTTCGAGCATGATATGGTTATATTAGATGTTTATCCTTTTTAAGGAAAATATTATACATGTTACACTCTCATTGATAAAATGAATAATCCAGAAGAAATTAAATCTATTGACTGTGATAATTTATAAAAGTTATATATAAATATATAATTTACTAATATTATTTATACGAAATAGAGAATTAATTCCATGAGCTACAAAATAACATTGAGGAATCTAGTAGTATAGTTAAGGAAAATATTAAAACACATACAAGTTATGATTATGGTTTTATCATCCAACCTAATGAATTAATGATTGATTCTTATGTGACATAAAAACAGGTATCGAAATATCATTAGTCCTAAGAGACATCATTTCCCAGGACTAAATCATTCAATTTTCACTCAAGTTAGAAATACGGATCATTGTCATACTCTGTTCTTGTTGTTTTGATATGAAGAGTATAATGAAATTGAATGTAATGTTTAATAATAAAAATTATAGAGGATAGAAGAGGAGTCTTCAATAATTCCATAAGCTTGGAATTAAACATAGAGGAATTTACCTTAAGGGGACCACTAAATGCATCATGTGTGGAAACTAATGTAATCAAGAAATAAAATGGTTATGTGATGGGGATAACATAACTAATTATATGAATGGAGAGACCAATCCAAAAAATTACCTATACACACTCAAGTGTTTCATATTTAAGGAGTTTGATAATTATGATAACTAGTGCCCAAATTCTAGGATTAGTGATGATAATAGATGATATAAATCTCATAATCCCAAATAAATAGTCTAGTAACATCTGATCAGTAGTTACATTTTATATTATGAGAATAAATTTGGGAAAATTACACAAACTATGAACTCTAAAACATCTAATACCCTTATTGATTCATGTTATAACCACTCTTTCCTGTTTTAATAATTGACTAAGGGTATCACGTTACAACCTCAATGATTATATGTTCAATAATTATTGAAATATTTGAATGGTTGATGATATGTTCTCGTGTATTTGAAGCTTATATGATTGCGGTTTAATGGAATGTGATTCCTATAAATATTTTTATTCTCCCACTAGTTATATTTTAGGTGATTTTAGGCAAGTATTATCTCGTTTATATATCTCTAATAGAATATTAAAATTATGGTAAAGCACATTTCATATTATTAATAAACATATGATTACTTATCGAGGTAAAGAAGAATGTGATATTACAATGGAAATTAAATCCATTGTACAGATCATTATTCCTGGGAAAAAGGGTATATTTATCAGATTAGTGGGGTTGATCTCAGAATCAATGGTATAACCATGGCATTTCTGAAAGGCTGACAATGTATTCCTACTAATTATGAGGTTTATTTCTTGATAGAACTCATAATGTGGGATTCACTTATTTCTTTTTCTGCATATTGAATGGGACCAATTGAGTTGTATGAATTAACGAACAATCTCTAGGAGAATCTGGGAAAAGGATTCATTTATCCTAGGTTCTCATCATGAGGTGAACCTATTATTTTATTATGAATAATTATGAAATACTAAATCTATGTATTAATTATCATGAACTCAAATAATCATAATCATGAATAAATACCCACTTACCAATATTGATTATTTCTTTGAATAAACTTCTAGGAGATCAATACTTCTCAAAGATTGACTATCATTCTGGATGTTATCAATTGATGGTTAAAAGTGAAGACATAAAAAATAAAACCATCCATTAATGGTTTGCGAGCTATCAATTAATATTGACTCCATTTATAATTTCAATTTTCATCACTATCATTATATATTTAATTAATCGTCTTTTTATATTGGACTATTGAATATTTGGAAGTCTGTGTTGATAATATTGTAATATAATCCAATTTCAAGGAAGATAATTTTATATTTGTGTTGAAAACCCTAAGGAGTAATGAAATACATACCAAATGTTGGATGTTTTATTGTTGGATACAAAAATAATAATTCTTAGGACACGTGAAAACATGTGAGATTAAATAATTAGATCCTTCTATGACATAAGTCAGTAAATATTGTCCCAAATCAACAACTATCACTTGGATCTATTGTTTTTTTGGATTTTATGAAAATTATCAATGAATTTTAATGCATTAATTAGGGATGTATAATCCACCGACATATTGAACTCAAAAGGGATTCATTTCCCATGAGACGGATAAATGTGATGAGAATTTAATATATGTGATGAGATTGTATGTTTGTGCAACAGTACTCCGACTACACTCCATTAGAAAAGGGTTATTTGATCTAATGTGATTCACCTAAGTAGGTAATCAGATGTATTATTCTTTATAAATAAGTAATAATATAATATATATCTCATCAATTATTGTATTATGATAAGAATTACACAAACCATGATGTTAAGATAGCAGTTTCAATCATTATATCAAAGAAATGGAAGCATTATCTTTACCGGGAAATACATGACATATATACATATAATAAAATTTTAAATTGTATAATCATACAAAAATAGTTTAATATATACTAAAAAAATATGGTTATTTTATAATAATAAATTTTATTTCTAAATACTTTACCATCGTGGGAAAAGAACAAGGTTGTAGATGCTTTGAGTCCAAAGGTTCATACTGGATTATCTATGATAAGAATTTTTAAAGATCCAATATTTCTAAATTTTAAAAGGATGAGCCTAAAATTAATTAAGGAGGGAATGAAATATTATCTTTCCTAAAATAATTTTCAAATATATATATATTATATTTAAATGGGTGAAAAAGAAAGACGTGAGCTAAAAAATAAATTTGGAATTATTCATGTGTTCAACCATAATTTTTATGTAATGATAATATTAATGAACATAATATGTCTCACTATTATAAAAAATTTAAAGAATTATTTATTAGAAAAATATCATAACTCGTCATTATTTATTAACACAAAAACGAATTCTGATCTATGGAGACATGAATTTATAGTGGGTAACATAAAAACATTATAGAGTTTATTTATCAATTGTTAATATACTAGCCTGTTAAGTATGTGTGTAGAATTTGTAAGAGGATTTTATAACCATTACCCATACCCATTTGGAAATGTAAAAAATCACCATGAATTTTATAATTGGTATCCATATAATATATAAATAGAATAATGCTTTTTGCGGTGTAGCTAACCTTCTCAAGAAGTTAGCAGATTTTATTTCAGAAAAACAAATTTATCTCCTGATCAAATTCCCTATAAAAAATTTAATAATTCTGTATGGTTCCATGTATTAATATATTCTATTTTAACAACTTGAGATCAATGATTTACCTCCATGTTCTTCATACATATTTAGAATGATTTAGATAATGATTTATGTATTAGGACCTCTTATCATGATCAAACAACTTGCTAGTCTAAGAGTACCACTAAAACCCTGAAGTATATACTAATAAAATATTCTATATATTTCACTTTTGGTAAGGATGAATGATTTAATAATTTAAAATTCTATTATAATAATAATTTTAATTCATTAATTTAGAAGGATTCATATGAATCTCTACATAGAATGAAGTTTCAAAATCTAATACTATAGGTTGAAGATGGAAAAGGAAAGACACTTAGACTTTTTATACATAAGGATGGTTTAGATAAGTGTAGTGAAATTTAAAAAAACATCAATTATGTATAGTGTTGATAGATGTGTTATTATATGAATCAAAGCCTTAAATATTAAATAAAATTGAGTTATGTTAAGAATTTACATTCATTAAAAAAATTTATATTTTCAGGATTATGGTTTTAGAGAATTAGGCCATAATATTTACGTAATAAATCTGTTAATTTAAAATTATAACTATCTACTCACTATCGCTTTTTTTAAAAATAAATATAATTTTAAAATAAAAAAATTAATTCTTTCTCTTTATAAAAATAATCATAACATTGATATCAACCTATTATATTACATTACACATTCATATACTATGTGGAAATATTTTCAAAAAAATTGGATGAGGCCAAAAAGGTGAGTAAGGGATATAAAATAGGGAATGAAACTGTTAGTCCTTGAATTTTTTAAACTCATGAATTTTTTTCAAGAAATCATACATTTGACCCATAAAATATAATTCTTTTATATTACCTCATTAAATAATATTATTCATATAAAACTCATATAAATAATAATTCATAACAGAGATATATGGAATATTTATCATTATTTCATTGTAGCCTTCACGACTAAATAAGTAGTAACTTTCATTGTTATGTTTGGAATACCCATCAATGTGTATTCACTACATAACAGAAGTGAAACTAAAAGAATTAACTTTTTCACATTACCCATTGAATTTAAGAGCTATGACATGCTCACCTTCCCTCAGTTTATCACAGAACCACTAACATACATAAGAAATGCCTGAGAACCAAAACATAAGCACAACACATAATAATTCCATAAAGGAAAAAAATGGAAATTCAAAATTTTATTCACAATATAAGATTCAAATCTATTGATATAATCAATCCATTCTCAAAACAATTTTCAACTAAAAAAATCAAAGGTGGATATACTCTTCATTTTACTTTCAAACACATTATGACTTTAATGGGATGCTAAAAATCAAATGATGGTCACAATAGAGAAAAATTCATTATCTCTAAATAAATTAAAAAAATTCCTTTTTTAATTAGTAAAATGCTTCATATAAAATGATATCCATTTAAAACCATTGAATAAAATTAAAAATTAAATGTGTTTGTTATACAACATATAAATGATGGTGGTGTATAATATCAATATATACTTTAATGATGGAATATTGAGATGATGTACCTTGCCTTGAGTATCATTCATCATGTACTATCATTATATTAGTCAATAACAAACTATGGTTAATTTATAAATTCATGATAACCTTTTTCACACTAATTTTTCTCTTTATATAAGTTATTACAATTTTATAAAAATTACATAATTATTTATGTTCATATCAAACATTGTGTCAATATTCGGTACATGATTTGAAAAAAAACATGTTATAACGTTAACAGTACTTGTGGTTATAATTCCATAATATCTAGAATAAAAATAAATAAATAATAATAAAAAATTTATATCAATTATACCGTTACATATGGCCATTATATATGGATTGAAAAAATGAACATTGTTATAATTATGGAGACAGTAAGCAATACATACACAAGAGTAATAGTTTGATTTTTCAGTGATCATTATGTAGAGAAGGAAAATAAAATTTTATATTTACATAATGATAATAATATCTATAAAATCATATTAATTATATAAAAATACACAAACATATATATATAATCCAAATGATGTTGTGATTAAAAATGACTCACATCGCTTCATGGAGGTGATATTTCAAATGTACACACGAACATCATTTTAATTTTTATGCTAATAGAAATGAAGAACATAAGGGATATATTCTTCTCTTATAATGATAAATATGTCATTTTTATCACATATGAACATTAAATCTATTATTATAACCATTTTTTATAGATGTTTTTGAAAGACGAATTATATAGGTTCATGGTGTTTATAGTTCACATTAATGCACTATTGATAAATTATTTTCCCATTTATTGGAATTGGAGATGGATTTAGGTTATTATATTAAAATAGTAACATTTAAATATATTGAATATACTTTATTAATTTTTTATTAATGGATGAATACTATTATATGGAAGTTGAAGTTGAAATAAAAAAAACAATAAAATGAAAACTTTATATTTCCATTCAATAATCAGCTTTCATAACACCTTAACACCTCTATATAGGGTTTTTTAAATTAAATATGGATTAAATAATATTTTTAGTGATTATAGTAAATGGTTTTCCTTGATATTGGATGAAATAAATAGTTTTTTATGTGTGAGTAATAGAGAGGAATGTGTGACCTTTTATAGGAGAAGGGAGGGGCACTCTCAGAATTTTTAAATGAATTAAATTAATATAAATAATTTTTCAAATAAAAATTGGTCCAAATTTATTTAGTATTAATATCTATTTATAATGGGTATAAATATAGCCATCAAATAAAAATTAGATAGTTATTAATATTCTTTTAATCCGTAAATTTTTGTTTTATCCCCTTTTAACTCTTATTATTTAATCAAGTAATATTCAGATTGGGAGTTAAAATAATTTCCAAATAATAAAAAACTACTAATAAATGCTGAATTAATTAAATTTTTAGACTTATCTCAACATGTTTGAATAATATTATATTTTTATAAATTTTGTGTCTTTTTAAAAAATGTTGTATATTATAGGACTTGATATAAGTTAATTTTAACCCTATTCATTGAATGATGTTTTTTAATCAAAAAATTTTATTCAAAGGAAAAAAATAGTCTAACTCATATATAACATGACAAAATATTCCATAATATTTTTGTATCTTATAAATTAGATCTATTTATATATAATTTAACAATATTAATACCATTTATTTGTTTTTCATAAATGAAGAAACTGCATCGTCATCTTTGTGTCAAATTACATTTAATTATTTAATGTCTAAAAATTATAAATAAAATACAATGATATAAGAAATATTTTTATATTTTTAGGGAATATTTATAGTCGAATATATCACTTATATAACCCCATATTAAATTGTATTTACTTATTGAAACTAAGTGTATGACTTTTTTAACTTATCTTTAAAAAAACACAGCCATTTCATATTTATATCAAAGTCGATAAAAATGTTATAATATAGGCATAAGTACTTTTTAGGTAAAAACAAACTTTTTAATGAAATTAAAATAGCTGATAGGGTAATTTTATAATATTATAATATTAATTTTTACCTTTAATTCCCGGATTTTCACTTAACCATGGTATAGAAAATAAAAAAGTTACTATTCAAAAAAAATTAAGTTGATAATATTAGATAAAATTTCAATACTTCTTACAAAAGTTTATGTATATTTTTTAAAAATTAATTCAATGATGTGGTTAAATTAGGATTAACTGAAATCACATCGATGTGGTAAGAAGTTAGTTAAATGAGACAATAAAAAACTATAATAAGTTATTATATCTAAATTAAACATTAAAATTGCTCCAATGTCCTACAATAGATTAAATTATAAAAATATTAATTAATTATACATTAAAAACAATTGAAAGGATAATATACCTATAAAAAATATAGACTAAAAATCAATATAAAATTAAAATAACGTATTTTTCATTATTCAATAAAAAATGAATATTATCATTAAAAGACCAAAAATTCAACCATTTCAAATAAAGATTTAACTTCTAAAGAAAGAATTTTATTTTTGATATATAAATTATATAACTATAGAAAATTATAAATAAAAATTATTCTCCATCAATAGGTGGAAAAACTCCATTTTAAAAATATTAGAGCTTTTATGCCTAAATTGGATTTATTATTATTTTAAGAACATAATATTTATTGGTGGAAATTCGAAAATTAATATAAATGATTAATTATAATATATTTATTTATTTTTATTCCCACCAATACAATTGGTAGGAGGTAACTACCACAAAAAATAATAACATTAATAATAAGTTATTTTTTTGTTATAACTCAGTATTTTGCGTAATATAGGATTTTAGTGAAACCCATTATTGCATGCAAGGTAAGATATCAGACATAACATCCCTTGTAATTTAAAATTACAATCTAATAAATATTAACAGACATGAAATTTTATTATTTTATAAATACTTGGGATGTTCTATCAGTCCCCCCCTTTGAATATTGTGTCCACGAAATTTTATGCACTTCTCAAATAAGTGGGTTAATTTATCCATTGTAGAATATTAATATTCCCATGATTCCTATTCAAAAATATGGGTTTTCCATAAAACCATAACCTAATGAATTAACTTATTCTGAATCACATTCCCTCTACGATCATCAATCTAGACTGGTGTTCCACATAAAAAATATTCTCCTCTAGTTTAACTACTTATTGACTCAAAACATGATATGGATCTGGGCTAAACATTCATAACATTAAAACATGAAAAAAAATTACTTTAGATTAAATCAGACGTAAATTCACTATGTCGGCACCTGATTCAAAATTATCAAAAAATTCATAGGGTCAAATGGACCGTGGATTCAGCTTCCCTTTATTACCAAAATTCATCACACTTTTCGATGTAGTAACTTTGAGAAAAATATGATCACCAACATGAAAATAAAGATCATTCCTATAGTTATCCACATAAATGTTTTCCCTCTTCTGAGCAAATCTAATGTGTCCCGAAATAAACTAAACATTCTCTACCATTTCCTACACCAAAACTGGTCTCATCTCTTTCTATTCCGCAACATCATCCCAAAAATATGGTGTTCAACACCAAATTCCATATATTTCCTCGAATGGTTCCATGTGTATAAGGGAATGAAAAATATTTTAATAAGAAAACTCATAAAGATAAATATTTTGATCCCAACATCGCTGAGAATCAATTGAAGAAGCGCGTAGAATATCCCCCATGGACTTAATTGTTTATTCTGACAGCCCATTTGATTGAAGATGAAAAGTCATACTGAATTTTAATTCTGTACCCATTGAATTATAAAGGCCATTCCATAATATAGAGGTAATCCTGGGATCCCAATATGAATAAAGAGATAGAGTAAATACATGTAAATTAATTATCTCTTTAAGATTGACCTGAGATAGTTGTTCTTGAGATAGTGTATCAAAGAGAATAAAATTATCACATTTAGTCAATAGATCTACAATAACACAAATCACCTTATTATATCAAGATGTATTTGTTAATTACCTTAAGAAATACATGGATATATTTTCTCATTTCCACTCTGGCACTGGATAAGGCTCATGTATCCCCATTGGAAACTTCCATTATGCTTTAACCCACTGACATGTAAAACACATCATAGTAAAGATAAAAATAACTCTTTTCACTATCATCCATATGTTCTTGCTTAATTCTATCTGATAGAGATGATTTCAGTAAAACATGAAAAAAATAGAATAATTTCATTCACTAAAAACTTCCATGGAAATTTTCCTTATATTAGAAACCAAGGTTCATGTTCCAAATATTACATTATTAATGTTTTATTACTGTATTCTGCTCAAAGCACCGGACAATTTATTTTATTTTCTAGTATGTAATTGAATTTTGATATCATAATCCTTTTATAATTCTATCCATTTTCTATGACTCATGTTAAATTATTTTAGTGTGAATATATATTTCTAATATTTTTGATCGGTATATATTTCACATTTTACTCCATTCAGATGATGCCTCCAATTTTTTTATTAAAATAAGTAGATAATTAAAAACCATGAGTTGGGTAATTTATCTCGTGATATTTTAACTAACGTGAAGAAAAATCAATTACTTATATGTTCTAATTTAGGAAAAAACCAGGTCCTTTTACATAAACATTAATATATATAACAAATTCAATATTTCTAGAAGGTAGGGCAAGAACTATAGTGTTCAAAAATCATCTTTTCAATTCTTGAAAAATATAATCACATTTATTCCCGATGAACATACCACCTTTTCGAGTTAAATTTGTCACTGAGCAATGTAACTATGAAATATTTTCAACAAACCTCTACAAATATCCAAATAAACCATGAAAACTATGAAATAGAGTTATATTTTCCGGTCTTCAAAATTAATCAACAATTATAGTTTTATAAGAATCAATAGTTTTGACATCATTAGAAGCAATGTGACCGAGGAATGAAATTTTTTGCGACCAAAATTGACACTTTCTAAATTTCTGATATAGTTTCATTATTTATGATTTTTAAAAAAACACTTAGATGAAATTCACACTCTTATTTACATTTATAATATTACAAAAGTTCATTAATAAGGACAATCAAAAACATATCCAAGAACTAATGATTTATTCAATTTATAAGGTATATGAATAACAAAGTCGAATTATTTTACAAAAATTGAATAACTACAAATTTATAATGGCCATATATATTTTATAATGTAGTCCCTGGAATATTAACTTCCTTTTCATTCAACTGATGGTAATATGGCCTCATGTAAACACTCAAAAAATATATTTATCCCCATAGATGAAAAAATCAAAGAGATGAAAAAATAATACATTTTTACTAATTGTGATGTTATTCAATGATATATAATTGACACAGAGTGTCATTGAACAATCATTATTTTTTAAAAAAAGGACATGATTATACCATAGTGATATTCTATGTTTAATGAAACATTTATTTAATAACTCCTATAATTACTTCATAAACTCAAAAAAGTAAATATGTTCAATTTGTTAAGGGGGTTTTGAAATTTTCATATCATCATGAACTAAGTAAATCGTTAATTAAACTTACCAATATAGAATAATACCAGGAAACTCATCATGAAAAAAAATCAAGATAATAAATAAATAATCGAACATCATTAATGTAAACAATTCCCTTGTTTTCAAAATTATGTGCATGATAAAAATAATTTCCATATATTAATAGTTTATATACATCTTGACATGTTATCAATAGAAAGGGTACTTTCTTGTACTCAATCTAAAACATTTTTTGAAATGAAAATTCATTAGCTCTATAGTCAATCTTACCATGGTAAAAAAAAGACAATCCATATTTTTAATGACATCAAATATTAAAAAATGAAAATTAACATGGTTTTTAGGAAAAATATTTCTACATATGAGTACAAGAAGATTCTTATATTTTATTTCTGACTCAATATTTCCCCCATTTCATTTTACCATAATTTTGGGATTCATTTCCGATGGTGTAATTTCCAATTTACCATAAAAGTTTCCAGCAATGAATGAATTTCTAGAGCTTGAATAAAAAAACACATTGGAATAATGTGAATAAAGAAATGATATACCTAATATCACATTGTTTTATTTCCCAACATCTGTTGATGTATATGGAAATGAATTCACCACACATTTCTACTTATACTCTGGCTGCTTCACAACATTCGAGTTCATCATCAGGAAATCATCTTCATATGGATCCATCTCATTGTTTTTAAATCATTTTACTACCTATAAATCATATTTTCCTTACAACTATCATAATCTTTTTCATTTTAGTTATGATCATATTTCCAAAAAATTTCCACATCAGAAGCACTTAAAATTATTTTGATGGTATTATCTATTGTTATAAACACTATTTTAACAAACTGTAAAATTAATTTATATAACATCATATATTTTGATGAATTAGTCTCATTCACATGTCACATTTTCCTCTTATTCTGATTGTTTACAAAAAACACATGATCATGAGAAAACTCCAATTTCCACCTTCTCCACACATCGATATTGTTTCTCTTAAATGTTGAACTCATGAGAACCCAACAACCATCCATACTTTGGATTTAATCTTGATTAAAAACAATTTATTTTACAATCAATATCCCTAATTAAATTTTGAGCATAACATCCCATTCGAGTGAATTTTTCTTCGTATGGAGCCAGAAAATATTCATCTTTCCTTAATTCCATGATTTTTTTTACGTACTAATTTAAACACCATAGAAAAAAATAACCCTGAAAAATATTTTTCAACTTGTCCCACTAAAGAGATTAACTATATTCCTATACCTGATATTCATAACAATCAACCACCACTGAATGAAATCACCTTAAAAAATTAAATAGAAAGACTAACTATTTGATTATATGAACACCCCATGACATCATAAAACCATTCTAGGTTTTTAATCCACCATTCATATAGAATAGGGTCATATGATCCCCTAAATTATAGAGGATGATGCCTCATAAAATGATCCTCTATCAACATATTCCTCTTCAGTTGATCCAATTGATCTCACACAAGGATACTGCCACCATTTAAAGATATATTCAAGTGCACCATCACATTAAAAAACTATTTTGCTCCAATTCCAACCATATTAGTTTTCAAATTTGAATGATTTTTTTCATCTAAATGTTGTCCCAGCACAAGTACCATGTTTCCCCTACAAAAAAACATTGTTAACAGACATATAATATATGAAGCAACATGATAATCTTCATATTCAATATCCATTCAATTTGATCATAAATTAAAATTTATTTATGGATATTACATTAAAAAAAATAACCCCTAAATATATCTAATCTTACCTGTGATACAAAATATAAGTTCCTAGGAATTAAACATTGCATAATGTTGAGTTATGTTAAGAAATTGCATTAATTCACATTGAGGATATTTTTAGGATTATATTTATAGATAATTGGTCTATAATAATTACCAAATAAATCAAATAATTAAAAAGTATATAAGTAAACTCACAATACATTTTTTTCAAAATCTATATCATATTAAAATAAAAACTGAATTATTTTTCTGGATAAAAAAATTTATAACTTCCATCTTTCCTTTTATAATTATCTTATTCATCCTAATACCATGTGGACCAAATTTCAAAAACATGGGATGTGAAAATAATATCTAAAAGTGATGTAAAATATGGAACGAAACTGCAAGTCCAAGAATATTTTAATCTCATTTAAACAAAATAAAAAATCAGACTTTTCACCCAATAAACATAAACCTTTTAGATTGCCTCTTGAAATCATAATTTTACTATAAAACTCATATAAATCAATCATGAAGTTAACTTTTTTCATTCATATCATTCATACAATGTACACTTCATGACTACATAGGGAGTAAACTACAGGCGTATTTTTGGAATACCCATCATATTATATTCCCTGAATCTCTTATGAGAAACCAAACCACTTAACTCTATCTCATTACCCAATGCATTGGATCACTATCATGGGCTCACCCACCAACATGTTATCATGGAACCACCCATATATGTATTCAATTCCCAAGAGTCATAAAATAATCACAACACATAATGAATGCATAAAGGAAAAAATAACATTTCCATGTTTCATTCAGAATATAACATTTCAATGTTTTGATAAAATCAATCCATTCCAAAAATTATTTTCAATAGAAAGACACATAAAAATGTAATATGTTATTTAGTTTTCACATTAAAAACATTATTGATTGTAGAGGATTCCAAGTATCTAATATTGTTCATTGTGAAAAAAAAGTAATTATCGCATTATTAGTTTAAAAAATTATTTATATCATTTATTAAAATGATTCATATAAATATATTCTTTTTGGAAATGATTTAAATAAATTTAATTTTGTAGGGGTTGATTATACGCAATATAAAATAATGTGTTTTTCATTATCAAAATAAGCCTTAATGAAAAGTGATTGACAAAAAGTCTCATACCTTCATTCTGACTCATCAAATACAATATTTATATTACTGAATAATAAACATTAGTAAAATATTAATTTCTTGAGAAATTTTGTAAATATTATTATTAATTTTCAAACAATTATTACAATTTTATAACAATTATTTTTTAGTTAATTTCATATCAAACATTTTGTTGACATTTGGTAATTGAGTCAAAAATCAATGGGGTATGATTTAAATAGTTCATTTGTTCAAAAGTATATTATCTAAAAATATAATTTATGAAATAATAATCACTTTTTTATATCAATCATACAATTAAATCCATTATATAAATATGGATACAAAAAATAAACAATGTTACAACCATAGTGATGGTAAGTTGTGTGTACACATGAGTAACAAATTCATTTTTGAATGTTATTATTGGAAATAAGATAAATATTATTCTATTTTTACATTATTATAATTATATTAATAATATCCTATTATTCATTTAAATAAATAAATATATATATATATATATTCTCCATGTGATGTGGAGATTAAAAATGAATTGTATCACTTCGAGAAGGTGCTTGTTCACATGTACACACAAATGAAATTATCATATTTATGTACATATTATGTAACAATTTAATTGACATATTATTATTATATAATGGTAAATATTTAATTAATATCATATATAAACATTAATTATATCATTATAACCATTCTTGAGTGATGCTTATGGGAAATGAAGAATATCGGTTTGTGGAGGTGATAGTTCACATGTAATCATGAACAATTAATCATTTTACCATTTAATATTATTGGAGATGAATTTAGGTAATGATATTAACATTATATTATATAAATATATTGATGATAATTAATTTATAATTTCAGAATGGATGAAGATTAATAAAAGGAAGTCGAAGAAGTAATAAAATAAAAAGTCATAAATAATAACATTAAATTTCATTCATATGATCACCTTCCTTACACCTCTTTTGAGGGAGTTATTCATAAAATAAGGTTTTAATAATTTTATGAGCTATTATATTAACGTTTTTGGGATGGTATTGAAAAATTTAAATGGTTTTTCGATATGTGAGTAACATAGAGGAATGAGTTCCCTTTTATTGGATATGGGGGCACTTTTGGAATTATAAAAATTATTAACTTAATATAATTTTATTTTATATTACAAATGGGTCCAAATTGTCTTATTTAAAATATTGGTTTATTATGTGTTGAAATATAATAATCCAATTAATTTAATAATATGTTTAATATTTATTTATCCTTATCTATTTATTTTAACAACTTTAACTCTTATAGTTTTATCATGTAATTTTCACATTGAGAGTTAAAATAATTACCAAATCATGCCAAAATAGAAATTAATTATTAATTAATGAAATTTTTTTTACTTATTTGTTTCTTTTTATGAATAATCATATTTTTTAAATTTTATATAATTTGATTAAATATTTGATATTTTAATATATTAATTTTTTCAATTTTGACACTATTCGTTACATGTATTTTTTTTAAAAACATAACAATATGATTACTATGAAAGAATACATTAAATAAGATATATCATATAAAGGTAATTCTTAAAATAAATTTATAGAATCAATTATATGTAAATAAATTTAGTTTAAGATTATTAATGTTATTTATTTTATTATTCATTAATGAAAAAATTATTGCATCATCTTTGGGTCACAATTACATTTAACTATTTAATATCTAAAAATTATATAAAATTTCCATGATGTAGTTAATTATTTTTCATATATAATTAGTATTTATATATTAATATATCAACTATATAACCCCATATTAAATATTATTTTCTTATTAAACCAATATGTATGACATTATTAAATTATCTTTAAATAAAATATAATAAATGTCATATTATTACCCAAGTGAAATAAAAAGGTAAAAATTGCGCCGTAAGGTTTATTTATGTCTAAAAACACTAATATAATTAAATTAGTACAATTTTGATGCTAATATTATAATATTAGTTTTTACCTTTAATTGTGAAATTTACCCTTAGTCGGGGTCAACAAAATTAAAATTTACAATTCTACAAACATTAAATTTATGCTATTATATCACATTATTCATACTTATTATAAAAATATATGTTCATTTTTGAAAATTCAATTCAAAGATGTTGTAAAATATGGTCTACCACTATTCTTATAGATGTGGTGAGAAGTAAGGTAAAAGGGATATTCAAAATTTCAATAAGTTCTTATATCTAATTTCAATAAAAAAATTACTCCAAAGACCTAAATTCAATTAAATGATATTTAAATTATTAAATTACTCAATAATAAAATATTAAATGGTAATCTAACAATAAATAATGTAGTAATGAAGAGTTTTAATTTTAAATTTTTTTATTTTCACTACTCATTAAAAATGAATATTATCAAAAAAATGACAAAAAAATGAAACACAATTTTGATCATCAATTTCAAAATAATAATTTAAATTTGAAATAAATCAATTATAAATCATTAAAAAGTATATTTAATAAGGTATCATCATAAATTGGAAGTAATACTACCTTATAAAAATATTTCAGCTGTTATGCATAAAATTGGAATTATTATTATTTTAATCACATTAAATTTATTGGATAATTGAAAAAATTAATAAACATGGTTAAATAAAATATAGTTAGTTATATTTATTCCATAAAATAAAACTACATGGACATAAATACCACATAAAATAATAATACTAATAATATATTAATTTTCATCCTAAATCACTATTGTCTGCGATATACGATTTTTGAGAAACCAATTATTGAGTGTCACGTAAGATATTATAAATAACATTCCATTTAATTTAAAATTATTTTCTAATAAATATCAATAGATATGATTATGTATTAATATAAAATTACATGGGATGTCACAATTATGATAAACATAATTGGTGGTATCGGAATTAATTATTTTTGAGAAAGTATTACAATATATTTTACTATGCAATAAGGTCATATGATTTCAAATAATTGAATATTTATACCTATGTATATTTTCCCATTATATATTATTTAAGGAGTATGTATGGTATCTAATTTATAGATTCCTAACCTAGATATTTTTCATTTCTATAATGTGTTCCATGTATCTCATTTATAGAATTACATAACTGATCCCTCACATGTTTTAAAAATATATATTTTACTGATAAACAATTATCAATACTATGAATAAAAAAATGAAAATTTTCAATCATAGAAATAAAGTACAACAAAGAATATTTCTCACCTCATTAATTTTCTTTAGATGAATCATAAGTTAGAGGATACTGAATAGTAATTGAAGGATGGGATGAAGTTGAAGTATACTAATTTTTTCATTAGGGTGAATAAACTTTTAGGTAAAATTTAATATTAAGGATTGTATAATATAACACCCCTATATTTTACATGTGTTCCTTGTAAATAAATTAGATGAATTCAATGGATTTCGTTATTCGCAACACCATGTATAAGTGAATCATGATATATTATAACTATCATAACCTATATGTTTGATTTATGGGTATGAAAAAGATAACCTAAATTAGGAAATATATTTATATATAAATTTTTTCATATTAAAGATTAATTGATTATTTTTTAATAAATAGTCACAAAATTATAATGAAATAATTTCCTGAAGAAGAGATAATATTTTATAAATCAATTTATTTTTTATGTGTTATTTATTTATATATAATAAAATATATTAATAATCATTATAAAGTGATTTTAATTAAAAATATTTTTAATTTATTAATGATCATTCATATATTAGTTATCTAATTCTTATGAATGGTTATAAAATATCTAACGGTAAAATACTTATTTTTTCAGAAGTAAACATTGTTAATATTTGAAATGTGTATTTATATTAGTGAATTAAATAAAAATCTATTTATTAATAATGATAAAAAATATTTATAATTTATATTAAATAAAATATTTAAAATTTCATATAATAGTTTTTTATGGATTTTAATGAGAGTAAATTCAATTTTATACTACCAAATTGATTTTTCTAAAAAGCAGTTTTCATTCAGTTTTGTAAAGTTATTTTAAATTCACAGTCCTCCACATAAAAAAATTAAATTTAATAACATGGTTACCATATTTGGAAGAAAAAATTTCAGATTTTTGTATGATGCTACATTCATTTTAATTCATAAAGAAAAGTAAAAATATGAAGAATATTTCATAGTAGTTGGGTTTAAAAAGATTCTTCCTATGGGGGGAGGTATAAAAATATATAAGGTTGAAATTCCACTAAATATATATATATATCATATTATTTTATGAAATTTTATTATATTATATTGTATTTATTTTCAATTGGTTCCTCTACCATAATAAAATGACTATATAAAATTTAAATATTATAGGTAATTCTATTTGTGTCTCTCCACTCACATATAAAATGATTCCATTTCTATTTCATTATTCAAAGAAAAAATTTCACTATAGATTTGGAAAAACATTCCAATTTTTTTTTGATTCATTAACTTTTTTATAATCTTTTCTTACACTATTACCTTCTTAATAAGGAATGTGGTTTAAGACAAATGATGTCTCCGAAAGTAGAGGTAATCATCTTAGCTGACAGTTTCAATGTTTCTTATTGTTCTAAATCCTCAAAATATATTGTACATATTATAACATAATTAATATAATATCATAAAAATATTGAAATTTTATTATCATTATTTTATAACCATTTTTAACCTAATTTCCATCAAAGAGGAAATTAAAGTATCAGTCATGCATACTTGTTGACTACCACTTCCATATAGGGATGATATATGTTTTCATTCGATGTATCACATGATTGGTTATAAATATGGATTTAATGAATATATATATAATATTTATGAATTAATAATGATTATACAATCATAAAATATTATATAATTCCTTTTTATTTTTCTCATTACAAAATTGACGTTTCATTCACATGTAAAAATGAAAAACCATATCCATGAGAGATATATTTCATTATCAATATCATCCTTTTATGGTAGGATAAAAAATTATATAAAATGAATATATATGATACTTATTTCAGGAATAAAAATATCTAAATTGTATGTTATGGTTACAAAAATTCATGTTATTTATTATTCCTTATTTATAACACACTCTTGTTTAAGTCGGTTTTACCACCGACATAAGTAGTGTTATAATGTTTACAACATAAATCAATATGTCATGAAAATACAGCTGATATTATATAATAACATGATGTAAATGATATTATTAAAATTATGGAGATTTTGTATCCATGATTAATGTATAATTATAGGAACAATCTCGCTAAAATAGGCACGAAAAAGGCACAGTTATAACCGAGACAATTGATTTTGATAAATAATTTATAATGAATGGGTGATGATATGATATATGTGAACCATATAAGATATTATAATTATTAATGTTGTTTCAGCATATAATAATTATAAATTAATTTTTGTTATAAAATAGTTTAGAGTGCCTATGAGACAAGTCAAACTTGAGGTAAGGGTTTTATGTTACAATCTCATTTTTTATCAATATTTTTTAAGATTAAATTTATGAAGATGAAAATTTAATATATATCTATCAAGAACCTAGTTTTTCAATCAAATATTTTAATGTATATAATTTACACTTTCCCATTAGTTTCTCCCTTTATTTACTCGAAATTAAGAATATTTTTTTTCATGGATATAAGATATTATTTCTTTGTTCATTCATAAATATTTTCCCTTCAATATGAATGTTTTATAAAATATTTTCAAGATTGTTTTATCCATTAAAAAATAATTATTTATTTCCATTTTTACCAATGTTTTAATTTTTATAATAATTATTAAAATGAATATTATTTTCACTTTAAAATGTGGTAAATTAGTATTTTTTTGTCACTATTGTGATATAAATATTTGTTTTCACACATACCACATGAATTTTATTTCCCACCATCATGAATAAACATTTAAATGATTATTAAATTAAAATTTTATATTTCAATTATCAAATATAAATGATTACCTAATATTGTGTATATTTTTATAATATAAATTAGTGATACGAACGAGTATTTTCCTAAAGAAATATAATTCTTCTCACTAAAATTTATTTATATATATATGATATAGTACGTTGATGTTACATATGATTCAAAGAAGACATAATGAAATGATATTATCCTTGTTGATTTACTAGATAGTTATTTATTATGATCAGGACACCTTGATGAAGCCAGATTTCTTTTCCAATGGTGATTCTATGATGAAATGGTAATTGTTTCATGATCTTTTGGAATACATATCAATGGATTATTATTATTTCATCATGGGGGGCACTATATACATTGAATTAATTGGGTAGTTATTAGTGTTTTATGAGATCAAATGGTACATTGGTGGTTAGTCCATGACAAAAAATAAGATACATAGGTGGTTACCCATATCCAAAAGCGAGTAGTAGGGTGTTTATCCCCATATTAACATTAATGAATGTGTTTGTGGGAAGTATTGAAATATGATCATTATTATTATGATTATGAAAAAAAATTCCACTTACTACAGTATTTCCTTATTCATATGATACAGACTTATGGTTTATGATTTTTTATTCTTTAATGATTCTAGCCTAATGTACTTCAAAATCATTATATAATGATTATGATCAATGAATTGGTCATGATGATTTTAAAATCCTAATATCATGTTATCATAAACTTATTCTCGCGGCATGATTTCATGTAATCATTGAATATATTCTATTATATTTAACCATGTTGATAATTATAGATTACCATTTATTATGGCCCCTTTTGACCAAGATATAAAGGAGTTATTTAAGTATGTTATTACTAAGATTTATTCATGGTATGAAAAACATAATGGGGTTTTTTATATAAATTATGTACAAGTTTTTATGAATCTGCATTTCCATAAACCTAAACTATTACAGTTTAGGGTAATTTAATATAATATTAATATAAAATGATGCAACAATTTTTTACAAAATGTGTTGGTCACATATATATCATAGAATATGATATATTATAATTTAATTTAATTAATTAGATGTATTTCATTTTCCATATAGAATGTCATAATTCTATTTTCAAATGATTTAGGTCAAGAATAATTTATATCACAATATTTGGTATACTAAATAACCATGTTTCTATTCGATAACAACAACTATTATTTATAATTTCATTATCTATGAGTAAAACACTTATTGTGTGAATATATAATGAAATTTTGTAACGATGATATATTTTATATTGATAAATATCACATAATATATATGATTTTATACATATAGATAAGAAACATGTGTATGATATTTACATTGCTGCAAAAGTTGATATATATAGAATTGTATACTTTAACTAAATATATATGATTTTTTTAATATAAAATACATTTTCTTATGAATGTGTTATTTACCAATGTCAATAATAAATATTTATAGTGTTAAATTCTATAATATTATATATATAATAAATTTTCACAATGTTAATTCTTTTACACTAAAAAAATTACTAAATTTGAAGAAAACCCCAATGTATTTGAAAAAAACCTTATGCATCTTATAAGGTTTTTACCATTTAATGATATTGTTTGTTGTTTGAATCACAAATTAGGATATATAACATCTCTTAACATTAATAAAATATAATATAGGCACAAAATGAAGAAAAATAATATTTTATCTTTTGTTCTTATAGTTTAAAAAAAATTATATAATAAATGTGATTGGAATTTTTAATAAGATATATTAAGAATAAAAAAATATTAAATTACCATGTTAATATATAATTCAATGAAACTAGAAAAACAATCTTTTTAAATATTATTGTATGTAATGTTTTTATAAATTGTTAATATTATATATTTTTAATCTATATAATAAATTGTCACGTATAATTTTATTATCCTTCCTTAAATGCTAGGTTTGACAACATAAGACATAGTTTTATTCTACAAATTCATTAGTTTATACTTAAAGTTGTAATCTTGAATTAAATTATTGAATATATTTTATATATATTAGGTGTTATATATATGATTAATTAGATTGTATCTTGTGTAATTTCATCAAGGATAGAGTTAATTTGGATCAGTCATCACACTAAATTAGGGTCTTATACTATGTTCTAGAATAGTAGGAGATGAAATATTTTACCTCCAGGAATTCATTTATAAAGACTATAAATTTGAAATTCATATAAAAATTTTCATGAGATGTTCATGTAACATGTTTATAAGATACATTGAGATATTTGAAAATATATTTGGATTCTATTTCTGGTTGAGTAACATATATTATGGATTGTGAATAGTGTTATGTATAACTATGTTCATAAAATTTTAATTGGCTAGCTGAAATTACAAACTATGTCAGTAGATTATTAAATTTACAAAGGAATAAAAAATTTCAAAATTACGATTAAATGAAATGAATTTAATATTAATGTGATATATTAAATGGATGAATCATTAAAATAATACCCTTAAAATACTTTATTATTGATTTCATCAAAAATAAAAAAAATTCAAGGCTAAGATCACCTAAATTGCATGGTTCTTCAAAAGTAGGGAGGCCACGTATTATTATGATTCATTAATGGTGGAAACAAATATCCATAATTTTATAATTTTTGTAAAACATTGTTGGGATAACATTTGATTTATGATATTAAATTAATAGTGTTTTTCTATTATTAATCGGACAGATTTGGGTGAATATATTTCTTCATAACTCTCAATGATTCATATATGATATAATTTGGATGATTCCTACCTATACTACTATGTAGGGATAGGAACACCAATGATGAACAATTACATAATGAAATATATATCATTGATCAATAAATATATATGAACTATGGGGACATAATCATTAGTTGTAGTAATTTAAATGATGCTTATTAGTGGAAAGAAATAAAAATTGATATGCAGAAATAGATATTTATTTGATATATATTATGGAATTCATATAATTGATGATTTTGTGTTATCATATAGTAATAACCTATAAAACAATACTATATTATTTTGGTTGGGAATTTTTCTCTTTTAGAGGTATTTATAGCATATGATTATGAATTCACTAAATATAAATTCCTTTAACTTTGACTCATGTGTATTAGACACTAGTGGTGCATCAAAAATATGTGCGGATAAACGTTGACCCACAAATACGAGGGAATTAAAAAATGGTGATGTAGATCTACATGTTGACAATGGGGTAAGATTTGTTGTATTTGAGGTACACTCGTATGATATATGACTACCTAGTGGATTTTTTCACAATTTTTTAGTCTTTTTTTATTTTTCTTATATAAACGGAATTCTTTTTATATCATCATTAGAAAATATATTTTTTTATTCGTTATTATTGAAAATAGTTTTTATATACATAAGAATGAAATTTTCTAGGGAATTTTGAGTATATTAGATGGTTTATAAATTTACGATATGGTTAAAACTATATATACAATTCATCATAAGAAGGCCAAAGATTATTCTAATACCACCTAAATTTTTATTTGTTTTTCAGCATAAATAAATGTTAAATGAATATAATTAATGTAGAGATATGAATTATTAGATTCATTTGATTGTGAATTCTTTGATACCTATGAACATTATTGAATAGGAAAAATGACAAAAGAACCTTTTAATGAAAAAAGTGAAACAAATAGTTGAATACATGTTCTAAAAATGGGTGATGTATTTTGAACAATGAAAACAGAATAATGTGGTGGGATTAAGTATGTAATTACTTTTATCGATGAATTTAGATAGTATTTTTATTCTTTTACAATGATACTCATGTCATGATATTTTAAAAATTTCAATAATTTTATGAATGAATATAGAATAAACTAGGAAATGTATTTTAATTTTCTAATTAGATCAAGGTGGTGAATACTTGACCAAATAATTGAACGATAATCTATGATACTGTGGAATTGCACCATAAATAACCCCCCTTTAAAAATATATTATGGTGTCTCTAATAGGTGGAATTATACATTATTGTACATTGTTTCATTACAGATGAGTTGGGGTGACCCGTCAATTACAATATGGGGAAATTGTCTATAGTCTAATGTATTCCTACATAACAACATTCACTGTAAAGATTTCATAGGGATAGAATATATTTTTTTGACCTTATAATGTCAAATTATATATTTTTCAATATGTATGGTTCCAAATAATTTATATTATGATTTACATTGGAAAATTCAGAAAATAAGTTTGTAATATTCTTATTTGTTAGTAAGCATATAGAAACTTGTTAATATTGTTTATATTATCCTATTATAAACAATGTGTGTGTGGAAATTGTTTTTCCTTCCTTAAGAAATATATCATTCATAGAGCTATTGAGTGAAATGATTAATGTATGGATTTTTAAAAACAATAATTTGGATCTATACCTATGATTGAAGTCGAGAAGGTTCCAAAACAATTTCTTGAAAGATAACTGAATAATGTTATCTATAAATCTAGAATATATTGTTGTATTCATTATTATCATATGATATATGTAGATGTAGTGAAAAATAATTATAGATTTATGTTTATTGGTGATAATACTACTACGTTTTAAAAGGAAATTTATATTTAAGGGTCTAATAGATTGTTAAAATCCATGGAATTTAAATTGACTCCATATATACAAACCATGTTAGAAACATAGTAAATCCACTTAATGTGGTTATACCTATTTGACGAAAGTTAATATTTCATAAAAAAATAGAAATTTATGGTATATTTTCTATATGTACCATACCTATTGGAATATGGTTAAAAATAGTATTTAATGGTATTGAAAATGAAGAAACCATTTCTCCAATTGTGATGATGAATTAAATTCAGATATTTAATGAAATTAAGCCTCATTATGATTATGTGATATGCCAATTTTATTTCAAATATAATTTTCATAATAAAATTATAGTCAAGTATTTGTATATGATAGCATTGGAGGTTTTCAAAGTAAAAAAATTTCGCTTAAGGTGTATATGTTTTGACAATCCATTAGTGGATTGATATATGCATCTCAGAGTTGGAAAAGTGGGAATGATGTTCCAATAAAAGATACTAGTTTCCATATGATCATGAATGATTCCAATTTTTAATGACCCAGTCATTATTAAATTAAATTCCCTTTTAAATGAATAAATTATTATTTATAAAATGTTGTTATTAAACACACATGAGCTAAATTACATTTTATTATTTTCAACCATTATAATATTGAGCCATAATTTTTTTTCTAGGATTAAGAAACTATTAATAATCATTAACATTTTCACCATAGATGTTTTTATTATGATTGTTAATATTAATATATATTTAGGGAATTGATATAGTCTATTTTACTTAAAAGTAATAAGTGACGACATTGAAAACTAAAATCGTACCCTACAAATCCACTTAATCTTGTCTTCTGAGGGAGAGGACATCACTGGGAATTTCCCTTGACCAATATCATATGAATATTGAAAAAAACAAAGTAAAAATATTTATGGTAGAATTTCATTCTCATAGAGATCATAAACCAATTCATGTTCATTGAACCACCTTTTTAAATTACGACCATCACAAAACTTACTCTTTCGATGTATGCTAGTGTAATAAGGCATTATGTATCTAGAAAAATAGTATAATTTTTTTATATATTTTACATTAAAAATATAATAACTATATTCATCCATTTTTATTATAGCTTTATATAAATATTATCATTTGATGAGTTTGATAAAAATTATATTTTATCACGAATAAAATAAAATTTCACTTTTGGGAAATATAATGTTTCAATTAAAAGTATCGTCATTATAAAATAATATTTTTAAAATAAATTATATTTTCATGAAATTTTATGATTAAATAAATTTAATTTAAATATAAATTATGATAAAATTTTAAAAATAGGAATGTAATTAATAACAGGGTTAAAAATATTTCATTGTCGTCATAACTAGTTTTTTCTAGAAAATAAGAATTTTTATATGAAAGCATAAAATATTATATATAGAAAATTTATTTTCAAAAATAATTTTTTTTTAAATCATAATGTTTGAAATATCAATGTTTTATTTTTTTTTCATAATTCTATGAGATAACCCACTTTATCTAAATAAAATTTAATATAGTATAAATATATTGTATCAATTCGACATCATAATGACCAATATTAATGAAATTTATACTATAAATGGTATTTATTACCTATAAAATTTTCTCAAATTATGATAATTTATTTTTGATAGTTTCTGTATTATACATACCTATAACGAATCCTCAAAATCATATTTTATATTTTATAGTTTTCATGAATTATTCTTTTGTACATGAATCCCATCCATATTATCAATGTTATTATTTTAATATGTTCGTTTATTAGACTTATAAAATATTTAAAAAAATCAAATTTTTAAGAAACCATGGGACAAATCCATGGGAAGGTTTTTGATTTTTATTATTCTATTAAATAGTGTCCAATTCTTTTGTTTACATGATAATCAATAATTACACTTGCTTTTTATATTAATACCCAACAACCCCTCATTAATCTTTAAATACCCCCCATTTATTTTGATTTTTATCTCCCCATACATCTCTAAAGCCCCACCATGGTGTTCATATTCTTTTAAGAAGATCATATCAAGGTTTTATGTGCACTCTTTCATGGATTGGGATTCTCTCTACTTATTTTTTATTAATTCAATTCACTTTACAATTCATTTTGAATTACAATTTATTATGTTTTAATATTTTTCAAATCTATTATTCTGGTCTTATAATTCTCATTTAATGAGAGACCCTATTTCACTCCCATAAATCACTTTCTTGATTCTTTATGTTTCCCTATTATGAAGGTTAATTTTTCATTGCCTAATTTAGAGGTCCAGAATACCCATATCCATTTATAATCAAGGGTATTCACCTTGATATAACTATATGTTATTGATTGGGGAATTCTATTTATGTAACACAGAATCCATAATAGAAGGATTACAGGTTATTAAATATGTTTCTATGTGGTATGATCTATGTGGATGACAAATTCATGTAGATACTATGAATCTGAAGTGTGTGACTCTAATTATATAATACTCCAATGAATTTGTAAATGTTTTTATCTCATTAAATAACATTCCTAATACATGGGAGGTTAGACTATGATCATAATGGTATGATGTATGGGTAGTTATACTTAATTATTCTTATGATATCATTTTTTATATTATTTCCACATTCTATTGATTCCTTAACCATATCATCTTATATATGGATTTGATGTACACGATTATGATTGTTATCCAATTTATTTCACCTTAATAATCCTATTGAATCATAGGTATTACTTCATCATGTTATTCATTGATTGTTCCCATACTGAGCTTTATATATCTCTAATTTCTAATGTACATTAAAAGGTTATCCCATGCAGTTTTAGAGAATCAATGGAATTTAAGTGTTTATTGAGGAGTTTATAATTAATGGTTTTATATCCCGAATCAATGTCATTATGTTATCTATCTAATTACCTAAAAAAATATTGTATATCAAAATTTTGGGTCTGTATTACGTGTAATTTTTTGTGATAATTCATGATATATTGTTTCCAAAATATATGGGTTTTCATATTTCATATTAGATAATGTTCATGTTATTTTTGGGTATTTTTATTAGAAAACCTTAGTGAAAACTATAACGATTATAATGAATATAGTGAAAACCCCATTAATTTTTATTAAGATTAGATATTTTGGTTTTGAGAAAAAATGCTTCATTCTCTGTATACATAAATGTTGATATGGTTGTAGATGAGATGTAACTATGGGAAAAAATTTATCAACTAAATCATCACTTGATTCTAGGAAAAAATTCTTATGACTGCATATTTTTCTAGAAACTCTTGAGAGAAATGATTTGGATAATAATTTTATGTTTAGGAAATTTTATGAAGGGAAAAAATGACCATGATATTTATTGTTTACAAATAAGAATTTGATAAAATATATTGAATCCAATAAATTATTAGGCTATTTAATATATTTCATTTAGAAGTCACATGTTTGTTGTCTATATAGTCAATTTAATGTATTTAATTGCTTGAAAATTAACATATTTAATTTTCCATTATTTTAGTGAGTGAATATGAATAGATGGAATTGGGTCAAAAACAAATGTAATGGGAAATGTGATGAATACCAAAATGAGATGAAAAATCTAATGATAGTAGGAGAAAATAACAATAGTAAAATTAATACTATATTAAATCATGTTTTGAAAAAAAAATACTGAATTATGATGAAAATTCATTAACCCGTATCAGGTATTAATTTACATTCAATAATGTTATGTTTGCAACTTTCATTAACTTTTTGTGGATCTTGTGATCCCTTAACAATATAATAATGGGATAACACTACTTAAAATATCTTATACTTCATTAAATTATCTGATAAATATGAGGTCAAACTAGATTTATATTCCATAGAGGGATAATCTAATCAATTTTGGATATTGAAAAATGATATGATGGCCGAAGAAGAAAATGATGTGATACAATGGAAAGAATTCAATAGAATGTTTTTTGATAAATATTTTCCTCATAATATCTTACTTAAAATAGAGTGGGGGTTATTATGATAATGGAGAATGATAGAAAATAAATATAGTTTAATGATTCGAACATAACATGAATAATGATTAACCAATGTTTCCTGTTAAAGATTTAATATTATGATAGTTATGGGTAAATATTATGACCTGTGATCAAAGTCAAAATGGAGACAAAAAATCTTAGGGATCACATAGGTTTAAATAATGGAATAAAATAATGTAATTTTATACTTGTGGAGTAATGGATAACTATAATGGTGGTAAAAAACAATATACCTCTTTTAGAAAGTGTGGGATAATCCTCTCATAAATTTAATGATGGGGATAAGGAAAATTATATATGTGTGGTAAGGTATGATGCCTAGATATAAAATTCCAATATGTGAAACACACTAATTTTATGGAAGAATCTAATGATTTAGTTAACCCTCATCCCACATTCCATTTGATAAACTGAAATGAATAAGAATATTATGAAAACCATTGTACTAATATATGGTTAGTAAGGATAACCAGTGAAAACAACTTCAAAGGCCTAGAGAGAAATGGTCATCATATTTCATTACAACTACTGAGGTGAATCCTGACAATGATGTGCTGAATGATAAGATAGTAATTTCATCATGGTTAGTGAATATAATATTTTATAATTGTTCTATACATTGTTTTTTGTAAATCAAATTTAGTATATCTATTTAAATAAAAACTCAAAAACATATAAGTAGAGCTATTGGTTAAATAGGAAAAAGGGGAAATTATGACATCCAATGTATATAACATATCCCCATAAATTTTTTTATTTATTCCTAGATAATATTTTTATACTTACTACAGTGGAATTCAATCCATTGTTTTTTTTATTCTCATTTATAGGTCCAACCTAAAATTATAGGTGATGGAAATCATACTCTATATCATGAATCAGACTCTGATTCTATATTGGTGTAAGGAGGAAGATGGATCTCATTTATAATCATCATCCCAAGAGTTAATATTATTTCTTTATGAAAAATCATATCTTGTTAAAATGATTAATAGTAAGGAAACAATAACAATGGATGAAAAGCACATTGTATTATTATATGATGATAAATTATGTGAATAATATTATATTCTTCCTCATATATGAGTGGTCTATTTCTCTATAAAAATTTATCCAATGGTTTTACAATATCCAAGCCTCCATATAGAATGTAGATTGTTTAAAATGATGGTCTAAAAAAATAATAAGATATTCAGGATAAATTATTTCTATTCCAATGCACTTCACTATGTAGTTCATCAGTCCTTTACTTTGTGGATAGGGATAAGTAAGTAAACCTATGCATTGATTATCGAAATCTCAAATATTCAAGATAAAGAACAAGTGTCATGTTCCTTGGATTGATAAATATTTCTATCATATACATGGATCCTAACACATAGAAAGTGCATATATTCTATCAGGATATTATAATGTATTTCTAAAAACATTTTTAAATTATTTTTTACATGGTATGTGGACCTTGAGTTCATAGTGACACTAGTTAGACTCACGAGGTCCCTAACTATCTACATATAATTAATGAATATATTTTTTAGGGATTAACCCAATATTATTATTGTGTTTAAAGAATATATTATTATCTACTCCGAAATTAATGCGTAACATTAGGACTATTTCATTGCAATATTAATGAACCTGAATATTGAATATTTATATCCAAAGTACAATAAATTTATATATTGGATGTGTAATATAACATTTCATTGGTATATTATCACCAAAAAAGGAAATATATATTGATCCTATGAATATAAAGGTAATTAAAGGATGAAATATACCATCAACTATGACGGTGAGCAATAGTCCTTGGATTTTTAGGGTACTATCATTGATTTTTGAGAAAATTATCATGATATTGAAACCCAATAAGCCAAATAACATAGACGGGACACATGTTTTTTTACTGATAAATGTTAAGAGATATTTAAGGTGTTATATAAGTTGAAAATCACCATACCTATACTAACATAACCCACCATTGTTGTGGTATTTTAAATCTAAAAATATGTTTCCAAGAATGGATTTGGTTTTGTACTCATTAGAAATAAAAATGTGATAGCTTATGGCTCTTTCAAATTAATGATACCTGATTAGAATTCTATGATTCATAATCTAGAATTAGATGTAGTGTTCATCAAAATAAATATTTGGAAACATTGTCTCTATGGGAATTAATGTGACACTTATATGGACCATAATATATTCAAGTAAATTTTCACATAAAATGATTTCAATATTCTCCAACAAACATGGTTAGGAAATATCAGGGATTATGATAGTTCAATCCATTGATATTCTATATAGGTGGAAAAATTTGTAGATTCTTTGAGTAGTAATGATCCTAAATCCCTATCAATGAATAGTATTTAATGGGATCTAGGAATCTTTTACATGTAATGAGTTGACATGGGAATCATAAAAGGAAATTCAACCTTCCATTCAAAAATAACTATCGAGATATCATTTTGGATATAATAAAGGGGCCTAAAATGATGAAAATGTGATACAGATAAAGGTAGTGAATATTCTGGAGTGTAATTATTATAAATCTAGTGTTAAATGTTTTGAAACCTAGATATGTGTCCCATTAAAACTAGAACCTAAGAGGGAAATTATAAATGTTTCTCATAGATTAGATTTCTTTTTTCACCAAGGAAGATCTAAGATGTTTTATGAACAAAAGAAAAACAAAAAGTTTGATAACATAAAGTAGATATTACCAAATTTGTATCTCTATTCTTGTTATTCCATCATGTAAAGTATATATGATATAAGTATAAGGTCATGATTATTCTATTTCCCATATTAGAATGGAAATTTTAAAACATAAAAATTGATTTCATCATAGGAATCCCTAAGAGATCTAGAGGAAATAAAACAATTTTTGAAAATAGTTGATCACATTACAAATTCATTTAATTTTTTTCTATAAAGGATTACTTCTATCATGATGAATTTAACAAGATATACAGAAGAAAATTGTTGGGAATTAATGGATAACCACTCTTGGTTGAATTAGATTGTGATATGTGGTTTACCTCATGAGTCAGTACAATCCTCCATCAAGTATTAGATATAGATCCAAGTTTCAGTACTGATTATCACCCTTATATGTGTTTTAGTCTGAAATAACCAATAAAATTTTATATGATATAATTATATCATTTTAAATGGATATATAAGGATTTTAGAATCAATACATTCTCTTATTAGAGTTAAAATGAAATAATATTATTAATTCTACTATTCAAATGGAACCTTATAATGATATTTATTGGAAGAGATGTTGATATAGAACATGTAGGTGTGAATATAAATCATTGATGTTTAAGGGAAATAATATTATCTAATAGATGACATATAAGGTTTAAACCATTTAAAATCATATTTGTAAAACCCCGACACTAGTTACCTAGAGTTTGTGCATTATTACGTATCATTGGTATGATCACAAAAGATCAAGTCTCAAAAGACCAATTAATTTTGTAACCTTGGAAGTACTAGATACATTCATAAGGTTTACATTACATAATAAAATGAAAAAATATGACAACATTGTTTCCAAAGACAACACTGAGATCCCATAGATTATCCATGCAGGTGATTCATAATATACTTCTTCACATCCTAATGAAAATAAAACATAGAAAGAGGTGAGCTCAGATACTTAGTAATAAAATCAATATATCAGAAACTATCTTAAATAAGCATAATCATTTAAGGCAATGTATAACTAAAACTAAATCCTATTAAACATGAACTTCATCAAAATATGGAAAAAAATGAAATGAAATAATGCAATTACTTATTCACATTGATATTCTACTAGTCGTATAATCACATGTAATATCAATAACCACTTTCATAACCACATAGTCTAGGCCTTGTTAGAAGACTACAAATAATATTTTTAAGGCCTTATTCCAAGATACTAGTTTGTCTCCTGAGAGCTAACGATGCATTGAGGAGCTATAGCGAGCTCCACCCATCACTTACTAAGTCCAATGCATTCCTCACATGAAAAGGTATAAACATAACATAAACATTTGTATTAAAACTAGTATACTAAATGTCAATACATTATCCATAAAAATGAATGGTGTAAAAATAACACATCCAAAGTCAAATGTATCACATAACCTTCAATACAGTATGGTTGATTTGTATCATAATAAATCAAATTCAAATAAGCTTAAAATCCATCAAAGGATGTTGATATTGATGAAATCAAAACCTTTTTGAGGGAAATATCTCTTTCTATTTTGAAATCATTTAAAATACTTATAATTATAGAAGAAAACATTTATTTTGAAAATATTCTTATAATATTGTAATGGAAGCTTCAATGATTATATAATGGAGGATAATAGCTGCACCTGCCATATAAGTTAAAAAATACATTCTTATCTCAAATTTTTTGAAAAGGTCAAAAAGTAAATTTTTTGGAAAAAAATAGAAAGATTCCTTTCAAAAATGTATAAGGTCAAATAAGGGTGTAAATGACTTTAACCCATTGTATATTAAATAGTAAAATTGTTTTGAATGATATTTTCATGAAATATGGATATGGATGATAAAGAGGTCCCAATAGACACTTATGTAAAAACAACCTCGTTTAACAAACATACTGTGAAGTTAACCGTTGCCTTGTTCTTTTCCTTGGTTGGGGGTAGGTTAACCTCTTGATTAATGGTACAATATTTTTTATTAAATTATAAAATACTCATATACATTAATATTATATCATATATGATCTTTTAACATTTATTTGTTAATAATATCTTAGTATTATCGTCGTTTCGGGTGTTAAGTAATTTATTTTATTGTATATGATTTGTTACGTAAGTAATTTTTATTATGGATAGGATGTATCTCATTCATATCCAGAAAGATTTCAAGTCATTAAAAATCATTTTTAATCATCAAATAAAAATTGTTCATGAATGGTTATGATGGGGAAATGTACCTTATCGCATTCATGGAGACGGTATTCCATACCTTTGCACGAGCGACAATATAATTCTTTTCATATTAAAATAGTATATAATTGGATGGTATATCATATATAACGAATCATTATAATTTAATATTTATTATTTAAATCATTTATAATCATTATTATACCAAACCAAATGATTAAATGTTTGAATAACAAACTACACCACGACGTGGAGACGGTAAGCTGTCTGTATGCACGTGTGGTGACTTTTTCATTCGAATGATGGATAAAATAATTAATATGGTTGTACCATTTTTATAATAATATCACAGTATATATAAGATACTAGATTTATTTTTTTATAATGGAAACAATAATGAAATAGTAAAAGGATGAAGAAAAGTACTTGAAAGATGTGATGAAATATTTACCTCTTCTTTGGGTTCTTTTAGTTGATTTCATCAAAAGGGCCACATATGATAGATTTTTGAATAAATGAAGGACACTAGGATAATGTGAGTGATGTTTGGATGATATTCTGGAAGGGTTTGTCCGATCCAAAAGGATTTTAAGGTGTGAATTTTATTGAATGTGGCGTGCCCTTTTATAAGAGGGGTGAGGGGTACCTTAGAAAAAACATAAAATATTAGTTTATAATAAATTTTTATTCAGTTTATAATGGCTCTAATATGAAATATGTAGATTTTAGGGTTAGTATGGGTCGAAATAAATTCAATAAAATGATTTTAGACATGTTTGGGTCACTATATTAACCTTATCTTTTAGATTTAAATCTTAGTTAGTTAGTTAGACATTTACCATGTCTCCTTTTATGGTTATATTATATCGTTAATAAACGTACTATAAACTACCAATAGAACACCAAGTGGTTCATTAATGATATATCAATCATTATATAAGTCGTTTGGCCAAACCTTATATTTTTATGAATATTATATCAATTAATAATATAATATTTGTTTTAAAAACTCTTTTTTGTCAATTTTGACACTATTTAATAATTTATTTTTTATAAAGTCTTAAACACATTATTAATTCTAAATAAATTCATTTAATAAATAATAACATGTCATATTAACCTATAAAATTCGTGTATGGCATCAAATATTTCAAATTATATTTATTTTAACATTTATAATATAATTTAGTTGATTCATTCATTAATAAGAAAAATATTGCATCATCATTGTGTCATTAATAATTATAAATATTAAATGTCTAAAAATTATAAATAAAAAACCTTTATGTAGGAAATATTCTTATTTTTCTAATTAATATTTATAATCAAAGGTATAACATATATATCCCTATGTGAAAATTGGATTACTAAAATATATATGCTTATGTCATTTTTGTATTTACTTTATCTTAATTAATATAAAGTGTCATTATCACTTACAAGTGGATCCATGGGGTCCCAAAATAGACCCAAGGATGCCCATGGTCGGACATGAATCATCCAATAGAGTTAGGATATGTTTTAGGGTAATTAATATTATTATAATATTATTTTTTAACCCTTATTTATGGGATTTACCCTTTGACCATGGTAAATAAAATATTTATCGAAATAATTATTCAAAATGTATAAAAATAAAAGTTATATATTTTCAAAATTTGGACCACTTGATTTTAAATATGGAATACATCTTCCTAAATTTAAAACACAGAATTGGTAGTAAATAATTTAAAATTAATTCTCGTTGTCAAATCAAAAATTGTGTTTTTACGAAATAATAACTATCAAATGATTCACACTTTTTTATGTTCATTTTAAATTTGAAACTATTTCCAATGACCAATATTGGATTAAATGGTATGTATATAATCTAATTATAATTTAAAAACACTTAATATTATAATTTATCACTATAAAATATTTTGATTAGAAAAGTTGTTTTTAATAAAAATTTAGTATTTTCACTATTAATCCAAAAAGTAATGTTTTCTGAAAACACCAAAAATTCACCCTAAGATAATTTTTAAATTCAAAATCCAAAAATGATGTCCAATTTGAATAAATAAGTTTATTAAATTTCAAAAAGTTCATATTACTATTCATAATGGCCACTTTGACTGGTCACGGTGTGTTAGAATCTTGAAGATGCGTACAATGAAACCGATATAATTATTAAATGGGAAACGTACTTTGGATGATTGGGGTGTAACATTATCCCCTCCTTAAAAAAATTTCATACATTTAATATTAAATTGTTCTTCAAAAATAAAATTTTGAATATAGAAAATACCTTTGTGGAAATCCAACAGCGGAAATAGGGTTAATAATATTTAGTTTTAATAAGAGGGAACGGGAAATAAGAAAGTCACCATAAAATTAGGGTTTTCAATAGGAGAAAATTGCTGGAAATTATGGACACGTAATTAGAGAAAAATAGAAATAATTATAGAGAGTGATTGAGGTCATCAGTCACAAATTAGTGTAAAAATTGAGGGTCTCAAAGCCATCAATCTATGATGATTTAAAATATCATCAGTTCAACAAAACATAAGTTATTAGGATAACACATTTTTGGTTTTAATATCCCTTCCCTAATGTTTAAGAATTAATTTACTCATAGAATAATAGATATATATATATATATATACTTGACATGTAGAATTTCATCCTTGAGCTAATTTCTCATAATTTACACTAAAAGATAATAGAACTGAAAAATATTGTATTTATCCTACTCGTATAAGGTTCCAAATATTAAAAAATACCATTTAAATGAAAAAAAATATTTTTTAATAACTAGGGACTTCTTTTAGGCAAGTGGTAGGTAATAAAGGAATGTCGCACTATGGTTTTGGGTTCGATTCCTGTAGCTTTGTCCGACGCGACAGATTATTGCCTGACCTACAGGTTGTCCTTTTCAAAAATTAATCATAATAAATGTTTGATCCTTAAACAGTACTATCCAAAGTTCTACTTAATCTATTCCAACCTTTATATTTATCCAAAATACCTCTTTCCAGACTCTCTATGAAAGGTATCTAAATTCCAAAAATCAATTGTAATATCAGATTCCCAAAACAAATTAATGTTTCTCTTATTGTCACATAATGAAAATATGATTACAGTTTTCATATAAAAAACATAATGAAAACAACAAGTACTATAGTAAAATCCTTATATATATCACATTATTCTTATTGACAGAATATAATCCTTGTGTCCAAAAACACAAATACATTAATTATTCAACTTCAACATTAGTATCAACAAAAGATTGGCACTGATCCCTGGGCCTTTTTTAGGTAGGTTTCCTTGATGCTTTGGATATTCATTTTCATAATGCCCCATTTCTCTACCAATTTTGCATTCAACACTGACAGCCACTTTCTTTCCATTGCAATCACGAGCTTCTTGTCCCTTTTCACCACACTTGTAGAAAACTCCCATTCCTTTTAGGTAAGTACCAAACTGTTTCTTCCCACAATTATCACATAATGGAAAATCCTTCTTTCCCTATTTCACATTATCTATCTCTTTCTCCACCATTACCTTATTCTATTGCTTTACTGTAATGCTATATGATTTAGAGAATTCCTTTTCTATATTGATAGAACATGAGACTATATCTTCGTATAATGAGAAGGGTTACCATAATATTGCTTGACGAAGAAATGATTTTAACCCATCAATGAAATAATCAATCATATTTCTTGTGTTACTTATATAATTTGTTGCATGCCTTGGTAACCTAGTAATGTTAGCTTCATACTTTGCAACATTTTCATCCACCTTTTGCCACAGACTTAGAAATTGCCTTTCCATATCTGCTCGATGGTCATGAAGAAAGTATTTTTCTAAGAAAAGTTCTTCAATCTACCTCCATTCCATACTTGATGCATCATCATCTTCCTTTGTGTTTTGAATAAATGCCCACCATTTATGAGCATCTCCATTGAGGCAATAAACTGTCACGACCACTTTTTCCCTTTCGCTACTCCCCAAAGCATGAAATATTTTTCTCTATGGAACATATACATTGCTCAGCTACCAATGGATTTGTACTCCCATTGAATAATGGTGGTTGTTGCCTCATGAAGACATCTAACATTGATCCTCCATGTTGTGAATCAGGTTACTCTATATAGGTAAGGTTATTATTCATAACATGAGTGAGTTGTCCTAGTATAGTGATAAGCTGACTAGCACCCGTTACATCACCAAATCCACTATAATTATCTTGAGTTGGAGGGAAATCACTACATTTATTACGTGCATTGATACGATTTCCATTTCTTCCACTAGGTTCTATTTCTAAACAATGTCATAAACTAGATTACTTTATGAATCAAAATAAATAATTCCAAACTAGTTAATATCTTAACATAAATTAAACAGTTTATGGATATTATCCATAATCAAAATTTTTTTTTTTGAGGAAGTATATACTCATAAACCCATTATAACGGGTTGTAAAGAAAATGATAATTATCCTAAGCATATCCCCCAGGAGTGTCGTAACTAAGAGTGCAGCAAGGCCCGTTTTCATGCACCAGTTCCCGTTCGAGTCTAGCTCCAAGTGGTGTTTTCAGGTTTTACCCCAAGGTACATCTGTCCCAGAGCCGCCTCTACCTACTTGTATATAGATAGGGATGTATTGCTCAGAAAACTCACATGATCTCTACATTACCAAAATTCTAGGATGTTCTTCTATACTAATCCTTATAGTTAATATTACGGTAATGATCTCAAATCAGAGATTATCTAAATCTAATTTCCAAGGTTTGTACAAAACGTCCTATGATACCAGCTGTAACGCCCCGACCCCAGTTAACTAAAGTCAGATAGTTATTAGGTATCATTGGCATGACCAAAAAAGAACAAGTCTCAAATAACCAATGAATTTAGTAGCCTTGGATGTACTAGACACATTCATAAGGTTTACATTACATCATAAAATGGAAAACTACAACAACATTGTATCGAAAGACAACATTATGATCCCATAGACTATCCCTGCAGGTTAGTCATAATATTCTTTTTTGCATCTTGGGAAAAATAAAACATAGAAGGGGGTGAGCTCAGATCCTCAGTAAGGATAATAATATAGCAGAAACATTCATAAATAATCGTAAGCATTTAAGGCAATGTATAACTAAAAAAATCCTTTTAAACATGAACATCAGAATAATAGGGAAAAAAATTAAATTAAATAATGTCATTAATTTTTCAGATTGATATTCGACTAGTCGAATAATCACATGAAATATCAATAACCACTATCATAATAATGGAATGCATAATGCCATATTTTCATAACCACATAGTTATGGACATGTTCCATGACTATAAAATAAAATTTTGTCAAGGCCTAGTGCCAAGTCACTAGTTTTTCTTATGAGACCTACCAATTCCTCAAGGAGCTATAGATGTCTCCGCCCATCACTTACTATTTCCAATTCATTCCCCATATAAAAAGGTATTAAAAACATAAACATTCATATTAGAACTAGCATATGAAATTTTAATACATTATCCATAAACCATTAATGGGGTAAAAATAACACATCCATATTCATGCTTATCACAAAACATTCAATACAATATGTATGTTTTGTATCATCATAAATCAACTTCAAATAATCTAAAAATCTATCAAAGGATGTTGACATAGATGAAATCAAAAACATTTTGTGAGAAATATATCTTTCTGTTCTAAAATCATTTAAAAGTATTATAATTATAAAATAAAACATTTATTTTGAAAATACTCGTATAAGCTTTTAATGGAAGCTTCAATGATTTTATAATGGAGGAAAATAGTTGCACCCATCGTATAAGATAAAAAAGCATTCTAACCTTAAATATGATGAAAAGGTCAAAAAGAACATTGTTTCGAAAACAACGGAATGATTCCTTTAAAAACGTATAAAGTCAAATAAGGGTATAAATGAATTTAACCCATTGAATATTAAATAGTATAAATGTTTTGAAATTAATTTTTAAGAAACATTGATGTGGGTGATAAAGAGGTCCCAGTAGATACTTACATAAAAACAACCTCGTATAATAAAGAGATTGTCAAATTAACCCTTGCCTTGTTCATTTCCTTGGTTGTGGGTAGGTTACCTTCATATATAATGGTAAAATAATTTTTATTAAATTATAATGGAATAATATACATAAATATGATATCATATATGATCTTTTAACACTGCTTTGTTAACAATATCTTCGTATTATCGTCGTTTTGGGTGTTAACTGATTTGTTTTCCTTTATATGATCTGTTACAAAAGAATTTTTTGTAATGGATAGGATGTATCTTATTCATATCCAGAATGATATCAACTCTTCAAACCTCATTTTTAATCATCAAATGAAAACTGGTCTTGAATGGTTATGATGGGGAAATAAATCTTATCGCGTTCGTGGAGACGGAATTCCGTACGTACGCAATGGTGACAATATCATTCCTTTGATATTAAAATAGTATATAATTGGTTGGTATATCATATATAAAGATTAATTATAATGTTATATTTATTATCTACTTCATTTATATTCATTATTAAGCCCATCCAAATGATGAAATGTTTTAATAACGTACTACACCACGATATGGAGACGGTAAGTCGTACGTACGCACGTGTGGTGACTTTGTCATTCAAAGGATTGATAAAATAACAAATATGGTTGTACCATTTTTATAATAACATCAATATATATAGAAGATACTAGATATATTATTTTATAATCGAAAATAAAGATATAGGAAAAGGAAGAAGAAAAGAAATTGAAAGAGGTGATGAAATATTTACTTCTTATTTGTGTTCTTCCTTTTGATTTGATGCAGAGGTCCCCTTATGATAGCTTTTGGACTAAAGGAAGGCCTCTAGGAGTAATTTAGGGAAGTTGGGAGTATATTTTTGTAGGGTTTGGCTGTGCCAAAAGGCTTTGATGGTATGAATTGGAGTGAAGTTGGGGTGCCCATTTATAATATGGTTGAACGGCACATTAGAAAAAACATAAAACATAATTTTATAATAAATCCATATTCGGTTTATAATGCCTCCAAATTGACTTATTTCGAGTATAGGGTTGATATGGGTGTAAATCATTTCAATTGATAGATTTTAGACGTTTTTGGGTAAATATATTAACATTATCTTTTAGATTTAACTCTTAGTTAATTAGTTTGTCATTTACCATGTCTCTTTGTATTTTTATATTATATGGTAAATAAACATACTATAAACTATCAATAGAACCCCAAGTGGTTCATTACTAATATACCTATCATTATATAAGTCCTTTTTCTTAACATTATATTTTTAGAAATATTATATCAATTAATAATATAATATATGTTTTAAGAACTCTTTTATGTCAATATTAATACTATTTAATATTTTTTTCTACAATCATAATAACATTATTAATTACTAATAAATTCATTTAATAATTCCAAACATGTCATATTAACATATGAAATTGTTTTATGGCATCAAAACATTAGAGTTATATTTATTTTAACATTTATAATACTATTAATTTTATTCTTTTATTAATAAGTAAAATGTTGCATCATCATTGTTTCATAAATAATTATAATTATTGAATGTGTTTAAATTATAAATAAATTACCATTATATAGTAAATATTTTTGTCTTTCAAATGAATATATATAATTTAATAAATAAAATATATTACCTTATGTAAAAATTGTTTTATTAAAATATATATGCTTTTGTCATTTTTTTATTTACATTAACATAATTAATATAATGTGTCATTATCACTTACAAGTAGATCCATGGGGTCCCAAAAGAGACTCAATGGTGCCCATTGATGGAAATGTATCATCCAATAGTGTTTGAAAACATGTTAAGGTAATTTAATATTATTATTATATTATTCATTAACACATATTTAACGGATTTACCCTTTTACCATTGTAAATAAATGATTTAACGAATTAATTAATCAAAATGTATAAAAATAAAAGTTACCTATTTACACAATTTGGACCTCATGATTATAAATATTGAATCCATTTTTCAAAATTCAAAACTCAGAAGTGGCAGAAAATAAATTAAAATTAATTCCCTTTTTTAAAACAAAAACTGTTTTAAAAAAATAATAACTTTTAAAAGATTGACACTTTTTTATTTCCAGTTTAAATGTGATATTACATCCAATGACTAAAATTGGATTAAATAGTGAAAATATAATCTCATTATACATTAAAAACAGACAATATTAAATTTATCACTGTAAATTATTTTGATTAAAAATGTAGTTTTTAATTAAAATTTAGTAATTTTCACTATTCCTCAAAAAATGAATGTTTTCGGAAAAATACCAAAAATTCACCCTATAATAATTTTTTTATTATGAATCCAAAATTGAACTCCAATTTGAATAATAAAATTTATAAAACTTCAATGAGTTAGTATTATTATTCATAACAGATACTTTGATTTGTCGTGGTGTGTTAGAATCTTGATGATTCCTATAATGCAAGCTATTGCAATATTCAAAGGGAAACGTACCGTGGAAGCATGGGGTGTTACAATATGGAAAATAAAAAAAGACATAAAATTTATGCATAAAATTGTCGATGATACGTAGAGTTCATGGTTAGAGATAATGTGTTCCTTCATTTATCACCATGGAATTATTTCATGGGGTTTTTGATGAATGTATATGATAGTCATAGATACACGATCCCCATTATGATCCTTGATCTCATCATAGGCAAGGCCTATCAAATATTACTCCCAAAAAATCTATCTCAAGTATATGATTTTTTCCTTGAATCACACTTAAGTGTCTATATACCAAACCACTCACATGTAATAAATCACAAAGTAATACCTTTGGAGAATTTAGTTTCATATGAATAATAACCATTTATGATATTATATTTTTTATAAATGTTTCTATAAAATAAGACAACTCATGTTGCAAATGTAACATAGAGGAACAACAGGTTTCTGAAGGTGACGTGGGAACATGAAGAGATGATAAAATAGATGAACCATCATCTTTATTAGTTTTTGAAATCAAACATTTTGGGTGAAATTTGTAAAGAGGTAAAACATTAAATATACCAAACACTAATAGATCAAACTCCATTATGAATGAATAAATATCTTTTTATGTCATATATTTATGTAAAAAAATTTAATTATATTTTATATTATTATTTAAAAATATTATAAATTGATTCCATAATTTTTATGTTGTGATTTAGAGACCATTTAACACTATAATTTTTTAACATAGTTTTTTATAGTAATTATTATTATTATTATATATTAAGTGTTACCATAAATTTGGATTAAAATATAAGTATGAATCGATGGCCACGACCAGTAAGTTCACACACTATAAAGGCCTTTTGACAAAGAATCTGAGGGAAATAATATCTATATCCATTTCCCCTGACAAATAAAATTCTATTATTTTTAACAAAAATTCTAGATGAATCATTTAAAATATAATTTTAGGTATATTGAGATTAGTACCTAGACCGTGATTGTAAAACCACCCCAATAATGTTCCTCAACTGCAAACATTTTCATTAGGGCACAATATATTATATTAATTGGTTATATATTGAGAGAAATGTAATATTAATTTTTATATTTTATTTTTATTAAATAGTGATTATAATTATGAATTTATATTATTTATTTTAATATTTATACTAATATAATTATTTTGAATTCAATTTGATTTCATTAGGAAGAATGTAATATTTTAAATTTAGGAATAAATAGATTCAATTGGAAATTTTTTTTATAAAATCAATAATTTTGAAATAGATGACATTTTCAATAAATAATAATATTCTTGGATATTTATTTCAATATAAATTATAAAATAAATTAATAAATTTCAACAATGTTTTTATATGGCCGAAAATGTTATTACTTTCTTAAAAACAAGTATTTTTGATCAAATATTTGGGTTTATATAATATTTTTAAATTTAATATTTGTAAAATTATATTCATATAATAAATTTTATTTTTAAACCATAATATCTAAAAGATATAATTATTAAATTTTCTTTATATTCTAAGATATTTGAATTTTTGGGTAAAAAAGAAATACAATAAAAATGTACTCTATGAATTTGGACATCCTAATAGCCTAAAATATATATACTAAATTTTATAAAATAAATAAACAATAGAAAATGTATACCCCCTTTAAAATGATATATTTTTTAGGTGATATTTTTTAAAAAAATTAAATAATGACTCCTCCAATAACTAGTTTATATTTTATATTTTTTTTAAAATCATTATTAATATGACTCAATTAAACCTAGTAAATGGTATTTTTTTAGGTTTTAGACATTAAACATATTCAATATTTAATTCTACTCATATTGGGTTGAAACCATGATAAAAAAACATGGGATATTTCTATTTTGATTAATATATCACTTAGAGTCTACAACCCATGATTAGAAATTAATAAAAAATGATATCTCATTTATTATAAATAACTACCCATCATCTCATTCAACATCACTAAAAACCTATTGAAAATAATTTTAATATCCCTCTCTATATATTAATTTACCATCATGTTTTATCCAATACCATTTGCATCTTCGCCACGAATTTAGAATCACCCCATCAAGGTAAGGGATTCCCTCTTCCTTTTTATTGTAGTACATGATTTGTATTGTGAAATTTGATTTTCAATTTATCACATTTTAAGGACATTAGACATCCCTTTAAATTATTTATGGGTCGCATGTAATGAGATACCAACTTTTAATATCATTAAACCATTCCAAGAACATTACTATACACATGTTATGCTGTCAATATTTTCCGATGATTTTTAGGCCAATTTTTTGTATCATGAATAACAGTCTTCATTTCCATTCAATCGTATTAAACTATATGTTCATATCTATAATAGAATTAGAAATTCTATTTATATAACCCACACTCCATATTCATGTAATAATAAATGAATAACGAACCTATTATGGTGTACGATCTTTGATGCACACAAATTCATGTTTATAATATGATTGTGACAGGTGGGAAATGAATTATGAATCCCTTCAAGGAATTGGGTATTTATATTATATCATTAGATACCATGTATTATTCAAATATAGTTATTATTAGAACACTACATTATGTTCTCTCAATTTATATCTTTTAATATTGATTATATTGTCACATTCATTTCCACACTCATATGATTCCATAATGTTATCAGCTTTTGTCATGATTTGATGATCATGTTTATGATTTCCAAACTTTTTATAACACATTGATATTACTCTTCATTCACATGTCTCACGTTCTTCAAGATATGGTTTGATTATTCCCTAGATATTTACAGATACAAAACTTCTTATAGTCTTCACAATGTTATCTCATGTAGGTTTATAGTATCAATTGAATTTAAAGGCATGTTGAAGTGTATTTAATTAATGTTGTATTATTCAAGTCTCAATCATTATATTATATATCTAATTACCCAAATACTCTAGGCCTATTTATAATTTGTTATTTTATTCATTCAAAATTTATATAATTAGTAATGAAATAATTTGTATAAATGTTAATCTTTTTCATATGTGTAGAGGCGAATTAGTGGGAGTGTTATGGTATTTCAGGGAACATGTGTGAAGGAAATAGATCTTATTTTAAATGTTATCCAAACATTATGATCATTAATTACGTGTTTGAAACAATTCTCCTCATTTAATGACATGGGTTACATGACCTATACAATGTATATAAAAATATATTGATATCTATCTATCAGGATTATTATATTGTGTAATAACTCATATTTTATTAATGTGATAGAACTATTTAGAATGAAAATATCTAAAAGGGATCTTCACTAGTTTTTCATTTTTTGAATATTCATAAGATTAAAGGTCTTTTTAATGAGTTATAAATTATGTATATGATTTATTATTTTTATTTCATAAGTCCTATAATGTATTCCATACTATGTAATCAACACGATTCAACATATTCATGGATAATTACAAGAAGATACCAATAGAGTCCCTACGACATTCTTTGGATCTTTGATAAGAATATATGTATGTAATTTTCAAATAATTATGGAAATTTTCATCGTCATTTTAGGCGAGTATTGTATCATTGTTTAGGGTTAATATGGTGTCATCTTCTAGTTTGAATAAGATTACATAATATTCCAAATATAGTATCATATTTGTTCATTAATAGTATAGATATCATTTATAAGAGTACCAATAGGTTGCCTTAGTGGACCACAAATTAAAGGCAATGTATAATTCTACATCAGAAGCCAATAAAAATGTTATTTGGAATAGGGTGTTCATATTTGAACATGCGGGGTTCCAATAATCAAAATAGTAATCAATATATAGAGTGTAAATAATAGATATTTTTCTCAGGATATAGATCCCTATCAAACAAAAGGATCATACACATCCACTATAAATAAAATATCATTCAATAAAAATTATATTGTGGTTATGTAAAGATATATTATGAGCTTATAGAATTTAATATAGTGGATCCATTGACAAAACTATTATTTCAAAAAAATAATGTGGTCATATTGAGTGTCTTGGTGTATGATACATAAGATTTTATATGTAATGGTTTTAAAATGTAACCCAATTTCATTATGAAGAAAATATATTATTATGATTTATTCATGTGCAATAAAATTTATATTATATTCAATGTGGAATGATACTATCCCCTAAAATTATAAATTGGATTTATCCGTAATATATGTTCATCACGGTGTATTATTGGATTTTATGATATGTTAATATTAGAATGGGTATAATCTTATAATACATGTAACGAGTTAAATAATATATATTATGAATTGAATTATGATGTAATAAATTGATACATTTTATTTATTCTATAATACAAAATTATACCACTAAAAATGTAACATGTTCATTGATATACATAGGGACGTGTATTGTTTTTTTGAATCTCAATTATCTATGTTACTCAAGATATATAGGATGAAAATATAAATACTTTGATACCATTAATATATAATCTGTGTGGATTAGATAATCAGGGGATGATTGGGTATGTTTACAATCATGTTATCATTTGGAGCTCAACCATGAAATGATTTGTCTATTTGTATAATGGGAAATGGAATCTGATCCCTTTATTGAATTGGTCTAATAAAATGCTTTGAAATTATTATTTAAGTGAAATGTTATGTTCTCATAAACTTGGATGGAAATCATGTACCATGTTCATCTAGTATATGAATTACATGTTTTTTCCTCAACATGGTATGTCTATTTTTAGGAATAAATAATATATGATATGGAATATACAACATTGAAATATTAAATGTATAGTAGTCATTAGATGTTATAGAAAATTGATTATATTGGTATCCATATTATTCATATGATACATATTTTTTTGTACATTTTTATATGATGATATGAGTATGGATGTTCAATAATAAACCATATATCTTTTTTTTCTCGAGTAGTATTGATTCAATAATAGATGTCCCTATTTTCCTAAATCATTTAAATCACTATTTCATATTTTTTCAATTCATAAAATCCCCAATGGGTTAAATAGTTTTCCTTAGTATAATGATTAAATTTTAGATAACATATTTTTTTTAATAAAATAGTGTTTGAAAAACTGTATCTACATGTGTTTGGATGGATTTAAAATGTGATGTCACATTTTGTATAAAGGCTTAATAGGATTTAAGTACTTGTTGTATAATGAAAGTAATTCAATAACACGAGTATATTATTCACCCTGATATCCCCTCTATTAGATCAAATTATATAGATATTTAGGTACATCTACAATATCTTACAATCAGTACCTATTATAGTGTACCATAAACAAGTGAGGTATGATATTATGATCATATCCAATAGAACATATTATACATGTTTTACTTGGTTATATATCACTGAGTTACACAATTATGAATATACATTATCATTTGAAATTTTTAAATGGCCATGATTTCCAATATGAATTCCTTATAATTAGTGCATGATGGCTTCATTGTGATGTAAAATAACACTCAACTCCCATTAATGAATAAATCTACCCTGTATAAATGGATGGAGTCCCCTTATTGTTAAATGTAAAAATTTATAATCCATAAGAATATATCTCATTCTCCATTATCACTATTTATCTCCCTGGAGAAGGATTTATCCCTGTTTTTATGTTTGACGGTCCTCTCATAGCATATATAGTTCACAGTGACTAGTGTTCTAACAGTTGAGTTTATAATCATCTCTTTGTCTCTTAACGATCTATATTATTTAAAATCTATCATTATTGGTAGATATATATCATACAGTGATTAATTTATACCAATTTATTCATGTTTTTCATTTTACATGTAGATTTTACTTTTTATAGATTGAGAACATTAAAAAGAGTTATTCCACTGTATTGATTAAATGAGGATCATCCATAACCCATCACCAAAAAATATCCAATGATATTTTAATAAAAATATTATTCAACCACACATAATCTCATACTAGGGATACTCTAGAAATTTATCCTTAGGTGTTAAAATTATCATCTACTCTATTAAACTTCTCTCTTCCACTCCAGGTATATACTAAAAAACAAAATGACCTTACCAAAAATAAATCCAAGGATTATTTTCTTCTTCTAATAATTACACCATCAAAATGAAAACATTATGTAAAAAATATACTCATTTTTGCCTATGACTCTCTATTTGAAAAAACATTATGATGTATACCTTCTAATTTGTGCTAGATAAAAACACCCATACATTCTTTGTAACCTAACCAATAAAGGTAAAAAGATTCATAATAGTATTCTATTATTTGAAATCTCAGATGGCCATCATACATACGTATAAAATAGTTTCTTGAAAAGAAAATTGGTGCCTAAATATTCATTATGTAGATATGAATATCCACTGTAGCCACGTATATATAAAAGCAATATTTTTACCCCGTCTGTTTTCATTATAACACCCCTTAGTTGAGATTTTTGTCCTCTATCTAAAACAATTAATAGATACACCCATGATATAACCATATACTTCAAGAATTATCTCTATTATTAAATATTCATTTAAAAGTTCTTGTTATATGATATATTTCATTCAATGAATTTATTCAAACCATGGAACCCCCTATCTTAATTTTTATATGTCATTAACAAACCATCAATATAGAATCCTACACTCTAAACGACTATTGAAAACTACTTCAGTAAACTAGAATATGTATCACAAAAAATAAAATATAGTGTAAAATAATTCAATATATGATTATGATAGATAATTATAATAATTTACACCCCTCAAAATAATGATTCTTGAATCCATTAAAACACTTATTCGAAAGTATAATGTTAAACCCCTAAAGTCTTTCCTCCATAATTCCTCAATAATTTTAAATCATTGAAAATAATCACATAAAATTTTATCTACCATTATTCCATGAACAATACTTTTTTTGTATCTATTTACTCCAATATAAATTTTTTCATTCATACTATTAATGACACTTTCTAGGGAAACACTAATTAAAACTCAGACCTGGTGAATTTCTATCAAGTCCTCAAATTGTTCCATAACCATTATTATAGAAGATTCCAATTATTGTTTACTTTTACTTTTACAATGTCATTATCCACTTAAAATGTAACCTTATTGAATAATGAAAAGATAAAGGGAAACAAAACTTTCTCAGAATTATTTGACCTATGAAACAAATATCCTGGGTATAATGTGGAAAACTCTATAACTAATAATACATATCAATTATTTTTCAAGTATTACAAATATGGAATATTATATTTAGAAAAAACAATTATTAATGGATTTATAGAGAATATATAAGATAATTTAATCATAAGGTTATTTTTTTAAAATAACATGTCTATACACCACAGCCACCATATAAAATGCTCACCATTACATGAAAGACTATCCCAATATCAACAATATTGCATAAAATGGTGAATAGAAAATAAACTCATTGAATAACATGGATTGAAGCATAATCATACTCTTGGGAAGAACACTAAAAAATTATATTGATTATGTATAGAACATGGGGATTGATATACAAGTTACTAAGGAAAAAATATACTAGAAACCCAACCTATATTTTAGTTTTAAGGGAACATTATACTAGAAACCAATCACAACTATAAAAGAAGATTAAAAAATATTACAAAGAAAAACACCTTTCATAACAATATTATTTACTATAAAACATGTTTCATAATAAATATATTTTACATAATCATTAATCCCATAAGTATAAATTCATATACCACTTCCTTTTACAATTTTTTATACATCCATTCAAAACTATGACCTTCCAGCAAAATATTCATCCAAAATAATAAATTTATCTCAAAAATAACAATATATTATCTAATAAATGCATGTGTATATCCTTATATACATAACAAATTCCTTCTAGAATTCATCCATTGTGAATTAACACAACTCAATTGGTTTGGGAAAGTGTCATGTACAATCTGTTTAAAGAGATTCCTCCAGATTTTCCAAAATCTTCCATAGGTACATCTGAAATTTGATCACAATAGTTGTCCCATCACATTATAATTGCAACATATCCCCATATTTTTAAATTAAAAAAATTAACTTTTATCTGTTAGTGAAGATTACCAACTATGGATTTATTATCTTGAATTTTATGCATCATTATAAGATTCAAGAACACATTAATTGTATTATAAACTTATTCTATATCTAGGTTCATAATACATTGTAGATTATTATTATATCGTATATTATACTATCCATATGTAAGATTGGTTTAAATTTTTTTATCCTTCATCACTTGAAGTAAATTTACCTACTAGCATCACCATTTTCATTAGAAACCTCTTTTTCTTCTAAAATTCATTATATGTCACTTCTTCAATAATTGAATGTTTCCCAAGATAAAAAATGTCATTGGTAGGGTGAGATACATTATTTTGGTATTATATGTTTTCATCTAAATGTTTTATTCTAGAAGTGTCAATACCTAAAAATCATATAGTTTTCACATTGAAAAACCAACATGATCATATTTAATTTCATGTCTTTTAAACAAAATGATAACCACCATACAATTCACATAAAACATTCATTAAACATCTTTAACAACATATATATTTTGTTACTTAAGAATGTATTAAAATAACTGATAGAAATTATTTTATTTACAGAAGAGAAATTATTAAATTCATATAAAAATATACGTATTTTCGTCCATTATGCTTATCTGTTTCGTTATTAGATCTCAAAGTAATGTAAAATGGTGATGATTAAAATTCCTTATAATATAATATTTGTTCAAATCAATATCTTATTTAACACTTATTTAAAATGAAATTTTATTAATTTCTCTCACACTGAAATTATGAAGCATTTTTAATAACATAATATCCATTAAAGGTCTAAAAATAATATTTTATTGTGAATCAATCTTCATAAGAATGTAAATACTCCATGACTATATCTGGAATTTGATTATAATAATTATTTGACACCTGAATATTAGATTGTTGAGTTGAAAATTCCTTGAATAACCTATTATATATGTTATCATGTAAATATTCTTATGGTATACTAATGGTTATGGAATGAATGCTAAGTGAAACCCAAATAATTTGATTAAAATGAGGTACCATATAATAAGGGTCATCTCATTAAGTAATTTACTTACAGAAGCTAATATATGGGATCCCTAATTTGGAATTTTCTTCTAATCTACATGATCAAGGACTTGAATAGTTTTTCCTGCATGACAAATAATATGTAACATTTTAATAGGGAAAATAATTTGAACATAATATCACATGTCATTCACATCACTATCATATAAAATTCTACTGATTTGGAATCTAATTTATATTCCACCCATGAATCCATATGTTCAGACCATAATTATTTTTATATCACTACACAATTGACGATAACCAGCTATGATGGTACTAGTAAACTAAATAAATTATAATTCATAACATAAAACTCATTTGATTAATATATGAAAATTTAAATTAGTATTTTTAGTATTTTTCACTAAATAATATCTTAATTAAGAATAAAACACTTTTATATTAATGATTAATAAAATTGGTAATAAAATTAATTCACTAAAAAATAAAAAAATTTATACATGATATAACCATTTAAGAATAATTCATATCTAATTTATGTACATATTATAATTTATACACATATAAACCTGAACAATTAACTTCATTATGATATTAAATTTTTATATTATCATTTATATTTATTAAAAATAAAATAATTAAAATTTAAATATATGTGAAAATTTATTATCAATTTAATTATAAAATAATAAGCATTTCATATTTTATGTAAATATTTTACATAAAATAAATTTCATATATATGATTTAATTCATTCTATTTGACCAAATCATCCAAGAATCCAATTTATAATGGTTTGAATACATTTTAAAAACATATAAAAATGTAGAAATATTATTTTTATATTTATGAAAAATTCACAATTAAAAATAATACATTTATATTTCTCTCTACCATAAATTTATAAACAATTTATAAATTATTCCCCATGTAAATAAACATTATACCAATATATCATTTATAAAAATGTTTTTAGTATGGTTTAAATCCCCCTTTATTTTACAAATATAGAGTTATCATGAACCCTATGTATCCTAAAATAGAACATTCATAAACCCTAGGTCACCAAATGTATAGTTCCATGCCATTACAAAAATAACCATTCTTATGGTTACTAATGGAAACTCATGGAAAACACTTGCACTCAACACCAATGCTCAATTATACCACATCATCATGCATAAAAGTTAATCATAAGGGGACACATAGAAAACATTCAATAGTATCAATCAAGTCACCTTATTTATATCTCATCAAAAATATTTTATGATGCATCTGCTAAATATGAATACACTGATTAATTAGAGATTTTATTACCATGAAGATGAACTAATATATTGTAATATCAAAAAAGTGGGGATTTTGTTGGATTTTACTAACCAATTATCTAAGAAGTGTGATGGTAAAAGAAAAGTGGCTAAGTCACACATGAGTCTTGATTATTTGTTGATGTCTTTGATTTCATCTACATTTTTATTATGAGTTGTTATTTCTTGAATTACCTTTGTTGCCTTTCTCCACTACTACCACTTGAATGTAGTTGTAAAACCATTAGGTGGTTATAGAATGTAATGTTTTAAATTATAATGGATAAGTCTTGAACTTTAATAAAAAAATGTCAACATTAATTGGTTTTAGTATTTAATTTTCATTGAATATATTGAATATGATTTGAGTTAAATAATGAAAGATATCATCATCTAATACAAAATTCATTGGACATTTATCTATATTTACATAGTTTAAACATTATATTATTAAGTACCTTAGGGCGAGTGGTGACGCGATAGGAAATTTATAGCATATGGATGGACGTAATGATACTCTCTTTAATAAATTGGGAACATATACACACGATTTGGTATTTTCCTTTGACTCCTAGATTAATTCCACTATTTGGTATCATTGATAACTTTCTTGAAACATATACATGGGGGTATATCATGAAATGTTTTTTATTCATCTCTCATTAACAAAACGATTCAATAACGGTATAGAGGTAAAAAAAATTGAAGATCAAACATAATAGTTTGTAATAGGATGATAAAAACACTTGATAACTATGATAACATTAAAATTATAAAACCAACCCCAATCCTATATCGAATTAATTTAATTAAATTAAATTATTTGCTATTTTTACATATAATATCACAAGATAATAAAATAAATAACAGCCCTTTTATGCAACATAATGACTGATAAATGATTTAATGAATCCATCTCTAGAGACAGCCCTAGGTTTCTATTTAACTATATTATTTAACATTGTATTTAAAATAATTTTTTAAAACCCTATGATTATTTTGTAAAAAACATGCCACCATTCTGGGGGTGTTTCAAAATAACCAAAAATTACATAACTGAAGTGATCTTATACTAACGATATTTATTTCTTTAACATATAAATAGATAGAATGATACTAAGCAAAAAACCTGAATTTTTATACTAAATTTGAGGATATTTCAATGTCTAAATCACATGAAACACACAACCTTTACTTTTATCTTGTTAGCATCATTTGTAATCCTAAAAAACATTAGTTTACCCTTCTGTACGACTATTTATAAAAATAAATAAAAAATTATTGTCAATTCTTCCAAAAATAATTTTAGATCTAATGCTATATCATTACAATTGTATCCAATAATTAATCACGTTGTATATGTAGATCCCTTTAATAATATCAGGGAGTTCACATTAATCATCTAAAAATTTAATATCTGTTGAGTGGGTATGTAGGAATTCATGTGGAGTAAATTATATATATTAATAAAATGTGAATCTAATGACTAGATTTGTGTCCTACAACTATGATAATTCCATGATTGTTATTACCTTAAAATAAGCTTCATAGAGATAAATTCTCCCACCTCTATGATCACATTAATAAGAAATATATTTTATTTAATTAGAAAATAATTTATAGAGACTAATTATGACTAATAAGATAGATTTATGATGTTATGATCTAGTATACAACATTAAGAAAAAAAGACACATATTTCCCCCTATTTTACCATTGATTACATGAAGATGATATAAATTTTCAGGATCCATCTGATAAGGATACCTGATATATATTAATGGCTACAGAATGGAAAAAATAAAAAAAAAATCATTGAACTACCAATAAAATGGTATAATAGGTACTGTTAAAAGAGGATTACACGAGTTAGGCTCTTTAGATTCAAATCCACTAGTTTTATCCTAATTGGTTACAAATTAGATAAATAGAAGTAAACAATCTCGTGAACATCAATTGCCTACTAAGGAAATTGAATGTTGTTTGGTTTCCTACCAACAGAGGAAAATTTTATAATAAACATTAGGATTAAAAAAATATGGTCTAATTAGGATTTTTAATTCAATATTTGAAAACAAGACAAACTTTATTTAGAAAAAACAACAAGTCCATCATTTTCATCAATTATAAAAAAGGCCACCTAGATGATGAATTTAAGAATCCCAAATTTTATATTAAAAAGGACACATTATACAACAATAGATCCATATAGATTCTACAATACATCAACAAAAAGATCATAGGTTGAGGAATTATGTAATGTAGAGAATAAGATTAAAATAAAATCACAAGTTTTGACAATTTTTCCCAAGAACCTACTGAAACATTTATCCCCATCAATCATTAAACCTAATGGAAATTTCACTACGTCGACTACCAAATGTGGAAATAAAAATTATCCCCTAGACACACAAAATTTAGAATATAACCAACCCAAAATGGAAGAATATGCAGTGAATGGACTTGGAATGATCCTTGAAATATAGACTGGGGAAGATAAGTAAAATTATAAGGAATATATATGCGTGAAAATATATAATATAATAGATTCACAGTTTCAGAGACAAAAACATCATTATAAGCATATCCAGCTTATATTTAATTGTACTATGATTTATTACAATAAGATTCATGAAGATGAACTCAAAAGATAAATTAAATGAACTTTAAAGAAACATGAAATCAAAATTTATATCATTGAATTGTTCTAGTAAACACCGATTTACATTAAATTATAGAAGGAGTTATGTAACAAAAACAAAATTATTTTAGGTAATGTTTGATTTAATATTAAAATATGTGTTCCATATTTGATAATCACAAAAATATCATCAAAATATCATGTTCTAAGGCTTTTATCAGTCCCTCACACCATTGGTACCCTATAAGTTAAATATTAATTGTTCAATTTGGGATATTTTATTAAGGTAATTTCTCACACTATTCATACATAATTTCAAATTGGAAAATTTAATCACATCTGAGTAGTGGTGAATCATGGAAACATATCCATATATTTTCTAGTTGGATTGGTATATGATGTGCTAGTTAAGGTATAATATTTTTTCATTACTGACTTCAGTCGATGGATCATAGAAGAACATAAATTTTTAGTATAATTAAACATATTTTTTGCAGACCTTATTTGATACAATATATAAAAGTATGTATGTGCATGAATGAGTATTGAATATTGAGTTTATATATAAAACATTCGTCTAAAATATCATTCACTCTATGAGATGCCCTTAAGATGTGAAGTCCCTATATACATTATAAAAAGTTTTGGAGGATGATCCTAGTGAATAAAAATGAAATCCATGATTAGGAGGATAAAATTATATGTCGAATTTCATCCTTAAAATAACCCCCAAATATAAAAGTAAAACCTTTATCTAGTGATCTAAAATAACAATATCACATGCATGGCGGAAAAATAACTAAATTATATTTTATGATATTTAACAAAGATAGATTAAACTTTTAAATAATAATATTAAATATAATATATAGTTTATAGATGATATTGTTTTAATATGTCCCAAAATCTGTATGCATAGAATAATATATGGGAAGAAATCAAAACCTATTATATAAACCCAAATGAGTAATAAACCAACCCTTATTGATTATTTGAAAAATAACATTAACTGGTAGTTAATATTATGAATAATTTAAAAAAAAATTCCATGAAATGGGTTTTAAACATTCATATTACTCCTTAGAAAACTCAACTATCAATAATTAATAGTAGGAAAAAATAAATGATTCTAATTAAAATTTTGAATAGTTTGAGAAAGTTCATTGACTAATTTTTGTTGAATATTCTCACTAGGAATGATCATTTCAATATTTCGATCATTTAATAGATATTAGAGAGATTATAAGGAATATAATATATTTCATTTATATGTGGATTGTAGGTAATATTCATCCTCCCATTTCACCCTAGTATTAAGAGATGACAACTATTACATATCTCTATAATGGATGTTATTATAGAAGGATTCCATTTTAGTTTAGAATTCCCCAAGTACATTTCGAAGGATCATTATAAGTATACGTCATAATAATATTTAAGACAACGTTAACATTTTTTTGGATGACATTACAAAATTTAGAAATTATTTTGATCATTTACAAACAAATAAAGGAAAATTATAGAAAAACTTCATCGAAAATCAGTTGTTTTAAATTTGGAATGTTTTATTTCATTATGGAATAAGGAATAAAAAATATAAATGTTATTTCCCCAAAAAATATTGAGGTGGATAAATCAAATATTGATGTGATAAATTTATTTCCCTATATAATTTTAATAAAACATTTCGAATAATTTTTATAACATATTGGGTTTAATAGTGGATTAATAAAGGACAGTAGTAAGACTGCACAACCATTTTCTAGATTAATTTGGAGATATATTTATTTCAATGTTGATGATGATTAAATGAATTTTATTGATGATTCTACAGATAAATTAATCACATAATCATTGATGGAACACCTAAATTAGGATCACCATTTTGAGTTTCTCTATAATTATTTTAATCCTGCAATGGGAGAGGATTGCCCCCATAGGATAGAAAGGGATTTGTAGGTCATTTAATATTATTTTGGGGCATTGGAATCTACTCATACCCATTACACAACAACCTAAAAAGAGTTCTTAATTGTTATAGTTTAATTTAAAAATTAAAATAATATTTATTTTTTATTAATGTTACTAATTATTATAATCATGAAACACAATGATATTTGATTATGAAACATTAATCTAAACTATGGATTCTGAGAAGCATGATGCTTCTCTTTGAGATATATCTTGAAATTGGTGATCAGAAGGAGTAGACAACCATGTAACTGATCACCAAAGAAGACTGACCAACATCATTGATGTAGAGACACATTCCATAGTCCCATTAAATGGACACATTTCATGGTAGAGGTTTTATTTTATTGAGTTATATGTTGATGATATAATGATATGGTTAATTTATTGGTAATATCTCAAGTATAATAACATTTAAAAGAAAAAACAATTTATAGTCAAATCATAATAATTATTCTAGATTTAGGAGGATAAATACATCTCAAATATCTATAATGACCAAACAATAAGGATATGTTTTCTTGAGAGTGTGCTTTTTTATGTCCTCTAGTTTTTTCAAGACCTAGATTTTGGGGGCCACTTTGGACCATAAAGAATTCTATGTATTTTGTTATAATATATATCTAAATACCACAATTTTTTATATTCACATTAATTTAGTGAAAATTTTATGAAATTAAAATTAAGTACAGATGATTCAAAAGGACAAGTTATTTTTAAATGATATATATTATTTTATAAAATAAATGATGTTTACTGAATTAATTTAAGGGGGAACATTCGAATGTCATTTGTTAACTCTATTATTTTTCTAAAATATTATTATGTATCTATGTATGTTACATTAATGGACACTAAAACTAATGATTCTAATATCATATGAGATTTTTTAGGAGTAATACTTTTTTTAGGTTTTGAGTGCAACGTCCTGACCTGGGTGACACACCATGGTGCCAAGATCATTGTCATTAAATGACCTCAATTATGCCTCCCAATAATCTTGAGGATTTTTAAAAGTGTCTATGATCTAACATATGCAACATGGGTATCCTATATCCAATTTATTATAGAAACAAAGTAAAATAAATAAATAAATAAAATACAATATAATAAATAAAAATATAATACCATAACCAATAGTGAGTAGTATTACATGAAGAACTTGAATACGAAAGATAAAAACCAAAATTATACAACACATTTTTCATGCAACATATGTGTCATGAATCAATATGAAAATGTTAAAATAGAAATCCAAACAACTCCCATGTGGGTTACGCCACCAATTGTAGCTCCTGGTTAATAATCCATCCCAAATAAGCCATCTATCATAGGGATAAGTCCATTATATTATTTTATAAATAAGAAGAATAATCATGTATTGATCAGGAATCCCATGTAGTGTGTGAGTAGAATTTAGTAGTCCACCACTAACGATGTTACAAACAATATCCAGTTTGTAACAATGAATGACATTTTATAATGGGTAAAATAAAATGAAAAAGTAATCCATTTAAACATTTAGTCATTCTTTAATTAACCGCATAAATTACATGGGTCCATGATGACACCATAACAAGAAATACCTTTTTTTAGAATGTGATGATGTTTGAGCCATATCACATTGGGAATCACATTTCATTACGATATTATTTTCATTAATTTATGTCATTCGATTTCCATATCATGGATATATAGAACAATTGAAAAATGAAAATGTTGTTGGCCAAAAATTACCTACCTAGAAAAAGTGATAATTTTGTGCATAAATCCATGTATCACACCCAAATTCTATTACATATGGGATTTTAACACATCAATCTATGTCCCACACTTGTATATCTGTAAATAATATATGGTTATTTTAGCGTAATTTTTCCCACACTTTTTATAAAAAATATCATAGTATAACAATATGAAATATATCACATATATCATGATAATCATCATTATCATTATTATATTAAAATCATGTTATGTTCTACCACTTTAATTATCAAAGAAACATACTTCCTTACTTAAATAACATGGAATCGTATGAAAAATTCACAACTAAAATTTATCAACATTTAGTCATATAACCCATTAACCATTTAAGTATAATTAAACCACCCCTTTAATTTCCATTATTAAATAAATTACAAATCTCATAAGATTAACAATTACATAATCCCATTCATTAAGAAATTTTGTATTACAAAAAACCCATTATTTCCATGATCATGTCATTCCCTTAATTAATTAACAAATTAATTAATCCAATTCAATATTTGTTTTACAAACACGAAAATTACTATTTCATTTTTTCATACATATATTTATAATTATACTATGAGATATTCAATTTTTAACACCTACCTCATGATCATTGGTGATCTTTTTCTAAACTGTAAATTCCAAAATTAAAGAAGAATTATCAATTACTGAACAATAAATGAAATCTAGAGAAAACATGATCCAAGATAATACATAATAATATTAATCAAAACCTACCAATTAACCCATGATAATAGTTATAAAACACTCCTTTCATAGATAAAAATATATATGTAAGAGAGAGGAAACCACATTGGAAGAGATAACATACTACAAGAGGTGAAGATCCATCAGTTAGATCATCGATTCCTATTGAAAGGTGTTTATATGGACTTGTAATCATTATAAAATATTGAAAAAAATTACAGAAAATTTTAATGGTTGAACTAGGTGAAATCAAGGTTAAATTTATGGGGTTTTTTATTTTTGAAATAAATTATCTGGGAAATAGATTTCGTATGCATTGTTTACTGGGCGTGGGTACACAGTTTTCCAAATCGTGTTTTTTTACTATGAACCTCTACTAGGTGTATCATGGTTACTAATAAGAGGGTTCATAGTTTAAAAAACCATTCAAAAAACATGAAATACCCTTCTTCATGGGGATTCATGGTTCTCTAAGTGTAGGCGCACAATATAAGAAAACTTTGAGAAAATCGTGTGCGGCCCAGTTTCTTTTATTTTTCAACAATTTATTCAAAAAACACAACATGGTAAAAACACAACCAAGATATACTCAAAATTTGAAAAAAGGGTACCTAAATTGAGAATTAAAATGATCCAATAGATTGGGATCTTTGAATCTACCAATATTATAACATATCATCCTCGTGTTTTACATGAAAATATCTCCAAGATTATGAGGAAAAAATATTAGGCCACTAAACCTGTACATACACCTATCTGTGCCTTGCTTCCTCCTAATCATGACTATGCTCCCACAATACTTGATTTACCCTTATAGGATCTCTTAAAAACTACATACCACTATAGTTAACAACATTAATAATATTTCCCTCATAGGTCACATAAACCCCAAGCCCAACATAACTAATGTCTATCAAATGTTAATGGTCTGGGTGATACCGCCCAAGATTTGACATATGAAACACATCATTTGTAGAGAAATACCTCTGTAGAAGATCCAACTAGGGTTCCACTAGACTTATCCACTCCATGATCCGAAATTTTCTAACAATCCTCGCCTCTAACTTGAAATGTCACTGAATCCTAATGTGACCTAATCTTGGAGGCACCCTATGGAACACATTATTAGAAAATTTCAACTAAAGTGGGAATCAATGTCAATCATCATATGAATTATTCTTAATCATATATTTATTAATACATTTCATATTTAGTTGTACCAACTTCAATGTATCACGCATGAGACATGTCCTCAATAGTTATGACTCACATTCCTCCATCCAACCTATAGGTGATGTTCATGGCCTACTATAATGTGGATTGTATGATTTTATCTGAATTTTATCGTGAAAAATATTTTGTAGGCAAACTCAATGAGGTCTATTTGTTTCTACCATTACTGAAAAAATTCTATAAAACATGACTAATGATTATCTTCCAAAACATGTATTCTATATGTAAATAGCCTGTCAGTTTGGGGGTGGAAATCCTTAAATATAATTACTTTCATTGCAATAGCCTTCCATGAGACCATCCAGAATCACAAATTTAATCCCGAGCCATAGTCTGATATTATACATCATGAAACCTTATGATAACATCCAAATTATTGAATTTACAATTTCCCCCACTAATACACAATGAAATTATCCCATATTTACCTGAAATAATCTAATTTCATCATTCAGTCATCAATTATCAAAATAGTGTCATTATTTTGAGAAATATTAGGAATTCCAATGAAAAAAATCCAGGGTAATGTAACACCAATTTCATTATGGAATTTTAAAATGCTACAATAAACCACCTAGTAATTTATGTTTGACCTTCACCTATTAATATGTATAAAATTATGTCCACAACCCTATAATTTACCCATTCATGCTCGAACACCAATTTTGTCGATGTATTCCACAAAACAATTTTGTCAAACAAGTATGTACAACCAACTTCAATGAATGAAACTCACACACCATCTCTTCTTTAAAACTCGAAGATACAATAACATAGTTATATATTATGATTATTTAAACCAAATCTTTAGTCCAATAGGAAGGTGTCTCCCCACTATCATGGCATTTCCTCATCGAAAAAAACTTCATATCCTCATACTGACTCTCCATAATCTAACTCAAAAGTTTAGACTATAATCATACTAAAACAATGTTCATTTGATCCAATCCCTAATGAAACAAAAGATGACTCACATCAAGAAAATACATCATTTTCTACTCAAAACTATACTCATGAACTTCATGATTCAATTTATTCATTATCAAATATTCAACAACACTATTTACTTTCCTATTTGTATATTTGAGAGAAAATCAAAATATTACATATATATAACCCATATCTACTATCATATATTCAAATATCACTTTGAGATGATATTATTTAAGTTCTAATATTCAGTGTAATAAATACTCTTCTCTTCCATGAGAGAGTTATGAAATCACTTTAGAGAATAAACAATAAAATATAACTCAAGATAATGCTTAACATAATTTATTTCATGTGGAGTCATCATATATAACCAATATTCAACAGATCGATATAGCTACATTACCATTTCTCCAAACCTGACACTAGATGCATTAAAAACACTATTTAGTACTTATTGTACTTGGTTAGAATCAAAATCAACATTGTAGTCATACTCTTATTTGACTTCTTGAAAGAATATCAAAAGTTGTAGACCATTAAAATGTGATCCCTTATTATGAATTACAAAAACATGTGATAAAAAATATGAAATTTCTATCTGGAAAATATAATAATAACATTCATAACAAATAATTATGTGGATATCAATAACATTCCTTGGCATCCCACAAGAAAACTATCTAAAATGTCTCCCAATAAACTAGAACACAATCCTCTAAGATGGTGATACCCAATTAAAGTACCCATTCAATCTAGAATTGAAATTTATATAAATCTAAATATAGCCTCCTCTCTATCGGTGTACATAGGATGATATCAAGATGTTGTGATGATTTTCATGTGTCCTAGATTACATAATGATTTCATCCATGAAAACCACAATATACTCCTGGTACATGTAAATGATTTGGTTCATCAAGGAAATAAACACAGAAGGCGGGTTTGTCAGACCAAATGGCATGACAATGAACTAATATATTCTATAAATTCTTATGAAATAAATTATAGGATTATCATAATTCCAAACACTCAAATGATGATACCATAATCTCAATTCCATCATGGATAAAACATAATCTCCATGAAAAATTAAAATATTTCATCGATTCGTAGACTGGAATGTGTATTTATCACTATAATCTGGTTCAACTTCTATTAATAAACACATAAAATCAGGGTTCCATAATCCATCATAAAAAAACAAAACATGAGAACCACAAGGAGACATACAAAAATGGATAAATCCATTATTAATCAACTATTTTAGATGATTCTTAAACTCTTTGATCTCTGTTGGTTCCATTTATTATGGTAGAAAAGTAACATGTTCATCTCTAGGAAGGAACTCAATTATATACTCAACTTACCTCTCATCTAGAAACACAGAGAATTCATCCAGGAATTAATCCATAAACTGGTCCACTAAATGTGGAAATACATCGTGTTTCACAATCCCATCATCCAAAAAAATATTTGCATCCTGGGTCTTGATATCCCTGAGTTATAGATGAAATTTCCCTATATGATCTTCTTGGATATCACATGCACCTTGATAAAAATAATGACTACCATCAAGTGATTTAAAAGTCAATCTTTTGTAGTAACAATCTACATCCTCTTAGTATCCTAAAAACTAGTACATACCCAAATTCATGTTAAATAGTAACATGTTTAGTATATATATCCCAAATGAGGTGATACTCACCAGCCAAAAAAAACATCCCTTACATAAAAAGATGTCTCTCAACTATAAACCCATGGTGTATCAATTTTCATTACCTAACTAATGAAATAAACTCCCAAAATCGAACCATTCACATGATTTATATATATAACACAAATATAGGATCTAGTATCTAAAAAGTAATTAACAAAAATATAGGCTAAAAAAATATCACCTCTAAATATCAATGGCATAGGCTCACTACCCCTAAATTTATGTTAAACTACATGGAAATATCATGACTGTCTTCCCTATGTTATTATATAAATCCCCTGAGTTCCTCTACAATATTTATATGTTCACTCTTTCCTAGAAGTACCATGTACAATACCACAACTTCCAAAACTAGAATAACTCAATATACCAGAATAAAATGGTGAAGAACACCCCCTCCTAGAATTTTGATGCCTCATATTTCCTCTATCAATAACCAAATTTCAAATGTTACAACAGATCCATGGTAGATTTCTCATAATCCAATAAGATCAGATAATTACTAATGGTTTGGGAAACATTCTATTAGTGTGATTTTTCCTACTTCACAGGTGGATGATAAATTGGGTAAGGTCCTAAAAATATGACCCTTTCACATTGCCACTATTTTTTTCACTAAAATTCCTGACATTATCAATGTGAAGAATCCCAATCATAGAATATGTACCTATTGATCATCCATATGAAACCACATAAACTATACTAGAATCCTTCTTTAGAATCCCCACAGAAATGAGTGGTTAATCCACCACCTGAGAAAAAATTTATAACCCAAAGGTGTTAACATGGAACATAATCTGACATTTATTTTTATCCTGGAAACATCTCACAATTGCAGCCTCATCCACATTCAGGGCTTGAGAAATGAACTACAATGTAGTGAAGTAACATACATAGTATATTATAGAAATACATCAATAATTCAACTTCACAAACCAAGTTACCTTCTCCTATCTTAAAGTCTTAAAGGGAACATTTTCCAAAGAACATATCTTGAATATCCTTCCCCGTTATATTTTTCAGCATTCCATCATGAGTATGGATATCCCACTACACTATAATAATCCACATTACATATAAATAGCCAACATTACTCACTTATCAGCAGGAGTATCCAAAAGATCATGTATAATCTGAAATGAATCAGTCAAGGACTCTTCTGCATCAAGTCCACCATCTCCAATGAAATTCAGTGGTTGCTGCCATTTAATATCCCATGTAAAATTAGACATGTTTCACACAAAATAAACTAGGAACCATTTGATAAACTATATGAAACAATAAAATTTGTGACAAAATTACACTCTCATCCCTATAACTAGAACTATTAGGGCCTCATGTTCGACTACTTGAGGAATATTCTCAGCTATGTTGTTTGTTCATTTTATTAGCAAGTGTCGTCGTGGAGAAATATATCTATATATACAAAAATTGGATTTATGAATCATAACCCATGTTTTATAAAAAATTATATAATAGGTATTTATACAAATCGATAATTATTCATTCCCACATACCCCAAAACACAATCAAAACTAAAGCACAAACAATAACATAAACCATCCCTGATATTGTTAATGGTCGACATAGTGAAATCCGCTTTCAAAAATTAATTTTCCCTTTATAACACAGTTTATCACTTTTAGATGTCCTCAGTTTGCATAATTTACATTTATCAATCATATATTACGAACCTATTTCATTTAATTTAAATAAACATGGAAAAATAGTTTAGTTTAAACATCCCCAAATCCAACTATTTTGTGCATGCCTAAAATGATACATGTTACATAAAATCCTTAGTTCAAAAAATTAATCATGTTTGAAGAACTATCATACCATACTGGGACATGAGTAAAATCATATATGATCTAAGAAAAAAATATCACACAATAAGTACATCACACATGTTTATATGAAATTTAATTTTTATAAAAACAATAATATCAATAATCCCACCTTAGGAGCTTGATTTTTCTCCAATACATGGGTGACATAATCCCTTCCATGAGCTCTTGACCATGGTTCATCACATCTTAATATTTTTTATACCATTCCAAATCAATAAAACACAATAATAAAAGTAAAACTACTCTGATACAAATTTGTAACATCTCGATCTGGGATCCACATGCCAGTGCTCGGAGCTGGTTTTGTACGTGACTTCAAGCGGGCCTCCCTATGTTCTATAGGAAACAGAATTGTATATAGGGTCTAATATATGAAACATTGGGAGACACTACCCTCTTTATCAGAGGAAAATATATGATAAATAAAAAACATCTCATATAATCAATAAATGAAATAATTACATAACCAATACATATAAGTATCAAATGAAGAACCATAATAGGAATGATAATACCCAATACAAAATAGTAAATTTTCAATTCCATATACGTAACAAGTTTCAATATACAAATACAAATATAAATACACCCTAAAAATTCTCAATAAGGATTCTACACCATGTTCATATCCCTCTTCCATTACCCATATCATTCATGCCATCTATCATAAGTATCTTTCTATTATCATATCATGAATACATAAAGTCTATTTTGTTATCGATCAAGAATCCCAAATAGGATGTGATAACAATTCAGTAGTCCACCACTCATGGAATCTAAAACAATATTCAGTCTATAATATTGTATATAGTTTTATAAAGAATAAAGTACAATAAAAAATTAACCATTTTTCATATTTTATTATTCATTAATTAAAAACATAAATTACTTGAGTCCTTGATAAAACCCAAACCAACTACACCCAAATCGACTCATGCTGGAGTGTAAACCATATCACATTGGATTTATCATACCAATTTTTAAGGAAATGATATTTTCAAATAATTTAGTAAAAGACACATATGATTCAATGTGCACTACTACTTCATTAATATTAATTTATATATCTTTAATGAATGTTTTCTTTTTTTTAACGATATATCTCTTTCACAGATGGTTACATTTATTTAGATGGGTAATAACCTTATGTGACTAGGTAATGGACAATTATTTTACTCCAATTCATCAGAATCTAAATTCAATAAATATATATCCCATATATTATATAGTTTAATAATTTAATGTTGGTTGAATATTTTTTTTTAATTATGAAAAAAATAGTACATTTTCATCATACACTATTTTTTTGAAAATCATTTACCTCCATCTAATTTTTCTAGACTATATATAAAAAAAAATAGTCCATTTGTGACGTTCTTCACTATTTATGGAATCTGGATGGATTCAGTGGGATGATAATTGATAAATAGGGATAAAGAACACTATTTGTGGTATTTACTTGGAACTATTATAGTATATCTACTTTTTGATATGATCTACACCTCTTTATGTGCATATGTTAGGTGGTAGAATAATATATGACCCCAGTGATGTTTATGACTACCAATCACATTCAATAGGTGGTGAGAGGTGAAGGGATTGTGGCACCCCTAACTTATTAGTTATTAAGAGGAAGATTATATAACATGTGAACTAATTTATAATTATAATTGGAAACCCAACACAAAAACCCAAAACATAATTATGTAATTCAATTAAATCCTTTACATTCATTGTCCTTAGACTTTTTCTAATATTAATAGCACAAACCACTCTTTTAGTAACATAATGTGACAACTAATTTTTAGCATATGTCTCTTGATAGAACCATATGTTTCTACTAGACTATATTATTTATCATGGGATTCAAATTTAATGTTTTTAAATATACATGATAGGGGGGTCAACCTATTGGGCCTCGGACTCAATGGAATTAGTTGAACATTCCAATATTCCAGGATTAGCATCATAGAACACATCAAGGACTGTATAGTGATATATATATTAATTTCACAATGAAAATAACTTCCATTTAATGACTATTTTGAAACACAATATTTTGAATATATCTTAAAAAGCTATATACTTGTGAAATTATCCAATATGAATGATTTACATTATTTTATATCATGGATGAAGTCATACTTGGTATAATAAGGCCATGAATTTAATTATAAATTTTAATTTCATAATGAGATTGAGAGATACCTAATTTCATGAACTCGGAATAGATAAATCATTTCATGTCTTATTTTGTTAATGTCACATCACACCCAACATATCTTACCATTCTGTGATCATTTGTCATCACAGTTTTTTTTCAATTCATCATATAATGTAATCCATGATATACATTAATAATAATTTCAAGCCTATTGACTAATACCTATGAATTAATCGTTTTTTTCTAATTATTATCAATAAATGAATATTTTCATCACATAAATGAATTGATCATAAGTTGATGTCCTGGGAGGTGATATGTGTTCCCATGAAAAGAAGATCCATTTGATTGATTTGAAATAGTTTAATGTGGCTAAATTAGTCAATAGATAATTCATATTGAAGAGTATGTTACCATTGTGATGTGAATATTTAGGGATTTCTATTCATGGGAAGAATCTTCGTGTTTCTGTTTAAATTCTATAATGATATTGTTATTGGGGATTTTATAATAAGTAAGAGGAGATGAAATTTTTATATAAATACAGTATAGATTAATGATATTTTGGATATTTATATATAATGAGTTATAAAGAAAAAAAGACTATATTATACCATCCATGTATACCTAGTGAACCACAACCCTAGAAGAATCCATAAGAGATAGAACAAACACAAATACCCAGGGTTTATGTGTCTTGGAAAATTTATAATGAGAAATAGAGCATGTGAGTTACTGCATGTGGGATGGTGTGTTTACCCTCTAATGTGTGAGGAAACACATAAGGATAATAAGACAACAATGAATCTATTTTGGTTTATTCTATCCAATGGATTCCATTTTGTGACTTATTTAGAAAATATTTCCCAATTATCCTTTTTATATTGGACTAAGGAAAAATATTAAGGTAAAAAATAAATATATGGAACAAATTGGTTTTAAATAATTCCACACGTGTCATTAAATGATTCATTAAGGTTTAAAATGAAAAGGTATAATAATTTTTCACTTTATCTTCATCCATGATTCACTATTACCAAAATGATGATGTGTTATGAGATTCCAACCAGCTAAAATAAGAAAAACTATGATTTTTTCAGTTGAATTAACGGAATATGTGAATGATATGGAATATCACTAGTATACATATAAGTTAAAATATTGAACGATGGATAATTACATTGGTAAAATGGAAATATTCTTCTAAAAAATCTATGATAAAATATTTTCATAGTGTTCTAAAAATCAATGTTCCAAATGTATGGAAGATAAATTTCAAGGGATTTAAATAATTTTCATTTTATTCGTGCATTCATCAAATATATTATTGTCATAAGAATCTTTAACATTAGAAAATAAAGAATTAATATGGAATATGATATATTGATACATGTGGTTGATCAATATGGATGATTCGTGTTGTCAATTCATGTATCTTAAGATCAATCAAAATGTCTTGTTATCAATCTAGATTCATGTGGCTGCTAAAACATACTTGGCTGATCCTATAACTTATAGTGAATTGGATATTAAATGAGGCATCTTCAATAAATTTTTATATAATTATTGGTAAATTGTGAGAAGATGATAATTCAATGAATTATATTCAAAGGAAGAAACAATATAATATAAAAGAACTGTGACTTAATTAACAATATATCAGGATTTTGAGGGAACTATGAATCTAAAAATTATAAATGGATTATATTTATTCAAAAAATAATATTTTTTGTATAATTAAACACAGATGATGCTATATGAATAATATGTTTTATTGAGAATTTTAATAAAAATAAATTTTGAATATTTATGGAGAAAATGATATCCTAAAAAGACACCAAGACTATTGTTCATGTAACAGAAGCATGCGAGGGCTATTAGAAAATGCTAATTTTAGTCATTATATTTTGTGTAGTATTATAGAAGAGAAAATGGGAATAAAAATATGTCATTTTTTTGCGAAAGTGGTGAATATTTTTTATATAAATAGAGATGTGATAAATTTAACGAAGGATTAGTTTAGTTTCATTTAAAATTGTTTCAAAATAACAATATAATTTTATACTGTAAACATGTGATGAAGAAAGATATAACATGGTAATGAAAAATTTAAATATGTGGAGATTTTGGAAAATATTTTGTGAAGAATTAACTGCCATATCTCTAATGAGATTAAAAAGAAACTATTGGAATGGAGTTAAATTGCAGTTATGGGACTTTAGAATCATTTAAAATGAAGTAGAACTTGTGATAATGGAAGAAAAAAAGGAGAATTGAAGATACTTGATTTGAGGTGACTAAAAATAAAATATTTATTGGAATTCATATTTTTATGGTTCTTATTGATATTTAGACACAATGAATAAAAATATGTGAATATGAAAATTATATTTTGGTTCTTGACTGTATATGATTGATATTAAGATGACTCAGAACCATAAACCATGATATAGGGATAAAATAATACTAGTTATAAGATTGATTTTTTACTAATAGATGTTACATAAATTTTAACTTAAATAATTATAATATAAATAACAAAAACCAATTCACTTATATCTCAAATACCATTTAGGTTTAATGTATTATAGAATTAGTAAAAACCCTTTACATAAAAAACCGTTTCATCATTTTCATAAGATAATATTTCCCATTATACTTATTTTCTCTTAATCCAAAATAAGTCATCAAAATTAACCATAAAAATCTCCACAAATGATATCATTCAAGAAATATCATATATACTACAATAGATCATTACATGGGGAAGATAAACATAAGAAATGGTGATCATAGAAGCTCAATATGGATAAAAATTGGACATATAAATTTTTTGTGGTCATAAAAAAGTATAAGGGTATTAGAGCATGATCGTAAATTTGGAAAATAATACCCAACAGTTGATATCATAAATTATTATTCATAGAATAAATCAATTATCTTAAGATAACGCATGTATGTAATTTTGAATCCGAAATCAAGAGATATAAAGCATCATAAGGACAAATAACATAGAAATGTAGATTTAGAATTAAAATTGGATAATAAAACTTTATGAACAAGCATAAGGATTAAAAGGTTAACTCATCATATTAGAGATCAGAATCTAGGTCCCACGTTAAATTATTTACATGAATACAATTTCAGACATAATTTAGTGAAAAATCCCATGCATAATGATTTGAACATGAAACCACATTAATGCATAACATAGTGGTTTTGTGAGATATAAATCCATACTTAATTTATTATAGAGAAATTCATTTTTCGGACCCACCCATTTAATAATGATATCCATGTAGAAGTTTTTAATTATATCATAAAAACATTAATCATTTTATAATTGATTAATGAACCCATGGGGAAGAAATAGATTTTATAAAACCAACCAGAAATATTCATCATCACAAAAAAACTAAAAAAATAAAGAATGTGGTCCTACATGATCACATCTATATTGAAGCATAAAAATCCTTAATGGATGTTTAAAAATATGAAAAATACCATTATAATAGTATTTTAACATTTCCTTGAAAATAAAGAATACATCTTGTTATTTTGAAATCAAAAAAAATAAAATAAATTTAGATTATTGATAAAAAATTAATTAAATGAAAAATGAAAAAATTAATATAAATATTAAAAGAAATCAATATTCATGGTGATGAGAAAATGTGGTTGATCCATAAATTATAAAATACACTCCTTTCTTTTTTTGACAAGTCAAAAGTGAGTTTCATGGGAATCATATAAAAATATTAACTATAATAGTTTTCAATGAAATATTATTGTAGTGAAAATAATATTTTTATAAAACATTTATTAATAGAGAAATAATTCCCTAAAATAATTTTATGATTAAGGATATATTGGATAATTAATCATGGAAAATATAAGATAAATAAGATCACTCTTTCTTAAAAACATTCATTCTATATTTTTTGTTTACAAAAAGAGGAAAATTGTAATAATACATTACAAACCTAAAAATAAATATATTATAATAAAATAAATCTAGGTTAAAAGTTAAAAATTATATAATTTTCTTAATTCAACATTTAACATAGATAATCTAGAAATGAAATTAGATTTTACCATAAAACCAAACCTAGTATCCAAAAGTTTATCATAGACACTCTTAGCCTCTTTTATAATAAATTAAAAATTATTGTACATATATAACAAAAATACTCATAATTATCATTATTAACATGATTCAATAATAATTTCACATTTTTACTATTTAATAACCCACCCTTAAAATCATAATTTTGGGTGTTCACTATTATATTATTCATACATATTTCAGATTTTTAATTCTGATGCATGAACCAAGTCTATGGAATCGTAGAATAAAAATATCATAAGTACTATATATGTTAACAAATATATTCTTGTTAATATAAGATTAAAATAGATATAAAAATTAATCACTTAACTTCATGGAGGTGGTATATCACACGTTTGAATGAGCGATGTTATCATTATCCAATGGATGGGAGGGTCATTAGATAGATACTATTTTATATTTTACAAATCATAATAATATAAAAAAACCATACATAATTAATAATCATTTCTATGCAACCATCCAAAATTGGTAGTATTGAATAATGAATTACATCATTTTATGGAGGTGGTAGTCTTCACATATGCACAATGGTGTTTAAATATATTATTATGATATGTGAAAAATAGATAATAATAATCATTTATAAGAATAAAATTTTATTAATATTTTTTTATCGATTTCACTATGTTAAAATTGTTAATGAATATCTGTAGGAATATATACGATTAAATAAACTTAAAAGGATTCATTGAATATTAATACCTATTCTTTGTAAAATCTACATTTAATATCTTCTTAAGGACCCAATGGATATTATATTAAGAATAATATCATCTCTAGAACTTATATATGGATGTTTATATGATATTTAGTCGGATTTTTATAGATCTATTTTACTCAATATTTTGTGAGGAATATAAGAGAGAAGGTTCCCTTTCTTAATTCAGATGGGTGAGAAAATTATAAATATTAATAACATTAAAATATAATATAATAAATGTCATGGGAAAGTGGATCCATGTTGGATCAATATATATGATGGCATAGGATAGGGTGAAATTCAATTAAACACTTGGTATTTAACAAAACATTTTTGTTATTGTAACCCATATTTCTCTAGATTAACCTCACATTATCCCTTTGGACCTTTACCATATTAATTTATCTTTACCTCACATACTATCCACTATGAAAAAATGAAATTTAACTCTTTGAAAATTTTCATAATTATTATATAAAAATGGGAAAATCTTTTAAAATTTATATAACTAATATAAATTACATTTAAAATAATCACACAAAATGCAACAAAACCCACTTTTTAGAAAAAATGATTTTTAACCATAAAAATATTTTATTCTCATTCCTTACCTAGTAAATACTAGTATATGAATTTTAAAATATTTTATTTTATATATAATCTACATATTTCATTATGATCATTCGTCAAAAGAGATTTTTTAATTTGTTAGGATTGAGAGTCATTGTACACATAAAAACATTTTTATGAAAAATAACTATTTTTAACATAAAATATTCATTCATATATTTATATAAAATTTATAAAAAATCAATAAATTATAATTCATTAATTATTAATATGTTAATCCTAATCAATGATATATATTGAAAAATTGTTACTACAATATTAAATGACTTTATTTTTAAAATTAATTATTTAGTACCCATGTTCCATGGATTTGTTCGATACATTCATATTAATAAAATATATTATTCATATATTTGAATACGTTTTTTATTAATAACATTTCCATCCGATCAAATAGATAGTTCATATATAATATAATATTTCAATTGTGGTTAATTTAAGTACAACGATGCACATAATTCAAGCTACTGAAGACATAAAATTATTTAAATAGAAAATATACAATATAAAATATTATTTTATCATATTCTACTGCACTTCTAATAATCTTACCTAGGATGTTATTTTAATATGATATAAAGAAATGAGGGTACATCAACTTCTCTACATCCTTGATTTTCCATAAACTAGTAATAATGATAGTGGTCTTGATTCGAAACACATTCTCACATCAAACTAGAATATCTATTGGTTTCTCCATATAAAAATATTCATTATTTAGAAATAAATCCATAGAGTTTAGTTAATGGTATGGTCCAGACACATACATCCCAAAAAGTAGTACACTGAACATATAATGAACATCATACACGCTTGGTGGATTCACAAAGTGATAAGATAGAATTATTATATGATCTAGATTGTCGAAGGGAAAAATATATCATGGGTTCAACTAGAACCTATTATTGAATAAAAATTATTAACACCATATTGTTTTTAATAGGAATACATTTTCAGTAACATTAAACTCAATATATCAATCATGATTGTCAGAATAAATATTCTTTTAAGTCTAAGTTTTCCCAATTTACTATTGAATATATATATCCTTCCAAAACCCTTTCCTCGTGTAGATCAGGACCCAATATCTATCATTATCCAAATTGATCTCAAAAAATTATATTTCTACACTTCTTTCCATTGATGACTTCATAAGGACACATATAAATTCTCATGTGAAATACATTTTAAAACAAAAAAATTTCCAGGCGATATTGTTCATCCTATTTATCTATAATATACATTGAATAAGATATGAAGATATATTATATGCTTTGAATATTAATATTAGATGACACATCTATCTGAGGATGATATTTATTGATAAAGTTCAATAATGTATTAAAATATTTGTAAATAATTCTCTAGAGAGATGAGTTACAACTTATATCCTAAAAAAATAAAATTGAATGTGGTAATTCATTAAACATTACCACTTAATTGATGTATATATTAGAATGAAAATTAGGAGGAATATAATATAAGATAATAATATAATGATCTAATTTAATATAGTTCATAACTAAAACCTAAAATATAATTATGGACATTAGATGTTTTGAGAAGTATGGGGATGATGTTCATGGTGATGTTTTCTATTTCCCATTATATTATGGGTATCAATTGTAACATATATATATATATATAATTATCACCCAGAACTAATTTTTTAACATATTATGTATCGAGATTCATACTATACGATTTATATTAGAATTTTGACTCTACCTAAATTCTCTAATTTATCTCTACACATCATTGTAATATTATGATGGATAGTAATGATGAATTATGAGATTCATCCAATAACGGCTTCTGATATGATTTTAATGGTTCAAATACTCAAATTGTGAAATGTATCATTCAAAATTAATCATGTTTGAACTCATAAATATTCCTCACTATAATATATAATTCCACATGTCCCATACATGCATTGGTAGTATTTACATGGATGGATGGTTGAAAATTCATAAAATAAAAATATAATATATCTTTTATTATTATGTTTTCACAATACATGTTATAGAAATCCATATGTAATGAATCTATTTCATTCTTCTCCATAGATAAACTATATTATTCCATATGTCTTAGATCATTAGCCACCTTTTCCATCTTCCAAGGGTGGTAATGAATTGATAAGTAATATTATTTAATCAACTTCAACCACCAATTTTTGATCATACTCAACTCATTATATTTGAATATATAATTAAATTAATTAATTATTTTTATATATTTCATACCATTCATCATATAGATAATTCCTCCATATATTATGTCATAAACCAACCATGTTTCCATCCAACCCGACCCGGTCCGAGGCCTGGACCGAAGGTCATTCCCGATCCTCACAGGCTGCAAACTAGTTCCAAGCCTCAAACCTACAAGTGGGAATGATTTATGCCCATAATAAATAACCAGGATCATGAAAATGAACCTAAAAAAAGTAAAAAAAAACATAACTAATAAAAAATAAATCAACATGTGATCCAAAAACAAAATACAAATAAACAAGAGAAATATATACACAAACACACTGAAAAAAAAATTTGTTCCATGCTACCGAAATCTCTATGTGACCACTTTGACACCTCTAACCTAATGATCATCCTTTCTCCAACAATGAGGAACTAAACTAGGATAACCCCTGAAAAATGGAACAAGGAACTGATAATACAAAGTAGGCATGAGGACCATAATGTGTAGTATGAATGGAATATGTAATCCATGGAATCTATGTGTTACATTTACCAAAACAATCCATTAACTCTAGTTTGAAATGGAGTTATAAAAATATGGTTTTAAAATTTTACTAACAAACATATTAAAAATATTATTTCCAGAACCCAATCCCATTTAACAATCAAAATAAAAAATAAGTAGTCTCAAGGTTGTGCTAAAAGAAATAATTAAATAGTGTAGGAAGAAAAATAGTATAGTGGTGAGTAAAAAAGTAAAAAAAAATAGTAACTGTGGCTGATCCTAAACATCTATGAAATAACCCTCGACATACTCGGTTCAGAACCACATATTGGTGAATAGTGAATACCCTCTATCAATAACCAACTTGATTTAATATCCTATCATCACTAGTGAAACATCCCATTTGGCCTATATTCAACTCTAGGTGGGTAAAAAACCATCAAATCAGTGATGGAAATCTACTATAACACAATCATCTAAAATACTCCCATAAACCAATGGTGGTTGTAAAACTATGTAAGTAGGAGGCCAACCCCCACGTGACTAGTGTTAACTATCGTCACCGCACTTACCTACCCCAAACACAAACACCACTATTCGTTGAACCATAAAAGGAAATACCTTATATAAAAGTTCCACAAACACACACAGACACACACACACATATATATATATATATCACACCTCATTAAGGTTCCAACTCAGCCACTACACCATATATGCATTTAAAATGTTTCACAAATAACTTTAGTTTTCCTTCTGGGTACACACATTTTCCATTCCACATTCCATTATAAATTCAACTCAAAACATGTATTTAAAATGTATAATGTCATATGAGGCTTTATTCACTACACACCCCGGATATTTTTTCCATGAACATTTCAAATCCCCATTTTAGGAATATCGTTAAACTCGTAAATCATGAAAAATTATCCTTTAATACAATCATTTCCCAAAACCGACACCATGATCCAAATGATAATACTCTCTAGGATTTCATTTTAAACTCATTAGAAGTAACTCAAGGGAACCAACATTATATAAGGACCAAATATCTATTCAAGGAAACATAATTTTATGAAAAATATACTTTAATGGTTCCATCCTCATTTGAGGAGACATCCATGTGTGAACTTAGTGCACCCATGGATGTGCCCACATCTATTCTAATAGCTAATTCCATGTGGAAACTTGAAAATTGGTTTTTTCAAGTCACCATCTTCCTTAAAAACATATCCATCCACCAACAATATTTAGAGAACATAATTCATCCCATTAAAACCATAAAACCCTTCCCAAAACATTCTAATACAATTATCAGACAACATCACTACAAAATTATATACACATAACCAATTAAGAAAATAATACTGTCGCAACCTAATTATAGCTAAACCTTTCTAAAAAGATACAAATTTCACCCCGATGAAAAATGTAATTTCAAACAAACAACTTAGGTTACATAAACCAAGACATTTCACACAAATCTCTTTTAAAACATATTTTTAGTAAATTATAACAACACCATATATACATTGAAATCTATCCATAGGTATTATTGAGGTTCAAATTACATTTAAAAATTAATTTAATACATAAAAGTTCTCATGGATTGTTTCAGAAAGGAAGAATTCAGAAACACCTACGTCAACCATGTGTAGATGGAATAGAACTCCAAGGAGAGGAATAAACGAGCACCATGAACAATCCATACAACATAGCCAAAATATATCACATAAAAAGTATCCAACCTAAATTGTAGGGATTGGAAAAGGGAGAGACCCCATAATGGAACCAAGGAAATTAGAGGGGATGCGAAAAAGGAAATGAAAACAACCTAAAACCATAAAAAAATACCTAATATCTGAATAGGATGCACCATGGAGGGGGGGGGGGATTCAACGGAGTGAGGCCTTGGGACCCCCTTGGTTCAAAACAATGATAGGTAGGAATGGTATTCAATTTGGGGAAAATGTAAGACATAGATAAAATAGGGTTTCACAATTTTAATGACCTGACATGACCGTACGATTTTCCAAATTCTGTAGTAACAATGCAGAATCGTTTTTCCATAGAAGGACATGAACACTATTACAAGGGATATACTTTATGGCCCTGATATCACCATGTGATAAGATCTATCAAAACATATACATGTCGCATGGATGGGAATCATAGTTTTTATTTACAGTATGGTACCTGTGTGCCACCTTGAGAATCACTCGAACATCTAAAAATTAAAAAATCTCGTTCAGGTCCCAAAACATGAACATCGACCAAAAGACACATGACTAATAAAAGGATAAATAAACGAGTATCTAGGGTAATAGTGTGACAATTACCGCCACCAAAAATAAATTCTTCCCCCATAATGTCATAATTCCATTAGTTAACCAAAACTCAGGTCCATGCCCATACAAAACTAAAGAAACCCATGAATCTCAGGATGAACTTACTCTAAACATATAACACTTGAACAATTCAAGAATAAATTGAAGACCAAGGATAAGGGAAGAACATGATAGGGTTATCCACATGCCATGAATATCACTACCATGAAAACTTTAGAATCTGAACACACCACCCATGGAAAGGCCAACACGGGAACTCCCAACCCGAACTAAACCTTATCTCTTAGCACAAGAAAGAACAATCCACCATAGGGAATCAAATAAATAACCTACTATGATGAAACATGACATAATGAGATGATGGGATGGGTAAAATTATTATAACATCAAAATACCCTTTTCATAGGAGAAAACAACATCACCACCAGAATAAAAAATTATCCACACCTACCAATTTCCCTAACACATGGGAGAACCTACATAATGAATTTAAACTAAAACTAAAAAAAGTTTGAAGCTACCACTAATCCTCTTAATAAACACAAACATTTCCCAAAAATGAATTGATGAAACCAATACCCAGACAACAACAAACCTATTTATACACCAGTCAATCAACCCTTAAGGTAAATGAATGGTTCAGAGGGATCCCATTAAAAATAAAAAGATATTCTTAGATTGTGGTAGAACATGTCTGTCACACTATAACAATGATAGATAACCATATAAAATGGAAAAAAATAAATATAAAACATAAAACTAGTCCATGGATTCTTTTAACCCAGGTAATTATTAACTATGCACAAGCATCACCATACGACATGTGGCTGGGGCTTTGATGGTCGAAGAATCTCCTCTATGATAGTCAGGAAAAAAATTCCCCCAATGAAGACCTATTTTTTAGAAACTTATTCCTACAAAACGTCTCCAGATGGTCAGGATGGCCACAATTATGTAATGGGTTTTGTGGATTTTGAAAATATGGATTTCAGTGTCCCAACCAGACTCAGTTGAAACATACAGGCGAACAATATGATAGATGATGAGAAGAGATCAATGAAGGAGACTCCTTGTAAATAGGTTCCTCTACTTTGTTCTCCACTCCATATGGGGAACCATGACATGAACCATACACCAAATATTACACCCAAAAAACAAGTTCATCTATGAATTCGACATCCACTACCATCACGAAATAGTTTTCAATGGAAGAGAAATTTTTTTGGCATTATTTGGATGAAGTACCCTTACAAAAAATAGGGGTTTTAATCGGATGCTCTGATGATACCTATAAAAAAATGGAACCTCTTCTTCATAGTGGCCATCATAAACTCTTATTTACCGATCACAATACTTAACAGCCTAAAACTATCCCATTTCATTAGTTTCACCTCTTCCAGTATGAACACTTGGTGGAAAGTGGTGTTATACACTTCCCATGTCATCTGAACTTGCATCGTTGTGGGGAAACCAACTCTCACTGGCCCGAGTTTGGTCTCTCAATCAACATATGAAATGTACAAACACTAATAACATTGGGAGTTTCCAATGACCTAAAAAAACCCGATGACATCAAGACACTCCATAGCCTCCAACTAGCCTTAATCACTACATAAAATATGCATCACTTCAGAAGGATCATTAACCAGTGATGACTCATCAGAAACTCTACGGACCTTTTTAAGAAGTATTTCCTCTTAAACATGTAAAAAACCAAATCCAACATCAAAACAAAGTGAAATTAAAAAAAACACCCCATGATGAAAACAATTGTCTTGAATGCCAACCAAATTCAATCTACAAGAAAACATCCATTTTAAAAACCCATTATATATATTGTAAATATGAAAAAATCCTTATTCCTCGGACAAATGAAAAATTATAAAACTATCTCTTTAACACATTTCTAATTCCTAAATTATTATATTTTTAAACTATCATTCAAAACAACATGGACACGCCTTGTATTTCAATTAAACAACCTTGGAATTCCCTATACCGTGACATGTGTGTCCCTTCATTTCCATCCATGTATTCCAAAACACTCTTCCCACACATACCCATACACATCAAAATATCCACAAGGAACACCAGGGGTCACACCCAATCCACATTCTCAAACGAAAAAAATCAATTTTAAAACTCCATTCCTCGATCTAAAACTACATTTAGGAAAAAAAAATCATTTTAAAAAAAATTATTGCAAAAATACACTTCATTTTTCATCATACATGTACATCAATAGAAACTAATATGAAACAAAACACATAACAAACTACCAAAATTGGGAACTAGTGCATATGCCTAATCCAAAGACATGGTAGCGGGACATGCACCATGAAAGGACTAACACTAAGAGGTCCTTTAACCAGGATGTTGGACACCACATGGGTCACTACTCTATGTGAGGCCACAACATGACATTGGTTTTCCTCCATTTTCATCCCACAATCTGAAACAACCAATCAAAAAAGAATCCAATCTTGAACCACCACTGGTTAGCCGAGGATCTGTGTGAGAAAGAGTTTATGATTATCTTCCTACACCGTCCCACCAAATCCCAACATTCATAATCACCTTCTACTGGACACCCCAAAGTGAAATGTTTTTATCTAATACCTTTATTTCATGAACTAGACTGGGATTCCATCCCACCTAACACCCAAACTAGTCTGATACGTGGTCCAAAGGGTGTTACTAATCCCCACAGGCTGGAAACTAATGATGGGAATCAAGACATATATGTAGGAATTATTTAATCCCAGAATAAATAACCAGGATCAAAAAATAAAACTAGAAAAATAGACAAACAAAAATAATCAAAAATAAATAAACAGATGTTCCAGATACAAAATACAACTGAACAATTGAAATCACAAAAAAAACGTGAACAAAAATTGATATAGGACCACACAAATACAATCTCCATGTGACCACTTGGTCATATCCATACAGATGACTATATTTTATCCAAAAATGAGAATCTCAACTAGGTGAACCCATGAAAAGTGGAACCTAAAACTAAAAATATAATGTATGTGTAGGAAATAAAATTCCCAATATGAAAACCATAGGTAAACAAATAAAACAAAGTGTTTACTTTCCCAAAACAGTCCATTAAAAATAGTATGAAATATAATTCTAAATATAGGGTTTTCACATTTTACTAAACAACACATGCCACATATTATTTCGAAACCAATTCCCATTTTACAATAAAAATACAAAACAAATAGTTTTGGGGTTGTAATAAAATAAACAGACAAACAGTTCCTGATAGAAACAAGTATATAATTGAGTAATCATGTTGCCAAAATAATAAACATGTACTATCCTAAACATCCCATTAAGACCCCTAGATATACTCAGTTTCAAATCACCTGATGGCATAGGGTGAATCCCCTATGTCAATAACTAAATGGCTGCTCTATCCAAGCCTCCCAAGTTGAACAACCCTCATAGACTATACTCAACTCTATGATATTATCAACACATATAATCATTTCTATAATCTACCAAAACTCGATCAACTAAATTATGCCCGAGAACACGTGGTGGTAGTAAAATTGTGTAACTAGGTGGCCAACACGTGTGTGACTCATCTTACATGTCATCACAACACTTGCCTTTCCAAAATACGGACACCACTATATGATGAAACATAATGTGAAATTTCTTCTATATATGTTCCACAGACACACACACACATTTATATATATACATATATGACACATCACTTAGGTGCCAACCGGGCTGCTATATGACATAAACATTCAAACTGTTTTAGAAATCACATTAGGCTCCCAATCAAGAACAAATTTTTTCCAAACCACATTCATATCCAAATTCAATGAAAATCATATATTTTAAATTCACAACTCTATATGGGATGTTATGCATTATACAACCCAAATTAATTTACCATGAACATTTCCAAATACTCATTTTTGAAAAAACATTAAGTAAGTAAATCAGTAAAAATGATCCCTTAGGCCAAACATTCAACAAAAAATACACTAAAATACAAAAATGAAAACACTCTATCATTTAATAATAAACACCTTAGAAGTCACTCATGGGAACCAACATCATTTAATAATCAATGAGCCATTCATGAAACCAATGTTTTAAGAAAGCACAATTTTAAAGGTGTCATCCTTCTTTGATGACACATCCATGGGGGCACCTAGTGAACCTATGGTTATGAACTAATCTAATGGAAAAACTAGAATCTTAGAATGTACTTGTAAATAATTTTTAAGAAATCAACATCCACGTTTAGAACAATACACAGCTACCCACATTTTTTATAGAACACAAACCATCCCATTGAAACCATAAAACCCTTCCCAAAATATTTTAATACAATTATCAATCAATATCACCACAAAATTATACTAACCAAAACAATTCACAAATAACCGATATCATATGAACATAATTAAACCTGATCATATCTCAAAAATTGATAATTTTTCCCAAAAAACTATTGAATTTCAAAAAAACACCCTAGGTTCCACAAATCAAGATTTTTCACACAAATATATTTGATAACCTATTTATAGTAAATTATAATGACACGTAATCATGTTATGAATATATCCATATATATTTTAGATGTTTAAAATAAATTTAAAAATTAATTGAAAATACTAATGCTCCCATGGATTGTGATAGAAAGATAAAAATTCTAAAACCCCTACCTCAACCATGTGTGGATGAAATAAAACTCCAAGGAGAGGAGGAACCGATCCCCACATATGGTCCACAAACATTATCCAGAAGATGTCAACCATAAATTATCCAATCATAAATACAGGTTTAATCCACCAAAGATACCACATAATGAAAACAATGAAAAGTGAGGTCAAGAGATAATTAAGTGGAAACCAACCTAAAAACCGTAAAATATTAACTTAGATCCTAAGTAGAATTACAATGGATGGAGGGAGATCCAGGAGATAGGGTTAATATGACCCCCTTGGTGTGATAAAATGAGAGGGAGGAGATGGGTTTGATTTGGTGATAAAAGGGACAGAGAGATACAGAGAAAAGAGGGTTTTAATATTTAAATGACCTAGAACGACCACATGATTTGACTGCACAACTTTCCAAACCATGAGTTAATTGTGTGGAATCTTATAACCACGAAATTAAGGGTGCATGGGTACCATGTTCTACCATAGGATAATGGACTGGTCATTCTGTATATTTTTCCCTAACATCTACCTTCTGCACGACCATGCCACACAGTTTCTACTAAGCACGAGGTACCCATGCGCCACCTGGAAAATCACCCGAAGATCAGAAAATTTAAAAATTCCTTCAATGAATCAATCCTGAACCTCAAAAATAACACCCACGACTAATAAGTGGCTAAAATAAAGGATTAACAATGTTCATGGTGTGAAATATTCAATTCAAAAATTACTACTTCAAAATCCATATGATAAGTTGGGTAAATTTTCATACTGATTTTAAATTGGAAAGAGTCTTATTTTCTAACCATATCAGTCTATATAGGGATACATCCCATTCACATCATTAATGAATCATTATATATAAAAAATCCATATTTAATTTAGTGTACTATGAGAACTATTTCACGGACCAATATCCTTTTTTACTTCATGAAATTGAATGCACATTCATCTGCCTAAAGTTACTTTTATCCCATCCATATCATCTTAGTTAACAGATTGGTTTGTTATGATGAATTTATACAAAGAATATATAGTATCCAACCAATCCAAATCAAACTATAAAATGTAGTAATTATGTTTGGTCATTTCCATTCCTCAATAAATTCCATATTTGAAGGATTCCGTTATTTACACTCTATTGATATTATATGAACAAAATATGATACTTCTTATTGCTAAAATTAATATATGGAAAATTTAGAATAATATTTCTCATTTCTTGGGGTCCTCAAAATCACACTCAAATGACCATAATTCTCCTCCTACAAATTTTAGTATACAAAATAATCATTTATAAAGACATGAAAATATTGATCTAGTTAATCTATAACCACATTATTTATTAAATAAACAATGAAAACATGAAAATTTGTTAGTCCAAATGGATTAAATATAAATTTACAATGTCAATACATGATATCGATGGATTTATATTTTTTTAATTATACATAAACCATGATTAATGATATCTAGAATAATGTAAAACCAATGAAAATTATTGTGATCATTTTAAATGATCAATTAAATCATTGATATGGGGTAGATGATACTTTCTCTTGATAGTGGTCTTCTTATGTTCTCAATAATCAATGAAAAAAACTGACCTATGTCTCATTTAAAAAAAACTTTATACCCCATTGTGATGGTCTAGGGTGTATGAGTCACTTATATATATTATTCTAGGGTTTATTCTAAAATTACTATAACTAGATTGGGGAAATTTAGTATAGAATATTTAAATAACTGTAGCATCACGTATGGGTTCATTTTGTAAATGAAAATTCAAGATTCAGAGGAAGTCTATGTAACTATTTTGGAAGCAAAATTTCATATTCCTGAATGATTATAATAAGTTCAATTTTGATTTTATCCTAACCAATTTAATATTAATTTCATAATTACATTGTAATAAAACCCATATAATGGATGTAATTTTAATTGGATGTTCATTTTCATCCTGGTATTGATAAACGATCACGATTTTATTCAAGATATCAAATGTGATTCACTTATTCAATTATATTATTTGTGTTCTTTTTAGATGGATCGAATCAATATTCGACATCACATTATATTACCCTAAATAATGAATAATAATATTTTCATTAATAAAATCATCACAAATATCAACAAGACATCACCAAAATATGATTAACAGAAAGGATTTCCTTAATTATCATTATCCACTACAATGATTCAAATAGTATAAACCATTACTATCCCCTTGGTTTAGGAATTATCCCTTAAACTCGGTGACATCCTTGAATATTTCTTATGTTCCCCACATTTCAGGAATTTAACTATTAGTGTTGGATTAGGATTATTTTTATCTATCTCCTAGAAAATTGTTAATTTAATAAAATTTTAGTCTCTCTATACAATTCCCTTACACACATAATATATCTTCTCATTAATTTGATACATTTCCCTACGTTATTACTCCAACATTTTATACATATAATTAGTAGAATATTCTTCCCAAAATAATATGTATGAACTGAAATTTCTAGAAATTTTAGCTATCATTTTTTCTTATTATCAATGTAATCTAGTTTTAGGTTGTTAATCCTAATTTGAGGTATATAATTTTGAATAATGATACTGTTTCACATTCTATCTCCTGTTTCATTTGGTTTCTATGGAGGAAATCCATTAATTTGGTCATTAAATTAATTATTCTCCTGATTCCTCCCAATTCCGGCCATATAATAAAATGGAAATGCTTATTTTTTATATCAAACATAAATATATCTTATATGAAATCATATTATTATGACCATAATTATAATGATGTATTATATTATGACACCATCTTTCTACCCATGAAACATTATCTTAATCTCATATCACAGTAGAATAGAATTACATTATTATACATTCTATCTTATAATTATTAATAATGGATCATGAATAGAATGAAAATTAACCAAATAATATCCATCGGGAGTGTCAAACCCGATGTGAAGTTAGTATACTTTTTAATGCACCATGTGGATATCGAGTTTATACATAACAATCTATTTTATGGTTATTACCCCTATGTTCATTTGTTCCAAATGAAACATCCACATGTTTTTATCCAAGTGTGAATCTCATTTCTATGAAATAACACAATACCCACATTGACAATACATTATTATTTTTTCCCATGCATATACATATCCCAAATATTTTCATTGATTTTTTCCAATCACAATATTTAATGTGGTCTATGCCTTTCCTCTGATACCAACTATGATTCTTCAGACACTTACACCCAATTACAATAATAAAATCATATTCATTACATGTTGTATTTGATACTAGACAATTAGACATTAATTTTAACTCACAAAATTATAATTTCAATAAAAATACTCAGTTATTTATATCATAGAGACCATATCAGTTTGTATTTTTTAGAATGATGAAAAATAAAAAGTTGTTCATATGGGATAATAACCACACTATATATAGGATGTAGTCACCCATAAAAGGATAACATCATTAAAAATTCTAATTTCTTATTTTTGTTAGATTATTATTTCATATTTACATATTGATGAATGGATACATAACAAAAGAGGGAATAATTCAATATATAATTGAAGAGGTGTACAATGGATAAAAATGATAAATTGGATTAAAATTATATGGAAAATAATTCATCACACCCCATATAAATTTAGGACATATCACTATGTGATCCTAACAATTGGTTCAGTGTGATATGTGAGATAATTTTGGGATTCCAATTTATATAAGATGTTGATTTTTTATGAATTTTTTTTCAAACTTCAAAGGATATATAACGTGAATATTTCTAGATTCCAGTGAATTACATATCAAAAAATTCTTCGATGATGTCGTTATAATGAAACAAATGAATAGTAATAAATGAGGAGGAAAGGACTTGAGAAAGGAATGATCCAAAAAATAGGGAACATAGACACTATACTGTATGAGGTTATAAAAAGAATCGTTCATGTTAAAAAAGTTATTTATAATTTCATTCTTGATGAAATTCTAGGTGATAAGACATCCCTTGATTAAAAATATGAATAAAAATAAATATGCCTAGGAAACAATATTGAAGATGTTGTGGTTGAAACAACTAACTTAGATATTGAAACTTATCATACATCTTTAATTTTATTATCATCACAATAATTAGATGTAACCATAATCATTTATCAATTATGTCTTCTAAATAAACCATTATCCAGATGGAATCATCATTATTTTTAGGGTCTATATGGTTAATCAGTTGGTGCCTTATATGAAAACTTATATAACTACCCTACATTAATTGTCTCATAATATTGGGAAATTATATTATTATAAAGGAGGAGATCACCCAATAAAAGGAATAAAATTGATATATGTGAGATTATTTGAATGAATAGATACAATTATATTTTATTCTCTAAAAATAGATTTGAAAAATAAATAATGGTAATAATGATCATAAAGAATGAATCTTGTACTTTGAGAATTAATGTATCAGTAAAATTCATGCACGTGAATAATCCAAGAAGAATCATGATAAACAAATCAATTCATCCAATGAATTTATTAAAATTAAAATTTCCCAACCTCATGTCCATGCTAAGAGGGTTCAAATATCTTGACCATCATCTGAAAAAAAACAAAATCCATTTCATTATAATATAATGAAAATAGTTTTAATTACAATGAAACTACAATGATGAAATCTTATGAACAAATAAAACTATATAGGTGAATGAAAAACCAATGATAACCTACCAAAAAAATACATACTAAGTAATAAGTATAAGGTATTATCCATATTTTTAGATAATATTTTTTCTACATCATTTTTTCAAAAAATAAAAAATTTGAATAGAAATAAATATATCAATATAGATGAATTAAAATGATGAGAATCCAACCACTACAAACTAGGTGGTTGGAAATAATTTCATGGGGATCTATTCCCTATTTTAAGCCCACATGGAGGAAAAAATGCTCAAAAAATACTAGTACTAAAATCGAGATACTATTGTTAAAAATAAGAGATCATGATTTATTATCTATTTATTTTGTATTAGAATATTTGTTAATTGGGTTCAACATTTTTTGAATAATCAGACATCCAATGAAGTTTACAAAAAAACATATCAAGGGGGAACTTTAGTTGAGGTAATAGTCATATTGAAATTATAAAACAAGCCTTTCTTAAATTGACTGAAAGTATTATAAAATACTCTATAATATTTACAATCTATGGTTTCATAAAAGTTATTTATTCACATCTAACAAAACTAATAATGTATAAAAATGTTATAAAGAAAAACAACATATATGAAAATAGAAGGAGGAAATCCATCATTATAAAATAATTAGGTAATGAAAAAAATAAAAAATATTATCAATATGTTAACAATGAATGAAAATGACTCACCATTGTGTTAAGAGAAAAATGAAATTAAATAATTAAGACTCCCAAAGAAAATAAAGTTTAGTGTTACACTAAAATTAATAAGATTCATCATTTGGGTAATAAGAAGTCACACCATGGATCACTATTAAAATGCATTGGAAATTATAACATATAAGAATAATACAAAGTGGTAAATAAGAAGAATATTCAAAAAAATAATAATCATATTAATGTAGTATAGAAAACACCTATGATACCAAATGAATGATCTGAAAAAATCCAACAAAATAGAGAAACAATTATATTTTATTTGGATTCCTGACATGAAAAAGGATCAAAATTGGGAAGAAGTGTAATGCCATGACCCCAGTTACCCAGAGTTGGGGCATTAATTACATTACATTGGAATGATCGCAAGGAAATAATGTCTTGAAAGGCTGATCAGTTTAGTAGTCTTGGAAAATATATTACATACAAAAGATCTACTTTACAACTTGAAAATAAATACAACAGTAAATTATTCCATTAGAACATCCATTCCTCCTAGATTATTCCTGAAAGTCATTCATAACTAACTACTTCATATCCTGGGAAAATGAATCATAAGAAAGTGGTGAGATCAAATGCTCAGTAAGGGTAAACAATACTGTGGATGATAACATAAATACTAAGCATGGTGAGTAATTGAAAACACATGCCTTTGTAAATAATAAACATGAACACTTTTATTGAAGAAATAAGAGATGAGTAAATAATTCCATAGTAAAACATAATCAAGGGTATTCTACTAGTCGATTGACCAAATGAACCATCAATATTATTTTCATAATGAGGGAATGTACAATGTCAAACATTCTAAATCATGTTATCAAGGGATCGACCAAGACGCCTAAAAAGGATTAACGCCTCGGCCAAAACCATATATAAAATTGGGAAAGGCTTTGGCCAATTACACATCTAATTGTCTCATAAGACCTACTAATGCATATAGGAGTTATAGTGGGCTCCACCCGTCACATACTAAGTCCAATACATTCCTCACATGAAAGGGTTGAAATATAACCTAAACATTTGTATTAAAATTATCATATGAAATGTCAATACTTTAGGATAAAAAATTAATTCTATAAAAATAACACATCCACATCCAATCATATTACAAAAACTTCAATACAATAATGAAGATTTGAATCATAATAAATCAACTTTAAACAAGTTTAAAATCCATCAAAGGATGTTGACAAAGATTAAATGATAACTATTTGATAGAAATACCTCTTACTATTTTGAAACCATTTAAAAGAAAACATTCATTTTGGAAATATTATTAAAATATTTTAATGGAAGCTTTGACGATGTTATAACGACATAAAATAGCTACGTGCACCCTAAATGTTAAAAAACACATTCTTACCTTAATTTTGTAGAAAAGGATAAAGGCCCTTGTTTGAAAAATGACAGAAATATTCCTTTATAAAAATATTATAAAAATACAAACAAGGGTATAAATGTCTTTAACCCATTTTCTTAAAATGTTATGAAATTCATTTTTAAGAAAACACTGATGTGGATGATAAAGAGGTCCTAGTAGATACTTACATAAAAACAACTTCGAATAACAATGAGATTGTGAATTAACCCTTACCTTGTATGTTTCCATGTTCAAGGGTATGTTAACCTCCGGTATAATAGTTAAATGGTAGTTATTAATTTATACATGAACTATATACATAAATATGATATCATATATGATCATCTAATATTTCCTTTTTGTATTATCGTCGTTTTGTTTTTAACTGATTTGTTTCCCTTAATATGTTTTGTTCAATAAGCCATGTTTTTTAGGGATATGATGTATTTGATTAACATCCAGAATAATATTAAGTACTTAATTATTATTTTTAAAAATAAAATGAAAAATATTCGTGACTGGTTACGATGGTGAATGAATCTCATCGCGTTTGTGGAGACGATAATCCATACGTACGCACGAACGCTACTTCCATTTTAATTTTTTTGTTTTAAAATAAATCAATACCAAATGATAAATAGGTATATTGTTATTATAGTATAATATAATATCTTATAAATGTTACTTATGTGCATTAACAACATCCTTTATACATTCCATATAAGGTATGAACGAGTCATATCACTTTAAGGGGGCAGTAGTCCGCACTTCCCAAATGAAATAATATTATATATATACTACATGAAACAAATAATGGTATGCTATGAAATGGAATTAAAGAAGATTATATATAAAACAAATATCATAAATAATATATTTAATTACAGTTCCCTCATAATGGCCACCATGAGAGGATATATGAGATAATTGAACAATCATCTTTTTGTGAGGCGTTTTGTTTCACACCATAGAAACATTATGTTCTTCACTCGTTAGATGGAGGTGTGTGTAAGTGCAGTTCGAATCATTTTCATAACAAAATCCTAGTATATTGATGATACTGTGGTTGTTACAAAAGAAATAAATAAAATGATTTTATGGGTTGGAGAAGTAAAAGAAAATAAAAGAAGTTAAGAGAAACAATTACCTTTAACTTGGGTAACTCCATTTGGTTTGAACCAAAAGGACCTTTGGAGTTCCTTCTTCCTATGTTAGGATTCTAGGTGGAGGATTGGGGTGTATGTAGCTTAATTGTGAAGAGTTTGGATGAGCCAAAAGGATTTAAATGTGTGAGGAATTGGTTACAAGTGTTGTCCTTTTATAAGGGGGGAGGAGGGGCTCTTTAGGAAGGCGTGATATTATTTTTTTATTATAAACATATATTCGGTTTCAAAAGGTCTAAAACACATTAAAGTTGAATATAATATGACTCATATTTGAAATGAAACCATCCAATAGGGATTGGACTTGCTTTGGATAATATATTAATCATTATAATCTTATTTTTTAAAATCATTTATTTTGAGGAAAACATTGCATCATTATTGTGTCATAAATAATTTAATTTATTTGATGTCTAAAAATTATAAAACAATAATCCTGATGTAGTAAATCTTTTTATATTTTCAATTAAGATTTATAGTTGAAAATATATCTTGTATAACCCTATGTAAAAATTAATTTTCTAAAAGCTATTTATTTAGGTCCTTTTGGACTTTACTTAAAATTAATTAATCTAAAGTGTCATTATCACTCCAATGTGGCTACATGGTGTCCAAAAATCGACCCTAGTATTCCCATGGTCGGATATGAATCCACTAATATTATAAGGACACGTTTAAGGGTAATTTTATATTATTATAATATTATTTTGATACCCTTATTTACTTGATTTACCCTTTATCAACTATAAATAAAATATTTACCGAAATAATTATTTATAATGTATAAAAATAAAAATTACATATTTACATAATTTGTACATCCTGATTCCAAATATGGAATCCATTTTTCTAAATTAAAAATACAGAAGTGGCAGAAATTAATTTAATATAAATTCATGTTGTATAAACAGAAAGCTTGTTTTTATAAAATAATAACTATCAAAATATTGACAATTGTTTATGTCCATATTAAATTAGAAATTTCATCCAATGACCTAAATTGGATTAAATTGTAAAATTATAATCTAATTATGCTTTAAAACCAATCAATATCATAGTTTTTCACTATAAATCATTTTGATTAAAAATTTATTTTTTATTAATGTTTAGTATTTCACTATTCATAAAAAACGGAATGTTATCATAAAAAAAATTTCCCCCTAAAATAATTTAGGTATTCCAAATACAAAAATGATGTCCTATTTGAATAATAAAATTTATAAAATTTCAAAAAGTGGGAATTATAATTCATAACGGGTTCTTTGATTGGTCGCGGTGTATTAGAATAATGAAGTTGCATACAATGCAAGATATTGGATTATTCAAATGGATATGTACCATGGAAGCTTGGGGTGTTACCTTATACTGTTTTTCAATAAATTGAGTACTCACAATTTGAAATTGTTTTTCAAAAATAAATGTTTGAAAGTAAAAAATACCTTTGTGAAAACCGACATCAGAAATATGGTTAATAAAATTTAGTTTTAATAAGGGAGAAAGGGAAATGAAAATGCCACCATAAAATTAGATTTTTGAATAAGATAACATTGGGGGAAATTATAGACACATTATTATATGAAAAATGTAAATATTTATAAGGAGTGATTGAGGTCTTCAATCTGAAACAAGTGTAAAATTGAGGGCCTCAAAGCCATCTATCTATAAGGATTTAAAATATCATTAATTCAACAAAACATAAGGTATTAGGATAACAAATTTTTTGTTTTAATATCCCTTACCTAAAGTTTAATAATTTATTTCTTCATAGAATATGAAATATATATATATATATATATATATATACTTGACATGTAGGGTTTCATCCTTCAACTAATTTCTACCACAAACTCATATTTCACTCTAAAAGTTCATAGAACTCAAAAATATTATAATTATCCAAATCATATAAGGTTCCAAATACTAACCCATAACATTTAAATAAAGAGGTATATTTTGTAATAATAAGGGACTTATTGTAGGCTAGTTGTAGGTAATAAAGGCATGTCACTGTATAGTTTTGGGTTCAATTCTTGCAACTTTGTCTAATGTGACAGGTTATCGCCCGACCTGCGGGTTGTCCTTTTCCAAAAAAAGTCATAAGAAATGTTTCAGACATAAACAATAATCTCCAAAGTTCAACTTAATCCATTTGAAACTTTATAGTTATCCAAAATACCTCTGTCCAAACTCTCTGTAAAAGGTATCTAAATTACAAAATCAATTGTAACATCAAATTCGTCAAACAAAGTAAAGTTTTTATTATTATCACATACAAAAAATATGATTACTATAGTCATATTTAATCCTTAATGAATAAAATAAGTACTGAAGTTCAATCCTTATATATATAACATTATTCTTATAACCAAAATATAATCCTTGAGTCCAAAAACACAAATGAATTAATTATTCCATTGAAACTTTAGTAACAACATAAGCTTGGACTTGATCCCTTGGGATTTTCTGATTTTTGTTTCCCTAACGCATAGATCATTCATTTACATAATTCCCCATTTCTCTAAAATTGTATCATTCAACATTGACATCTTCTTTCTTTCCCTTACAATCATGAGACTGGTGAAATATTGTTTCCACATTTGTAATAACCTCCCATTCCTTTAAGACAGGCACCAGGGTTCTTCCTTCGGCAATTATCACATGGTGGAAATTCAACTCTTTCCTTCTTCCCTATTTCATTATTTCCTTTCCCAGAATGTTCAGAAGAAATCTTCTTCTCTTGATTTTCTTTAAAGTCGTAAGACATATATACTTCCCTTTTCATCTTGATAGCACATTAGACAATGTCTTCGTATGACGAGAAGTATTGTGAGAGAAATTTTCAAAGGATAAATGGTTTTAACTCGTATACTAAATTATCAATCTTACTTCTTGGGTTATGTTTCTAATCTACAGCATGCCTTTCTAACCATGGAATGTTATCCTCATACATTTCAATATTCTCATCCTCATTTTTCCTTAGACTGAGAAATTGTCTTTCTATATCAGCTTGATGGTCATGAGGAAATTATTTTTGTAAGAAAATTTATTTAAACTCCCTCCATTTCATACTTGATACCTCTTCCTATTCTTTTGTGTTTTGTCTAAATGACCACCATTGATCAGCATCTCCAGTGAGGCGATAAACTGCCATGACAACTTTTCCCTTTCACTTCTCCCCAAAGCCTGAAATATTTTCTCTTGGGAACTTATCAATTGCTCTGTTACCAATGTATTTATAATCTCATTGAATGTTGGTGTTTGTTGCCTCATGAAGCGATCTAACATTGACCCCCCCACATTGTGGATGATGTTTCTCCATATGTGTAAGGATATTATTCGTAACCTGAGTGAGTTGTCCCAGTATGGTGATAAGCTGATCAGCACTAGTGGAATCACCATCTCCTCTATAATTATCTTTAGAAGGATGGAAATCCCTATATGGATTACGCGGATTGATACTCTTTCCATTACATCCACTATGCACCATTTTAAAACATTTCCATACACTAGATTAGTTTATGAATCACAATACATAATCCCAAACATGTAAAACACCTAACATACATTGAACAGTTTATGGATATAATCCATAATCATAAAAGTGTTTTATTTGAGGATGTATATAATCCTAAACACTCCATAATGGTTTGTAAAGAAAACGATTATTATCCTAAGAATATCCCCCAGGAGTGTCATAACCAAGAGTGCATCTAGGCCTGTTGTCGTTCTGAAATTCTCATTCGAGTCTAGATCAAAGTTGTGTTTTTCGGTTTTACCCCTAGGTAGATCTGTGCCAGATCCGCCTCTACCTGCACATATCCAGACACGGTTGTATTTTTCCAAAAACTCAAAAAATATATACAATACTAAAATTCTAGGGAGTTCTTCTATACTAATCCTCAATGTCTATCCTAGGGATATGTGCTCTAATCAGTGTTTACCTAAATCTAGTTTCTACAGTTTATTACTGAACATACTCTGATGCCAACTATAATGATCATACCCCAGTTACCTAGAGTCGGGGCATTAATTACATAACATAGGAATGATGAAAAGGAAATCATGTCCCTAAAGACCCATTATTTTAGTAGTTATCGAAAATGGATTACATACATAAGTTAACCTTTACAACATTAAATAAAAAACAACACTAAATTTTTTGATTAGAACATCCAGGCCTCCTAGATTATGCATGAAAGTCACTCATAACTAACTTCATCATATACCGGGAAAATGAAACATAAGAAAGGGGTGAGCTCAAATTCTCAGTAAGGTTAGAAAATATTGCGGAAGATAACATAATCATTAAGCGTAGTGAGTAATTGAAAACACATGTCTTTACAAATAATAAACATGAACACTTCTATGGAAGGAATAAGAGCTGAGTAAATAATTCCATATTAAAACATATTCATGGGTATTCTACTAGTTGAATGACCACATGAACCATCAATATTATTTTCATAATGAGGGAATTTATAATGCCGGACATTCTAAAACATTTTGTCAAGGCCTCATCCAAGTCATCTAAAAATGATTAAGGCCTCGTCCAAAACCATATTTCAAATTGGGAATGGCCTCGGACAATTCCATGTCTTATTGTCTCATGAGACCTGCAGATGCATCGAGGAGCTATAGCGGGATCCACCCGTCACATACTAAGTCCAATACAATCCTCATATGAAAGGGTCAAAATATAACATAACCATTTGTATTAAAATTAGCAAACGAAATGTAAATACATTATCCATAAACCATGAATGTTATCAAAATAACACATCCATAGTCAAAGATATCAAAAAAAATTCAATAAAATATGGATATTTTGTATCATAATAAATAAAATTCAAACAAGATTAAAATCCATCAAAAGATGTTGACATAGTTGAAATGAAATCTATTTCAAAGAAAGACCTCATTATATTTGGAAACCATTTAAAAGAAAACATTCCTTTTGGAAATATTCTTAAATGATTATAAGGGAAGATTCGACAATTTTATAATGGAAAAAAATATCCTCACCTGTCGTATAAGTTAAACAGAAAGAGATTCTTACCTTAATTTTGTCGAAAAGGATAAAATGACATTTTTTTAAAACGGAGAAACATTCCATTATAAAAATATTATAAAATGTAAAACAAGGTTATAAATGTGTTTAAAAAATTGTCTAAAAATGTTTTGAAATACATTTTTCAGAAAACATGGATGTTGATAATAAATAGGTGCTAGTAGATACTTTCGTAAAAACAACCTCAGATAATAATGAGATTTTGAATTAACCCTTACCTTGTACTTTTCCTTAGTTAGGGATATGTTAACCACCAGTATAATAGTTAAATCATAGTTATTAAATTATAATATTACCATATAAATAAATATGATATCATATATGATCTTATAATATTTCCTTTTAGTATTATCGTCGTTTTGGTGTTAACTGATTAGTTTTCCTTTATGTATTTTTTTACATCAGCCGTGTTTGTTATGGATAGAATGTATTTGATTAATATCCATTATGATATTAAGTTCATAATAATTATTTTTAATAATCAAATGAAAAATATTCTTTAATGGTTATGATGGGGAAAGAATCTCATCGCGTTCGTGGAGATGGTAATCTGTACGTACACACGAACGCTACTTCCATTTCATTTTTCTTATTTTAAAAGGAATCAAAACCAAATGATAAATAGGTATATTATTATTAAATTTTAATAAATTATATTATATATGTTACTTAAGTTTATTAACACCATACTTTATTTTTTCCATGCATGGTATGAACGAGTCTTTTCACATTGAGGGGGCGGTAGTCTGCACTTCTCAAATAATATTATAGTATATATATACAACATGAAATGAATAACAGTATGGTATAAAATGAAAATATAGAAGATTATATATTATATAAATATCATAAATATCATATATAATAACGGTCCCATTATAATGGCCACCATAAGTGGCGGTGGGAGATAATTGAACAATCATCGTTTCGTGAGGTGTTTGGTTGCAATCCATAGAAACATTATGTTCTTCACCCATTAGATGGAGGGGTGTGTAGGTGTAGTTATAATACTTATCATCACAAAATTTTATTATATTTAGGATACTGTTTTTTTTACAAAATAAATGATTAAAAAGTGTTTAGGTGTTGGAGAAGTGAAATAAAAGAAAAGAAGTTAAGAAAACTGTTACCTTTAATTTGGGTAACTCCCTTGGGTTTGAACCAAAAGGACAGCTGAAGTGACTTCTGTCTAATTTATGGATTCTAGGAGGAGACAAGTGATGTATTCAGCTTAATAGTGCAGATTTTGGATGATCCAAAATGCTTCAGTGGTGTGAGGGATTGGTTAGAAGTGGTGTCCTTTTATTAAGGGGAGGAGGGGTTCTTTAGGAATGTGTGAAATTAATATTTTATTATAATCTTATATTTGTTTTAAAAATGTCCAAAACACATTAAAGTCGAAGATGAGATGAATCATATTTTAAATAAAATCATACAATAATAATTGGACATAATTTGGATAATATTAGAATCATTATAATCTTATTTATTTAAATCATTTATTAATGAGGTAAACACTCTTTCATTATTGTGTCATAAATAATTTAATTTATTTGATGTCTATAAATTATAAAACAATTATCATGATATAATAAACCTATTTATCTTTCCAATGAATATTTATAGTCTAAAATATACCTTATATAACCCTATGTAAAAATTAATTCACTAAAAGATATTTGTTTATGTCATTTTGGCCTTTACTTTAAATTAATTAATATAAAGAGTAATTATCACTGATAAGTTGATCCATGGGGTCCTAAAATCAACCCAAGGAAAACCATGGTCGGATATGTATCAAAAAATAGGATTAGGACACGTTTAAGGGTAATTATATATTATTATAATAGTATTTTGTTCCCTTATTTACCTGATTAACCCTTTAACAATGGTAAATAAAATTTTTACCGAAGTAATTATTCATAATGTATAAAAATAAAGGTTACCTATTTACATAATTTGGACATCCTGGTTAAAAATATGGGATCCATTTTTCTAAATTCAAAACAAAGAAGTGTCGGAAATTAATGTAAAATTAATTCCCTCTATCAAAACAAAAAGGATGTTTTTATGAAATAATAACTATCAAAATATTGACATTTGTTTATGTCTAGATTAAATGTGAAATTGCATCCAATGACCTAAATTGGATTAAATAGTAAAAATATAATCTAATTTTACTTTAAAACCACTTAGTATAATAATTTATCATTATAAATAATTTTTGAAAAGTTTTTTTTAATTATTGTTTATTATTTTTCACTATTCATAAAAAATTGAATGTTTTCTGAAATATACCAATAATTCACCCTAAGCTAATTTTGGTCTACATAATCTAAAAAAGCAGCCGAATTTGAATAATAAAATATATAAAATTTCAAAAATTGTGTATTACTATTCATAACGGTTACATTGATTGGTCTCAGTGTGTTAGAATATTGATGTTGCATACAATGCAAGCTATTGCATTATTCAAAGGGAGATGTATTGTGGATGTGTGGGGTGTTACAATAAGTATATGAAATAAATAGTGAAAAATCAAAAAAAAATTAATATGATGAAAACATTAATCCTCATGTATTGATTTGTGGTGTTTTTAAGTAAGGTGGACATTGATAGAATGATTTTAAAGCAATTATTACACACTATAAATAAATCTCAATGAACATGAATGTTATAAAATATGACACATCATCCATGATAGATTGTGTCTCATTGAATATCCAAAAAATATAAGAAGTGTTTGAAGACAATGTGACCACGTTTCCCAACAGACATATAGATTTGATGAATAATTTTGCAATCATGCATAATTATTCACGATATATAGATAAAATGAAGAGGGAAATTTTAATAGTAAATATTTCATAACCCAGCTACTAATATTTATAAGAAAACAAGGTTCCAAAATATTCCCTTATAAATTTTTCTTTTTTTATATAACAATGTATGGACTATAAGGAATTTTTAGTACTCAAATAGATAAAAATATATAATTTTAATATAGATTAATTTTTGTAGATTATGAAATTAAAATATCATGATCTGATTTTCCCAATGTTATTCTGATGGGAATTTGGAGAAGAAAAAACAAATATTAAGTGGATTATTCTGAAAACAAATTATAGTAGGGTGATTAAAGAATCCATATTTTTACGCTTTCAATTTTTTTTATTTAAATCCATTAAATAAATCTAGAGATATTTTTTATACTAATTGCATATATGGCCTATGATTACAAGTCCCAGGGAGCCAAAAATTAACTTTTTAAATATAGTAAATATATTAAATCAATGCATCTGATGTTTTAATAAAAATTTGGAATAACATATATACAAAGTGTCAGATAATAAATATGATAACATTATGGTTTGAGTAATATTTTTACCCTATCCGTACCATAACCTTGGAGTGTGATGAAAACTTGGGTTTTGTACAGTCATGGGTGAATGATTAAGAAAATTATTTGAATAAAACAATTTATTTATTTATATTTTTCCCAACCTGTTTTTTTAATATAAATACACTGCTATGCGAAAACCCTAGGGTTTTCTTCATTACCCTATAGAATTTTGTGAGGGAATTAGAAAATAGTTTGTAGGTGAACAACAATCAGATTTTGGATTGTTAATTTATGTAGAATAATTAATGAGAAATGAACCAATTAAAACGATAGGGTTTCATTCTCAAAATTTGATTGATTTGAATAGATGTAGGATACTATTTTGTGTCTATTTTCCTTGTTATTTAATCATAATATTAACATGAATTAATTAACTAAAAAATTAGTCTATATATTTTATTTATTGGGGTTTTGGTATTGAAACTATTTGGGATTGGGGGTTTCCTTATTTTATATTTTATTATATCATCATTAATCATTATTACTAAAATATATCATTGAAAATTCAAACAATGGTCATTGAAAATTCCTCATATTTTTGTGTGGTTCATCTCTTCCCCCCTTCATTGTTAATTTGGGAAAATTAATTTCTCCCATAGTTTGATGAATATCTAGAAAACAATCATTTTCTGCATGTTTCTTTTAGAGATATATTGATTCAACATATTTGAGTTCATAATGATGATCCAATCAAGCGATGGTGAAATATCATCTTCCAACGTCATATTTAGTGATTCATGTTCTTTTTATATTCAGTTTGAGATGATGGTGTCGCCCGACGTGTGATTCCTGAGCAGATTTAGGCACAAAAATTAGTGAGGAGGAAATGAAGAGCCTTAGTCATACTAGTCACTTGATCATTGAGTGATAATGGTGGTTGAACCATAGGTGACAGTACCACAAGAATACGTCGTGTAAGAGTATTTTATTTTTCAAAATTTTATGTTTCATGGGGTTTCATATACGATCATACACCTTGCAGGATGGACTTATGTGGATATAGGGTTTTTCTGGAGTGATAAGTATCACACAATGTCTAAATTATTCAATGGAAAAGTGATAATTTCCTAGAATCTCAATATATACCAGGTATGGTACAGAGAAACAAAAATAGATTGTCTTACATGGACACATCTAGCCAAACACTATCGTGGCTAGTACTACACGAGCATGGACACACCTTGTACCATGACATAGACTGGGGACTGATCTGGGATACATTGGTAGATCCCAGTGCCCAATGGAGACATCATTTCATCTTTCAATGTAGTATTTGATACATTACCAACTTTATCTTAGACAACTTTCAATTGAATATGTTCACTTAATCCATTTCTCTAACAGTTTAGTATAGACTCACACCCTATCAATATGACAGTGATCACCTTTAATGATCTTAATACATGGATAGGGTTGTTGGAATCCTTCAGTGAGGCCCAAAGTGATATCCTCTATCATAAACATTAAACTAGGTGGGGTTATTAGTATTATCCTAACCAAAACAATGTGGCCATTGATCCCCTATATTGGAGGTTAATCCAGATTGTGTTGTTGGTATACTCCATAGCCATCGGGGTGATCCTCATATGTGTATGATTCTCTTCATAATTCCATCTTGTACTTATGGTGATACATGTGAATAATAACCTCTCAAATGTAAAACATCTATTCTATCTAACTCATATATTGTGTTCTCGTGGATGACTGTTATATGAGACCTTAAACTAAGAATCTTTGGACAAGAATATGGTTTTGATTTTATTTTATACATTACATATACTATGAGTATATCAACATTATCAGGTTATTTGTTCCATTGACATATATATATTATGAGATTACTTTTATTCTTAATGATATATTTATAGAGATTTCATTATTTCCTATTGGTTATTGGTATAAAAACCATTTTATAAGACTTTTCCAAACATGTTGTGCCTTGTTTATATGATAAATATTTTAACAGAGTCCTAGATGGACTGTGAGCTAATTGTACTTATTGAGTTGGAATGACCGAGGTGTGTTCCTATGTTTATATTGATAACAGTGCCTACCCACAATTTATGTTGGTCTATTCATCAGTTTCACTGTGGTGGGCTTGAATATGGACCTTATTAATTCAAATAATTATTATTGGTCACTTATGGTGGTGTTTTAGATGTATGAATTCATGGTTATTAGTTGTTTTACATTTCAGTATTATATGGTACTGAATATGTGTGTGTGTGTGTGTGTGTGTGTGTCTAGGTACATTAGGAATCCCCCACCCATGTATATGATATGCCTACCACGTTATGTTTTCTATCCACTAGACTATGGGAGGAAGGATTGTGGTAGTCCTGGAATGGGCCCCATTTGGATGAGCCATGAATGAGTGGTATTAGAGAAATCCATCATAGATTATGAAAGAATTATATAAGGTTGGTTTTGTGTAAAACTATTATGTGTTTTATGTTTTTTGTATCTGGCTAGGGACTGTACTGTTGGTGCATCGACCATAATTTCCAGAAAACAAGACTCTAAAAACCTATATATTGACTCAGTAAATGATAACTCTTTTTTTGGGATAATAATTGATACATGTATCATATTAGAATGGGATTTGGTTTCCTTGTCTATCGTGAGTTGTCTCTATAGGTATACACATCGATCATGGTACATATTGTCTATTTCAGGATTCTTCCATGATGATTTCTATATCAAAGTTTATATTTACATAATGAGGATGATCCCCTCAATGATGTGTCATTGATAAAATGTCATTTTCATGAGGTGATACCTCTATGTGGTGCACCATTCCTACTATCAACTTTCAAGAAGTAGATGGTACTGGTAGTATTTGAAGATGAGATACATAGGATGAGCGAGCTTATTGAGATTATGTGAATGAGATTAATAATGTTTTGAGGTGATCCCAAATGACAAGTGTTTAAGGAATAGCTTGAGGTGGTGATGTGAGTCTTCTATCATTTCATGACACCTTCTTAACAAATGGTTTTCCTAGAAGTGATCCTTCTCTTGGGATCAAAAGTTTGATGTTGGGGAATAGTGGCCTAGTCGTATGATGTGGACACTCATTCATGGTCAGAGTTGGTGTAAATATTTATAGGGGATTTTTATCAAGACACATTGAGTGTATATTTCAACCGGGGTCTTTTAACAGATTAGAATTGGAGTAAAACTATGAATAATTAATCATCGAGGTTTATTGACCTCTCTAAATACTTGATGGATATGGTGTGTGGTAACATTATTTGGGATTGGCCCTTTGAGAGAGGACTATCTAGAGACATCTTATATAGTTTCATACCTATATGTATTCCTACCTATGATGGGAGTGTTTCAACATTCATTAGAGGTCAAGAGTTTCTATAATGAGCAGACATAGATAGTTGGTTCCAAAAATGGGAACACGTGAGTAGAGACATCTGTGGAAGTGAGATGATGATAGATATGGGGACTTGGATGAGTGATAAATTTCAAGTGGTGATATCAAGATATATTTTCTATGGATCATTGAATTCATCATAGATCTAGTTATCCTAGATATAGGTGGTTCTACTATTGTGATGGTCGAGGATATACTTCACAAGATTTTCTGACCGACGTAATAATGATAGAGAGATGAAGTATGTGACACTTATTTAGAGGAAATGTAATTAAAATAAATTTATATGGGGTGGGATAAATGTAATGTGACATAGAATAGTTTATGGATGTGGAAGATGTTATGTCATGTTACCACGACCAACCCTCGGTGTCCCCCTTTAGGCACTGAGAGTTAGTGGACACAGGCATGGTCTTTTGCAGGCTGCAAATATTATCACCTAGAGGATGAAATGATGATCTAGGGTATGATGTATGAAATTTCTACATAATATTCTATATTTATAGATAAAAGTGTGAGTCATTTAATTCACTCTAAATGTTTTTTTGATACATATATATTCTTCTTGAGCCTATGGGTTGACCCTTGTGCTTGGAGACTCCTACGGCTGGGAACTCAGAGGTAAAACTACTATCGATGGTCCGAACTAACTCTTTGAGTGGATTGTTTCTTTCGGGATCTCATTTTCACAATGATTATTCATTTTGATGTCATATTAGGTATGTACTAGTTTTCTATAGTTTATAACCATATTGACTCTTATGTGGAGATGTGGTGTGTCTATAGTGATGGGATGAGGATTTTCTTTGTGGGTGAAAATGAATTCCCTTTTTAGTTGGATCAACTCATGTATAGGAGGGTGAAGCCCGTTTCAAATCATTTGGATAGGATGAAACATAGTGTAGTTGATTCTATGAGTTTTTAGTTTCATGCATTGGTGGACGAGTATGAGGTTTTTTTCATAAGGATGTTCTAGGATTACCTCCCCATAGAGAGTTAGATTTATAGATTTACCTACACCCTGTGGTGACCCCAACATCTACACCAGCATATCGAATGGATCCCATAGTGATTTTAAACATGAGGGTCATGTTGGATGACCTCTAGAAGAGGGGCCTCTTCAATCCCAATGTTTCACCAATGGGCATTCCCAGTATTGTTCGCCAGGAATTTCAATGGGAGATTGAGGTTATGTGCGGAATTTCATCTCATGAACTAGGTTACCATAAAGCACAATTATTCACTGCCAAGGACTGTTGATAACATTAATCAGTTGTGAGGTGAACAATGGTTCTCAAATATTTACATAAGGTCATGATATCACCAAATCAAATAATGGGACATTGATATACCGAAGTTGAATTTTTTATGTCATTATAGTCAATATGAGTACTTTGTGATTTCATTCAACATGGAAAAAACATATTAGTTTTCATGGGACCCACAAACCAGATAATTTAGTCTTTTAAAGAAAAATTTCTTATATTATTGATTATAATATTCTATTGTACATAGTTTTTTAGGAGGAGTTTGAAAGACTCTTGAAGATGTTTATGGACATACCTTAAGAGAAATAGCATTATGGGAAGCTCTTGTAGTGCTCATTCATTGTTTAGGAGGTCAACATTCATGGAAATTTTTATGAAAAAATAATGTAGTAGTGGACATGGTCAAGTTAGAGGTAGTGTTAGCATGGGATCCACCCAAGATAATGAAAAATGTTTTGAGATTAAAACTGTTGGGTGAATACAGTTGAAGATTCATTCCCAATTTCCCTATGAAATCAGCTCCCTAAATAGATTTGACCCAAAATTGGAAACCATTCATGTGGAAATAATGGTTCTCGTAGTATTTCTATGAGTTGATGTACATATTTTTTAGAACTAACATCCTGTGTAACGCCCTGACCCCAGTTACCCAGAGTCGGTGCATTATTACGTAACATTGCCTTGATCACAAAAGATCAAGTCTCAAAATACCGATTAGTTTAGTAGCCTGGGGAACACTAGATACATTCATAAATGTTACATTACATCATAAAGTGAAAAACTATAATTATATAGTCTCTATATCCCACACTCATATCCCTTTCAGACTATCCCTACAGGTCATTCATAAAATACTTCTTCACATCCTGGAAAAATTAAAACATTGAAAAGGGTGAGATCAGATTCTCAGTAAGGATAACCATATAGCAGAAGCTGTCATAAATAAACATAAACATTTAAGGCAATGTATAACTAAAACAAAAGCCTTTTAAACATGAACTTCGACATAATATAGAAAAAGTAAAATTAAATAATTCCATTTACATATTCACATGGATAATCTACTAGTGGAATAATCAAATGCAATATTAATAACAACTTTCATAAGGATGGAATGAATAATGCCATACTATCATAACCACATAGCCAAGGCCTCGTTCCAAGACTATAAATAATATTTTGTCAAGGCCTCATGCCAAGAAACTAGTTTTTCTCATTAGACCTACCGATTCATCGAGGTACTATAGAGGGATCCACCCGTCACATATTATGTCCAATGCATTCCCCATATGAACAGATTTAATTATATCATAAACCATGACATAATCATATCACATAAAACATGCATAATGGAAATATAAAATATCCACATTTCAATCACAAGATATAAATACAAAACATTGATATAATAAAACCATTTTCAATACCAAAATAAAATAAATGTAAAACATGGTATTTATTTTTCATTTAAAAAATGTTATGGCTTGTAGAGGACGCCGAAACTCAAATAATGGTCATGGAAGCGGAGAAGTCGTTGTCGCTGCATACGTAAGAAAAAAATTCCTTTTTTTATTTAGTAAAAATGCTTCATGTAAAAAAGTTTCCTTTTGAATAAAAGTAAAACTCAATGGAGATTATACACCTTATAAAATAATTTTGTGTATAAAACAAAATATTCTTCAATGAAAGGAGGTTGAGACGAAGTCCCTTACCTCATGTCTAACTTGACTCAATCATTATTTAACCTCCTAAATAATAAAATAGAGTTAATTTCTACTTGATTAAGAACATTTTTTATGTTCATTATTCCTTTTATATCACTTATTACCATGTTATGAACATTATTTAATTATTTATGTTTTTAACGGTCGTTTTGTCGATCATTGGTACTTGAGTCAAAAATAACTTATTATAATTACAAGTTGTTCATGTGATAAATATCTATTATATCCAGAATTATATTCATGATTTACATATCATATATATCATATATATAATGTATATACATTCATTTATAATATTAGATAACATTTATAGGTAAGAAATGAAATGCATCGTTCATGGAGGCGGTAAGACGTACGTACGCATGAACGCTACTTTCATTTATATTTCGTATTTAATTGAATAATATAATAATTATAAAAAGGTGTATTATAATTCAAGTATAATATCTTATATAATATCATTTACTCTATCCTTTATACGTCCCACATAAGGTATTAACGATTCGATTAACTTTGAGGGGGCGGCAGTCCGCACTTCCTAAAATAAAATTATCGTGTTTACCCCTAATGGAAATCATAATGTTATACCATAAATAAAAAATACAGAAGCATAAAGATAACACAAACATAATATATATCATATATAGAAAGAGTTTCATCATAATGTCCACCATGAGAGGTGTAAAAAGAAGATTGACCAATCATCATTTCGTGAGGCTGTAATTCGCCACCCACAGAAACAGTATGTTCTTTAACCATTAGACGAAGGTGTGTGTAAGTGTAAATCAAATTATTCTCATAAAAACATCCTAGTATATTGAATATACTGTTTTTTTACAAAATAAATTAATAAAAAGATTTTATGGGGTTGGAGAAGCAAAATAAAACAAAAGAACAGATGTGAAGACATTACCTTTTAATCGGGTAACTCTTTTTAATTTGAGCCAAAGGCTTCCTTGGGAAGACTTCTGACAAAATTGAGGCTTCTAGGAGTAATAGAGGGATTGTGGAAGAGTATTTGGGCAGAGGTTGACTGATCCAAATGGCTTTTATGGTGTGAATAAGGTGGTAGAGGTGGGGGCCTTTTATAAGAGGTGAGGAGGGGCACTTCTGGAATGTCCAGAAATGATACTTTATTAAATAATGAGTTTCATATTTTAAAGGTCCCAAATTTATATATTTCTAGTATAAGGTGATAAGTATTATAAATATACTCATACAGTAAGTTTTTTACAAGTTTAAGTCTTAGAGGTTACATTATCTTTTTATTTTATTTAAATCGTTAATTAATGAGGCAATCACTACTTCATCAATGTGTCATAAAAAATTTACTTTATTTAATGTCTAAAAATTATAAAAAAAATACCATGATGTAGGAAATAATTTTATATTTCCAATGAATATTTATATTTAAAAAGATTACTTTAATAACCCTTTTCAAAATATTGTTTTATTAAAACAATGCATGTTTGTGAAATTTTTGTTTTTACTTTAAATAAAAGTTATTAATGTCATTATCTTACCCATGTGGCACCATGGGGTCCCACAAATCGTACCAGGGTTTGGCTTTGTGGGAAATGACATATACAGTAAGAATAGGACATTTTTCAATATAATTTCATATCATTATAACATTATTTCGACATTAAATTACTCTAATTACCCATAATCACGGTTAATAAAACTCAACAGTTACTATTCACCAAAAAATATTTTCATCCCATTGAACCAAATATTACTTCTTAATTATAACCATGTATGTTGGATTTATTAAATTAAATTCACAGAAGCAGTAAAAGTTTATTTATATGATAAATCAGTTTTTTAGGTACCTCTTAGTGGTATCACTATTCATTACAAATTGAAGTTTTTCAGAAAAATACCAAAAATTCACACTATGAAATATTTGATATTCCAAATTCAAAAATGATGTATATTTTACAAAATTCCAAAAATATAAGTTGCATTAATAAATTTTATAATTACTTCATGTTCTCAAAACAAATAGCGTGTTTTTAAGAAAGAATATCAATCAAAAGATTGACAATTGTTTATGTCCAATTTCAAAGTGAAATTAATTATAATGACCACCATTATATAAAATGGTAAAAATATATTCTAAATATACTTTAAAATCACTCAATAGTATAATTTATCACTATAAATTATATTGATTAAAAATTTTGTTTTTAAGTTTTTTTTCACTATTCCTCAAAAATTGGAAGTTCTCGGAAAAATACCAAAAATTCAACATAGGCTAATTCTGATATTCCGAATCCAAAAATAAATTCCATTATAAAATATTAAATTTATATAATTTCAAAAGGTAGGTATTACTATTCATAATAGCTACTTTGATTGGTCGCGATGTGTTAGAATCTCGAACTTGCATAAAATGCAAGCTATTGCATTATTGAAAGAGAATAGTATCATGGATGCTTGGGGTGTTTCATTCTCCATTCCTTTAATAAATTGAGTCCTCGCAATTTGAAAATGTGCTTCGAAAATAAAATTTTGAAAATAGAAAATAACTTTGTGGAAAACCCACATCGGAAATAAGGTTATTAAAATTTAGCCTTAATAAGAGGGAAAGGGAAATGAGAAAGTCACCACCAAATTATGACCTCGATTAGGAGAACGTTGATGGAAATTATGGACATATAATTGGAGGAAAAACGTAAATATTTTTAGGGAGTGATTTAGGTCATCAGTCACAAAAAAGTGTGAAATTGAGGGCCTCAAAGCCATCAATCTATGGTGGTCAGTTCAACAGAACATAAGGTATTAGGATAGCACATTTTTTTAATATCCCTTCCCTAAAGTTTAAAAATTAATTTATTCATAGAATAAGAGAGAGGTATATATATATACATGACAAGTAGAGTTTCAACATTCAACAAATTTCTACCACAAACTCATATTTCCCTTAAAAAGATAATAGAACTCAAAAATATTATTTTTATACTAATCGTACAAGGATCCAAATATTAACACAAATCATTTAGATTAGGAAAAATATTTTGTAATAACCAGGGACTTTTTTAAGGCTAGTGGTATGTAATAAAGGCCTATCGCACTATGGTTGTGTGTTAGATTCCTGCAGCAATATCTGACGTGATGGGTTATGCCCCTGCCTGCTGGTTGTCCTTTTCCTAAAACATTAGTATTATAATATTACAAAAATAATATTCATATATGTTTCAACCTTAAAAAATACTATCCAAAGATAAAATTAATCCATTCTAACCTTTATAGTTATCCAAAATTCCTCTATCCAGACTTTCTTTAAAAGGTCTCTAAATTCAAAAATCAATTGTTACATCAGATTCCCCAAACAAATTAAAGTTTCTCTTATTATCACATACTAAAAATATGATTACCTTCATCATATTAAAACCTTATTGATAACAAAAAGTACTGTATTACAATACTTATATATATCACATTATTCCTATAACCATAATATAGTTCTTGAGCCCAAAAAAATGAATACAATAATTATTCAACTTCATCTATTGTAATAGCATAATCTTGTCCTTGCTCCCTTTGCATTTTCTGAGGTAAGTTTCCTTGGATCTTAGGGAATTCATTTTCATAATGCCCCATTTCTCTACAATTGTAGCATTAAAATTTGATATCCAATTTCTTTCCCTTGCAATCATGATCCCGGTGACCTTTTTCTCTACATTTATAACAAACTCCCATTCTTTTTAGGCAAGTACCAGGGTAATTCTTCCCTTAATTATCGCATAATGGAAAATCCTTATTTCCCCTTTTCCCTTTATCTTTCTCTTGTTCCACAGTTCTCTTCTTCTCCTGCTTTACATTAATGTCATAAGATTTAGAGAATTTCTTTTATGTCTTGATAGAACACGAGACTATATCCTTGTATGTTGAGAAAGATTGTGATACTAAATCTCGACGTACAAATGGTTTTAACCCATCAAAAAATGATAAATCTAACTTATTGGGTTACATATATAATCTGCAGTTTACCTCACTAGCCTTGTAAATTTGGCCTCATATTTGCGACATTCTCATCCACCTTTTGCCTCAGACTAAGAAATTACCTTTCCATATCTGCTCGATGGTCACAGGGAAAGTATTATTCTAAGAAATTATCTTTGAACTCCCTCCATTCCATATTTGATACTTCATCATCTTCCTTTGTGTTTTTAATCAATGACCACCCTTGATCGGCATCTCCAGTGAGGCGGTAAACTGCCATGATAACTCTTTCCCTTTCACTACTCCCCAAGGCATGGAATATTTTCTCTATGGAATTTATCCATTGCTCAGATACTAAGGAATTTGTACTCCCATTGTATTTTGGTGGTTGTTTCCTCATGATGTAGTCTAACATTGATTCTCCACGTTGCGGATCAGGGTGCTTTATATGAGTAAGGTTATTATTAATAACCTGAGTGACTTTTCCCAGTATAGTGATAAGCTGATCAGCACCAGTTGTATCACTAGATAAATTATAATTATCATGAGCAGGAGGTCAATCCCTACATGGAGTGTGTGCATTGATAAGGTTTCCATTCCTTTCACTAGGCACCATTTCTAAACAATGTCATAAACTAGATTAGTTTATGAATCAAAATACATAATAACAAACTTGAAAAACACTTAACATAAATTGAACTATTCATGTATATAAACCATAATCATAAAAATGTTTTCTTTGAGAATGTATATACTCATAAACCCTTCATAATGGTTTGTAAAGAAAATGAGAATTATCCTAATCATATCTCCTAGGAGTGTCGTAACAAAGAGTGCTGCAAGGCCGGTTGTCGTGCACCAGTTCCCGTTCGAGTCTAGCTCAAAGTGGTGTTTTCGAGTTTTACCCCTAGGTAGATCTGTGCTAGAGCCTCCTTTACTAGATCGTATCTAGACATGGATGTATTGTTCTAAAAACTCATAAAATATCTATAATACCAAAATTCTAGGATGTTCTTCTATACTAATCCTCAAAGACTATCTTAGGGATATGTGCTCTAATCAGAGTATTTCTAATTCTAGCTTCTATGGATAGTACTAAACTGCCTCTAATACCAACTATAACGCCCCGTCCCCAGTAACCCAATGTCGGTGAATTATTACGTAACATTGGCATGATCACAAAAGATCAAGTCTCGAAACACCTATTAGTTTAGTAGCCTTGGAAACACTTGATACATTCATAAATGTTACATTACATCATAAAGTGAAAAATCATAATTATATAGTCTCCATAGCCCAAACTCATATCCCTTTCAGACTATCCTTGCAGGTCATTCATAAAATAATTCTTCACATCCTGGAAAAATTAAAACATTGAAAGGGTTGAGCTCAAATTCTCAGTAAAGATAACAATATAGCAGAATCTTTCATAAATAAACTTAAACATTTAAGGCTATGTATAAAAAAACAAAAACCTTTTAAACTTGAACTTCAGCATAATATGGCAAAACTAAAATGAAATAATGCCATTACATATTAACATGGATATTCTACTAGTCTAATAATCACATGAAATATTAATAACCACTTTCATAATGATGGAATGCATAATGTCATACTATCATAACCACGTAGCCAATCCTTCGTGCCAAGAATACAAATAATATTTTGTCAAGGTAGTGTTCCAAGACACTAGTTTGTCTCATGTGACCTATCGATGCATCAAGGAGCTATACCAGGCTCCACCCATCACATATTAATTCCAATTCATTCCTCATATGAACAAGTTTAAATATATCATAAACCATAACATAATCGTATCACATAAATCACGCATAAAGGATACATAACATTTCCACATTTCAATCAAAAGATATAGAAACAACACATTGATATAATAACACCATTTTCAATACCAAAATAAAATAAAAGAAAAAATTGGTATGTATTTTTCATTTAAAAAAAGTTATGGCTTGTAGAGGAAGCCGAAAGTCAAATAATGGTCACAGCGGCGGAGAAGTCGTTGTCGCCCCATACGTTAGACAAAACATTCCTTTTTTTCATTTAGTAAAATAGTTTCATGTAAAAAGATTCCTTTTGAATAAATGTAAAAGTCAAAGGGTATTATACACTGTATAAAAGAAAGTTGTGTATAAAACAAAAATGTGCCTCAATGAAAGGAGATTGAGATGAAGTCCCTTACCTCGTGTCCGAATTGACTCGATCGTTCTTTATCCTCCTGAATAATAAACTAGACTTAATTTATAATTGTTTAAGAAAATTTTTCAAGTTCATTATTCGTTTTATATCACTTATTACCATGTTATAAACATTATGTAATTATTTATGTTTAAAACGGTTATTTTGTCGATCTTTGGTACTTGAGCCAAAAATAAACATCTTATAATTACAAGTTGTACATGTGGTAAATTATCCTTTATATCCAGAATTATATTCATGCTGTAGATATCATATATATCATAAATATCTAGTATATACATTCATTTATAATTTTACATAACATTTAGAGGTATGAAATGAAATGCACCGTTCATGGAGACGGTAAGCCGTACGTACGCATGAACGCTACATTAATTTCTATTTCATATTTAATAAAATGAAATAATAATGATATAAAGGTATATTATAATTCCAGTATAATATCTTATATAATATCATTTATTCCATCCTGTATACGTCCCATATATTTCATTAACGATTCAAAACACTTTGAGGGGGTGGTAGTCCGCATTTCCTAAAATGAAATTTTCACGTTTACCCATAATGGAAATCATAATGGTATGCCATAAATGAAAAATAGAGAAGCCTAAAGAAGACATAAACATAATATATATCATATATAGAAATACTGTTATCATAATAGCCACCATGAGAGGTGTTAAAAGAAGATTGAACAATCATCGTTTCATGAGTCAGTAATTCATCACCCAGAGAAACAGTATGTTCTTTTTCCATTAAACGAAGGTGTGTGAAAGTATAAATCAAATCCTTCTCATACAAAAATCCTATTATATTGGAGATAATGGTGTTGTTACAAAAGAAATTAATTAAAAGAGTTTAAGGGGTTGTAAAAGTAAAATAAAACAAAAGAAAAAAAGTGAAGACATTACCTTTGAATTAGGTCACTCTTTTTGATTTGAGCCAAAGGCTTCCTGGGGAAGACTTTTTCCCTAATTGAGGATTATAGTAGTAATATAGGGATGTTGGGAGAGTATTTAGATAGAGTTTGGCTGATCCAAATGGAATTTATGGTGTTAATTAGGTGGTAGAGGTGGGGGCCTTTCATAAGAGGAGAGGAGGGGCAGTTTTGGGAAGTCAGGAATTGTTACATTATTATATAATGAGTTTCTGATTTTAATGGTCCCAAAATTATATATTTCTAGTATAAGGTGATAAGGGTTCTAAATATACTCATTAAATAGGTTTAAACAGGTTTATGTCTTAGATTTTACAATATCTTTTCATTTTATTTAAATTGTTAATTAATGAGGTAATCGCTACATCATCATGGTGGCATAAAAAAATTAATTTATTCTATGTCTAAAAATTATTAAAAAAATACCATGACGTAGAAAATAATTTTATATTTCCAATTAATATTTATATTCCAAAGTATTACATTTATAACCCCTTCTAAAAATTGATTTAGTAAAGAAATACATGTTTGTGACATTTTTTTACTTTAAATAAGAGATATTAATGACATTATCTTACCCAAGTGGCTCCATGGTGTACCAAAAATCATCCCATGGTTTTTCATTGTCGTACATGACTTATCCAATAAGAGTAGGACATGTTTCAATATAATTTCATATCATTATAACATTATTTCTACCTTAAATTACTCTAATTACCCCTAATCGCAGTTAATAAAACACAAAAGTTACTATTCACCAAGAATTATTTTCATCCCATTGAACCACTTTTTACCTTCTAATTATAACCATGTATGTCGGATTTTTGAAATTAAATTCACAGAAGTGGTAAATTTTCATTTAAACAAAAAATCAATTTTTTAGGTACCACTTAGTGGTTTCACTATTCACCAAAAATTGAAGTTTTTCAGAAAAATATCAAAAATTCATCCTAAGCTATATTTGATATTCCAAATTCAAAAATGATGTATATATTAAAAAATTCCAAACATATTATTTTCATTAATTAATTTTATAATTAATTCCCATTGTCAAAACAAATAGCGTGTTTTTAAGAAAAAATATCAATCAAATGATTGACAATTGTTTATGTCCAATTTCAAAGTGAAAATTAATTATAATGACCACCATTGGATAAAATGGAAAAAATATAATATAATTATACTTTAAAATCACTAAATAGTATAATTTATCACTATAAATTATTTTGATTAAAAATGTTGTTTTTAAGTATTTTTCACTATTCATCGAAAATATGAAGTTCTCAGAAAAATACCAAAAATTCAACATAGGATTATTCTGATATTCTGAATCCAAAAATGAAGTCCACTATGAAATATAAAATTTATATAATTTCAAAAGGTGGGTATTAATATTCATAACAGCTACTTTGATTGGTCGTAGTGTGTTAGAATCTCGAACTTGTGTACAATGCAATCTATTGCATTATTGAATGAGAATCATACCATGGAAGCTTGGGATGTTACATTTTGATATTTATGAAGGAGGGTGTAATGTACATAATGTTAAATTATGCATCATGGAATAGTATTGGTTTTTTTATGATGTAGAGTTAGGTTGTGATTTCATATACATCACATCAGCTATGAATACATAGGTAGAACAACACATCCCATTATCTTGAGTTAACACCAATAGTCTCTACACTAATGACATGGTGACACTACACAATGGGTTAGCAGTATATCATACATTCTGACCAAAAAATTCAAATCTATATCATCTATTATAAGTATCATGACATTATATAAAGGATATGGAAAAAGTTTCTATAGGATTATGCCTTCAATATTGTCCAAAATCACTAAAAAGGGGAACATGGTTGTATATTCTCAAGGTAGGATATATTTTTCACATATGCCAGTGAGGTGTTAGAGTAGCTGGCCTCAATATGGTATTTTACACCAATTGATGATAGTTACCACTCTAAAATTATAGTGATCCATGATGGGAAAACATGGAGATACTAACTATGAGACCCTAAGTACTCAGATATCTATTCGACATGTTCTTTATGAAATTTATAATGTTGGAGACCATGTCATTCATTTTATTGGATTTATAATTGTACTAGTGATGTTACAAGAAGAGTTTATGAGGGTTTTTCATATGTATCCCATTCTAATACATCCACATGTGAGAATGATATACTTCTACCATAGATGTTTTGTTGGAAAGGTAAAAAGAATGTTGTTTCAGAGTTTTTATCTCAACACCATACATGTCATCATATGGTGCTAAGAAAAATGTTCAAGAGGGCTTAGATCAACTCTTCGATGATCAATACTGTAGGAGATATGGTATATCTATTGAATTTTTGACGGGTTAACTTATATATCTAGGGGATGTCATGTTATCATGTTGATAAGGGACCGAGTCGCAATGTTGGACCACTTCCTAGATATTTGAGAGTAGAAATTAATAGAGAGTTTTTTATTCTTCTACATGATGGGTATATTCTATCTCTAAGTAGCTCCCTCGATGATCATTTGAGACTATGTGTCACACTTCACATTTCAGTTATTTGAGGGATTTTTGGATGCCATTAGGACTCACAAATATTTACTCAGAACTTTTCACCCCCATATTGAGGTCCACAATGAGTGGACCATTAATGACATGTAATACATGATAAATAAATTCTTGTTTGACTTTGTATATAGATTTATGACTATCTACCTTTAGTGGAGTTTGTGTAATAAAATTCTGATCATTCCTTAATTGAAATTACACTGTTCTAGGCCTTATACATGAAATAATAGAGGTCACCACTATGTTGGACTAACCAAGGAGAGTCCAATCTTTCAGGGCCAAAGTCTGTGCATGCCACAAAATAGAAGATTCATAACATCTCGGAGTATATGAGGATATCATAGAGATGAAAAAATTTATATACTGACCCACTATAAATGGAATTTTAACTTTTAAAATGGATACCATTTTCCCTTGGGGGACTCAGCATAATGTGGATTTCATATATTTTTTAGGGGATGAAAATAAATCATAGAATCAATTTACCTTTTTAGATACTTTGTATTGTTGGTGATATGGAATACCATATAAATTTAACAAAATAGTTTTATTAGGTATAAGAATTCTTCCATGTGTTAGAACTAAGGATATACATCCATGAAATAGTGCATTTTATCGATGGGGTCGAGCCAATCATTGGTGATTGAGATTCATTTGTACATTACATTGTAGAGATTGATAATCAATAGGATAGGATAATTTAGGGAATATTGGATCAACTATTTCTTGTCTAGTGGTATCATGAAAATCCCTAGGAGAACACCTAGTATTGGGAGACCCTAATGCGTGCTCAATTGCCATATATTTTTAGTATACATTTTTTTGGATTTCTGGGAAATAATTCTCTATGGTGTGGAGAATGTAACATTTTTTCCTTGTAAAATCATTTAATATATCTAGAAATATTCTTGATAACAGGTGTTGTGATGACATGAAATTATAATTCTCAAGGATCCTATAATTATGATTAGAAATAAATTAAATATATTTAACGTACAAATGTGTATATTTCATGAAAAAATAGAATTAATAATAAATGGACACTTCTATCTGAAATATGATGGTGACATTTAGTTCATATCATGGGTTTTAACCTAGGCTTGACATAACCATGATGTGATTCAGATACTTAGGTTGGGTGTGGTACTGTGTGAATGGTTAAATAAATCAATTGACTAAAATATATTATTTATGTATATTTTCCATGACCACATAATTTTTCAATAAATTCACTATTATGGGAAAACCCTATGGTTATCCATATAACCTATTATATAAATGATAGAGTGTTCGATGGTCGTTCTCTAATGAAAAAAAACAGGATCATGGATCATTAATCAATGTTCAGTGACTCTCAAGGATCTTTCCTATAGCAACTGTATAGATTCGTTCTTCACAAATGATTTATTCAAATATAGTTAGATGTTGTTTTGGGAGGATTTATCCCCATTTTTATTCTTGTGATGAATGAAAATCAATTTCCTATCAAAATGATTCATGGATCATGCAAATTTCAAGCATGAGATAGATTTTATCGAGGATTGGTGGTTGTATTCATTATCATTTTATTATATCATTATTCATAATTCTTATTGAAAAAAATGATGTCTGACACAAACATTGGATGAAGCGAATTTCACATATATGTTTGTTGTTCATTTAATCACACATTAATTAATAATAGTGGAAAATTCCTTTGGCCCTGGTTTTTTTAATAAAAAAATAAATTATTTTGTACATATATATTAGTGAAATAGATTGGTATTATAGATCTGGGAATAGATTGATGATTCAATCAAGATATGATAAAGGATTGTCAATTGAGGATATATTTATGGATACATATTCTTTGTATCTTCTATGTCAGATAATGGTACGACATGGAGGGATATTTCTATGTGGATTGAGGAGTGTACTCTGGTGAGTATGGGAAGAAGAGTCTTGGTTGGAAAGGTTATATGATCTATAGGAAAGGATGATAGTGGAACCAAAGTCATTGGTGGAATACGCATACACAGTTGAATAATATAGGAATCTTGGAAATTTTAGCTTACATGACATGTCATCTAGGATAAGTATCTATGTCGTACCCCATTGTGAGATTCTTGGATTTTGGCATAGAGATATGTTCCAAAATAAATGTGATTTAGACAGAAACCATGTAACTTCTTCCTGATGACTCAGTATGTACCTCAGAAGGTACATAGACAAATCCCCAGGTAGAAATTATAGTACATGACAATCCAAACACAGAAAATGTTAGGAGTACATGGGCTATGATATACCATGTACATGGACACAAACACAAGCATGCACCATGGTACATATATATAACCCAATTTAAATGGGAATATTCTTTAAATTGTAGTACACACAATTTACAATTTTAAAGTAGAGTGGAATCCCTATTTTCCAACCATTATGGAATGTTTTCATTTGGATGCAATTCCTTGATCCATTTACCTATGAATTTAGTATGGAGGCGTATCCTATGAATAGAATGGTGATCCCCTATCTGGACCATTAGACATGGATCGATTTGTTTGAATCATTCTCTAAGGCCAAGAGTGAGCTCCTTTATTAATATTATTTTCTAATGTAGGATTGTTTGTATTTTCTCAACTAACACTGAGAGGTAATAAATCCAATACATAGTAGGATAATCCAGATTTGTTTTCTTGTATAACTCATGGCCTTTGATGTGATCCTCATATAGCTATCATTAACCTTATAATTATATTGTGTACTTATTATATATGGACCTAATGAGGATTACATCTCGTTTGGACATCATCAGTGCTATCTAACTCATAGAGTGTTTTATCTCCGATTATTGTTAAATTGAACCTTCACAGAGGAATCTGGGTCTAGTAAAAAATTTGTGATATTACTTATTACTATGAGCTTCCATAAATTTATTTTGATGTTCTAGTTATATTATTCAGTGACATTTACCTATGATGAGATTAAATTAATTCTTCATGAAATAATATTAGTGGTTTTAGGTTTTCCTAATAGGTACTTTTATACTCACCACTATATGATCTTTTTCTATACATGAAATGTGTTATGTAGATGAAAAGACTTTTCTGGGAGTCCTAGAGGGTCATATAAAAGTATATTAAAGTAATTATGATAGTAAAATCTGGGTTCATATAGTTACTTTGACAGTAGTCCCCACTAACATTACAAGATGGAATTGCCTTTACATTCTTTCGGGTGGTATTATATGTTGAAATTTGTATTTGGAATGTTTTTTAAATACATTCATGGTGTTATTTTAGATATATATATTCACGGTTAGTAGTCATATTAGATTTTATCATTATAATGTAATTGAGATGTGTGTGTATACTACTACATTAGGATATTTCCTCCCATATCTGTGATATAACTACATGGATAAGGTTGTTATCCCTTGACCTATTGGTGTTAGTTATTGGTTAGTCATGGAATGATCCTCATTAGGAAGTGTCATGATGATATTAGTAGAAATAAAATATATGATATCTATAATATTATTTTATGAATTGGAAAATCGCTAATAAAGAATGATACCATGTTAGTATTATATAAACTAGATAAATCATTTATATTTTATTGACGATGATAACATGCTTTATGATGTTATGATGAGGACACCATCCATTGATGTGTAGTGTATCATATGAATCTTCTAAAAAATTTACATTCACATATATGTTGAATTTAGAGAATGATCATGAAAATTAACTGAACAAGTTATGTTCGGAATGTGGCACATCATTTTATTGTCAACAATTTATCTTAACATTAATGGGGGTTCATTAATCGTTTATAAAAGTTAATTTATTTTTTTAAAAAAATTGATGGTTTTATTTCAAAACCTATTGGTTTCACATGAATATTTTCTAACTTTCTGTGGAGTAATTGTAGGTTATTCATGTTAAAAATATGCATATTATTTTTTATAACTAATATCAATATGTGGTATCATAAAGAATATATGTGCACAATACCTATGGAAAAAAATTGGAAAATTGAAACATATTATATTGATCATTTAAACACAATGATGTCTTGATAAACTATCTTTTTTATCTAAACTGATCCTTACTGGTGTAGACATAGATTAGTATGATTGATGGAAGATTTCTTATGAGTACTTTTATAAAATATAATTAATGTTATTAGTATTTGTTAGGATTATGATGGATGTAATAAAAAAATAGGAAATTGAGAAAATTGGAGGAATGATTTTCTATTTTTGATAAAATTTTGACATATAAATTTCCACAAGGTATTTAATAAGATAATGGAGATTATTGATCCGGTGTTTTTTTTATATTTTTTTCCCTAAATGATTAGTTGTGTCATGTCAATATATTGATTTTAAACAATGTTTCATAGTGGTGTTTTATTTTAGAATAAAAATAGATCCATAAATTTTATTACAAAATATTTTAAATATGCTAATCAGTTGTGTGGACAATTATAATGTTTTACATTTTGACTTTTTAATAAAAAAATTGAGAGCTCTATATACATGAATAATTATAGTGTTATATTGAAATGATGAATGATGTTGATTTCGAGTAGTTAAAAAATAAACAGAGCATGTTGAGATTGATGAATGAATATTATATAGACTTATATTAAATTGGTAAAGTAATTATAGGGTTTTATAATAAAACATATCCCTACTTTAGACAAATAATGGGAGCCAGCATAACCAAAACCCCCAGAAGAAGTCATATGAGCCAGCTCACTCCCATAAAGTCATGGTGTATGTGGATTTAAAAATTAATATAAATAAATAGAGAACATGGGTCTTTGTATGTGGGTTGTGGTTCATATACTATCAGGCATGGTGTGGAATGGTAGGAATATATGAGATAATTAAATCTAATAAGATTTATTTAGGATGATGGGTGTCACATTCTAGTTTATCATATAGAGGGATCTCAATATACCATATAAATAATGATTAAAGAAGTTATATAACATATAAATTTAATATATGATATAGATAGGTAATGAAATATTCCCCACCTTGGATTAAATGAGGCCATTAGGTTTTAATGAAATGGAATTATAGTCTTCCCGAGTCATTTAAACCTCAAGTCTAACCTTCCAAACTAATGTGGTGATGTGATAATCTAATCACAGAATTGTGGATACTATAATTTTTTTATAAATCATAGGAACAATTCAATGCTTCATTGGATCATTATGATTTTTAGAATTTTAAATATTAAATTTTAGATAATTATTTAATTCAAATGAGTTTATTCTTGATGTAATTTTCGATGCAATTTGTACTGGTGTTCTATAAACCATGGATATAAAATTATATAAAATTTTAATTTGAGGAATTAATTTATTAGAAGTTCATACATGATTATAGGAGTTTTATACAACTTCGAAGAAAATTAAAATTAAAAACATTTTGATTATAAATAAAATAACATGATTTTATAAATATATTTGACCAAAATGTTTGATGATTTTGGTCGATCCCTATGTATTTATGACAATTAAACATTATACACAAGCTTCAATATCCATGGTCAATACATTTAGACGTGATATATTTCATTCTTCATGTATAAATATTAAAAATATTCTATATATTTGTTTTGAATTTTTGAGAAGATGAGATTTCCATGATGTATATTCGATAGAGGGAATCATGATAATGAAAATAAATTGAACCATTAATAATATTATATCATGAATATTTTACAACTATGGGTATAGAAATTTCAAATGAATAAGAGATAATCACAATATAGTACTGGATGAATATAAAGAAAATTATAGTGACAGACTAAGATGAAGTTTCAAGGTGTGTTATATTGAAAAAGGTGTCATAAGATTTATAGTGAGCATCAAACCAAGAGAAGAAACCATGATAGTTTTTCGTGTTACAATTAAACAATGTAGAATTTTTTAAATGTGAGGATATTATGGTGCATTTTTTAATATTTTTAAACAACTAAATACTAATTAGAATTTGTTAATTATTGGTAGGAGTTGGATATTTTTTGGAGTATTATGGAAGGAGAAAATGTGAATGAGAATAAGTTGATTTTTAGGAACGGTATAATCGAAAAACACATTAGGGTTCTATAATACAAACATTTTTGGAAGAAGTAGATCTCGTGAATATGAAAAATTTTTATATAAAGAGTTTGTGGAAGCTATTTTTGAATTATGAAATTATCAATAATCATGTATATTAGATAGAAACTAAGAGAGTGGAAGAACATGATAATTTTGAGTCTTCATGGACATTTGAGATGATGGAAAATCATACAATAATAATATAATGAATAATATTAATATATAATGATATATAATTTGAGGATATTGAATATTAATTATTTTTTAATTAAACAGTTACTTGGATGAGAATTATATTAACATATAATAGACAGTTATTTGAGAAGAATAAAATAGAAATTTGGTTCTTGAATTTATATTCCTGATATAAATTTTAATAATCCAATTAATAGTGAAAAACATGATATTATAATTAATAAAAAAAATTGTTTGTGGAGTAGTGAAGAGTGAGAGAGAAGGAATAATGTTACATGAAAATTATTTCTTCCTGGGATCTGTATGGGAAGACGAATAATAAATATTACTAAATAAATATAGTGAAATACATTAGTAGATCATATTTAAGAAACAGACATGGCATAGAAAGTACAAAACATCGTATAATGTAGAAATATTATGATTAATTAGGTAGACTATTTTATTTATACAATAGAAGAAAATGATAAACAATTTTATTCTAGGAGGTAATTATTCAATCAAATGTGATCTTTCTTCAATGTGTTATTGGAAAATTATATTTTACTATGGGATATTAATCCATCACATTCCTTATACCTTATCATTTATAGGAAAGCGATTCAATATTTCTACCCTTGTTCATGTTCTCATTGGTAATTGGATGATACTACTGCTCAAGGGATAATAATCATTATATACACAGTATATTGTAATCCATTGGGAGGTGAACCTCATCATGAAACCCTAGGGTTCACTTCTATTTATTTTATATTCTATTGCTATTTGATGAGATATTGATATATAAATATTTTTATATTCATTCAATGATTATGTGAAATGGTGAAAAGTGGTAAAAATGTGAAATTATATTATGAGTATACCAGTAATGATTCACCTCTCTCAATGTCGATATATCCATAAGTGATCCAAACAACATGCTCATGGAATGGAATATCCAATTACCAATATAGATTTTGGATTTCAAATGGTGTATGTGACCTAATAAACTCTATTAATCTATATTACCTTGTGAACACATTATGATATGATAATTCATCTTTTTTGAGCAACTATAAAATGATAATCAATCATCATATATGACCCGATAGCCAGATGTCATCTAGATCATTACAAAAACGTTTAAGAATATTGTCAAAACATTCCAAGGTTCCCATTATAGTATTGAAATTCAATATCCTTTGACATTGAAATATACTCAATTTACATTATAATATTAATGTTACAAATAATAAAAAAACATCATGGGATAATATACTTATTAATATAAATATAATGAAATATTTTATTATTGAATGTACATTGTCAGTTAGTTCTAGGATACCCACTCTGATAGAAATCCTCATGAAAGAATGTAAATTGATAATGGGTTGCATTGGATATCACATAAAAAACATTTTTCTTCCGAGGTATGATTATAACTACTTGTTCAAACACATTCCCCATTAAAAAATTTGTTTGTTGTAATGTGGCTCCTTTGATATAATACCTCACTAAGTGATATCACCATGTATATACATTTTTTTTAGTTTTCTTAAACTTAACATCATTGGTAATTCCATATTCATATATTTTAGCATAATGATTATAACAAAAATACAATACTATATTGATATAACTCAAAATCATGGAATAATAATTTCATAATTAGTTTCTTATGCTACATCAAAAGCCTCCATCTACTCATTCATTTAGATATATCTCCCAATGGATGAAATAATTTATATTATTTTTTTGACATTATTTAACATAATAAAAAATATTTAATTTATCATATTGTAAAAATTGGTTTTATCCCCTAATACATAGTACTACCACTTCTCCATGTACTAAGATCTGAAACATTGTAAATTCTTATGTACTATTTGGACAGTTCTTATGACAACATAAAATTCTCCATGTTTTGTATGATGTTTTACTCTTTTATTCATTATATATACACTATATCAAACAATTGTCTATATAATGTAATATGAGATATATTTCATTAAAATAATTTTAGATAATTTTATTCATCATAAAAACCACATCCTGTACTTTTACACAACATCTAAGATTTATTACATTAATGTCACAAAATTAAAAATTGATTTATGAATTATTTTATATTATATTTTTTATCACCTATTAAATATATATACATTGAATAGATCTGTGAAAAAAATATATCAATTTTAATAAACCTTTTTCCGTAAAATTTGGTTTCTATATTAATTCATTCATAGAGAAATTAATTTATCTTAGTTATAACGAGTTGTAAGTCTAAAAATATTCTTTCTATTTGTTATCCACATATCTAACGAGGAAAAATATATTACTATAACTAAAAAAATAATGACCCAGGGAATATATTCCACCCTAATGATGTGAAAATTATTAATGGATTCCCCAAATTGATGTTCTTTGATAATGATGCTTATTTTTATCTATAAAATTAATATATAAAATATTAAAATATTATTATCTTTCCTTAGTGTCATATGCGCCTCTTATTGAAACATATTGACAAATTATCTAGGCTCCATATCCTGGAAATCGTTCTTGACATCCTTTCACTAAAATAATACCATATAATATTTGTTTGGAATGTAAAATTCTAATGTATATTAGAATAATGTATGGTGTAATATGGTTTTCTCGTAGATTGTGAATAAAAACTAGCTGGATATGTTAATAAATAATTATTATTTATAGTCATTAACCTTACCATCTATTTATAATTACTTCTTATATAACCAATAATAGTTATAAATTTATAGGAGAAACCTTCATAAAACATTCTTTATTTTGGTACATAGAATTTATTTGAAATTTCATATCAAATTATGAATCTTATGTAGAATCCGTTTCTTACATCCTTATACGACTCATAATTTTTATCAAATAATATATTACCCTTATTAGTTAATAAATATCCAATATTTGGGGTTTAAAATTCAAAAAAATTGTGTGGAATCATAATAACTCCCCCCGTTGAGTCTAGTAGAGTTTTTATTCCAATAAAAACTACTATACATTTAGATCCTTGAATTCATTGATTTCTATCATTCTTTAATAATCATAAAATGGAATTTATTCCTAGTAAATAAATTATAGTCATCTACATGACAAATTTTTTTGAATAGTTTTTGATATACTAATAATAATTTATGATAATGAATTGAGATTCATCGAATGGTTTTTCATGATGAATGTTTAATGATAACATTATCCATAACAAAAAATCCAAATAAAAATGAATGAAGGTATGAAATAATGGATTTTATATCATATTGAAACTTATATAATATACATTATCCAATATAGTTATTATTTGGGTATATGTTACACTGTTATTTATGATACGTGTCGTGAATTGAATTTTAGAGGTCTTTTTGATCATTTAATAGCCACCGTCGATATTAACTTGTCTACAATCATCAGTTTGATTTCTATATGTAAATGATAGTCTTATAATACTATAACTACTCATTTGAATGATATATGAATCCTTTGTGGAGATATTCTACAACAATCCAACATTTGGGATCTTATATCAGTTTACAACTATATTCATTATTTCAAAATTACATTGTGAAATTATATTAAATGGGTCATTTGTTGTTTTTGATTCCACCTCTATATTCTTATAAAAAAGGTAAAAATGGTCTATTTGAATTAATTATATAATAATTGTGTATGTATTACCATTAATATCTAATGTATTATATATCGAAAACATAATAAGTGAGAATGTCGATATGCATCTGAGTTTTAGTTCATAAATTCTAAATGCATTTCTATGTATATAAATTATAACAACATTTAGTTTTATTTGATAATAAATTTAATTTCCGAATCACTTTATTAGATGAGTTTTTTATTTTATATTAATCATTGAGTGTGTATTGTGAATGTATATGAATCAAGTATTATTAAAATATTGGATATGTTTTAAATAACATAAAAAACTAATTTCATAATATAAATTAATTTTTCATTTCTTATTGAAATAGGCAATGAGTTTAATATTTTGTTAATACTCAACAAAAAAACATTTTTACTAGATTAAATCCACATTGTAATATGATGTTGTGATTTCCTCTACACAAAATAGGAGAAACCCTATTTGTTATAGATATAGAATTTTCCTTTTATCCTGTAATCATTCTAAATATCACTCGTTCCTCTATTTGGATAAAAACATATGAGTTATATATTTTATTTATATACTTAAGAAATATAGTCAATGTATTACATGAAATGATAAATATACATTAATTAGATACTTATTGTTTTTTCTTCATCATCTAATCATAGTTACTCTTATAGTGAACATTTCTTCCACATATAATGCCTATGACCACATTCTAATTTCCATTCATATGAATTGGTGGAATCATGGAATTTCACTATAATGATGTCATATAAAAGGGACTAATCTTATAAATTTTCTCCTTATATTTCATATTATTCACCATAAGGGGTGTGGAATCATTTTCCCACAAATAATTATCAACCTGGAAAAGTAAATTCAAAGATTCATTATTTGATTCCTTATACTATCAATCTAATATATCATGATGATTAATAATAATGTTTGTTATAAGGATAAAAATATGTTATTTATGGATAATCGGTTATCCATATGGTGGCACAAATTCACTAACATATTAATTTATATCATCATTTTAATGGAATTACCACCCTCTAGGTTCCCAAATTCAAGTATATAATGATATAGTTTAGAGATAATGTATTTTATCTTAATCCACTAATTCTTCATCCCATGTGATATGAAATGAGTTATCATTGTGAAAAAAATATTTCATATATTACATGTGAAAATTATTTTCACCATCACACACTCATTACGATGAATAATCAAGAATTGGATATTCCATTGTATAACCCAATCATTCCTAAAATAGTTTTTTTCTAAATAACCATACATCTCATGGAAATTATCATGGGTGATGAAATTTTATCTTTCAAATAATGATTTCATTATTCCCATAGTTTTTAATTCCATTATATATAATATATATATATATATATATATATATATTTGTATATTTTCAATATATAAAAGTTTAACCTAATAAATTAATTTTATATGTCCCCCACTATTTTATTAATTCCAAGTATCACACATCATTGGATTTTTTAAATCTTGTTTCTTTGTTATTCTATTGAAAAATTCTCAAATTAAAATTCTAATAACATAGATGATGTCTTGGTCAAGTTATTTAAATATAGATATGTAGAAGATCATACCGAATATATTAAATCACACTCATTAATCTATTGAGTACATTTCCATATAATGAAATCCTTAACCATTATAATAATTAATGATGACTCTAGGTTACACTATGTCTTGCAATGGAAACAACTCTTGATCCTAACATAGTTAATGTAATACAAAATATTCAATGGATTTTCATAATTAATGGAATCCTCCTAAAGATAGAAGAACAAAACATAAATTATGGTTCCATTATATGTTTATTAATAAATGGATATATAAGACATAAAATATTTCTTAGTGGTGTTTAATATAATATTTAAAAAACAACATATATATTTTACCCATCGTATTTTTGTTAATATAATGAAAAAATTATATAATTAATAGACCATGTATGATAAAATAGTGATATAATGTTATTTTATTTAATATTACCATTATTGTTAAATAATTTACATAATTTTATTGTGTTTAGTAAAAAACAAACAATACATTAGGAAAATAAATAAATAACCATGAACATAAAAATTTAAATATATAAGCCAATATATAATGAAATTATCTAATGTTTGTATTATAAAACATTAGATAAACTAAAATATGATTATAATGGGAACGTCACATTGGGTTAATGTCATGGTTTGAGTTACAATAATCCACTATTTGTCTATATATGTCCATTTTTTGGCTATCCTCAGCTCGGGTTTTGAACTAGAACCTCTTAGTTGAAGATGAATCCTTTAAAAATATTTTATCTCTCATGGGTGAGGGGTACCAGGGGAATATGGTTCATAAAATAACCCTTGGTTAAAAATGCTAAATTTTTAACATAATAAATCACTTTTAGTAAAAAATTAAATTAAATAAAAACTCAATAGATACATCATCTAGACAAAATCATGATCCATTATATACATGAAATGATTATGCATTTAAATTTATAAAAATTTACTCCAAATATAACATTGTTAATATAAATTTACATGAATTATTAATTAAATGATGTATAATATAATTAATTATTTTTCATCATTATCAATTAAAATTAGACTTTAGATAAAAAGTATTACATCCATCATAATTTTTGTAAAAAAAAGATGAATAAGCTATTGTTAATTTGAAATAATTAAATACATTGTCTATTCAAACATAAAAGAGGACACGTACCACTTTGTCTAGATTAAACACAATATTAGAATTTAATATATATTTGACATGTATGAAAGGTGAATTGGTTGGTACCCTTTTGGTTCAATATATACCCATTTCTAGAGATCAACATATACAGAATGGGTATTGTCACATAGTATTAAATGTAACATACAAAGCATATGGTCCATGTCATATAATTTTTGACTACTCAACATTGATACCTATATGAAATGTCTTCATATAAAGAGTGTGTTGTTCCATGGGTCAAGATACATAGTGTTCAAAATGTGTAAATCCCAACAAATTGCATTATTAGGTGTAGTTTTTACCAATGGTGATCCATATTAAGTACATGGAATGTATGGATACCATATATGGAATGTACATAATGAATAATATAGAAAATAATAAATATTATTTTACTTATATCCAAAATTAAAAATTTCATTTATCTTATAACAAGGGAGAAATTTCACCTTCCAAATTGTTTTTACAACATGTTACATGTCAGTAATTTTTAATTGATTAAATCATTTTTACTCATGAAACATGTCTATATAAATGTTTTCCATATGCGAGATGGTATAATTTACAAAATCAGTACAACCAGATACACATGTTGTAATCCATTTCCATCCTCCCACACTAAACACCAAAATAATTAGTGTGTATTAAATGTTGGATATTTTGTGTTACATAATGTGTGAAAAGATTAAAATAATGGGTAATGAAATCTTGAACACATCTCTTTAATTCTAGTCAACACATGGTGGGTAATAACATACCATTTTTTGGACACATGGTTTGAATTCGATATCATGGGGTCAAAATTATGTTGGTTTACAATGTTTTTAGACCAGATATGAATTTTGTTCACCATTCCAAGTTAGGTTCCAGATATTGGTCAATACATGGTGTGTAATGACACCATCTACTAACACCAAAATGACATTTTTTTGATAATTTATTTTCCTTGTGAGGATGAATGTGGAAACATGGTATGTAATTTTAAATAAAATTGAATTTATTTATTTCAAGATACCAATATCCATAACCCCTCAAAATGTGTTCTCAAAAATTTATTCATATATTATTGGCCTATTTACGATCACATTATAGTAAATGATCAATTCATATTTAATATTATGTTTATTAGGGATAAACTAAAAAATATATATTTAATATGAAAATTTAGTATTGGTCACACAAAATATAATAAATTATAAACATAAATTTGTTTTGTCAAATACTAATTGAATGTAAGTAGAATGAATATTCCATTTCTGACCACTATGAATATTTTTTTTCGTAAAATTCAATCGATAATTATGATGAACATGATGTATTTAATCCGAGAATCATTGATAAATAATATTTTTTACATTAAACCTGTAATAAATTTGAAACTAAAAATTAGCAAAGTATGATAATTATTTCATCACTGTTGTTTTTGTTGAATTTGGTATCTAATAATGTTGTTCCATAAATTTTATAAATTATAAAAACTAGAATTCCTATAGTGATATCTATTATTTCTCAAGGAATCACGAAATATAGGTGTCGGTGTTTCTAGTTCCAGTGTAAAGGAACCAAGAACAATGAATCGTTTTATATTTAATAAAGAAAGTTATTGTATATTATTATTTATGAAGTTAAAGGTATGAGGATAAAAATATTTCTCGATCATGTGATATCTATTAAAAATTTCATTATCTCTTTAGAAAATTCTCTCAAAAAAATATGTTCAGTGTGAAACAATTATCACCGCACATAATATTATAATCTGATATATATATATGGTTAAATTAATATTAATTACATATAAGCCTTATTTATATGATTTTTTGCAAATTAAACCATTTGGAAATTGTTGAAATTATTATTATTATTTTTATTATAAATTTTATATTCATTAATAGGTTCTAAACTCACATATATTTAATTATCATTTTTTAAATAACTATAACTTGACAAGACCCATTGATCCCCTTACAAAACACTTCGTTGGCTGAGTGTGGAACCCCCATATAATTTCTAAAATAAAAAGGGATGATTAATAGAATTGAGTGTTCATATCACAGAGTGTGGTAGATCATAGGATATATCATTATGTAAAATACACATTTCTCTAATGCCCAAAGTAAGAACCAAAACTATTTGTATATATATATATAACATAAAAATATGCAACTCATCCAACAGACATCAAGTAAAAGTACACAAACAGAATGTAAAATAAAAAAATAACCAGAAACCCATTGATCAAATATACATAAGACACTTGAAAGATCTTATTTTCTCTGTATACAACTTGATCGATCTCATGTCACGGTGGTCACCACCACCATCACAAAACACCATGAATCACTAAAAGACATCCATAAATTGATCCAAATAAGTCATCCCAACATTACATCAAATAAGGAAATATATTAATTATGAATCATTTACAACAGAACAAAAATTATTGGATTCAATACCACGTATAAGTGGAAATAATAATCTGTATAAGATACCCACCAAATAAAAAGTGAAAAAGGTATAATAAGATAGTTAATATCTCCTAGAATAATGGGGTTTCTAAATGGGAAAAGGGAAATAATAATCCATATAAACTCATGCACTATTTTTCATAGGTATTCCTAAAGAATTCATTGTATCAAAACAGATTTGAAAATATGAAATTCCATGAAAATCAATAGATTTTTAGAGTGCCAAAAGTAACACCGATTAGGAAGAAGATATCCCAGATTCATGTCACATATGAAATAAAATATGGTGTCTCCTGAAGAACCATATATTCTAAAGCGTCTTGTTTTAGTAAACATTCCAAATTCCATATTTCCACAAAAAATTGTAATGGAAGACCAAATCCTATCTTTATTTTGTGTGTCAGTCATGGGGGTATCTTATAGTATATTCCTAAACATCTATTACATTTATTTTATTCAGTAAATACATAGCATAATCACACCCCATGATAAAGGATATATACCAGCCATGCAGTAATGTCCCTCAATAACATAACTACTCTTGCTTTGTGAAAAACCAAGTCCCCAAATAAAAAATGAATTATGGAAAATCAAACCATTATGAGGGTGAAACATTGGATAAAGGTGACAAGAAAGAATAATGGATGACATGTACCTAACCTGGACCCCAATATATGGAGAATGTATTTTTATTTATTGATATAGTAGAAAATCATTGAGTAGAAGACAAGAAGAACACAAATGATGATGGTATTGAAAACAAGTTGGACAAATAGAATATAAATCCTTTTAAAAATGGTATAACCCACAACCCCACAAAGTGGAAATAGAATATGAGGGGGAATACATTACCCCACATAGACACTGATAAAAAACCACAAACCATATTGTCAACCCAAAAAAGATAAATTTAATACACTCCTATAACATCAAAAAAATATAGTCAAATAATCAAACTACTTATTCTACTGTATTTTATATTTAAAACGATAATTATATGATATTTACTTATTGAAAATAGACGTACAGAAAGAAATAATTAAGAATCACCACATAATAGAGTTACTGGACCATTGGGTAGCCTAACAAACATGCAATGTGACACACCAGTGTGAAGGGCCCATGTTTCATGAATTCATGTAAAAGAAACTGTTCATGATTCCATATGGATGCATGTTTCTCATAATTCTTATGGTGTGTTTCCAGGTAGGTTGGTATGTGCCTCTGACTAATGGGGCCAATCCTATGAATCTATGTCTTTGGGATCCATACACCAGGTTATCCAAGTTGGCATGAACCACACACTACTAGCCCAAGGTTTAGTTTATGTGGCACTAATTTGTAGGTTGATCCCCATAAACATGAACTCATGATTGTGGACATGTGATATTTTTGTCCTAAGAACCATTATTGGATGGTAATGAACCACCTCTTCCTCACACATCATTGTGGGAAAGATATATACTGCTTCCCCTGCCATGACATCCACCCCATGGCTAGCCTATGGTATACACATCTCCCTCCCCACCTTATACAACCAATATCACATAATACACATCTCCATACCATTCCACTATTTTACAAACCCCCCTTCACATTATCCACCATCTCACTCTTATTATGCTTATGTATGCATGTACAAAGAAATTAGAGAAAATGAGGGGAGATGGAAAATGAACAGATATGGGGAGAGATGTTAGGGAACGCCATACCCATGAATTTATTGGTTCCCTAGTAATTATATTAATAGAAAAATAATAATGTTCAGGATTATATTTCAACCATATTAGGTTATGGGTTTTTCTAAATATGAATATTACTCAAAAGATAATATTTTATAGGTGAAACATATTAAACTATAATTTTATTCTAGAATAAAGATAATTTCCACAATGAATAGAGAAATAAGTAGTCAAAAACCATATCTCTTGGATGGATCACATATTAAAAAATGATAGGTTATTTATTATCATTAATATTCCTAGTGTTGAGTTCTTCAATTCCATAGAAATATGTCCTTCATTTACCACCACAAAAACAATGGATGATATGTGAAACCCAAGTATACAGAAATAATGAAGATTAAATAAGTATCATGAGTAGGCCTCATACTTAAGTGACATATTAATGAATAAATTAAATAATATAATAATTTAACTATCTCTATAAAAAATCTATATTAGTAACTGAAACCTAGGTACATCAATCTGTATGGTTTTTGTAACACCCATACTGTAAAATCCACATTCATAAAGCAACAAATTTTTCTGAATTTTCATTTGATTATCTATTATGATGGAAAATTATGATTCCAATGAATTAATGAACAAAATATAATAAAATATTTCTTTTAATAGATTATTTGTAGTTCTCTACTATACTGAAAATTTCACATTGGATCAACCCAGGGGTAAACCCACCACCCCCATTATAACAATAAACCTATAATATTGTTTTTCTGATTTTCTACTAAGGAAATTTTATTATTTTACTATTTATTGTTTAATATGTCTATAAAATTAAAAATTGATATATTAAAAAAATTAATATTTTGGGTTATTAAATATTCCAGACTATTAAACAATTTTCCGCCAAAATTAAAACAACTGAGGTTCCTTAATATAGAATATTATAAAAAAATTCTTCCAAAGAAAACTCATATTTATACACACTTCATTCCACATTTTAGGTTAATTTTATAAGAGAATTGGGTATGAAAATATATAGTAAGGATAAATAAACTTTCAATTAAAAGTATAAAATATATAACCCATCTGAAAGAATTACATATCTGTGGTTAGGCCTTCATTCAAGGAATGTCATTTCAATTCTCTAATCTATAAATATTTACATTTCTAGAAGTCCATACAAACAATAATGATGAATCTAATACACCATCTAAAAAACTATTTCACAAAAGAGCTTACCTCTAATGATGTCAATAGTTTCGTTATAATATTCCACTCTAATATTAGAAAAATATACAGAAGTATATACTCATTGAGTTATACACCATCCCAACTGTCACCTGATTCCAAAAAAGTTTTGTTAACCATTATCAATAGCTCATGCTAAAAATAAAGGAACATATAATTTATTTTTAATCCATTCAAGAACATATGTTGTAATCCTCTTTCCACATATCATTCTAGAATAATTTTTAACCCATTATTGAAAAGAAACACTTTTTTTCTTGATTCTACGAGGGAAACCACCAATGATCCCATTTCTAATAAAACTAACCTCAATTATACTACTCCACATCACACAACTGCATGTGAAACTCCCAATCAATTCTAATTGGAATAGTATACTCCAAATCACTCAAATAATCCAATTCTAATGGTCCCAAACCAAATTATAATACCTTCAAAAAACATGTGTTACCATTATCCTCAACCACAATAGAAGATCTCCTCATCCACTGTATAGAAAAAGTTACCATGTAATGTTTATACCAATAACGATCCATAGAAAATAAAAAACAATTTTTTATGAACTATTATCATACTATCCATATTGGTTATCTCTTGTTATATTTATTGTGATTTAGAAGAAGGAATTATAACTAGATTTAGGATGTGGAGGATGTTATTCAAAATTTCAAACCATTCAATCCCTTTACTGTAGAAAAACATGTCACAAATTAAAATTGAGATAAAGTTTCCACTTTTTCCTCTGTCACATAAGTGAATTTTATGGAGTCATCACCTTATTTCAATAGTGAGAAACACCAACCTCTCAATACGAGGTTCAGGTACCTAATGCTAACTATTTAATAATATCCACGGAAATATGGTTTCAAATTATCTTACTAGGAAGCTCAACCACTAGGCTGCTCAGATACATTAATTTTCAACAATTTCAATATCATGAAGGCCCACATAACTCCAAGAATATATGTCTCACACTACATGTGTTGAAATTAATTGTGATAATGATTTTATAAGAATAGGAAAATCACAAATCACATGGTAAGATCTACCATGTTCCATATTATGAAACTATTTAGTTTATATTCACAGTAATAATTGCAAGGGAATTCATCATTCCAACTAGTGACCCTTGAATTCCTCTAATGAAATGAAATATGATGCATATTTCAACTTCTCATCAATGTACAACCACAATACCCACATTTAAAGAACACAGATATTTCTCTACAACCATAGAAAAATATATTTTAAACTATACACATAGTATAAAACTATTTGATTATCAGGAAATGGGTAACAGAATTTAACTTCACAATTGATGAATGTAATCTTCAAACTTGAGGTGTTTTTAGTCACTATTGATGGTGAAAAATCACCTAAATTACCTATATGTGTATCACCATTTTTCACTAATTAATGTAGTCAACCCATTTCAAGGTGTGTTCCCAAAGATGATATCACCAGAAAGATGTAAATCAATTTAATAATCACATTCTGTAATAAATATTACCTCAGTTCAAAATAATGGGCGAGTGAAAAAATTTACCATTATTGGATAATCTCTACTGGTCTAAGGTCCACAAATGGTTATATCAAAAAATACATCTCTCAAACATATAGTGCATGAAAAATAAATCATGTCAATGAAAAAAATTCTATAAAAATGGAATAAAATTGAAATCATAACATCACACATTAAATCCTGACCAAAGGCATCCATCTGATAAATATTCTTGAAACTCTATCTATCAACACCTTTAATTGAAAAGGAAGTAAAAAATATATTGATTATAGAATTGTATCAATTCATTATCTAGCTCCATATACACATGCACCTCATGATCCTTAAATAATAACTTATTTCTAGACAACAGGTCTTATGGAATGTTGGATTCTTATCTCATCAAAATATTCATCATGGATTTCCATCTATGGAACCAAAATGGTAACATTTAGTTTAATGTAAAACATATTCCAACATCCATGATACATGTCCACGGTGAACTCTAAATAAGTAATGGCTCACTCGAGGGGTTTTTTATATGAGTGTTGTTACATGAATGAAATACAACAACATGAAAAATATTTCTCTGATGTATGTGTTGTGTAATTTCCCTCGGACAAACACTCTCTCACATTGAAAAAACAGGTTCGATACATGACCTCAAGCATGCCATAATATACACTAGAGGCTGCAGACTAGTATTGAGGGAGTAGAGAACATAGTTATGAGACTATACCCTATGAAATATATTTACAATACATTATAAATAAATAAAAATCATAGTGGTAGATAAATGGAAATAATATAACATACAATTGGAAGGACTTGAAAATAACCTTCATCTGAAACATGAAAAATTATATAATAATTTAATGATAGGATATAATGTAATAATATATCATGATTATAACCATATAAATCATATGATAAAAATAAACTATAAACTCAAAAGTTCCTAGTCCCAAACCCCATGTTAGACCAATCTCCATGCTAAAACCCATCCATCAAGGAATAATCAACAACATTCCGCGTACCCCTGTACAAACCTCCATTAATTTAATCTACTCTCGTACCAAATGATGACCAGAATTGTGTGTGAGTAAAATGAAATAGGTAGACAACAATATATCTAAAAACCCATTCTAATATAATTTTCATCAAATTTAGATATAATAGGTTATAATTTAATCAATTAATACAACACATAATATAAACTTTCCTACCATAAAGTACCAGGTCGACACTCAGGGACAACCAATCCATATTCAAAAATGTGTCAGATGTCTCTAAAACATGAATGGTCCACATAGATTAGGAAATATTTCATGTTTTATTTCTCAAGAAACAGAACTGGGCTCCATAACAATTCAAATTCATTGGTGTCTTGTGTCATCCCATGGCACAATACCATTCCTAGGGGAAATTAATCATATTATACTAGCCACCATGAGAATTACCATGTTGTAATCACATATTTCATCCTATGTTAACATAATATGTGGTTCATATTAGCTCAAGAAGTGTGTTTCACTATGCCGGGATGAAACACCTATTCCACATCTCATGAGGCAGTGGTCTTAGACCTCATGGATCGTATCAGAAACCATATATTTACATGAAAAAACTATATACCATTAATTTTCATCCATATCAAAAGACTATTAGATTAATTTATCTCATTATATTAACCAATAATATATTCTCAATTTTTAGAATCTTTTTTGAATGGATGAATATCCAAAATCAAACTATGCCTTATTTCCATTTTACTCAATTCATTTTTTAAGATAGAACATTCTTCATTCTCAATTCACATTGATAAGAGAAAACCTAATTTTTATAATTGATTATTCATTTTACCATCAAGGTAAGACCCATAGTGTGTTTGTATGCAATCCTAGTCTCAATGAAAATGTACATTGTAGGGACTAATGGGTTATCCTGGAACATACTTTTAATCAATTTTATATTTAACATATTATTTGGGTTAGGTGCATGAAATGATGACATGATCACAATTATTATACATACCTAGATAATTGATGAGATATTTTTGGGAAAATATCTCAACCATATACATTAATCTAATGGTGAAGGAAACACCAAAAATTGTGGACAACCAGAGAGTAATGATGGTGAAAGAGGTAAAATAAGAAAACCTAGACCACATAATCATCTTGATCAAAAAATAGATTCAACGATCTATATCTATACAGAGACATTAGGGAGTTTTGGAATCTCACAAAAATCTCATGGACTGGCTCTATGTTCTAGGATAAATGCTACATGGTCAATGGAATCTTTTTTAAGAATCCCCATACAAAACCCCACTGCACCCCAAGAATTCATAGGGTGATTCCTCAATTCATGACATGATTGTCCCACATGGTATATATTCATAAAAATGGAATTACCTCAAGTAAAAATAACAGGGATCAGGATTTTCATGATGTGAACTAGTTTCATGGAATGTAAATGCTATATGATATGAACTAATTGATTACATCATCCTAGAAATAGGTTCATCTATTCTATCTCGTTCCTGATGTGAAAGTGTCCATTATAGATTTTATAGGATATAACCTATAGAAAAAATAAAAAACACGTCTGAATATGTAGAAAAATTTATACCCTGAGTACGTTAAAAAAAATACATCACAAAAATTTAGTTCATTTTCAATAAAAGGTCTTCCATCCAAAAAATTCTCAACGACTATGGTTTAAGAGAAGAAAAAACCAAATAAATGGGACTTAACAAATAATTTCAAAGTGGTACATACCTGGAATGTGATAGGATCATTAAAACTCCCCACGATAAAACATGCACTACTACAAAACCAACATTTACCAACACTAGTATTTATCAGTGATAGAAAATAAAACTGATAAATAGAATATTTATCTTTGATAAGGAAATCACTGATAAATTTTATATTTAATCATTTATTTTCGTTAGTGCTGATAAGGGGTACCTTTATCAGCTCTTTATAACCACTTTATTGTTATGTCTGATAACAATTATCTTTTATTAGAGCATTATTTTTAGTGTAGATTAATGGTACCCTTTATCGAGAGTTTATTTTGAGCACTGAATAATACTAATTTCATCAGTGCTCATTTAGTGATGATAAATGTACAAATAAATAAAATGAAATAAACAAAAAAAATGAGTTTATAAAAAAATTATAAATTTTACTAATTAAAATATTATTGATCAAAATTAATAAATTGATTATACATTATTAAAAATTAAACATTTTACTAATTAAATAATTGTGATTATTCATGTTATTAATTTTTTATTTAAAATATATATATATGTGTATTAATGTAGATAAAAATTATTTATATATTAAAAAATATTTTTTCGGTCTACAGTAAATATTCATATTTTTATTGAATAATGGTTTGTAATTTAAAATTAATAATCATTAAAACTATTGAATAATTGAAGAGTACTCAACATATAATTGAATGTCGTTTGATTTTTCAGTTTAAAAAAGATCAAATTTGTGTTATATTGATTCCACATACACATAAATAATTCATTTTTAAATACAAATCCCACACAGAAAACATATCCATGTTTCAATTTTGTTAATGTGTATTTATTCTTAATTTACTCATTTTCACTCAATTGTATCATATATGAGTGAACATAAATTTTAATATTTACTATTAATGATATAAATATACTTGTAAAAATATATTTACATATAATTTTTTTAAATGTATTTTTACAATATTTAAACAATTATATATTTTAAATTAAACTATATATATTTTTAGAAATTATTTATATAAGTATAAATATATAATTATATATATTTAAATAATTATTAAATTTATAATAAATTTTCATACATAATTAATATATTTACTATATTTATATTTCTATATATCTATATTAAATTTATATATGTATAATTATAAAAATTTATATAATGATATAAATTTATATTTTTTATTATTTATTTCTATAATTAAAATTAATTAAATATTAAATTATAATAAATTTATTATAAAATGAATATATTTACTATATTTATATTTATATATATTTACTAACTCTATATAAATATTTATAATTTTTTTAAATTATAATTATAAATCCATTATTATCACTTCTGTAATGAGCCCTGATTAAATATTATTTATCATCACTAAACAATGTGCGGATAAAATTGATATTTATCATCTACATAACTTTAGAAATGATAAATCTTGATTTTATAAGTAGATTTTTAGCAATGATAAAAGGAAACTTTTTAAGAAATTATTTTTAAGTGTTGATATAAGTGTCCTGACCTATTTAAAAAACCCTAACCATTTGTGATCCTGTCACGATATTAGATGATTTCCTCTGAAGACACCCACTACCGACCCTCTTCCTTAGTGAATCATAGAACTAATCACACCACTCAAATGCCTCTAGTAGATCAATCATCTAATCTGACATCTGGTTTTAATTTTACTTAGGTTTTCTGAAGAGGGTGTTAGATTCTCTTCAACCTAGCGAGGTAGGCCTTCCCATTTTATTTTTGTATTTTTTTCATTTTTGAATTATTATTCCAAGATTTTTTTTGTACTATTTTTTATGACTTATTATTTTGTATTTTTTTGTGATCGAGTATTTAGAGAATGGTTTGTGGTCATTTTTTGTATTGACTACCGATGTATGATCCATCATTTATATCAGAAATTAAACCTTGGATTTAATCGTTTTTTTCACTACTATGTTTTATTTTATGTTACTAACTAATATTTTTCATATATATATTTATATATTTATGTGTGTACTCATTTTCATTTATATTCAGGTTTTTCGACTATATATATTAAGCACATTGTTATTTCCCTAAGGAATATATATATGCTCACACTAGTCATGGACACCTTAGTGGACATGCAACTTCAGATGATATTATTCAAGAGCCTTGTTAGTAGAGTGATGTATTTTCCTCTATTGGTAATATTATAAGATATATATACTATTAGAATTAACTATTATATTCAGTTTTTATATGGATTAGATTCAAAGGGACCATCCCCAGTTAAGAACATGAGGATTTATGACATCAACCATTCACTTTTTGAATCACTATGGTGCCTTTAGTTGATGTTATGCTTGACCATCAAGTTATTATGTATTTGATATTTCATAGACTATAAGTGAGTTTTATGTTGGTGTCGCATATATGCCTATATATATAGCTATGGTATCATTTATTTCTATATTTGTTTTATAAAATGTATGTCTATATTGGGTAATGATGATCTTGGGTCAACATGACCATTGACCCCATGGGTCATGATGGAATTTTGTTCGACCTATTGAAATAATTATTTATATTTGGGGGGACCAACTACCATTTATGGTTGTACAAACACATTTGAAACCATTATTTAGTTACTTTGAAGTGTATTAGAGGTCATGAAATTATCTGACCGGGTCTACCTTGGTAATTCAGTATAGGGTCATTACGCTATCCATCATCAAGGTTTCAACTATAATGTCTACTGAAAATATCATTTATTATCTGCCATTATCTCCTTCTCATTAACATATTATTCGGGATGATTCAACATAGTTTATCCATATTTGACTTATTCCCACACCATCATATTACACTCATATCTAAGAACATGATTCATCATAAATATGATGCATCCCCTATGTTCCTTTTTTATGAATCCTTCTCACTCTCACTATATCTACGTGATTGATAATTTGGAATAAGATATTCCAAAAATTTTGAATTCTATTCATTTTATAATATAATAAATTAGTGAGAGTACTTCTTCTATAAGTTTTCACTAATTATGAAAATCTCTTTCTCCAATTTCGATCATATGGAATGTGACGTAATAATTTAACATCCCACAATCTAAAAAAATTATATTAATTTTTCTAAATCCTTATTGTGATTTCATTTAATATTATATTATATCTCCCACTATTTTTTCAATTTGTATAAGACCTTATTTTTGGATATGGAATATCTAGGTTCTCGGAAATTCTAGTAGAAATGATCCATATTTCCCTTATCAAAACCCTGATGATAATAAGAGGGGGAGTAATATCCCAATCCTTAAGAGACTAAACCAAATTTATAAACAAGAATATATTTTTGAAAAGCATGAAAATAATCGATGTATGATTCCAACTCACCTCAATCTGATGCACGATGTGACCAGTATGACTCCAAGTGTGTTTTTTTATTTAAAATTGACATCCATATATTAAAAGGGCCAACTGACCTACTCTAAACATAGAAAATGAATTAAAAATGTTTAAGTACATCAATTCAATGATCCATAAGTCAGTTTTGATGTTTAGGAATCGTCCACACCTCAATATAATAGAAAATATGATGGATATTATTAAAATTATTTGTTTCAATTTGAAAATGACATTATAGTAAAAAAGTAAATGAAGTACACGAAACTAAGAAAAAACATCCAGATGGAATTAAAAAGTCAGTACAACGATCCATAAGTCATTTGGGACATGAAGGAATCTGTCACACCTCAATTTGACACACAGTGTGACTGGTATGACTCAAAGTATGTCTTTTTATATAAAATTGTCATCAATTTTAGTAAAAAGGCCAACCAACCTAATCAAAACCGTGAAAACGTATTCAATTTGTTTAAATAATTTAGGAATATGATCTAGAAGTCAATTTGATCTATAGGAATCAGAGACACCTCAATCCGATAAACAATGTGATTGGTATGAGTAAAATTATGTATTTTGTTTTTAAAATGACATTTTATTAAAAAAAAGTCATGTGAAATACTCAAAACAATGAAAACACATTCATATTGTTTTCAAACATTATTGAAATGACTCATAAATCATTTTGAATGTTTAGGAATCATTTTTACCTCAATACAACACATTGTGTGACTAGTATGACTCAAAGTACATATTTTAACCAAAAAATGTCATCAATTTTAGTAAAAAGTCAAACTAACTAACATAAAATGGAGTAAACACATTCACATTGTTTAAATACTTTAAGAAATCAATCAATATGTCATTTTTTATGTTTAGAAATTGTCAACACCTCAATCTGATAAACAATGTTATTATTTTGATTCAATGTACATGTTGCAATTTTAAAATGAAATTTTAGTAAAAAAGAAAAGTGACATAATAAAAACTAAAAAAAAATACAATTTTATAAACATTAGTAAAAAGGTTTGTATTTAATTTGGGAGACATAAGAAATAAAACCACCTCAATCTGACATACAGTGTGACCAGTATGAATCAAAGTGTGTGTTTTTATTTAAAATTATCATCAATTTTAGTAAAATGGAATATTGTCCAACTCAAAACCATGGAAACACATTCGTATTGTTTTGATACATTAAAAAAATGATCAATAAGTCATTTTTTTGTGTATAAATCACCAAAAGTACAATATGATACATGATATGCATGGTATGACTCAAAGATTCCATTTTATGTATAAAATTGGAAATTATTTTTAAAAACTGTCACTAAATGAAAACTGATCAAATGCACTCGGATTTTATTGATAATTTTGGAAAATGTTTCATATTTCATTTTGGATGACTATGAATCTATTTCATGTCAATCAGATACATGATGTGATCGGAATGAGTAAAAAGTGCATGTTTCTATTATAAAATGACATGTTAGAAAAAAAGGGAATACTCAAAAAGTGTAAAACAAATTCAAATTGTTTTGATAATTTAGGATAATGATCCAGATGTAATTTGAGATTTGTTGGAATCAGCTGCACCACAATTTGATGCACAGTGTGACTCATATGTCTCCAAATACATCATTTTATTAAAAATTCACATTAATTTTAGTAAAATTAACACATTATGTTATTTTTTTTTCAGAATATTATTACTAACATAAGAATTTATATTGTATACAAGTGTTATATTTTTCTCGGTTAGGGGTGTTTTGATCGTATATTTAATTATTTGATCCAATATTAAATGGAAAAAGAACATTAATTCCTTTGAATGTGTGTGATAATTTGTATTTATTGATTTTATAAACCAATGTTTGAAATGTCTAAAATATAGTATTTCATTATAATTTTTTTGTTCAAAATTTCATTTCATTTAAATAATATATTGGTACTTATTTCAATTGAGATATGGTGTGTTTATGATGCTACGTTGTGCTATTAGACCACATTTCACTAATACAACAGTGTGTTATTGCAACACAATGTAGTATTTCCCTTCTTTAAAGATTTTATAAGCATTGATAATGTAACAATTTATAATTTTTATATTAGAATTTATAAAAGTCCCATTAATAATCCTTTTATAACCATTGATAAATGGTTTTTTAGCAGTTCTCAATTAAAGTGCAAATAAAAGACCCAGGCTTTTAACAATTCGCATGTAGTCGGATGTTTTCTAGTGTTGATAAAGGCCATTTCTAGTTCTATTAAAGGCCAAATTTTTTGTAGTGATCTCATCCTTGGGATACTCCAATAATCACTATAGGGTCTTGAAAAAGTCGTCGGCCCACTATATGCACAAGAAAATTTCCATGCCTAGGACTCCTACTGAACATGCTCGTGTTTCTACTAAACTCTCAAATGAGGTATAATATTTCCTCAAAAATTCCTCTTACTATTATCCCAAATCCATATCAGATTCACCATAAATTTCACATATATACAATTCTAAATTCAATCAACATATATCAAATGATATGTGTCTGGAAGATATATTCAATGATGAAACATGTGATCATGTCATGAATGGTAATGTATAAATATTTATGGTTCAATTGTTATGAATCTTGACCAACCCTCCCTACTATAAAAAATAGTATAAAAAACCATGGTGTCGGCATTCCATATTTATTGATACAATATCTCATAACCTAGGTGACATAAGAAGGAAATCACGGTGACCTAACTAATTCTTGATAGGTCTTCTATGATATTTGGAATATGATGTTTATCTACACTGTGTGATCACCAAACACTTCCAGATCAATTGAACCTCCACAAAAAAAAACTTTCTTGAGACTCAGTCCAATGGGAACAAACCCACCTAACATTTTCAAGAAATGATATTAATGGAACAACATACCATAAATGGGATCCGAAGGATTCATCTGGATCAATTAATAGAAGATATTATTATACAAAAACTATATGAGATCCAAATTATTCTCCCATTAACCATCCAATTATTTCACAAATGCTCACAACATATCATCTGGAATATCAATTGTCAATCAAATTGGTTGTCATTATATAGATGATTGGTTTTACTCATAAGAAACTATGCTTCTAAAGCCTTATGAAGAACCTTCCAGAATCAAGGCTCAAAATGGGAATCCATATTATAAATGAAACACTTCGTAACACAAGGTTGTCGAACTGTTTCCCTCATGAAATGAAAACCAAGATCATCATTGGTGAAGGTCTCCATAATCGGAAAAAGTGAGTAGAACTAAACAATCAATATATTATAATCCATAATGAATCATTCTTATGTGGTTTCCTATGTTAAATTATCATTAAATCCATATTGACATCTTCCTAGTTACATTATGGAATTAAAAAGTGGTGGTAATAATTCATCTTTTAATCTGAAAGTTGGATGTATTTTATTTAACATTGAAACTGGTCGTTATGAATCATGTTATCTCATTATTGTTTCCTAGATACCAATACTATCAATAGAGATTATGATACCTCCTTTTCATCACTCCATGTACCACCTATCATGAACCAATAAACTATGTCATCAAATCATCATGTAAGACTATAGGAACCCAAACATGGTAATGAATAAGAAGAACATTATTTATGCCAAGAGAACATCAAACTTGTGTGTCCCCTCTATATATTTTGTCTGTCGGTACTAATACCTCTAGATTAGATTACTTTTCATTATTGTTTCAATGATAAAGCTTTGGTATAAAAGAAGTTGAAATCAGAACAACTCTTCCATGGGACTGCTGAACATCTAGATGCATGTCTACAAAGTGTCTAATCATCCATAAATAATCATGAGACTCTCACACTACCTCTATTTTAATCATTTGGATCATGTTTTGGGAAACTATGCATCTAGTTCTTAGTGTATAATCAATATCATTGTCAAAAGACTATAGATACATGACCCAAATATTGTATCGAAGGTTCAGGTCTTGATGAGAAAATATATACATGAGGATATTATGGTCCTTGTAAACTATAACCACCATAAAAAATGTTTGTTCTTCTTCCATCTCATGGTATGTGAGACTATAACCAACTAGTAATTATGTGTGAGGAAATTCGATTCAAATGATTCTAGCTATCAAGAGTCATTAATTACCACTCAATATTCCTACATCAGAACATATCTAAGTGTAACTATAAATACCTAATTGTACACAATATATTCCTTAACCATCATAGGTAAGGTGAGGATATATATCAAGGGAAGCCTCAAATTTATATCCTAAAAAACTCTCTAAAATTATATTTATAATTGAAACATCACCACATTCTGTGTCATCCCATATATCTGTGCTTCTAGATATAAGTCCTATATGAAGCACCAATAGAAACCCATTAAACTAGGAAAGAGTGAATCTCTATAAATTTCTTGGATGTATATGGGGATAATAGTGGATGAATAAATTTCAAGATCCACTAAATCTCTATCCTATTAGATAACATAACCCATGAAAATAAATTTATCAGTCTATAATATAAATTTCGATATCATGGCATAAAGATGATTCAACCACAATGTAATAAAGACGATTTAAATATGTCGGGAATGATCATATCCGGACTGTAAGAACACTAAGATGATACTGATTAAAACCACCACAAAGTGATCAAGAAAATGATGTAAAATCATATTCATCCTTGCCATGAATACCAAAAATGTAATTTTCATTATGAATAACATCATCACAAACTCCTATAAACCTTACCTACTCCTAAAATCAGCCTAATATGGTATCACCATCAATTGGTGGTACTTATACGTAAATTAAATTTTAGAGAAAATTTGGGAACTTCTAAATTGAATGAATGGATCCTCAATGCTTAGATGAGGATATTGGTTGTTGACCATCATCTACTACATTCTATGATAATTCACTCACAAGAACAAGCTATCATCAATGTTCTTGGTGATAAGAATGGGAAAAAAATAGGTGAAATACTAGGTCATATGAAACCTTTTGACTCTAGTTATTGGAAATAAATATTCATATCATGAATACATATTGTCTATATATAGTATACATGGATATAAATTGGCTTTTCTCCTTCAACATACACAATTGTGAACTCATTACCCTTCATGCATAGTAATATCAATAACTAAACATGAAATATGTATTAAAAATAGTCTACCATTAGTAGAAAAAAATCTTTTTGTATCCTAGTATCATCTACAGAAATATATTCTTGCTTAATTTTGAGATAATACAATTTTTACTAAATTAGTCCTGCATAAGCATCTTGAAGATCACCGTCACCCTAGTGAAAAAAGATACATAATTATAGAGAGATAAAGGTTACTATCGACATGTGATATCAATGTGAGACTATTATAGAACTAAACTTTTTATACATTAAATAAAATCAATACATATAATTTTGAGAAAAATTTTCTCTATAAAATAAATGGTTATAAAAAAATTCTAGAGAACAGGCATTGAAATATTTGAAATTCACTAACTGGAATCATAATGGTGTATCGATGGTCAAGACACCATCCATAATTACCTCAACCATGCCCAAAAGTTTTGAAACAATTTATACATAAGGGGATATGATGTTCCAATATAAAAAATTAAATTTATTGTAGATGATAGAATAATTTCTCCTCTGATGGTATAAAGTATTGTGTCAATACTTGCTAGAGTATTCTACATATAATGAAGTTGAATTACTTATATACCCTATGGTCATGTATTACTCTTGTGTGCTACTACCTATTTGTGGTACAGCCACTCGTGAACTGCATTACAATTTCCCAAACCACATCATGAAAATACAGTGGAACTCCATCTCCAAGTCAACTTTGGGATATCTATGTCCATTCCTGAATCAAGTGCATGTCCTAATCCCCATCCACTACTCTACTCTTTTTATCTCCTACACAATATATTGCTATGAACCATCCTAGGGTATTCATGCACTCCAAAATATGGCACGTAAAATTATGGGATATTCATCCACACGTGACGCACTTAAAGATCACCAATGGTCTATGAATCTATGATGTTTTACCATGTCCATGACTGCTCTTCCAATTACTGGCCTAGTGGTATTTGTCATTATGGAACTTAATACTTCTAGAATACAAGATCCCGAATCACCATACCAAAACTATATGGATACTACATGGTGCCACTATTATATCCCCATCCTTGTTGATATCCTAATTCATCACAACCTATACTGTACTTATCAGAAACATTTTCACCTTTGTCATTACCTTATAGAAAATACCATCATGAAGACTTTTCACCAATTTAAGCTCATCAGCTGCCCAGGATATAGAAAAACACTAAAGGTCGGTGATGTATCTTTCAAATTTCATCACTTCCTTTCCCAATTGTGTTAGGGTCATGAAATCATTATCCTTTTAATCCCCTATTGTTTCTATGAATATTTTTCTGTGAAACAACTCCGAAATATACTTCATCGTTAGATCATCTTACAAATCATCTTGGTCCACAATGTCACTCCAATGATTGGTTAGTCAGAAAAGATTGTATGTAGAAAGCTTGATCTTCAAATAAAAATGTGTATGAAGGTTCTTAATGATCATTTGGACTAACTTGATAATGAAATTAGTTTCCTTGGAACCTCCATCCCTATTGAATATAGGAATACATTGTAGCTAAAACTCTCTCATAATCTCATACATAAATGGTATGGTGAGAACAATATCCCTATACATGGATCAAATTACAAATATTATTTCTTTGTAGAGAAAATCATCTATCTGATTTTTAGGAGCTTATGGATGCTCTGGCTCGACTATGTAAAGTGGGTACAAATTTCTACTCTCCTGAAACTCTACCCGAAGAATAAGAGGTGGCATTTTTATGAAATACAAACACAATACTTATACCACCGGATAAAAATAAATGTATAATTCAATAGTTGACAAAAAAATAAAACCATTGGCTCATGTTCTCTGTAAAAATGATTTAGTATGTGATTTTTCAAAAGTCCTCAGTTATTTCATTACATTTCATTTATCATATATAACAAGATTATAATTTCATATTTCATATAGGAAAGTTTACCACATGTAATAAATATGCCAATATCATTAATAATGAATGTCAATACATGTAAATATATACATGAATATCATGATTCATGTCTACTAATCTCATTCAGTAACATGAAATAGGTATAAATTTCCAAAAATATTATCATCACAAAATATGTGAATCACCCAAGGTGAAATAACATCAATCAAAACAGGTTAACAATATGAAGAAAGATCACATCCCTAGGTACTCCTATTTCCCCCCGTGCATGGTAGATACTATAATGAAAAAGATCATTTCGAGGTCCCAGGAAATTCTTAGACTTATTTATACCTATACCAAACAATAAAACAATAGAAAATAGTAAACCACATAATTCCACATTGTGATTTCACCTAATCTGAAACACTCTCACATTGATAATTGTATCTATTATTGGACATTAAGTGGACATATTTATATATTAGATGCTTCATACAAGTACTAGGGATGTATAGAACATAGTATATGGAGAATAACCCTACATAAAAAGTTACAATACATTCGAAATAACAAAAAATTAGACAAATAGAAAACATTGAAACAATACAACTTACATCATGAAGTACCACACATTGAACGTCAAAAAAATATCCAAAAATAATAGAATAATGTTATGTTATGATTTAATGATAGTAAATATAATGCTATAATTCATACATAAAAAAGAATAAATTTTCTCTATAACCTCAATTTTCCCCCTTTCTGTACCTCACATCAGTCCCATCTCAAGGCTTCAATCCATCAAAAAAGAAAAAACAAACAAAAGGATCCATTCCCCTTTTCCAAAAATATACATCCATGAAATATTCTAGGGTACCAAATGGTTTCCTGAATAGTGTGTGATTAAAACAAAGTAGGTCAACACCACAAAAACTAAATGAAGCTAGTATGGTAGAAGGTGCCTGAAAAAACATGATAAAAAGATTTTATTTAATTATTCAATACAACCTAAAACAAAATCGTACAAACCCTTAAGTTCATGGTTGAAACTCAAGGATATCTAAATTAGATGATTTGACATGAATTATGATATTCATGTATTTTTCATAGTATGAAATGTTTACACATTTTCACAATGTTAAATAGTTACAAATGGAGTAAATATTTCATACTCGTAACTATTTCATTGCATTTTCACAATTCTAAGTTCACGTTGTGTAAATTATTGATGATTTGAATGTATCCACAAGATAGAGAACATCATAGATTCTACATAAAAACAGAAACCACAATCAAATACCTATAAACCCAAAAAGATCCCTCAAAATCCTTATTCAGATTTATATCAGGAATCCATTTATTTAAACAAAAACACATCCATGAACATTAGTTCATTTTTCATAAAATTATATACATCAGAAAAAGTCCCAAAAAACTAGGATTAAGAGAATAAAAAATCAACTAAAATAGACTCAACCATAAAATTAAGAGACGGTTATACATGGAAAATTATGGGATCTTATCTTCCTAAACTCTAAGCTAGAATAATTATTTTGAAAACAATTCTTGAAAACACCACCCAATGTCGAGGGGCGTCAATTCATGCTTCAACTTCATCATATGACCTTATAGAGAACCTGATATCCCCATATTATAAACTATCATGGACAATATCTAAAACTCCATCTATGATAGTGTATTCTGATAATGTGTTTGAGAAAACATCATTCCCTAACATCTCACTATGTCACACACATATCATAATTCATGAATCTGTATCTAGTCATTGAATGTAAGATATATATTGAAATATTTGAGTCCAATACTCTATGAAATCTCTTGTTTCAAAGAGATCATGCTCACATCATTCATAAAAACACAAAACACATATCTGGCCATCATTATTTTTTCTAACTCAGTAGAAACTAAATGTCACCAAATCCAAAATCCTTTATTATACATGAAGGTGATAGAATATTCTTCAAAATATTGATATATGATATCTCTAAATCAATATCTCAGAAAATATATCACTGATCACCAATCAATGGTGATAATCCCAACTACATGAGATTAATCATCATGAACCTATATATGACAATATTATTTAAACTAGAGTGTAACACCCATCATTTGATATGATGAAACCCCAATGATTTGAGTATATATATATATTATTTGACATTTAAAGGTCATGTAAATATATAAGAAATTAGTATATGATATATTTATATTTATTATTTCCCAAAAATGGTTCCTTAGTGTACTATGTTAACAGGAAGGTTACAGGAGTCCTCTTGAATTGTTATATTAGATTCTACAACAACACTAGGTTCCCTGACCTGAAATACAATCTCACGTACACCTCAACATTTCTCCCACACATTTCCAAACATGTCTTCACGTGACTAGAAACTCTAAAAAAATTTCCCGGAGATAAAACTTCTATAATACCTTATTGACATTAAAATTACCGAATATGTCCCTCCCAATATGGTAGTAGGAATGAGGGTGTCACCACATTCCCTGCACAAATATACCACATGTTGGAATGTATCAAAAAGTAATTATATCATATAATATGCGATCCCATAGACTATATCAACCTTTAACAATCATATATGTCGTGTTTCCAATTTAATTAAAAAACATATTTTTTATATATATAATTGAACTGTATAGAACACATGCACAAGAAACCAAATAAAATTAAAATAACACAACCAAAAACACCCTAGAAAAAATAAAATTGAAAAACCTATGATCTATTATAAAAAAGGAACTAGTAACCTTAACATTATTGAGCTTATCCATAGAACAATATTATTACATAATTGTCATCAATACCATCAGAATCAACCATTCATTACCATGTCCAACCATGTATCTAAAAGAATCACTAGGTGGTAGATCTAATTAATACATGATAGATACAAATCCACCATGTCCATTAGTAGACTTATCATCTATTAGATAGAAAAAATATGTGTAGGTATAAACCTCATATAGAGAAAATTTATAACAATAATCAATATTATTCTTATAAAACAATTATTGAAATATAGAATTTTATATTAGATCAATGATATTGGAATGAGAGGGTACCCAATTAGAAGATAAAAAAAATATATCTAGATATTCTCAACCACTATATGTCAATGGTTTAATGGTGGGCCCTACTATCTCAACTCTAATAAAAAAATGGCTTATTTCACAAGAAATTTGTGATGATGAGTGTAATTAAAATCCAACATTTTTTAAATATAATATCCTAGTAATACATAACATATTGATGAAAAAAATTTATATGTTATGATTTTACATGAATCAATGCATATGATCATCCAAAAATCAATAAATTTCAATTTACTACAAGAAACCATAATGGCATAGCTTCACCTCTCTGATGTATATTTGTTAGTCGAGGGGGTTACAAATTAGTAACCCTTTATTAACCATTTCCACACACCCCATCCTCCCTTTAATTTATTATGAATCAAAATAGATGTTTTTTGGCCCATGTATTACTAAATAAATCATCAGTTCTTTTGGATAATTCCTATGGATTTAATAATTCAACCCATAATATTCTTAATTTGTATATTCTCACTTATTATTTACAATTTAACTTTATAGATTAGAATTTCCTCATTTTTTAAGTATTCCTCATTGTTGAAAAATTTTACCACATGTAAATATACCCACATTATCATGATGGATATAATATAGAATCCCACTAGTGGTGATCCACAACTTCTCCAAACCATCAGGACAATAATATTTAATTGTTAGGTTCTTGCACAGAAGAACCTAATTACATTCATTATTATAATTAAGGAAAGTAATATATAATTTATGACCATTAAATAATTCTTTCTAGTTGTATCAAAGACTTTAAAGGGTTGAAGAATACTCTCTATGAAAAATAATGTGTCCTTTAGATAGTTCAATTTTGTTTTTATGAGGACCCTCTAGAGGTGATGTATTGTTCTAAAGAACCTATTAGGTTAGAAATGATATAAGGAGTTATATTTAATTGTAGTATGGATAATAAATAACTATACTGAAGCCCATTATTATTCCCTTAAACCATATGACACATAACATTTCACAATAATATAAATATTTCTATATCAATGAAATGTCGATAACTCCCAAAAAAATATATCATTTAATAAATTAATTAACTAATATTAATAAAAATGATATTTAATATATAATTTTTACTAGACCTATAACACATCCCATTATTCCACCTTCGTATTTATCACACCCACAATAATGAAACTTTATTTATTAAATAAATATATTTTTATTATTTATTGATGAATAAATTTTCTGACCAAAATAACATGAATAATATTATTTATCTACACATGAATATAATATAAATTCTAAATTGATATTCATATAGAATCTTGCATAGTATTCATATATATATAGTATGTGGCCCTCTATACCCCTTTCATAGTGGGACAAGGATGATATTCTGTAACGCCCTAGAATTGTTTCTAGAAACATGAATGGAATCCATAAATAAAGGAGTTAATTTCAAAAAGAAAACAATGTTCTTCAATCACTCAATATATAATATAATCAATTTTTATTGATATTTTATAATTATTTTAGATTCATACATATTTCATTAACCTATATGATGGATATGACATTTAATGACCTTACAAAAATAAAAATGATGATAATATCATCAGGGTAATTGAATTTTTCAGGATGTTTTAGTCCAATAAAATGTACTAAGAAATCAAATTCTGTAAGACATGTAACCCTATATTGGTTTCTTCCCCAATTTTATTTCACTAATGACATTCCCAATGTAATGTACATCCTAATGAACATATTGAATTTGGGTTATTATTGATACATAATATTATAATGATCATTATATATATTAATAATAATAACAAATATAAGGATTTTTATGCACATTGATAGATAGAAATATCCAATGGCACATATAACATATGGAATTACCTTGGGATGGATATTTCTTATGAACTCATAATTTGAAGATTATCATGGTAGAGATTTATCAAATATTGCCTTAATATCCTATAATCCTTGAGAATCTGATAGCATGCATCATTATTATACCACTATATAATAAAAATATATCCCTAAGACATGTATTTATTAATATTATAATATTTTCCCACGGTCTCCAGCCCAGAAGGGAAAAATAATGAAGTTTCAATATGACCAGTACCCTAAATTCATTATCACCATAAATTACACAATGAATAATAATAATCATTTTCTAAAAGTTTATTAATATTTATCCTCTAAATAAATAGGTATTCATAGAGTATAAATTACTTAGTTTTAAGGAACCAACTTCTAAATACCCCCACATACACTAGATACAACTACTAATAACCTTAAATCTGTAAGGCATCCCATGATTTTCGTGGATTTTCCATTTATAAAAAATTATTCTAGAGATTCTCCAAAATGGACTCCATGGAATTTATACTTAATATGAAAAAATCCATTGGAGGAGAATCCCATAATAAGTGATAATTCCAAAGGGATTTCTTTAACCATTGATGAGTTAATGGAACCATGAAAATGGCCACTAATAAAGTATTATAACAATATAATGTGTTAGGATTCTCAATATTGGGAATAACATAAATATCCTAGATGAGTTTTCATTTAAAAGTTTCTTCTTTAGATGCATTGGGAGCATAAATATACTCAGAATCAATGTAGAATATGATATAATTTTATTATTTGAGAGCTTCCATGTAATTGGTCCTCTATTGATAGAAAATAAATATACTAACATTGAATCCATATAATCCAAATAAACATTGAAACAAGAATCCATATATCCCATAATTATTATTTTCTCATATCTAGAAGAAACTATTAACATATCCTTAGTACAACATACATAATTTAGGATAGTAATTATTTTTATATATTATATGTCTACAACATTTTCTTGAAATCTACCTACCATTGTCAACATATGAGAAACATCAAGCTTGGTACATACATAACATAAATGACATATCATATCATAGATTCATATTTTACTCATTCCACCCCTTTCTCCATCTAATTTTGAGAACTCATTTTATTGGAACGATGTATACATTAAGACACTCAAACCAATCCCCTCTTGGATTATTACATAAGGTATCCCATTGTATATAGTCAATTAATATACCTTAACTCCATCTAAGAATCCTATTGTATCAGTCATGAGTGATCAAAACCCCCAAGATGTGGGTAACTTAACCTATGTACTTCATGAATAATTATGAGTTCAACCACTTATGAACTAAATATAATATTGGTATACCATTTATGATATGTAATCATTAATTGGCATATAATATTATTGAATCCAGTACACATCTACAAATTGGATTGTCAACACATGGGTCAAACTTATTCTTAACAAAACAAAATTCCAATTTCAATTTATAAAATTAAATTTTAGATGTCTTGTATGGAGGAATATTCTCATAAAAGGATTTATGAAACATAGAAAATATTTGAATTATCTAGATTCCAAATAGATTGTTTTTTGTCATAAAGATATCTTCCAAAAGGATAATATTAAAGACTGCTATTTTGATATAGATATTCAAAATTTCAAATTCATCGTAAAATATTATATAAAATAGATTTTTTATTGACATAATAAATATAATAGTTTAAAATGGTTCAAAATAGTTAATTATTTGATGTTTGGTAAAAACTTTCACCAACAATTCTGCATTATATGTACTAATTGTACCTTCCTGATCTAGTGTCCTCATCAATTCCAATTTACAAGAAACATGATTTACATATAATAGAAGATCCACCAAATCCATGACATGGTTCTGAAACATTGATTCCATTTCACAATTTGTATCCTATTTAGATCCTTTAATATCTGATTTTATTTATTCCACCTTGTAAAATATGGGTTCATTATTATCAACTAACAATGATCCCCCAAATAGAGTTACTGTAACACTATGTCATTGGTTTTATAACCTCTCTGGTTCTCTGACATCATACAAGCATATCTGTAATTAATCAACCAAGGGTTTTTAAGGAATATGATGTTATTACAACTATGATATATTGTGATCATGACCCTCATCAAAGTCAGTATTTTTCCCTCAATTCATTATGGATGTTTTCTTAACCTCATGTAATAAGGCCATTACTTCCAATTATACAAATTTTTTTAGGTTATTATATAAGTAATATCCATATTTCTTATTAGGTAATCAAATAATTATAAAATATGTGACTTTAGCTACATTTTGTTTTACAACAAGCATCCTAAAAACACCTCACTACACCACAAATGTGACTATGAAAAAATTAACATCCTACCATAATGTTTGTTGAATGATATTCTGTTTGGAACTTTTTATTGATCCCACTTCAGTATTTTTAGATAATATTCAATGAATATCACCATTTTTATAATGGACGACCATCCTTGTTCAATATCAACCTAACCATGTAGAGCATGGTATAGTTCATACATCGACTAACACCATTCTAGTTTTATGTTTATAGTGAAGTGAGTTATGATATAATCCCCAACACACATATGTAGTTGTTTCAATCTTCCAAAAGATATTATCTACCAATTTCTATGAAACTTTTATGTATCCTATTATAAATAAGATTCTCAACATCATTCATGGTTTACATAAATTTCTCAAAGTGTTCTAACTTGTACCTCACAATGTATAAATATTCCATATCTAATAAATTCATCAGCAAATGTGATGTGTTATAAGTATTCACCTATAGATTCTACCAAATATTTTTATCACACATTTCTGTGTACCTATTCTAACTATTTTTTTTAATTTTCACCCTTTCCACCTAAAGGAGGGTTTGTAATTTTACATTCAATACATGTTTGGAATCAATCAAATGGTTTTAGATCAAAAAAATATAATTAAAAATCTTGATAGAGCTTTATCAATAGATTCTAGTTAATATGACCAAGTAATTGATTCAATAATAGGTTTTGATATGAGTCATCAAATCCTGAATAATTATATATTTCTATATTTTTGTGTTTTAATATATTATATAATGTCAATTATTAAGTTACTCCAAACATAATGTATTATATATTGGTTAAATTTGTAGCTTTTAGTTCCAAATTATATTATAAATTTATTTATATCTAAACTTGATATAGATATTGTATTCTAGGTAACATTGGGAATTAAATAATTGATCCTTAAAATCATGATTATATCTATAAGAATTATGAGTTAATAGTAACAAATAAATAGAGAAGCTATTCTCGATCCATTAGAAGCTTGTAAATCCATCTCACCTCATGAAACCATGTGAAATATATTTGGATTCTTTATTTTGATACACATGTGAGGAAAAATGCTATATTTATTACCTATTTAAAATAAATTGAAAAGAAACACTCAATAATTAATTCACCTATAACTTCTTTTTTCTTTTATATTTTTGTGATTTTCTTCTTCTATTAGCACTTATTTCACATGAATTTTCTTTTGAACTTGTTCCCTTTCCTAATGATGGATAATACTTATCTTTAAAGGGAGTTTCTCTATAGCCATATCAATAAATATAATCTTTGGTATGTTGTCAGTTCTATTCCAATTATTCATTATAACAACCTTTAGTTTTGAGTGCTTATGTATTTATCATATTATCGAATAATGGAAAGGATTCCTAATAGATAAATCTCTATATTGAGCATTTTATAATTCATAATAAATAATCATATTATCATTGGTCTTGAGAAATTAATGGGATCTATTTACAAATCATATAAAATATCAAAGCCCCGATATTTCTAAATATTCCATGTAGACAATATTATTAACTCTATGAATTCCAAATGGTACCTCTTCTCCAATATGTTACATGAATAGTTCTTAGGAGGACTTCTATCTCTCTTACCTAGCCTTCTCATAACAATGATAATAATGATGATAAAATATTTATTATCTATCTATTTAATTATGAGGCTTCCCAAGCTCATTGTTCATGGTTGATAATCTGAAACAGTAGATAGCGATCACATTACGAAAGTGTATTTGGTATAGAGATGCTTCTTCCTCACATTCCTTCTTGGTATGTTTCTCAATAACAAGGTATTTCAAGACATTTAATTTTCATTCTTTTTATGTTATAGTGCACAAGAACCTTACCAGACGTGGAATTTTTTACTAGTGAGGATATTATCATTCCAAAAAGTGGATAAATGTGAAAATTTCAGAGTTTTGTTACTTCTCATTTTCTATATGAAATATAAAAACAGGTTTAGTAAATTATATTTGTCATGAAAATATGGTTAAACAAATTTAATTGTTAGTTCGCCACAATTTTATAAAATCCTAATAACCACATCATTGGATTAAGAATATAATTTCTCAAAATTATTATTTGGTAAATGATCCATATTTTCCATCTCATAACATATAAAATGTTCTGTTGAATTAAATTATTGTATTTAGGTATGAATTTTTGGACAAAAATATTTACTCACAACTCATTGATTAGTTGAGTGGACCCCTAATTTTAATGTCATGGACTTAAATATCATAAACAATTTCCTCAATGTTACACTATGTCTAGAATGTTCTATATCTCATTAGGTAACCATGGACAATTCAACCTTAAACATTGATAATAATTCCATGATAAATGTAATTATCTTGAAAATGGAAGGACCACGACATAGTTTAATGGTTGTATTCATTATCATGTAATTGGAGGAAATGTATGAATTAATATTTTCATTGAAGGTGTTTTATCCTTATAGATAAAAATTATTGGTTTATATTTCAAATTATTGTTTATATTTTTGTGGAATTTATATTTGGTATTAATCATGTCTAATAATACTATTTACACACAATCAATTTATTTTATTCATTAATTAATGCTTGTTTGTTTATTTATTTTATACAATCGTGATAATAATATATTAAATATATATAATTATCAATGAAAATAACATAAATAAAATAATTTAATGTGGTTTTATCATGATATTTTATAATGGTTTTTTTATTTAGTAGACAATGAATAAAATTAAAACTAAGGGAATGACTCCTTGACCTTAGTAATTCTCTCATGATATAAATTATTCATTCCTCATATTTATCCCTTTGGTTGATTTCATCCCATAATATTTAGGATCCTAGTACAATCACCTAGGAGACAATTCCTTTATATTTGTGTTTACTCAGACACTAATGAAGGAATGAAATGGAATATCTAATGGGGTTTACACAAATTAAATCATATACACACATGATTATACATAATAGAATATAGGGGATGATAGATATTACATAAATTTAATTAATTAATTATTATTTGAAAAAAACCAATAATAATAATTAAATTATATGAAATAAAATTGATAAATATGTTAGACTGATCTCATTACCATCCACACAAGCAATGTATACACATTTTAAACTAGCTAGAAATATGGTCATCTATTTAATTTATTAATACAACGTTTCATAAAATTATTTATTTAAACATGTTATTATTAAACTAATTAAATATTTTATCTTATTTCCATCTGAAAATTCATGGATATCTTTATTAAATTTAATTATAAATAAAATAATTGAATTTTAGTACACAAAATAACTCAACATTGACAAAAAAAAGATAGGGCTTGCACTCATCTTGTTAGTGTTACATGACATATTACCTTTAACTTCTCACAATATCTTATATTATATTTTCATATAATGTATATATACATACATATAATATTCCATAAAAATCATAAATTTATATGGTGTTCTTTTCTTTATGTCAATCCGGACATCATTCATATCATTTATGAAATGTGGACTCTATTATACTATGAAATAATGTACTATGTTTAATTATTGTTTAGAAGATAGTGTGAATATATACAATAAATAACATGTAATTCTTAAATTAATAAAAACATTATTTTGGAATTTAATATTATGTAATCCAAGCCGCATTGTGTGTTCACTTATATGAATTGTTAAATATAGTTTTATTTATTATATTAATTTTTTTATGTTTAATAAATCATTATGGTTTACAGTATTGATTACTATGTACTGCACAAAAACTTATATGAGTAAAAACCCTTCACAACACACTACACAACATGTAACTCCCACCGAAAAATCCCGAACAACACATCTAGGTACATTGACTCTATTTTATAAAGAATATAATGCACTAAATGGAATTAAAAAGTGATGTAAATTATATAAATATGTTTGAACCTTGTTATATTGTAGATAATTATTTATCATCATGTAATAAAACCATCTAATTTACTCTGATCACATGGTTTCTAATACTTATGTGGGAAAACCATGTAATAATGTATTGTGTGTACACCTACTACACGTCATGTTAAATCATAAAAATAAATGATGAATACAATCTATCAAAAACTATATAATTAATACACATCATGTAATTTTACCCCATGATGTTCCCTAATTTTAGAATATGTACTTGAATGGTTTACTACAGTACATGAATTTTCCTTTTATGTTACACACTTCGTATCTATGTCATCTGGTCAAGATTATTGACTAATTCAGGAGGAATCATAAAATGTACATCACCAATTCATAAGAAGTTCATAATAATATAATGGTTAATATTTATTTAATATCATTGTCTAAATAATACAACAATTTTTAAATATTAAAAAAATCAGATAGCCAACTTATCAAAAAATAAATATAAACAAATAAGTAACCAATCTAATACCACATATGGATTTCATGGTTCCCATCCGAAGATGTTGGTCATATTCCCAAAAAAATATTAATTATTTTTTTAGTGTATTCCAATATACATGGTGAACACAACTGAAAATCCATATATAGAGGTTATTCTCACTTATTATTCATAATAAATAAATATATATAAATATTTATATCAATTATATTATCCTATAATAATTTTATAATTATCAAATCAGTTTACCAAATCTTGTAATATCATTATTATGATAACATGTTTCATATGTAATATCTCTAGAAGTGATCCAAACATGATATAAATCCTCAAGACTTCATTGTAGATTCCCTAGGTGCTATATCGACCAATCATAATCAGTTGCATCATATTCATTGATCACAACAAGATCTCTTTTTGGAATTTGAAATGATTTTTTCGGGATCTCATGATGACTTGAGAGTGAGTAAGAGAATCATCACTCTCAAATAATGAGACGGTTATATGGAGAGTTAAATCTATGTCTTGAGAAAATTTAACTATAATGTATGTGTAGGGAACAATTATGTCTAGGGTTTGAAATGATATAATGGGGAATATATTAATATAGTATAGAGAATAAATAACAACACACATTACCTTTATTAGTCTATTAATCGATAGCATGCCCCACAATTAATTATAGTATAATTATTATTATGTCCCTGACATTGTCATAACTAAAATATTGATAAATATGATTCCAAAAATAGATAATTTTTTTAGTTATAATGATATTTAATGTATCATTTCATTCATTCCCTTAAATCAATCATTTATTCCTTTTCAGTATTTATCAGAAATTGAATATTAAACATTTATTTAATAAAGAATTATCAATGAATTTTTATTGATAAATAACTTGTGAAATCGAAGTAACTAAAATAATATTATTTCTCAAATCATGATATTAATGTCTTTTCAAAAATAAAATTCACATAGCATTTAGTTAAGGTTAATTATATACTTTGTATGTGACATTATAGGCCAATGTATCAGTGGTATTAGGGAATATAGTTTTAAATTCATTGATTAACATATATTTAAAATTATATGAATACAAATAGAAATGATTTAATGATGAAAATAAAATAAAATCATGTAAATAATCATTGTTTAATATAATGTCATTTCATAAATATATCAAATAAAGAAGTTTTCATACCTATTTAATCAATCTTTGTGCTTGATATATATTTATTTATCTTTTTGGAAATGATCATTTAGATAATACATCCCCAAACATGGACATAATTCGTTAGTTATATTCCCATCATCAGGAATCACATTTTAATCTTCTATTATTCTCAAATGTGAAACATAATATATTGAGATCGTCATTAATTTTATTTAACTCATGGAATACCAATCATATCTTACGTCCCAATTAATATATGGTGATTTTTTTTCTTAAATACATCAATGTACATGTTTCATGTTATAAATTAATAACAATTTCAAGTATAAGGAATTGTACATATGATCTCAAAGAAAATATTATGTGAAAAATAAAAAAAAATATTAATATGGGTGAATTTATTCTCATTAAAAAAAATTTAGATATTACCAATGGTGAAATTAATGAGATTATGTGTAAATTATTTATAATATTGTATCCCATGATATTATTTACCATATTTTTTTGGTAAAATAATAAAACAACCCATTGAACATGTATATATGAATAAGTTGGTAATATCTCAAGGTTATCATCAAAGTGGGGAATTGTTATGACCATTCAAGATGAAATTTATCCAAAGGACATTATCACATTAAATCTAAAACAAAGGAACAATCATCATGAGATAATATTTTATTTACATTCAAACCAAAATATATTTATATAGTCATAATGTATAATGTAGATAGTTTAAGGAACTAGGTCCCATTTCATCACCTCAAATATCCATCATCACGTCCTCCCCTCTCCACATCGTTCCACCCTCTTGAATAACACTCATTACCCTTTGAACCATCAATACATCGTTAATTCATTCCAATTGAGAAAATATAAAATTTAGAGGATCAGAGAAAAAAAGATGGATATAGAGTGACATGCCTTCTGCCTGATTGACAACCAACATTGTGTTATTATTAGTTCCCCTATCAGTCAGAGACATCACGACGAATAATATCAATAATTTAATTTCTACAATAATGTGAACAAAAAAAGATATATATTTTGCTTTTATGATATAACATTGCCGATGAACGTCCCTTGAAAAATGTCTATTATCTCGAGGGACCGTCGCAAATTTTCTATTGAAAAAAATATCATCACAAATGATATTATTTGAAAGGGTTCATCACAAAAAAAACATAATTATGATTGCTAAAGAACTAATCCCAAATGATTTTCATTTTGTCTACAAAATTAAAGTGGCATGGACAGTTGAGTTGTCACAAATATTTTTTGTTTTTTAATAGTTAAAAAATAAAACCTAAAATTAATTAAAAATAAATAGAAATTAATTAAAAAATTTACATATAATTTAAATTACATATACATTATTGAATATACTACAAAATAATAAAAAAATTGTTTTTTAATGAAATATTATATATTTATTAATATTTAAAAATTATAAATAATTAAATAAATTACAAATAATGTTCAAAATATAAAATATTATAATGAAATAATAATATTAAAAAAAATTATGTAAATAATGAATAATAATTGTTAATATTAATAAACTAAAACTATTTAAATATCTTATAACATAATTTAAAATAATCATAAAAGTAATAAATAGAACATAATATATATTTTTCATGCCATATTTAAAAACAATAATAAAACATCACAAATCTTCCATTGTTGTCTGGTGGAAGACGATTACTCGAAGGATTAGGGTAGGATACTTCATACTAATGTTATACATAACATTCAAAATTTAATCCAACATATTCTCATCTCTCAAATTATCTTTGTCACACTCCTCCAAAAACTATATCTATATTTGTTTTATCATACCGTCCTAAGATATCATCATCTCCTTATATTGTTCATAAAATAATGGCATCGACGATGACTATCCACTATCCCTCATTCATATCATTGTTGACATCATAGAAGTAATTTTATAACTTGTAGGTGTCATTTAAGAACCAATAAAAATTACCCATCCTTTCGTGACACCATGAATAGTAGTATATATCCAATTCCACTCATAAAAACATGAATCACTATTGGCATCTTGTTCTATCTCAGTTTGACTCTATTGTGAATGAGATGTCTCCGACTCATACATTTCTGTTAAAATGTAATTAAAACTATTGTATTATGAAAATTAATATTCATGGATTTTTATTAAAAAAAACTAACTCAATATGGCGTTTCTAATCACCTATAACTTATCGTGTATGAGGATCATTATATGTCTTATTATAAAATTAAAAATTTTTAATAGATGGGTTAGTATTGGCCAATGAAATATAAAAATATGTTTCATCTAATGTATTAATAATTAATATCACTTACCATATGTCATCAATTTATGCTAGATGTTAGAATGGTATCTATATCTCTTACCTCATTCCTCCCCTATCTAATATGTCTAGATGATGACCTCCTCATAATAGTATCTCAAATATACTATGAGAATAATCCATCCCATATCAATGTTGAGATATATTTAGGTGGATGGGAGACACAATGGTGCTAGGAAAAAGTAACAGATTATTTATCCATAATATGATTTATGTTGTTGGGTAAAAAATTATGAAAGAGATATTGAATACAAATATCTCATACATCATCGATAGGATTTATTTGGATTTTAAGAATATGAGAAAATAAATTATTTTTGAAAGTAAAAAACAAAATTTTACTAAATAAAAAAATAAATGTTATATATTATTTAATAATGTAAAATAAAATGTCAGAACATCATGTGATGTATGGAGATGGGAACCAAGTACCATTACACCAATAGATCAGAAAATTAATTCCATATAACCACAATATCTTTCCGAACAAAAAAATGTGAAAAAATATTGAAATTAAAACAAATGATCATCAAAATTAATACCAAAATTAATGGAAAAAATACTTTAATATAAATATCCTAAAAAATTAATCATACATCCATAAAAAATTGTTTAAATAAATAGGTTTTTTATGTCTAGAATATGATATATAATCAATAATAAAGAAATAATACACCCCTCCTAATACGAACAACATTATACATATTTGAGAATCAGGCTCATCAGTAGGAAGTCTTGCATTATTGAGAGAACAAAATAGATGATCAAGAGAATCTACATGCATAAAAATATAATATTATTACTTGTAAGTAAAATTTGAATCAAATATAAAATATACATAACTAATAAATAAAATAATATATTAATATTATCTATAAGTAACTGTTAATAAAAATATCAAATATAAAAACTAATAAATAATAAAATATAATAATTACTTGTAATAAAAAAACATAATAATTTTTCATATAAATCATTTTTAATATAAATATAAAATATAATAAACAAATAAATATCATTCATAATATAGTCTTTTTTCTTGTAAATATATTTTTATAAGAATATTAAATATAAAAAACTAATAATCAATAGCATCTGTTAATGAAAAGAATATATTATTGTGTCAGGCCTTCTGAAAAAAAACTCATCCTTCTATATAATTATGAATAAAAATAAAAAATATAAATAACTTATAAATAATTTAATATAATACATTAATATTATACTTAATCATCATCATCATTTTCATAATGAAAAATTTATTCATCCTCATCTTCATCATCATCAGTTATCATATGACATTTACTTTCACAATCTGTTTTTAATTTATAAAAAAAATATATATCATCTCACATTAACCGGGGGATTCATCATTGATATTTATATATAATCCTGTAATAGAAATATTTTTTTCATATTTCATAGAAAATTAAAATTTGATGCACTTCCACATTACAAATATAATTTTCAAAAATTCTTATTTTGATGTTATTTAATTTTTAATACAATCTACTAGTCTTTAACATCTCTCAAAACATCATATAAATTTTCATAATAAGTATGATTTTATTGATGTGGAAAAATAAATGGTTAATTCTATGAAATAATACAATTACATTTAATCTCAACGACCCCAGGTCATGGATGAAATTATAACCCTAGATCAGCGACGATCAGATGACATTCAAATATTTTTAAATAATTTGGGCGCAAAAAACATAACTAAATTATTTTACCCATCCTACAATAACAGTCAACATCACTTTCTTTTTTATGATATCCTTTAGAAATCCACTTTTCATTTATTATTTCAAGTCACCATATATGTGTTTATGGAATCAAAATACATTAACCACATACATATTATAATATTTACAAATTTTGATGAGGGATTTTTAGCACAAAAACTAAACAATAAATTTTATTTACATGTTGTGTTTCCCACAAATAATAATAACTCATAATAATGGATATTATTAAAAAATTGATCTATTTTTCCTTAAAAATGTATTTAACTTACCAATCATTGAAACCAATATGAAAAATGAATTTAATGATGTTCTTCATGAAAAGAAGATATAATTTTTTAAAATTTATTATTAGTATGGTCATCAAATTGTCAACAAAATAATTAATGTAAATAATGGAATCATTTATAAATATTTATCAATATATTATAATTATAACATCCTACAGAAATCATGTCATTTATTCACAGCTCAAAATAACATCTATTGGAGCACTGTGGTGTTCTTAATATGAAATACATCGTTCATGATAACAACCAAAAGCATGCCTGAGATGATTAAAAACTAGAAATTAGTGGTCCATGACATCAGCAACATTTTTCTCATTGCGACCCATATGATTATGTTTTAAAGGATACTTCTAGTGAATCTAAATATATAATAAATTTTAATTTTTTAACTACAAGTATGATTTTGTAATTGATCCTTCAATAAATTATTTCTTATATATAGTATTCTTTTACATTTTGTTACATCTCCTAATTGGGTACATCTATCATAATTTTACCAGCCCTCCACAATTAGATTCATATGAAAAATGAAATATTAAATGATCTAGTGAGATAAATAATCCACGAGGGAATATTTTAATCAATTTATATAAAATTAAAACAAAATACTTTTGTATCCCACTCAATTCATAAAAATCTGATACAACCACAAAAATACCTCGAAAATAATATGTTATTTTGGTCAACACATCCCATATTCAAGAATTCAATAGTCATATAAGAAGAAAAGGCATTAATCATTCCATAAAGAAAAGTATGTAATGATTTTTTATACTAGTAATATTTATATTTTTATTCAACAAGAAAAATTATAAGTATAACCACTTTATAACATCAAATATCTAATCCATAGACAATATAATAATCCACAGTCAATGTAATGTGCGCTAGATACACTTTTCATCATTAAATTACATGATCTTTCATCTTCTAATATTTCATGTTCAACATGTCAGGAAATATGGGAGGGATATAATAATTACATTAAATTATCTTCTGTCTTACTACGTGATTCCAATATGTTATAAAATATGCATTTAAAAAAATCCTTCTCAATATGCATTTTATCAACCATGTGATGAACTAAAAATGTAGACCAATATGTAAGGTCCCAATTAATACTGCTCTATACCAAATTATGATATTTTCCAAACCAATTTTTTCATTTATTATTGGTCTTGATGTAATTGGATGTACTAAATCGATGATATATTTTACATTAATACATTAGAGAAGTATTAAATGGTTTTCTCTTTCAGTTAGAACTTTTGAAAAAAAAATGTTTCTTCAAAAATTGATATCTATAAAAAGAACTATCATATAGATTTCAAAATAAATATATATTCTCCTATTACCAATAATATATGATTTTTTTCTCATACATGTAGTACATACATGAATATAAAACATATATGTTCATCCAGATAACAAAACATATTCTAAAGAATCACTTATCATCCATATTAATGTAACCTTCATTGTAAAATTATAATATTTTTCAATATATCAAAAGTAGTCATTGTGTTTTTCCACAATGTAATTATCTTATAAATTATTAGATTTCAATAAAAATCGTCATTATTCATTGGATATCATGGTCTTAAAAGATCCATATATATATATATAGGGTTCCTTAATTATCATCAAAAAAGATAAGTTTGGTGGAGAAATGAAAATTGGACAACAAGAATATTTTCTACCTTAACATCAAAATGGTCATACCAATTAATAGAAAGATAAAACCATATGTTCTGAGGTTCTAAAGAATATTAAGTTTGAAATTAATCAATGTGTTTCCTGTAATGTCCATCGCATGTGTAATTTAATATTTTTGTATTGTAAATATTTGATTTAAGTGATGTTATGAATAAGACTATGTTATAAGACATAGATGAATTCTGTAAATGAAGTATAATTGTAAAATAATACAACATTTTCACAGAAAATGTGAAAATTCATTATTTTCCCTCTCTGAAACTAAATTCTCTCCATGTCAGATAATTATATTTGGATTAATAATAACCATAATATAATATGTAGTAATTTTAAATTTCATGAATCTTATGATAAATAAGACCCAATTTATGGACCAAGATCTTACATTGACAGAAACATATAGGTATTGTATTTATATATGGAAACAATTATTTGACCAATAAAAATAACAAATCAAAACAACTATTTGACATTACAAAATTTAATTCAATTTCCATAAATTTTGTAACAGTTTTATGTTTTTGTATATAACATCCTGGATATAATTCCTCCGCAATATATTTAAAAATAAAAATAAAAGTTCAGAATGCGTGGATTCAGGATTTGGAATATAATTCTAAGATTTTTTTTATGAATACACAGATCTGTGTCCACTTTTATTAAATTATGAAATGATGGATCTAGAAACAAAAATATTTAATGTTATACAGAACTCTATACAACATTGTAATTGCCAAAAAATATATTATTTCCAAAATCCAAAATCCAATTGATGATTTCCAACATAGTCAAATATTTTTAATATCCTAGGATAATAGTACTAACATGGAAATTTAATTCTTCCTTCCTAAAAGTATTACGAATTTGATAATTGTAATTAATTATAATGGTTTTGATACCTTTCACATTAGGTTAATTCATTTAAAATTTTTATAATTTTTTCCTACAAATTAAATGTATCTTGAAAACTATGTATTGTATAGAAAACCCGATAGCACAGTTAGGGTTGGGATGCGAGGTTTACCCACAATGTGACATTACATTTTTTTGGGTTTAGAGTTTGGTAACGTCACACATGATGGAGTTTCATTTATTATTTTTATTTACTTTTTCATCAAAATGATGAAGTACCTCCCAAAACATGTTTTGTATGGGATATCTGAGACCACCTTTAAGACCATGATTATAGGTTTACCATAGCTGCGATATAAAACTTGTGTGTGTTTAGTGGATGGTTATGTTACATGTCCGAATTATTAATTTATTATTTTTAGTAAAAAAAATTTATAAAAAATTTTAATCATCTTGCACACTTTGTATCAAATAATATATCTGAGACCATCATCGCTTCCAAGATACTAGTATTACCCTAGGCACGATATAACATTAGATGACATTGGGTGTATTGTTACATTTCACTAAAGAGTTATTCATTTAATGTTCTTATTATAACTTACTATAAAAATATTTTATTATCTCCCAAATAGTGTATTGAATGATAAATACTAGGCCACCATTTGGTCCATGATATGAGGTTTACCCTAGGAATGGAATAACAGTAGTGCACATTAGGTGTTTGGTTACATCTCTCGCAAAGATAATTCGTTTAATATTTTTATAATAATTAATTACAAAAATTGTATCTCGTAATCATTCTATTATATAAAAAATTAGAGGCCGCCATTAGTCCTGGGATGTAGGGTTTACCGTAAACTCATTATAACATTTTCTCACATCGGGTGTTTGGTTATATTTCATGCTAGAGTAATTCATTTAATATTTTTATTATAATTTTTTATTAAAATTTACAATATCTCCCTAACTTTGTATCATATGAAAATCCATAGTCCAGTGTTAGGTTTGACATACTATATTTACCCAAGGTATGACTTAATATTTGTGTATCTTAGATGTTTGGTAACAACATACATCATATTAACCTCTTTAATATTTTAAATATTATTTATTTATATATATTTTCAACAATTATATGAATTATCAATACTAATTTTTTTAATAAATATATAATTTATATATATATTTTTGAATTAATAATAGTTTTCAAATTTTTTTATTATTATTAATATTTTTTTTCAACACTAGTATTTCAAATTTATTAATAATAAAAACTCATTTAATTTTAAATATTATTAATTATTTAATGATTTTTAATAATTATTTAAATTTACATATTTAATTAAATTTTACAAATCAGTGTATTTTTTATATTTTTTTGTGATGTAATAAAAAATTATAATAATTATTATTTAGGTTTTCTAATAAATGTTACAAATTTTATATTTTTATTATTTGTTCAAAAATTTATTTTTCATTTTATATGATGGAAATTCTTATAAATAACATTTTATTAAAACATTTTCATTAAATTAATTTTATCTTAATTTTTTAAAAAACAAGAATTTCAATTTATTTGATATGTTATTTATACACACACACACAGAGATATATATATATATATATTACAGAATGTTATAATTAAATTTATTTACCTCAAATTTATTTTTACACATTTTTTTAATCAAATTAACTTATCAAATCTATATTCATATATACACATGATCACACACACACACACAGAGTGAGATATAAAGATAAATACATATAAAAAACCATACATGTTATTTTTCAAATGTTTACATATGTATATTAACTTGTTCACATACACACACACACACACACACACATACATATATATATCACAACAATTTAAACAAATATATTTACATGTTTTAAATACATTTTTAATAATCAAAATAAAAAACATTCTCTTGCACCAATGTCATAATCCATGATTTATGAAAATTGATAAGAAATTATATTTGTATAACACTATTTTATAATTGACCAATTAGCTTCATCAATATCAGACATCCATATAAATAATTTAAATTGGATTGAGATTTCATATAATAATATAAAATATTAAACCTTGTAACCCTACTCTCCCAATGTAATCTATTAAATTTAAATATCAAAAAATGATAAAAATAACTCATATGAAATGAAATCAACTAATGTGGAACCAATTTACACTCGAATAGGGAAAAAATTATATCAACCCATAATATAAAATAATTTATATAAATCAAGAAAAATTATTTTCTTTTCAAAAAGTAGTATTTACAATATTGAAAAAAAATATGAAAACATAAGGAAGGAGGACAAAAGTAGAGTTCATACTGGGGTGATCTAAGCCTAAATTAATAAAACATCGTGGGAATATAGAATTTTACATGGTGATATAGAAATTAACAGTGGGGTTAGAGCATTAACTGATTGGACGGGATGACGTATGGGTAAAATGGGTGGAGAATAAATGGTTCCATTGATTTTATAAAATTATTCATTGAGATTGGATAATTTCGATGGATTAATTTTTTTTGTAGATATTGGCTACTGTATATCCTCCAATGAGATAATGCCTAAAAAACCAAAATCATTAGCAGTGGTCCCATAACATCCATTGAAAATTACAAATATTTATAACAGAATAAGTTGAAAAAATATAATCCCATCGACATGACTATTTTCTATGGGAATAAGGTCTGTCACAAATATCTAACTACAAATAGTCTCTTCCCCATAGTTACATATTATGATTTTTTTTTGAATATATTCAAAATATAAATTGAATGAGTATAACATTGATAATGGAGGTCTTAAATAAATAATAATTATGGATGTTCTGAGGAATAGATTAATGAGGAAAGAAAAATCCATAACTTTTTTATGGAACACTCATTTGTGAAAGATAATTTTTTGAATTTTTTATCAATGATCCTCGTGAGGAGTTCTTTGGTTCCACTAAAATACCACCTCCATTTACTACCTCAAATCCTAGATTTATTATGGATAACCATAAGATTTAGATATTATGATTTTTAAATAGAAATAATTTCTACTTATAAGACATGATTACACAAAAAATGTATTAAATAACAAATACAAGAATTTACCATTTTATATAATCAATCTATCCTTGATGGAATACCTAGGGTAGTCTATTAAAAATATTAGTTGAAATAAATATATGGTAAAATTCTTGTTGTGTAATCAATATTGATCTGAATTTTTTTGTTTGATGTACTATTTCGAAGAAGAAACATTCTTCTCCTGAAATCTCATGTCCATCAAAAAAATATGATCTTTTTTTACTATTTTTGGGGCAATACGACATTAACATTATCACACCATTATTTTCCAGGGGTAAACACCATACCCTAGGATCAATAGAACAATAAATAATCTTTTATAAGATTATCTACTTGGTTAAGTTCACTATTTTCCCCATAGAGGGAAACAATACTATAAAATATGAATTTGATTGATGCTCTAATCGAGAAAATTATGGATCAATAATAAAATATATTTTTTTAAAATGATTTTTAAGTATATATCATTTTTCTATGAGGGCCCCTCTTAAACACCATCCATAATTTTTGGACGTTATCAAACCTCAAATAATAAATATTTATCAAATCAAATATTATTTAAAAATTTAATAAATAAATAAATGATTAATTCATTATCCTATGAGACAATTTTAAATTTAATATTACCATAACTATATAAATATTTATATTAGTATTTCTGCTAATTGTTGAATAAATATATATTTATTTAATACCTGATGAATAAAAAATATGCGATAAATAAATAATATCTTCACTGACTGATGAATAAATGTTTATGTAAATATTTTACTGTCATATATATACATTTTGAACTCGACTACCAATAGTTATTAAATATTTTTTAATAAAATAATGTATAACAATAATTATTTTGTAACAGCTGAAAATGTTTATTAATAATATTGAATTCAAATAGTTACACGATCCAAATCTGGTTGCCACCAAAACTGGTACCAAACCTAGCCCATTTCAAGGCCCGAAGGGATTTCCCAATCCCCACAGGCTGGCACAAGTGCCCGGGAGTCAATCAATTAGGTTTGGGAACGATTTACCCGAGTATTAATGCATAAAACCATAAAAACAATCCACAATATAAATATGAAATTATTAGCCAAACAATTCTTTTGAAAAAACAGAATTAAATACATGGATTTAAATACAAGGAAAAAGATACAATCACCCAAATTAAACATATAAAAACATCCCCAAGGACTCCACATAACAAGGGGTCATCACCCACCAGCCGTCTCCACAACTCCACCACAAGGATGAGAACTAAAACGCCGAACCACCATTACCCAATGCCTTTCCATTACCTGGGTCAAAAATAATAATGTACCCTTACACCAAAGGGGTGTAAGTAGGGTGTGAGCCTAATAAAATAGTATACCACCCATTGAGTACAAGGTTCATGTAATACAAGGTGAAAAATAAAGCCGTTTAAAAATGATATGAAAAGTGGTGACAAATTCAACGAAATGCAAATTTAAATTGAAAACATTTTTCAAGATAAACCATTCAGAATCTTATCAGATTTAAATGGAATGTTATCTAATTAATATAATTCCAAATAAACCCAAATACTAGGGATAATACCACAAATCCAATGAGAAACAAAATCGGGAACACTTCATATGAACTTTATAGTCTCAGGCCCCATGTACCTCGTACCTCGGTGTAATGTAACCATAGTAAAATCCATTCTAATGCACGAGCCACAAGTATGGAACATACCAATAACCTATTGGTCCCAAATCATCATCCATATAGTTTATTTATAGTTTTCAGTATCCAAATGAAATGTGAAATATGGGCAAAACCCATCAGGTTTACTAGACGTACTAGTACACATCTGCCCCACCTAGGAACCCGGGCTTCCCCCCATTGTGCTAAAACAATTTAAGCATGCTAAATAAAACCATTTTAATAATAAAAATCACTATGATAAAATTAAAATAGTAAAGTTGCTACACTCTCTTTATACCACTTACAACACAGAAAAAAACACTTTGATTTTCCATAATGCAATTTCTCAAAAACCCACATTATGTTGCACCCAAAACTCCTTGAAACCCCAGCTTTGTTCACTATGTGCACACTCACATTTACCAAAACAGAATTAACAGTTCCTAAAACATTTATATAAACCTAATACATGTGTTATAAAATAACCCAATTAGGTAAAACATCAAATACTAATGTAAAACAACCATTTTAGCACCAAAATGGTGCCCAAAAATCCATATCTTATCAAACATCACAAAAATAGTATTTTGAAGAAGAAAACAAGGGAGATTAGCATTCAAAACATCATTTTAAGCCCTAAAAATTTCAATAAAATCATCCAATCCATTTTAGGGAATCCCCAAATAATCTTATAAAACATTTCTATGAAAACCCCCAATTTCACATAGAATTGGCATTTAAAATTCATTTTAAATACAAACACCTCTAATACAAATTTTTGCAGAAATAATAAAATGAAGTAAACATGAAAATGTGATAAATATAGCATGATAAGAAACAATGATTTCATAAACATGGAATCACCTACCAAATCAAATGAAACCCTTGAATCCATTGTGCAGAAACTCAAACGCACCACCGAAACACCTCAGGGGGTGTAGAACAAACCTAAAAATAGAACATTCAACCAAGAAAACCCAAGTTTAAACCTTAGATTTGAAACCTTACACTCTGGAAATTTGGGACTTCATGTATTAGAGAGGAAACCTTAAGCAAATTGAATGAAACCCTAAGAAAAATGAAAGAAGAATGAAGGAGACCCACTCACTTGAGTGTTCTTGAAAAAATCTCCCCAAATACACCAGTGTATGAATTTGAAAACACAAAAAAAATTGAATTGATGTGGGAACAAGAAGGATATGTTTAATTTTGACCTATAATGGGGGGAAGACAGTGAATAATGATAGAGTTATGATGGAATCAAATTACTTTTTTATATCAGGACGAAATGTGAGTTCTTCAGAAGTTTTGACCTGTAAAGCGTGCCAAATGAGCACCAAAGAGTGGGAAAAGAGAATGGGGCGCCCCTAGATTCAATGGTCTTAGGTGAGATGTATAATCACCAACAAATATTTAAAACTGAATAACTTATTAATTATACAAATTTTATTTTTAAAATATGAAATGGGCCTTCGGGCTGGCCCAATTACGTAAATAAAAATACCAAATAAACCATTATTATTGATTAATAAAGGTTCCAAATTGCAATAGTGGTGTTAATAGGTCAGGGGTGGCAATTTTGGAATTGGAATGGGTGAAAAATATAAAATAATTAATATGTTATTGAGGAAACGAAATTGGTTTTTAAATATAGAAATGAGCTCAAGGTTTGGCCCAAATAATGAAAACTCACCATTCTTAAAAAAATTCATGGTAAACCCCAAAAAAACTTGAATTGATAATAAATGAAAAATAACCTTAAAATAGGTAATGTTTGAGAAAAATAGTATGCTTTAATCCTTTTTATCAATGCTAGTAGGTAAATTTTAATATCCCTTATTGGATTCATGTAGCATGTCAATACATCTCTATAGAAAAAAGTATGTATCATAATGAAAATATACTCATATTAATAGTTATTTGGTTCTATAATACATTTATCATGATAAATCATAAATATTTATTTATACTTGTGTCATCAACCAATATGCCCGATGTATATTTCATTTTCAATATTAAATAAACCCGTTGAAGAACTACCATGCTTTGGATTGAATCAAATGATTTTTTTTGAATCGTCCGTAGATATCAACTTAAATTTACATTGAAGGGAAACATCCATTAATAACATATTCAATTAAAGTCATATCACTTATGATTCACCCAATATATCTTACCTCACCTCAAGCATAATTCATTATAGTTTTCATCAATACATCAATGTATTTGATTCATGATATACACTATTATAGATTCAACAATATTCATCGCTACCCATTATCACCACTACAAATGAATGGATAGATGAAATAATTTTATCATCCTAAAATAAAAGTGATGATAAATATTAAAGTTACCAGGGATAAAAAATAAATTATGAAAGGAAACCATTGTCGATGCTATTATTTACACTAATAAAAGACTTCTTTATTATGGCATTAGTTAGAATTAAAAAATAGTGTGATTAATTAAATAATTAATAAATATAAATTAAGATTTTTTTAAAATTTAAATCATATACCAATAAGGATTTATATTTATTAAATTAATATATATGTATATAGTAAAATATATAATATAAGATATTATACATCTTCCCATAGTGATAAAGAGAATTATGACTAATTTTTTTAAATAAATTTTTATTTATGACAAATATGATTAAAATTCTAATATATATATTATTCATTTAGATACAAAAAATATATATATATAATATTAAATTTAATAAATAAGATATTATAAATAATACCCTCTGGAATATACATGGAAAATGAATAATCCCAAAGACATGATCCTGGGAGAGCAAAACCCCATCTTGTATATATATATATATTATTTACATAACAATAGGTATGTATATTCATATAAATATTATTTAAATATCAATAATAATAAGAAAATAATCAATATTATTTTAAAAATTTTATAAAAATAATTTCAAATTTATATTATTTAAAAAAATATTTAATCATATATATACATATAATTTATGTAAAAAACTCTTATATACTTATATATGATTTATAGAAGATAAAATATATAAATTTTTTTATATGTTTATAATTATTTATAATTATATATATCATTATAATTACACACACATGTGTGTACATATTAAAATATAGTGATATAACATATATAAATTATTATACAAATTCCCTAAATAGAGTCCATATGTTAATTTATTAATTAATAATCATATTAAATAATTTCAAATAGACACATATAATTACTTATATATGTGTATGCATGTGTTTGTATGTGGATGTAAGTATATATTTGAATTTTTTAGTGTGTCTATGAATGTCTATTTGATTATATGTGTATGTATTCCTTTATTTGTAGAGGTATGTGTTTTATCTGTATATATGAGTTTTCAATGTTCATGTCTTTATTTCTGTATATATATAAATATGTATGTGTATTGTATGTGTATGATTATATGTTAAAGTGTATGTATGTATGTTCATGTGTCTGTGTATGTATGTGGATGCGCATATATGCATTTAGGATTATGTGTATGTGTACGTATGTTTGTGTATGTGTTTGTGATTGTATGTTGATGTATATCTATGTATGTTGGTGTATGTTTATGTATTTTTTATAAGTTTTGGTATTATGTGTATGTATGTGTATGTATGTGTATGTATGTGTACGTAATTGTTTTTAATTGTGTGTATGTGTAGGTGCGTGTATGTGTGTGTATGTATGTGTACATGCATGTATATTTATGTATGTGTATGTATGTGTATGGGTGTACACATGTTTGTGCATATGTATCTATGTATTTGTATGTATGAAATTTGTATTAATATATATATATATATATATGAATATAACGTTATATAACATTAAAAGTCATTTGTTTTTTCAAATTGTCATATCTCATTGACATAAATATATATACACATATAAGTACACATAATAACTGGAAAACACATTTTTGTTTTTAAATGAAATTAACTAAATTTGATATAGAAATTTTTATTTATAAATATACACATATATATGATTAATAATTCTTTAATTTATTAATTTGTTAATATAAATTTATAAAATTTTCATTTTTTAATATTTAATAATTTTAATATCATTATAATTTATGAATTAAAAATGTATCATTATTAATTTAGTCCTTTTGTATATAAATAAATATATAATTAATGTTTTTATAGTTAATTATTAATTTATATTGAAAGTTTTTGTAATATATTTATCAAAAAATTATTATTAAATTTTATTTTAATATTCATTTTATTTGTATAATTTTATAAATTGATAATATTGAAATTATTTATTACTGTTTTTAATATATTTTTTAATTTAAATAATTTTAATTATTAAATTTTAATCATTTTTATTATTTAATCATTTAAGATTATTTATTCTAATTTAATATTTATTAATTTTATTGTTTTCTTGTAATGTTTTCAATTTTAATATTTTTTCATTTTTATGTTGTTTTCATTTAATATATTTATTTTAGTTTCTTTAAATTTATTTATAAAAATTTAAATATAAATATTCAATAATTCAAATATATATGTAATTTACAAAAATAATATTTTATTATTTTATTATATTTTTATTGAAATCATTGTGTACTAATTATTTACTAATAAATAACAAATGAATTATTATAAATAACAATTTTTTAAATAAATTTTGTAATATTTATTAATTTTATTTTACTATTTCTTCTTTTTAAATATTTCAATAATTTATATAATTATATTCATTAATTTATTTATCTCATCAACCCAAAAATTATTCAATTAAATTATTAAATTTTATCAATTTTAATCATTTTTTCGTTCATCATTATATATTCATTACTATATATTATTCAATTTTAATATTTTTTAATTTATTATTTTTAACAATATGTTATATATTTATATAGTTTATTCAATTTTAATTTTAATGTATACATATATAATTAATAATATTTATCATATTTAATACATTTTAAATTTTCATAACTAATATTTAATTATTTTTTATTTTTTATTTAAATTGTTATATATTTATTATTTATTTATTTTAAAGAGTAATTTATTATTAATCTATTTTATTTACATATATTTATTTATTATTTATTCATGTTTAAAGGATAAATGTTGATGTATTAATGAAGTGTGGTTATATTATGTATTGGTTGAGATTATTATTAAGGTAAGGATGCATGTGTTTGGTATCTCTTATTGAAGATGTAATATATACGATGGTACTGTTGTGGGTCTATATGTTGTTGTAAATTTGGAGGAAATCTGATTCCACTACCTTTAGAGATGAGGCTTATGAAAAACATTGCATCACCCTACTCAAGGCTAGTACCAAAGTAGCATCTAGAAAAGCTGGTGGCTAGGTTCATGCACCACGTAGCTTAATGGAGCAACATACAGGGATAAAGTGCATGTAATCCCCCATGCGGGGAGGCACATGTGCATGTAAGGAAGTGTGTTTTTATGTTTATTTATACTTAATATTTATTAATTTTAATAGATAAATGTTTATTTTTGATGAATTTTTTCTATAATATATATTGTTTTAGATTTCTAAGATGGTGGAGATGGACTGGTAGTGGCAGTTGATCATAAAGATGTTATATATCTATTTCTATATTTATAGGTACTATTTTTGATCTATCAGGTTTGATTAATCTCGTGGAATTATGATAGGGTTAATTATAGAGATGATACTTCATTAAAAAACATACAATAGAACTCAAGTCCAACACCTGTGTAACATCAAGATAAGTTGGTGTATGATCACAAGCACTTTATAGTCTATCATGCCCTGAGGTAATTTCAAATTTCATGTGACCACTCATGTGAGGAGGTATTTGTTCTGGTGATGTTAGGAAGTAGTTGAAGTGGTCGACAAGTGTTTTTAGGCTTTCACATGCAGGGAAACCTGAATTGTAGAAGTTATGAAACAATGACAGTCTTAATTGTATAATCGGTTGGGGTGTATCATTTTTTATATACCATTATGAATTATGAGAGGAGTTATGATGTGGTATTTGAAAGTAGTGTCTACTATTCTTATGTAATTTAAAGGAATGAATATATATAACATGCCAATCCAAATAGTTCTTCCTTGAATTTATTCAACCTCTCACACAAAGACTTCATGTGTGCCTGGACACAACACAAACAACCACAAAAATGAAAACTCGATATCTCATCATCAAATTACAAAAACATGATCAAACCCAGAAACCCTATTGTAAATATCACAACACAGTTTCACTTGGTGTGGTGGTCTGAGAGGATCCTAATGAAACATGACAAAGCCCTCCATATTGGATAATGTGATAGACACTCGATGTTTGATCAGGTGACAATACACCTATGGTCAATCAAAAATGAATGGTATGTATTGTCTATCAAGATATTGTGCATGTGGTAGTTCAAATAAATAGAATATACAAGTCACAAGACCTACACAAAATGTTTCCAAAACAAAACAAGATTTCATTGAAATGATATGAGAATTGAGAAACCAAAAAATATCGAGTTCATGGATTCACATGAAATAGGAAATAGTTTAAATGAAAATATGGATAGAATATTATAAAAGGACGATAATTACTATCACAAACCGTACTAGGTACCCTAGTAACCCGATAATTGATCTAGCCCGATCATAGCCCAATGGGCATTCCCTATCCCCAAGGTTCAACGACTAGAACCGAGCAACACATTACATGTAAGTGCGAATGATTTTTTCACCAATAATGCATTAGAAAATAATCAAGACAATATGCATAAAAAAGAAACTCCACCTAGAGTAATGTACCAAAATAAAACGAGGCATAAAAATCCCAATGTACTACAACCCATGTTCTAAAAATGGGAAAACAGTCCCAAGGTCCCTAAGGACACAACTCACCCAGAACAAAGATCAACAAATGGATCCACCTCCAAGAGATCCCTTCACATTGACCTAACCTGGAAAAGAATGTCTACAAACACCCGAAGGAAAAAGTAGGGTGTGAGCCTAATCCCAGTAGGATACCACCAATGATTCTGTAACAGATTCCAAATATTTATTTTCCAAAGAAAAGATTTCATTTTTTGAAATAAATAGGTTTGGAAATTCAAAAGCCTATTTTAACAAAACATGCTATACACTTTCAAATGATGGAAATAAATACTTTTAAGTATTGACTTTACAAATGATGGAATATTTCTAAAACAATGTCTTAAATAAAAAATTTATATAAATCATTTTATATAAATTAAGTAGTCAAGTAAATCAGTTCAAAAGTATTGGAATACATTTATATCTCAAATATAAATAATCAAGTGAGCAGCATGGTCATCTTCCAAATAGTACGATTGTATTAACCAGCTATAGTATTCCAGGCTCTCTATTTGAACTCATAAAAATGTGTATACACACATCCCTATGAAACTGGATAAAGGAGACTCATCAACAACTCGTCGGGGATGTGACCCGCCGCAAGTATGTTTTAGAATGTTGTCGTAGCATAGAGTGTTTCCAAATAACTCACTAACTATATAAGTCTTGCATGCGCTCTTATATGATGGGTGAAATATTTTAAGAATGCATAAAAATAAGATCAATCCCATTATTCCATTTCAAAATGTTCCAATTTATTTCCATTTAAAACCAAACTAGGTTTTATTCAAAAACAAGTTTTTCCCTAGGATAAAACCAATGGGTTTCTATCAAATCATTTTAAGAAATTTTCTCCATTTTGAAATCCTATCAAAACGAATTCTATTATCACACAATTTATTTCCACCATTAAATTGAACAGTTTAATTTAAATCATTTCCATAAAATCCACAATTTAAATTAAACATTTTAAAACAACAAATTTCCATAAACACACCCAATTCAATGTAATTGGGGGTTTTCCATATTTTCATTCCAAAACCATTTCAAATACCCCGATTCACTGGAATAGACTTTTTATCAATTTAATTTAAAGAATATTTGTGAATGTTATTTAAAACAATAACTGAAATAAATCAAGAAATACCAGGATGATCAATTTTGAATGTTAGGACAGAATTACCTACCTCGATTTATTGATGGGAGTCAGCCCAACGAGAAACCCAAAAAATCAAGTGGCACAACATCGTCGATCATGTTCTGGATCTAAATCCATAAAACCAGAGAAAAAATAAGATCAATGGCATCATGATCTTGTAAAAGTAGATCTAGATCCAAAATACTTGATCACGATCTCAACTCATCGGTTTAAATCCACGGAAAACTGTGGAAGTATCCCATGAAAAGATCATGGAAAGATAGAGGAATGAATGGGAGAAGTAACTGGTTCATATCCACTTTCCATGAGGAGAGAGGATCGTCAATATAATTCTTCAATATTGAAGGAAGATGTTCGGATCACCTTGAAATCACTTCGGGAGGCTTTGGAAACACCTAGAATGTTTCAAGCCAAATACAATGCTTGAAATATGGATGTCCTAGGGGTTCAGGTGGTTTAAAGAAGGATTTTCCGAATTAAAAAACCTTGTGCATGGTTACCTGGAAAGAGGCAGATGGTCAGGAAAACCGTGCACCAACCGTGCGGAACCCACTATCCAGGTTTGCAAGGTTGGCACGGTTTGGTTGAACGGTCTGTCAAACCGTGCGTAAACCATGCGGACCTCTTGGTCCAATTCTGCATGGTTGGCATGGTTTGGTTTCACGGTTTGTCAAACTGTCCACAAACTATGCACAACTCATTGTCCTTTACATTCCCATAAAAGTTCACCCAATCACACCCCAAGTCACTACTCCAAAATAAAGGTACTTAGAAAAATCAAAAGAATCAGAAAAAGTAACGTGATGTTACAAACTCCCCACCATAAGATCTTTCAATCCCAAGAAATCCTATAAAGAAACCTCCACGTCATAAATATGAGGCCACTACTCTCTAATTAGTGCCTCCATTTCCCATGTCTCATGAGAATCAGGACCATGAGGCCATAGTACATAGACCAGATGTATCGTTCTCCCATGAAGTACCTTGGTCTCAGAATCAACAACCCTGACTGGTCGTTCAGTCACAGATTGTAATGTCTCGGATCCGGGTTCCACTCTATAACGTCCCAGGTTCCTGGTGCCACACAACGGGTGACCCGAACCCAGTTTCCCACGTGACCTCAATCGCATTTCCTCAAATGCCAGAGGCTACCGACTAGCAGCGGGGGCCTAGGTCTAATAGTGGCAAAACTATGCCCTCATTTGTCAATGTGTAGCGCAACGGAATATAAGATAAACATACAACAATATCGGAAGCGAATAACCATAGATAACTAAAATAACATCTGTAGTAGATATAACCAACTAGTATTTAAATTATGATGCAACATGCCTCAATTCTATGAAAACATCCAGAACATGTTACCCAATCAATACAATACAACTGAAGTACAAGTACTAAAATGAAAAATAGAACAGCTCATGGAATCGTGAGCCAAAGCTCGGACCCATGCTCTCCTACACCCCAACATCAATCAAGTACCGGTATAGGGACCCTTTCCCTTATCTACACCTGTATATACATAATCTGTTTGGGTCCAAAAGCATGACCCAAACAAGGTGTGAGAATTAAATCCCAGTAGGAACCCGCTAAAGGCTCGTTCCCAACTGTGTGAAAATATGAAACAACCATGTGTAGTAGAAAAATGAAATAAAATAAGCAGTATTCAAAAGTAACTAAATTAATAGTTATATTTCAATTTAATTATTCATTTAATCAATTTAATATAAGAAAACACCATAGTGCATTTCTAAGTAAACAGTCAGCGTCCTCAGACAAACAAAATGTCACCCTTAGGTAATCAAAATCCAACCCACAGGTACTTCCCTTAGGCATAACAGATTTTTCCCTCAGGCGTAGGTAGTTTCTCCCTCAGGCGTAGAGTCTATTGCCCTTAGGCACGAAAGAATTTTCCCTCAGGCTAGGATAACAACTGCCCTCGGGCTAAGAAAAACAATGCCCATGGGCTAAGTAAAACACTGCCCTTAGGCACAAGTAACCGGGACTTTTCCAACATGTAAATAAACATTCACATTCAATTCATATCAAGGAATATGTAATGCATAACATAAACATGGCATACCCTCTGGTATCCTAGCCAAAAGGCAAAATAGAGGAACACACCCCCGGGGTGGTCCTGGATCCAAGAACTAATCCCAAACTGCATTTTAATATCACATTAAATATTCCTATACAATTATAGGTATTAAAATAGCCACGGCCTTAGCCACACGACACCCCAAATATGGGTTCGTATCTCAAAAAACACACAAAACGCACGACTGTTGGAAAATAAGCACCATTTCACCTACCTTAAACACCCATGAATGATATACACGAACGATGCCTTCTGAACCTTCCATGAAAACCGTAAATCTGAGGTAAAATAATTCTCTCTTAAACACAAATTAATCATGTTAGGTGCAGAATTGGCAAGAACGATTAAATAAGAGCGGAGAGAGTACCTGTGTGGTTCCAACGAGATCGTCCGTCGCGGAAACAGATTCCAGTCGTGCGCTCGGCGGGTCTCCAAAGCCTCGGCCTCCTCTCCCGCTTCTTCTTCCCATTCTAAGCCTTCCCAGGAACAGGGGAGGCTACTACCCATTTTAAGCAAAAAAAATGTACACAACATGTACTTCCAAGTACACAACATGTACTTTATATTTTTAAATTGTTCCTTTAATGGCTTCCCACCATCACAACACTGTTCTCCTGCCAACATGACTACACGGCGTGTCTTCATGAGTACATGGTGTGTGCTACCCCACATCTGGCCACCGCCTTACTATTCTTCTGTCGACTGACTACACGGCGTGTAAAGTAACACTACATGTCATGTAGTCAGTTCGTAGACCCCTCGTCGCCGACATGGCCACACGCCCCGTGTACCCATCCCACACGGCCAGAAGTACACGGCGTGTGGATAAGTACATGGTGTGTACTTCAAAAATTTGGGATTTTTTTCCCAATTTTCCTTATTTTCTTAAAAAAACTTAAGGAAAGGAGAAATGTAAAAACCCGTACCTCAAAGATAAGAATCGGGTTCTTACAAACATTCCCCCTTAAACCAATTCGTCCCCAGATTTCCCTTCCAAGGGTGGGGAAGATATAGCTGAGAATAACTCTGGCCACTGAGCATGTACATCGGTCTCCCACTCCCTGGTTTTGTCCTGCACTCGGCCATGCTGCCATAGCACCCATTCGAGAGGAACTGACTAGCCTCAGATAACCTTAGTGCTCCTGTCAACGATACGAATCGGATGCTCCTCAAAGGACACATCCATCTAAAGATCATCCTCCTCGGGATAAAAGATGTGAGATTGGTCTGAATTGTAGTGGCGCAACTAAGATACATCCAAAACGTCGTGCGTGGCCCGGTACCTTTGAGGTAACTACAACTGATAAGAAACCAGCCAGACTCTCTCCAGAATCTCAAATGGCCCCACATACCTTTGTTAATGTTTACCCTGTCTCCTGATCCTCCTGTGTCCCAGCCTCGGAAAACCCCATAAGAAAACCTAATCCCCGACCACAAACTCCAATGGTCGTCTGCGTCGATCAGCATAAGACTTATGACGAGAATACGTGGTAGCCATCTGATCATAAATCAAATGGACCTGCTCAAAAGTCTCCTACATGAGACGTGGTCCCAATAAAGCTTCCTCACCTACCTCTAACCAACAAAAAGATAATCGGCACGGCCTACCATATAAATCCTTTTATGGTGTCATCTGAATAGTTTCCTGAAAACTATTATTATAGGAAAACATGACTAGGGGTATGTGCTTCTCCCAAGAGCCCCCAAAGTCTAGGACGCATGCATGCAGCATGTCCTCTAGCACCTATATCGTACACTCTGACTGGCCATCGGTCTGAGGGTGGTATGCTGTGCTCAAATCACCTGTGTACCCAGTGCCCTATGAAAACTCTTCCAGAAATGAGACGTAAAACGGGTGTCCTTATCTGATATGATAGAATAAGGAACCCCATGAAGACGTATGATCTCTCGGATATACAACCTCCTGAGCTCGCCAACATCGAAGGTCTCATTGATCGACAAAAAGTGAGCCACATTCGTGATTTTATCCATAAAAACACACAAATCATCATTGCCTCGAGGTGACCTCGGCAAACCAGTCATGAAGTCCATCGCGACATCATCCCATTTCCACTCCGAGATGGGTAACTACTTCAACAATCTAGCTGGCATCTGATGCTCTGCCTTCACCTGCTGACAGGTGGAACAACTCGTAACAAAACCAGCCACATCACTCTTCATACCCGGCCACCAGTACTAATGTCTCAAGTCTCGGTACATCTTGGTAACCCTGGGATAAACTTCCCTAGCTGAGGTATGAAACTCCTACATCATCTCCTCGTGTATATCAACTAGAACGCATACTAATCCATGGAAATGAATAACATCATCATCACCTATCTTCCAACCAGGAGGAGGGTCCTCACTTGCAACCGACTCAAGTAGAACTAGGCCTTTTGGATCAGATAGTTGTCTTATCCTCACTTTATACAGGAGTTTAGAAGTCACGGAAAAAGATGAAATATGAGTTTTCCCCTGACTATCATGCACCTCCAAATGCATTTCAGAGAACAAAGAAATAAGCTTCCACTCACCACTGTCCTCCTGCACTTCCTGTATCTGAGTCTTCCTACATAGTGAATCAGTTAATGCATTACCTTTACCAGGTGTATAGGCATTCTCGAAGTCAAAGGACTGTAGGTATTCAACCCACCTTCTTTTCTCAGATTCATGTCACGCTGAATAAATATATACTTGAGGCTTTTGTGGTCGGTGAAAACCACAAAATTCTCTCCCAATAAATAATGTCTCCAACACCGCAATGCAAGAACAACTGCAGGCAACTCAAGATCATTTGTCGGGTAATTCTTCTCATGTGTCCTCAACTGCTGAGAACCGTACACAACAACTCCATCACCCTGCATCAACACTGCCCCCCACCCAATACCTGATGCATCATAGTAAACTGTATAGCTCTTCCCCTACTCTAGGAGTATCAGGATAGGTGCTGATGTCAACCTCCTTTTTAGGTCTTGAAAGGATGTCTCGAAAGCTTCTGTCCAAACAAACAACACACCCTTCTTAGTCAAACCCATCAACGGCGCAGCTAAGCGGGAGAAGACCTGTATAAAGCCTCTGTAGTTACCAGCCAGCCCTATGAAACTCTATATCACAAACAATTTCTTTGGATGCTCCCAAGAAACTACTGCTCTCACCTTCTCAGGGTCCACTGAAACTCCGGCCTCTGAGATGATATGACACAAAAAGTGAATCTCGTCCATCCAATTGTGGCACTTTGAGAGCTTAGCATTGAGTCGATGATCTCTCAGTGCACTCAATTCGATCTCAAGATGGGTGGCATGGTCGTGTCGAGTGTGATAGTACACCAAGATACCGCCCATGAATACTACCACAAAAGAGTCCAGATAAGGATGGAAGACGCGATTCAACAAAGCCATGAAAACTACTGGAATGTTCGTGACTCTGAACGGAATAATCGTATACTCGTATAGACTATATCTTCTCCTGAAAGCAGTAAGAGGTATATCCGATGGTCTCACGTGCTGTTGATGATATCCTAATCTCAGGTCAATCTTTGAGAACACTCGTGCTCCACGAAGTTGTTAAAAAAGATAATCAATCCTAGGTAAGGGATATCGGTTCATAACCGTCTACTGGTTAAGATTTTGATAATCCACATAGATTCTGAGGGTACTATACTCCTTCTTCGCAAAAAAGACCAGAGAACCCCATGGAGAAGTACTGGGTCAGATGAAACCCTTTTCTTGTAACTCCTCTAACTGCCTCTTGAGATCCTGCAACACTGGTGTAGCCATCCTATAAGGAGGAATGGACATCGGTACTGCTCCTGGAACAAGCTCGATAGAGAAATCCACCACTTACTCTATAGGTAGACCTGAAAATCTTTTCGGGAAGACATACCTGAAACAATCAACCACTGTAGGGAAATCCATCTGAAAAGTCCTCTTGTTGTCAAGATATAAATAGGCAATCTGGGCTCTGACTCCACCTCGCCCATGATGCTCTGGTCCAGCTTGACTCGCCTAGACATCGCACTCACCCTTGTATAGAAACTCTCCACCCTCTGGTGACGTGAAATGCACCCTGTGATGATTGCAGTCTACAAAGGCTCGAATGGGAACCAAATCATCCATCCCGAGAATGAAATCATAGGTTTTCATCTCTAAGACATAAAGGTCCCAAAGGAAGTGACATCCACCATCCTCAAGAGGGCACTCCTTGCACTGACGCACACTAGTCGTTCTAGTCTCCAACGGAGTGTCTAGCATGATAATATCGGAAGAAGAATAAACATTGAGCCCAAGGATCTCCAAAGTGGGTACAGATATGAAACTATGTGTAGCACCCGTAACGAAAAGTATTTTAGATAAGACAGAAGCTACGAATATAACCTCTGACTGTAGAAGGTCTGAGATCCTTCTCCTGCTAGGTCTGTTGCACTGCATATGCCTGCCCAGTGCCGCGGCCCTGGGATATAGCCTGGCTACCCTGAGCTGTCCCACCCTACTGTCTCTGAGATCCTGGTGTCTGGCTACCACGACCACGACCACCATCTCTGCCTGCACGCACTGACGTTTTCCAGTTCCCTGACTGGTAAGAAGCCATTAGTCCATCTCCCGCACGCGGAGTCTGCATAGAACCCCTCTCACTATCCACTGGTGGAAACACCCTGCAAAACCTCTACAGATGACCAATGTTGCCGAAAGCTTGACACTCCACTGGATCACGTGGACACTGCGGTCTCCTGTGCCCCTATTTACCACACTGTTAGCACTTGACTGGGCCACCTAGTGAAATAATCTGGCTGGTACTACCACCCTGTGAAAAGTCCATCTGTCTCTTCCTCTTGTTAGTAGAAATAGTACCAGAAACTAGTGTTGAACAGCCCTCGCCCACACCACTTGCTTCCCAAAGGTTCCTCTCTGTAATCAGCACCTGATTCAAAATAGAATGTACTGGAGGCAACCTGAAAATATTCACCAGTTCTTGGATGATATATCGGAGACCATACTCAAAGGGCCTGGCCCTCAACATCTCATAACCTACCAAAGAGGGTGCAAAACGCTGATGCACGGTAAAACAAGTAGAATAGTCCATCACTGACATAGAGATCTACTATATATTCATAAACTCTCGAGATCTATCTTCCCTCAGCGTCTTTGGGAAGAATAAGTCATAGAAGACTGCCTGAAAATATTCCCACTCCATGTCTCTGTAATGCTCTGACTGGGTGGTAACAGCCCACCACCTCTTGGCGGAATCACGCAGCATATATGTCGCGAGCTTGACCCTCCACCCCGAAGGCATCTCAAGATGCCCGAAAATAGTCTTCATCGATCCTAGACAAGACTCTATAGCCGGAGGTCCACCATCCCTAGAAAATGTAGGCAGATGCTGCTGAAAGAAATATACGAGTCATCTCGGCCATTGATGTGGCAGCCTGCAGTGCTCCCTGAAAGGTCTGCCTGAACCTCATATAGACTTCACGGAACTGCGCCTCCACGCCTGTGTCCGATATAACAGCTAGTGCCGCATCTTCCTCTACTGGAGGGTCAACTGGTAGCCCATGGCCCAACATCTCTAGAGTATACTCGATTCTGCTCTCCTGGCTAAAAACGTGTGGTCGTCTAGGCAACATGACACCACAAAGTCAAAAAAACGCCTTAGATCAAGATTTATCAATGACAGAAAATGAAGGCTCCACAAAGGGAATAAGAGGAATAAGGCATTTCATGATTTTCAAAACAAGACTACACGGTGTATACAATGACTACATGGCGTGTAATTGACTTAGTTTCCCCTACTTGGGTCCTTCCACATGACTAAACCACACAACTCCAGTTGAAGAAAAACTATACGGTGTGTATAATAGCTACACGACATGTATGGTGTTTTTTTTCAACTGCCCGTGTCATTTGTGACATGGCTGACTACTCGTCTTGCAACCACATGGCATGTTACACCCGCACACGGTGTGTACACCATCTCATTTCCTAGCCACACGGCTAAGTACCAACGGTCTATCGTAGGAAAATACTACACTGCATGTTCTAGAGGTACACGGCATGTTCAAGGAGAGGTGACACCGATCCCTATTGTTAGTTACACGGCCGAGTCCCCAGGTCACACTACACGTCATGTTCAATAGTGGACATGGCGTGTATGTCTTAAGGTCTCCTCCATCCGTGTTGTTCATTACACGGGCGGACTCTGGGTCAACACCACACGACGTGTACATCCGGTGCACAACATGTGTTCCCCAAACATTCCCTACCCCATGTCTCCCCCACACAGTTTGTGACATGGGAAGAGAATACACTGCATGTACTCTGGGTATGCAACGTGTACTTAAAATGTTTGTTTTTCTTCCAGTACATAAGGACATACATGCCGTGTTTAAAAATACTAAATGACGTGTATACTGGGTTTTTGGACATTATGCCTCAGAAAATCCCCCAGAACCCAGAAAATACTGTAAAATAGCACTTAAGTGTCAAATTCCAACCCATGAGAGCCCATACTCCCCACGAATCAATGTTGACATGTTATCTGTGTTATAACTAATAAACAGCTAATGATCCACCAAATTCCGGTCAATGGGGGCCCATACTCCCCAAAAACCAAAGTTTGGCATCCATTCAACTAACCAACTCACACAAGAAAATACCATATCACAAAGCAGGTATTTATCAAGAAGCCATCACAACAACATGATTTACTAGCACCACAACTATCACAACAACATGCAATTTCTAATGCACCTACATCGAATGTAAACTATGCATGGAATGTAATTTCTAGGATGTTCCTAAATGATGCATGAGATGGAATACCCTCATCACATCGGGTTCCAAATAAATAAAACCCATAGATAAAATATAACAGCACAATTCCATGTGCGTCACCCAACGGTGAAAATCAAATCAACTGTAAATTGAAAAATCAGTAAAATTGCAACATGAGGTAAATTGGATTTTCCATATACACGAGTTAGCTATGCCCGGGCCCAACTTATTAAAAACTACCATTAGTCTTATCCATGACTACGACTCAAAATAGTAAGTCAAAGAAATGAACCGCTCTGATACCACTTTATAACGTCCCGGTTCTGGGTGCCACTCAACGGGTTCCCTGAACCTGGTTTGCCATGTGACCTCAAGCACATTTCCCCAAACGCCAGAGGCTGCCGACTAGCAGCGAGGTCCCAGGTTTGATAGTGGGGAAACTATGCCCTCATTTTTCAAAGTGTAGCGCAGTGGAATATAAGATAAACATACAACAACAGCGGAAGAGAATAACCATACATAACTAAAATAACAACTGTAGTAGATATAACCAACTAGTATATAATTACTGATTCAACGTGCCTCAATTCTATGAAAATAGCCAGAACATGTTACCCAATCAATATAATACAACTGAAGTACAATTACTAAAATGAAAAATAGAACAGCCTGCAGCATCGCGAGCCAAAGCTTGGTCCAATGCTCTCCTACACCCCAGAAGCAATCAAGTACCTATATAGGGACCTTTTCCTTTATCTACACCTCAAGAAACATAATCTATTTGGGTCAAAAATCATGACCCAAATAGGGTGTGTGAAATAAATCCCAGTAAGCACCCACCAGTGGCCCGTTCCCAACTGTGTGAAAATATGCCACAACTATGTGCAGTAGTAAAATGAAATAAACTAAGCAGTACTCAAAGGTAACTAACTTAACAATTAAATTTCCATTTAATTGTTCATTTAATATATTTAATATAAGAAAACACCACAGTGCATTTCTAAGTAAACAGTCAGCGTCCTTAGACATTCAAAATGTCACCCTCAGGTAATCAGAATCCTACCCGCAGGTATTTCCCTCAGGCGTAACAGATTTTTCTCTCAGGCGTAGGTAGTGTCGCCCTTAAGCACAAAGTCTCTTTCCCTTAGGCACGAAATAGTTCTCCCTCAGGCTTGGATAACAACTTCCATCGGGTTAAGCAAAACAACACCCACGGGCTAATTAAAACAATTCCCTCAGGTGCATGTAACTGGGCCATGCCCAACATGTAAATAAACATTCACATACAATTCTTCTCAAGGAAAAAAGTAATGCATAATGTAAACATGTCATACCCTCGGGTATCATGGCCAAACAGCTATACAGAGAAACACACCCATGAGGTGGTCCTAGATCCAAGCACTGATCCCAAACAACATTTTAATATCACATTTAATTACCTATATAATTCGAGGTATTAAAAAGCCATGACCTCAGCCAAAGGACACCCCAAATATGGGTTCGTAGCTTAAAAAGCACACAAAATGCACGACAGTTGGAAAATAAACACCATGCCACCTAACTTAAACACCCACGAACAATATACACGAACAACACCTTCTGAATCATCCAAGAACACCATAGATCTGAGGTAAAAGAATTCTCACTTAAACACAAATAACTCCCATTAGGGTAAGGATTGGAATGAACGATTAAAGAAGAGTGGAGGGAATACCCGTGCGGTTCCAACGAGATTGTCCGAGGTGGAAACGGATTCTAGATGCGTGCTCAGCAGATCTCCAAAACCTTGGACTCCTCTCCCGCTCCTTCTTCCCGTTCTAAGCCTTCCTTGAGAACAAGGGAGGCTACTTCCCATTTTAAGAGAAAAAAACAAATTACACGGCGTGTACTTCCAAGTACACAGCTTGTACTTCCCAATTTTAAATTGTTTCGCTGACAGCTTCCTTCTAGGGCGACACTGTTCACCTACTGACATGGTTACACGGCGTGTCTTCATGAGTACACAGCGTATACTACCCCACAGCTAGCCACTGCCTTACTATTCGCCTGCCGGCTGACTACACAGCATGTAAAGTACAACTACATGACGTCTAGTCGGTTCCTACACCCCTCATCGCCGACATGGACACACGCCCCATGTACCCATCCCACACGGCCATAAGTATACGACGTGTGGATTAGTACACGACATGTACTTCCAAAATTTTGGACTTTTTCCCCATTTTCCTTATTTTCTTATAAACACATAAGGAATGGGGAAAAGAAGAAACTCGTACTTCAATGATAAGAACTGGGTTCTTACACACTCAATGGGTGCCCCGAACCCAGTTCGCCATGTGACCTCAAGCGCATTTCCCCAAACGCTAGAGGCTACCGACTGGTAGCGAGGGCCCATGTCTGATAGTGGGGAAACTATGCCCTCATTTTTTAAAGTATAGCGCAGCAGAATAAAATAAAAATCATACAACAATCTCGGAACTAATAAACCATACACATTTAATAGAATAACTATAGTAAAAGATAACAAACTAGTTATATAGATATGATGAAACATGTCTCATGTTCTAAGAAAAAAGACATAACATGTTACATAGAAGTATTATACAATGCAGAGTACAACAAAGCAAAATAAAACAGCCAGTAGCATCGCGAGCCTAAGCCCGGTCCCATGATCCACTACACCTCAGCAGCAATGAAGTACCTGTATAAGGAACCTTGCCCCTCTCTACGCCTATAAAAATATAATCTGTTTGGGCCAAAAATCATTACCCAAACTGGGTGTGAGAAATAAATCCCAGCAGGCACCCACCAAAGGCTCGTGCCCAACTATGTGAAATCATGCAACAACAGTGGGCCGTAGTAAAATGCAATAAAGTGTGTAGTACTGAAAAGTAACTAACATAACCTGTTATATTTCCATTTTAATATCCATTTAATCATTTAATTTAATATATCACCATAGGGAATATTCTAATAATCAGCCAATGTCCTCAGAAACGCAAACCCCTGCCCTCAGCTAAAGAGAATCCAACACTAGAATATGCCCACCGGCATATGGATATTGCCCACGGGCATAAGAAGTGTCGCCCACAAGCACAGAATCAACTGCCCACAGGCACAAAAGAAGTTTCCCTTAGGCTAAAAGATGCACGACCCTCAGGCTGAGTAAAACACATCCATCGGGATAAACAATTAATCAGGCCATGCACAACATATAACAATAATTTACATACAAATCCTCTCAATGCAATTTATTAATCATTATTACAAAGGCATAACCTCGGGTGTCCGGGCCAAACAGCTAAACAGAGGAATGCACCCATGAGGTGGTCCTGGATCCAATCAATGATCCCAAGAAACAATTTAATATCACATTTAATTACATATACATTACTAGTTATTTAAAATAGCCAAGGTCTCAGCCACAAACGACACCCTAACATGGGTCCATAGCACAAGAATACCCAACACGCACAACATTTGGAATATAAACACCAAGCCACCTACCTTAAACGCCCCTGATCAGTATACTCAAATGGCGTTCGATGAATCTTCCTAGAACGAGGTAAATATGAGGTGAAAGTAATCTCTCTTAAACCCAAATAACATCCCTTAGAGGAATAATTGGAATGATCTACGAAAGGAGATGGGAGGGATTACCCGAGTGGATCCAGCGAGATCGACGGAGGAGGAATCAGATTCCCGATGTGTGCTCGATGGATCTCTAAAGCTCCAGCCTCCTCTCCCACTCCTTCCTCCGGTTCTAAGACTTCCCTGTGAACATGGGAAGATACTGCCCATTTTAAGAGAAAAAAACAAAGTACAGGACGTGTAATTTTTGACTACACGGCGTGTACTTCCTTCATTTAACTGTTCCCCTGGCGGCACCGCCATACTGTTCATCTTTCGGCTTGAGTACAAGACGTATATTCCCGACTACACGGTGTGTACTGTCGCCCAGCTGGTAGCTGCTTCAACCGCCTTACTATTTCACATGCCAACTGACTACACAGCGTGTAAAGTACCACTACACAGCATGTATTAGGTTTTTACACCTTTCATTGCCGACATGGTTACACACCTTGTGTACTCATCCCACAATGTCAATAGTACACGACATGTAGAAGGGTACAAGGCGTCTACCTCCAAAATTTGGGATTTTACCTATTTTCCTTATTTTCTAAAAAACAGTTAAGGAAAATAGAAATGAAGAAACATGTACCTAAAAAGTAAGAACCGGGTTCTTAAAAACTCCCCCCCCCATAATGAAATTTTTCCCCGAATTTCCCATCCAAAGGTGGAGAATATAAATCTCAGAACAGCACTGGCTACTGAGCACGTACGTTGGTCTCTCGCTCCCAGGTTTCGTCATGTATTCATCCATGCTTACATTGCACCCGTACGAGATGAACTGACTGGCCTCGAAGAACCTTCGATCTCCTAGCAACGATACGAAATGGATGCTCCTCAATAGATGCATCAGTATCAAGCTCAACATCCTCTGGCTGAAAGATGTGAGATGGGTCTAAATGATAGTGGTGCAACTGAGATACATGGAAGACATCAGTCACAGCCTGGTACCTCTATGGTAATTGCAATCGATGGGAAACTATCCTGAATCTCTCTAGAATCTCATATGGCCCCACATACCTCGGTGAAATTTGACCATGTATTCTGATCCACTTGTGTCCCAACCTCGGTGAAACACGCAAGAAAACCTGATACCTGACCACAAACTCAAAATTTCATCTACGGCGAACGGAATAAGATATTTGACAAGACTGTATGGTAGCCATCGGCTTCTAAATCAACTGGACCTACTCAGTAGTCTCCTGCACGATACATGGTCCCAGTAAATCTACCACACTTTTCTCGAACTAGCACAAAGTTAATCAGCATGGCCTACCATATAAAGCCTTGTAAGGTGCCATCTCGATATTTTCCTGAAAACTGTTATTGTAGGAAAAATCGACTAGGGGTATATGTTTCTCCCAAGAGCCCCCAAAGTCTAGGATGCATGCATGCATCATGTCCACAAGAACCTATATCGTACGCTTTGACTGGCCATCGGTCGGAGGGTGGTAAGCTATGCTCAGAAGAAGCTGTGTACATAGTGCCCTCTGAAAACCCTGGTAGAAAAGAGAGGTAAAATGGACGTCCCTATCTGAAACGATAGAACGAGGAACCTCATGAAGATATATGATATCTCGGATATACAACATCCCTAGCTCATCTGCTCTGAAGGTCTCCTTGATCGGAAAAAAGTTTGATACCTTCGTGAGTCTATCCACAACAGCCCACATGATATCATTGCCTCTAGGTGACCACGGCAACCCAACCATGATGTCCATCGCGACATCATCCCATTTCCACTCCAGGATGGGTAACTGATGCAATAGTCCAGCTGGCCTCTAATGCTCCGCCTTCACCTGATGACAGGTGGAACATCATTTAAAAAAACTACCTACATCTCTCTTTATAGCCGGCCACCAGTACTGACGTCTCAAGTCACAGTACATCATGGTTGCTCCAGGAAGAACTGCCCAAGATGAAGCATGAAACTCCTGCATCAGCTCATCATGTATATCCCATAGAACCCATACTCTTCCATGGAAACACATTACCTCATCATCGCCGATTTTCCACCCAGGAGTAGGGTCCTCACTGGCCACCGCCTCTCGTAGAACTAGGCCTTCTGAATCAGATATCTGTCTCATCCTCACTCTATCCAGGAGGGTAGAGGTCAAGGATAATGAAGAAAGATAGGTATGTCCCAGACTGTCGCGCACCTCTAAATGCATCTCAGAGAACAAATCCATAAGCTGCCACTCACCACTAGCCTCCTGCATAGCCTGTATATGAGTCTTCCAGCTCAGTACATCAGAAATTGCATTACATTTACCAGGTTTGTAGGCAAGCTCAAAATCAAAGGACTGTAGGTATTCGACCCACCTTCGTTGCCTCATATTCAAGTCACGCAGAGTAAAGATATACTTGTGACTTTCTTGGTGAGTGAAATCCAAAAAACGTTCTCCTAATATATAATGTCTCCAATAGTGCAACACATGCAAAACTGTAGCCAACTTGAGATCATGCGTCAGGTAATTCCTCTCATGTGGCCTAAACTGCCGAGACCCGTACGCAACAACCCGATAACCCTGCATCAACACTGCTACAAGCCCAATACCTGATGCATCATAGTAAATTGTATAGCTCTTACCTTTCTCTAGGAGTATCAGGACTGGTGCTGATGTCAACCATCCCTTCGGGTCTTGAAAGGATGTCTCGCAATCTTCTGACCAAATGAACATTACACCCTTCTTAGTCAAACCCTTCAACGGCACTGCTAAGCAGGATAAGTCCTATATGATGAAGCTGTAGTAACCAGCCATCCCTAAGAAACTCTGTATCTCAAACACTTTCTTAGGCTGCTCCCAGGAAACTACTGCTCTCACTTTCTCTGGGTCTACTGTGACTCTGGACTCTGAGATGATATGACCCAGGAAGTGTATCTGGTCTATCCAAAAGTGGCACTTTGAGAGCTTAGCATATAGCTGATGCTCTCTCATTGTACTCAATATGATCTCAAGAAGGGTGGCATGGTCGTGTCAAGTGTGAGATTACACCATGATGTCGTCCATGAATACTACAACAAAAAAATCCAGATAAGGATGGAATACGCGATTAATCAGAACCATGAAGACTACTGGCACATTCGTGAGTCCGAACGGCATAACCAAGTACTCGTACAGACCATATATGCTCTGAAATGTTATAAGAGGTATATCCAATGGTCTGAAGCATAGCGGATGATATCCTGATCTCAATTCAATCTTTGATAACACTTGTGCTCCAAGAAGTTTATCATAAAGATCATCAATCCTCGGCAAGGGAGATCAGTTATTGATGTTCAACTGGTTCAGCTTCTGATAATCCACATAGAGTCTAAGGGAACCGTCTTACTTTTTTTCGAAATGGACCGGAGAACACCATGGATAAGTACTAGGTCGGATGAAACCATATTCATGTAACTCCTCTAACTGCCTGTTAAGCTCCTGAAAATATTGTGTAGCCATCCTATAAGGAGGAATGGACACCAGTGCTGCTCCTAGAACAAGATCAATAGGGAAATCCTCCTATCTCTCTAGAGGTAGACCTGAAAAGTCATCTGGGAAGACATCCCTGAAACGCTCAACCACTGGAGGGAAATCTGCCTGACAAGTCCCCTGATCATCTAGGTCTATGCTAGAAATCTGGGATGTGACTCCACCTCCCCCATGATGCTCTGGTCCAGCTCTACTCACCTGAACATCCCATTCACCCTTGTATAGAAACTCTCTTCCATATGGTGACGTGAAACACACCCTACAACAATAGCAATCTATAAAGGCTCGAAAGGAAATCAACCAGTCCTTCCCGATAATGTCATCATAGCACGTCATCTCTAAGACATAGAGGTCCCATAGAAATTGACACACTCCAACATCACGAGGGAACTCCTTCAACTGACGCGCAAATGTCGTTCTCATTCCCAATAGAGTGTCTAGAGTCATAATATCAGAAGAAGTAGAAAAATAGAGCCCAAGGACTTTTAGAATGGGTACAGATATGAAACTATGTGTAGCACCCATATCAAAAAAGTACTAAAGATAAGATAGAAGCTACTAGAATAATACCTCTGAAAGTAGAAGATTCAGGATCCTGCTCCTATTTGGTCTAATGCAATGAAAATGCATGCCCAGTACCGCGATCCTCTGACACATCCTGACTACCCTGAGTTGTCCCGCCATGTTGCCTCTGAGATCCTGGTGTCTGGATACCACAACCACGAACACCACCTGTGCATGCTCACCCTGACATATTCCAGTTCCCTAACAGGTAAGAATCTACTAGTCCTGCTCTCGCATGCAGAGTCTGCATAGAACCCCTCTCAATAGACACTGGAGGAAATTCCCTACAGAAGCGTTGCAGATTACCCATCCTGCCGCAAGCTTGGCACTCCACTGGTTCTCGTGGACACTGTGGCCTATTGTGGCCCTCTCTACCACACTGGTAGCACATGAACTGGATAACTAAAACATTATTCTGGCGAGTACTACCACCCTGAGAGACTTCCATATGTATCTTCCTCTTATAAGTAGAAATAGTACCAGAAACTGGTGCTGAACCGCCCGGGGCCACACCACTAGCTTCCCGATGGTTCCTCTCTGTAATCAGTGCCTGGTTCACAATATCATATACTGAAGGCAACATGAATACATTCACCAGTGATCAAATATCATATCAGAGACAGTACTCAATGTTCCTGGCCCTCAACGTCTGATCAACCACTAGAACGGGTGCAAAACGCTGAAGCTTGGTAAAGCGAGCAGAATAATCCATCACCGACATAGAACCCTACTGAAGATTCATGAAATCTTGATCCCTATCTTCCCTTAGAATCTATGGGAATAATATTTCATAGAATACTAATTGAAAATATTCCCACACCATGTCTATGTGATGCTCTGATTTGGTGGTAACATACCACCACCTCTTGGCGGAATCACGGAACATTTAAGTCACGAGCTTGACCGTCCACCCTAGAGGAATCTCAAGATTCTTGAAAAAAGTCTGCATCGTCCCCAACCAAGACTCTGTAGCCTGTGGTCCGCCATCCCTTGAAAACATAGGCGGATGAAACTATTGGAATATACAAGTTATCTCTTCCATAGATCTGGTAGCCATCGGTGCTCCCGGAATGGTCTGCAAGAACCACATAAATCCTTCACAGAAATGTGCCTCCACGACTGTGTCCGGTATAATAGCTGGAACAACATCTGGATCTGCTGGAGAATCAATTGCTAGGCCATGTACCACCATCCTTGGAGTATACTCGTTGCTTCTCTCTTTGCGAACAACGCATGGTCGCCTCAGCAACATGACTCTACATGGTCAAAACACGCCTTAGAACAAGATTATAAAAGACTGATGCGAAGGAACGACAAAAATAACCGGAGGAAGAAGGTATTCAAAATTTGCAAAACAAGACTACACGGCGTGTATAATGACTACACGGTGTGTACTTGACTTCTCTTCCCCTGCCCGGGTCCTTCTACATGGCTATGCTACACGACTCTTAGTGAACAAAACTACACAGCGTGTATAATTTCTACACGGCATGTATGGTGTAATTTCCAACAGTCCGTGTCATTTGTGACATGGCCGACTACTCAGCTTGACACTACATGGCGTGTTACACCCGCAAACGGTGTGTACACCACCCATTTCCCCTGCCACATGGCTATAACCACACGGTATGTTCTCGGACATGACTACATGGCGTGTCCCATAGGTACACGGCGTGTAATAGATGAGCTTCGCCGACCCGTGTTGTTAGTTACACGTACGGACACACGGCACACACTACACGGCATGTTCTATACCCACATGGCGTGTACACGAAGGGATTACACTGACCCATGTTGTTGGTTACACGGCCGGGTCCCCAGGTCAGACTACACGGTGTGTTCCATGGAGGACACGTCGTGTATGTCTTAGGGTTTCTTCCATCCGTGTTGTTTGTTACACGGACATACTCCGGGTTAACACTACACGGCGTGCACATCATCTACATGACGTGTTCACGATAAGATCTTCCCTTCCCTTTGTCCCCGCCAACACGGTCTCTGACATGGGAAGCGACTACACGGCGTGTACATAAAAAGTTTTACATTCTTCCTGAACAGAAGAACATACACGACGTGTTCCATGAACTACACGGCGTGTATACTGGGTTTTCCAGATAGTATGCCTTAGAAAATTCTCCGGAACCCGGAAAATACTAAAAACAACACCTATGTGTCAATTTTCGACCCATGAGGGCCCATACTCCCCACGAATCAATGTTTGACATCTTATTAGTGATATAATAAAATAAATAGTCAATGATCCACCAAATTCTAGTAGATGGGGGCCCATACTCCCCAAAAAACAAAGTTTGGCGTTCATTCTATAATTTGGCTCACAAAAAAATACCCTATCACATAGAAGGTATTTATCAAAGCAGCTATCAAAACAACATGCTTTTCTAGCACAACAACTATCATAACAAAATGAAATTTCTAATGCACCTACATGGCATGGAAAATATGCATGGCATGTGATTTATAGCATGTTCCTAAATGATGCATGAGACAACATATGATCCTCTCATCGGGTTTAAATTAAACAGAACCCATGGATAAAATATAAATAGCACAATCACAAGTGTGTCCCCCAATGGTGAAATCAAATGAACTATAAAATTTTCAATATCAGAAAAATTGCAAAAATACGAGGGAGACTGGCTTTTCCCTGTACACGGGTTAGCTACGCCCGTGCACATCTTATTACCAACTATCGTTCCCGTCCTATCCTTGACTACGCTCCAAATAGTATGTCAATGAAAAGAACCCCTCTGATACCACTTTATAACGTCCCGGATCCCGGTGCCCCGAACCCAGTTCACTACATGACTTCAATCGCATTTCCCCAATCACCAGAGGCTGCTGACTAGTAGTGAGGGCCCAAGTCTGATAGTGGGGAATCTATTCCCTCATTTTTCAAAGTGTAGTGCATCAGAATAAAATAAAAAGCATACAAAAACCACAGAAACAATAAACCATACAAATTTAATGGAACAACTACAGTGGAAGATAACCAACCAGTTATATAGATGTGATGAAACATGTCTCATGTTCTATGAAATAGCCAGAACATGTTACATAGCAGTACAATACAATGTAGAGTACAACAAAGAAAACCAAAATAGTCGGTAGCATCACGAGCCTTAGCCTGGTCCTTTGATCCCCTACTCCTCAACAGTAGTCAAGTACCTGTATAAGGACCCCTTCCCTTATCTATAACTGTAGAAACGTAATCTGTTTGGGCCAAAAATCATGACCCAAACATGGTGTGAGAAATATATCCCAGTATCCACCAACAAAAGTCATGTGTCCAACTCTGTGAAATCATGCAAAAACAGTGTGCAGTTGTAAAATTCATTAAAGTAAGAAGTACTAAAAAGTAACTATCTTAACCTGTTATATTGACATTTTAATATCCATTTAATCATTTAATTTAATATATCACCACATTGAATATTCTAAGTAATCATCCAATGTCCTCAGACATGTCAACACCTACCCTCAGGTAATGAGAATCCAACTCAAGAATCTTCCCACTGGAAAACAGATATTGCCCGTGGTCGTAAGAAGTGTCGCTCACATGTATAGAATAAACTGCCCATAGGCACGGAAGAAGTTGCCCTCAGGCTAAAAGATACACTGCCCTAAGGCTGAGTAAAACACTGCCCTCAGGCTAAACAATTATCTGGGCCATGCCCAACATATAACAAGAATTTACATACAATTATTCTCAAGGAAATTTAATAAACATTATTACAAAGGCATACACTCGGGTATCCTGGCCAAACAGCTAACCAGATAAACGCACCCCCGGGGTGGTCCTGGATCCAAGAAATGATTCCAAACAACAATTTAATATCACATTTAATTACCTATACATTACTAGGTATTTAAATTAGACAAGGCCTCAGCCACACACGACACCCCAACATGGGTCCGTAGCACAAAAATACACAACACGCACAACAATTGGAATATAAGCACATGCCAACTACCTTAAACTCCCCTGATCAGTATACTCGAATGACGTTCCATGAATCATCCTAGAAATGGGTAGATCTGAGGTGAAAGAAAACTCGCTTAAATGCAAATAAAATCCCTTAGAATATGAATTGGAAATAACTATGCAAGGAGATGAGAGGGCATATCCGTACGGTTCTAGTGAGATCGACGGAGGCAGAATGGGATTCCCGACATGCGCTCGGCGGATCTCCAAAGCTCCGGCCTCCTCTCCCACTCTTTCATCAGGTTATAAGCCTTCCCTATGCACAGGGGAGGCTACTACCCATTTTAAGAGAAAAAAACAAAGTACACGGTGTGTACTTTTGACTACACTGCATGTACTTACTTCATTTAACTTTTCCCCTGGCGGCACCGCCAAACTGTTCATCCGTCGACAAGGGAACACAGTGTGTATTCCTGACTACACTGCGTGTACTGTCACCCAGCTGGCAGTTGTTTCCACAGCCATACTGTTTCGCCTGTCGATTGACTACACGGTGTGTAAAGGACTACTACACGACGTGTAGTCGGTTTTTACACCCTTCGTCACCGACAAGGATACAAACCCTATGTACTCATCCCACATGGCCAAAAGTACACGACATGTGGAAAAGTACACGTCTTGTACTTCCAAAATTTCAGATTTTCCCCATTTTCATTATTTTCTCACAAACACTTAAGGAAAAGTGAAAGGAAAATCACGTACCTCAAAAGTACGAACTGGTTTCTTAAACAGATAAATCTGGTTCAATCTCAAGATCACTCCAGCTAAAAACATGAGATGGATCAGTGAGATAGTTTCAAAGCTGTGAAACATGGAACACGTTGTGTATCAATGCCAGCTGTGGTGGTAGATATAGACGGTAAGAAACTTTCCCTACATGACCAACAACTTCAAAAGGTCCCACAAAATGAGGAGCAAGCAACCCATTCCTCCCAAGACGCCAATGATATAATCGGGGTGAAACAATCATGAACATCTAGTCCCCAACTGAGAACTCTAATGGTCTATGGCGATGATCAGCATAAGACCTGTACTAACTCTATGCTATCAACATTTTCTAATGAATCAGTTTGATCTTTTCTATCATCTCTTGGACCAAACTCGGTCCTACAAAGGAACATTCACCAATCTCCAACCAAGATAAATTATATTTACAAGGACATCCGTGAAATGCCTCAAAAGGATCCATTTTTATCACAGACTAATAACTATTGTAAAAAAACTCAACTAGCCCCAAATGATCATCCCAAAACCCACCAAAGTCAAGAACACATGCGCAGAGCATATCCTCAATGATATGAATCGCTCTCTCTACCGGGCCAACTTACTATGGATGGTAGGTCGTGCTCAAACAGACCAGAGATCACAGTGCCTCTTAAAGGCCTATCCAAAAGAAAGAAGTAAACCAAGGATCCCTATCAGAGACTATAGCAAATAAAAATCCATGCAAACGAACAATTTATTTCACATTGATATTTCCCAACTCCTCAACTTTGGATGTATCTAGAATAGGTATAATGTCAGCTGATTTGGTAATCATGTCGATCAAAACCCATATCGTGTTCTTCTACCTATGGGTTTGAGGTAACCCAACCAAAAATTCCATATATATTTCATCCCACTTGTATGTAGGGAATAGAAGTGGTTGATGAAAAACTGAAGGTTTTTGGTGCTCGTCATTCACCTTCTGGCATGTATAGCAACGAGATAAATAATCAACAATGTATAGTTTCATACCAGTCCACCAGAACAATCACCGAATTTCATAGAAACATTTCGTGTTTTCATGGGTATACAACCCACTGAGAGTTATAGAAATCCACCATCACATCCTTCATTTCTGATAACATCACTACGTAACAGTTTTGAAAAAACAGAGCACCTTCTTTGGAGAAAGACCACTGGGTGTCGGTCTCCCCTCTATAAAGAGAGTCCCTAATGCTATGGAATGCATCATCCAGTTGTTGTTCTTGAAGAATTAACTTGAAAAGAGTAGATGTCAAATGGAAATAGGCTTAAGAAACTTCATTCCCTTTCCACTGAAGGCTAATATGCAACTAAGAAAAAAGATCCATCAAACTCCACTCTTCTGAAAATTCTTTCACAGCCTGTGGTGAATTTTTTCATGCATTATGCATCTACAACTACATTGACTTTTTATGGGGTATAGTGAATGTCAATGTTGAAATATTTTAGGTTATCCACTCAATGCCTTTAGCGGAGATTCAAATATTTTTGAGAGAAGATGTAAATCAAGATCTTGTGGTCTGAATACACAATAAACCTTTCTCTATAAATGTAATGTCTCCAAAACATATGTGAGTGAATTACAACTTCAAGTTAAATGTCATGAGTATGATAGTTCTTCTCATGAGACTTATGTTGACAAGATCCATAGGCCAAAACATGATTACCTTGCGTAAGGACACATACCAGACCTAAACCAGATGCATCACAGAAGACCGTGTAACCTATCCCAGCCTGAGAAAGAGTTAACACCAGCGCAGTAGTCAAAATACTCTTTAAATCAAAAAAAACTATGACATTTATCATTCCAGGAAAACATCACTCCCTTTTGAGTCAGAGAAGTCATTCGAGAAGATAGCTTTGAAAAGTCTTCAACAAATCGGTGATAATATCCTGCTAAGCCCAAGAAGCTCCAAATTTAAAAAACATTTCGCGGTTGTTCCCAAGTCATAAAAACCATCACCTTCTTGTGATCAATTGATATTCCTTGTTCTGACATGACATGGCCCAATAAATATACTTCCTGAATCTAGAAATCTAGCTTTGAAAGCTTGGAATAAAGTGGGTGATTCCATTGATGACTTAAAACTATCCTCAGATGATGCACATGATCCTCCTCAGATTTAGAGTAGATAATAATGTCATCCACAAAGACTCCAACAAAATTATCTAGATACTCACAAAAAACATTTTTAATGAAAGACATGAAAACTGAAAGAGTTTTTGTTAGGCCTAAGGTCATAACACGTTACTCATAATAACCATTACTACTCCAAAAAGAAGTCTTACGAATGTTAGATTCTTTTATCCTCAACTGATGGTAACCAGATCAATGATAACAATCAATCCGAGATTAAATGGAAAAATACAATCCATCCCAAATGTGACTTCATGAGGTTCTTGGTTGATACAAGAAAACTCCATGAAAAAACAACAACTAATAGAGAGAAGACACAAGAAGGACTATTGAGACCTTGCTATCTCTTCACACCAAGGGGTGCTGTAATGTCCATTACACAAGATAATATTTCTATAGGAAGAATAAGATGTTGAAGGATACAGATTGAAATAAACAAGTGATATGCATCATATCACATAGGGTAGTCACTAAATATGAAGCTATATTAATGATACTTATCATGGTTTTTGGACCTGTATGAGCTTCCTTTAGAGACTCTTTCCCAGCATGAAGTAGCTTCATTCTAGATGCTTGTGGCATGAACTCTTGTACGTGAAGAATTTTATTGCCCCATAGTTTTTAATGGTTATGATGATCCCATGAAGTTATGTGGAGTGGAAAAGTTGTGGCAGAACTTTTGAAAGTCCCCAAAACATCTACAAGAGCCACAATTATGTCATCCCTCTCATTCTTGAAAAACTCCACAGCCTCGGCCAACACCATTGACTCTAGACAGAAGTATCCAGTGAAAAAAAAATTGATTTCTTCCACTCTATGTCCCCATGTTTCTTTTACGTCACTATCGTATCCCACCATCTCTTTCTTGGTCCCTCCAACACAAAGGTGGAACACTTCACCATGATCTCGTATGATGTCAAAAATAACTCAAACAAATGTTCAATCCTACCCAACCATTACTCATTATGTTGAGGATCAGTGGTGCCTTTGAAAACTAGTTTTTTTAAATAACAATTGAAAAAAATTCAAAGAGAAACCCCCCCAATTTTCATAGTTGGAGAATGAACATGGATTTGAGGTGGTTCCTGTCCCAAAACATGGATAGTGTGCACAATTACCTCAACTAGGCTCAGGTCCACCGGAGGATTCACTGGCTGAGGTTCCGCAGTATCCCCTTCCTGGATTTGATTCGCACGTCTTCGCAAAGGAACGATGTTACAACACATTAGCAGATAATAAGGAAGACATTAGATAATCATTCAAACTGAGTTACAATGAAAACTATTCTTAATATAATTGATAAACATTATTTGGATTCCAATCAATCCAAATAAAAACATGGAAAATCCTAGAACTAATCCACAAGACGTATTTCCCTAACGATCCATGTTGACATAAGGTTCGTTGTGGTGAGAGTTGGACAAGATCTAAATCACAACTAACTTCTATGTCCCAACAAGAATACTCAAATGCATACTGTCATCAAGAAAATATGTTGAACCTCTCTCTGATACCATTTTTTCATGAACTAGTACAGGTACCCTGGTAACCAGATAACCGAGTCGGCCTTAAAATAACCCGAAGGGAATTCACGATCTCCATGGGTTGGCGACTAGCACCTGTGATCACATAACATGAAAGTGGGAATGACTTTTCCACTAACAATGTGGAAAAAATGAAACAAGAAAGTATGCATAACAAAAGAAACTCTACTGGGAGTAACGTACCAGAATACAAAGAGGCATAAAAATCCCAATGTACTAAAACCCAAGTGTTAAAAATGGTAAAACTGCCCCAATGTCCCTAAGTACACAACTCACCAAGACCAAAGATCAACAACTAGTTCCACCTCCAAGATATCCCTTCCCTTTTCTCAAACCTGGATGAATAAATTCTACAAACTCCCGAAGAAAAATGTAGGGTGTGAGACTAAGCCTAGTAGGATACCACCAAGGATTCCGTAATAGATTTCAAATTTAGATATTCCAAAGAAAAGCTTTCAATTTTTCAAATAAACAGGTTTTAAAATTCAAAAAAATATTTAAAAATTGTTATACATTTTCAAATGATAAAAATAAATATTTTTACGTAATGATTTTACAAATATTGGAATTTGTATAAAACAATGTCTTAAGAATAACATTTATAAAAAATATATTATATAAATTCAGCAGGCATGTAAAGTAGTTCAAAAGTATTGGCATACATTTATATCTCAAATATAAATAAAAAAATGAGCAACATGGTCATCTTCCAAAAGGTATGATAGTATAAACCAGTTATAGTATTCAACACTCTAAATGTGAACTCAGAAAAATGTGTATACACACGTCCCTATGACACTGGCCAAAGGAGTCTTTTTAGAAACCCATCGGGGTTTTGAAACACAACAAATATATTTTAGAACATTGTCGTACCATAGACTGTATCCAAATAACTCACTAACTACCCAAGGATTTCATGTGCTCTTTTATGATGGAAAAACTATTTTATGAATTCTTAAAAATATGAACAATCCCATTCTTCCATTTCAATTGTACCAATTTCATTCCATTTAAAAAAATAGTTTTTATTCAAAAACATGCCTTTTAACCATGATAAAACCAATGGGTTTCTATCAAATATTTTTACGCCATTTTCACCAGTTTCAAATCCAATAAAAACAAATTCCATCACCAAAAAATTTATTTCCACAATTTTGTTCAAAAATTTAAATGAAATCATTTCCATAAAATCCACTAATTAAATTAAAGAATTTAAATCCGCAAATTTACAAAAACACGTCCAATTCATTGGAATTGGGGGTTTTCTAAATTTTGAGGCCAAAACCATTTCAAATACCTCGATTCACTATAATTGACTTCTTATTAGTTTAGTTGAAATCAAATTTGATAAATAGAATTTAAATCAACAATTGAAATAAATCAAGAAATACAAGGATGATAAATTTGGAAAGTTGGGACGGAACCACCTACCTCAATTTATTAACGGGAGTTAGCCCAATGAGAAACCCCAAAAAACTGAGCAGAAAAACATCGTCGATCAAGTTCTGGATCAAAATCGATAAAACCAAAGAAAAAATAAGATCAATGGAATCAATATCTTTTAAAACGAGATCTGGATCCACAATACTAGATCTATGTCTCAACTTATAATATTAAATCCATTGAAAACAATGGAAATATACCATGAAAAGATCAAGGAATGATAGAGGAGAGAACATGAGATGTAACAGGTTGAAATCTACTTACAAGGAGGAGAGGGGATGCTCAATCCGAGCCTTCAATCTTGATGGAATAAGTTCGGATCACCTTGGAATCTCATCGTGAGGCTTTGGAAACACCTATAATGTTTCAAGCCCAAGACAAGGTTGGAAATATGGAAGTCCTGGGGGTTCAGGTGGTTTATGAAGAATTTCAATAATTAAAAAACCACACACATGGTTTCCTGGATAGAGGCACACGATCAGGAAAACCGTGCGCCAACCATTCAGAACCCACTGTCCAAGTTTGGAAGGTTGGAACGGTTTGGTCACACGGTCTGTCAAACCGTGCGCAAACCATGCGGACCACTTTGTACAGTTGTTCATGGTTGGCACAATTTGGTCACACGGTTTGTCAAACCCTGCGCAAACTCTCACAACTCATTGTCCTTTAGTTTTCCTTAAAAGCTCACCCAAACAAACCCCAAGTCACTACTCCAAAACAGAGGTACTTAGAAACATCAAAAGTAACAGAACACATAACATGATGTTACAATTACTAGGATTACAAATTATTTTTCTGAATCCATTCATGAATAAGAATTTGTAAATTATAATGGAAGTATTGAACCATTATTTAATATTTTTTGGGAATATATAGAAAAGTTGTTTTCATAATGGTATAGATAATACCTATAGGGAGATAAAAAAATAACCCTTATTCACATAATTATTCATAGAAGAACTATAGGTAGGTCATGACCATACATGTTTATTGAAATAATAAACATTATGAATATTGAAATAGAATATTTAATGTAAATTAAATAAATGAGGGGGATACACTACCACATCAAAAATTTAGGTTGAAATAATGAATGTTTCATCCTCTTAGAAAAGTGAAGACATTAAACTATTTTTTAAAGAGAAATGGGTACCCGAATCATTCTATAAAGAGTGAAATGTGGAATCTCATGAAGGTTATTCCAATAGAGATGGATTTTCCATGACCACTACTGGAATGAAATAATTATTTTTATTCCCATAAAAAGTTTTGACGGTTAAAGTGGGTATTATAAGGGAACCAAAATACACCCAGTTGAACTCTTGATAATATGTGATATTTCATTTATCACATATACAAATTTTTTTTCCTGTTTTTGTAAATACTAAGAGGGAAGTGGGATGGAATTGATCCATTAGAGATAATGAATCTACCCTAAACTGTTGTTAGGGAATCAAACCCAGGAATGAATAATGATGAAAAATCCCCCCATGTCATAATCTTTGTGTTTTTGGTGCACAAAAAACCTATTGGTTTCATGATCCATGGACTAACCCTTAGTGGTGAACCACGTAAAAATCAATGTTGCCTTTTGATTTCATTTCGTTAAATTCTATGTATCATCGTTATAAATGTATGTGGGGTTATCAAAAGTCATATTGTAGTAAAATTATTGTCATGTAATTGGAACAATAGAAATACTTAAAATATAATGATGAAAACCTTTAAATTAATAGGTGATAATCATGTAGGGAGAGAATAACCTTGAAAAGTAAATGTACCAAGATTAACGCCCTCTATGTGTATATATGGTATTTCCAGGCATAAAAATGGTATCTAATCATAGTTTTCATTTATTATATTTTATGTATCTTAATTGGTTCATTTTATTGTTAATGTTGAAGATTCAATTAAATTTTATTACCTCATGTGCCATAGAATAAATAAAGAATCTTAAAACAAGGAACAAAAGTCACGTGGAATTCCTCTCTGGGATTTGTCTATGGAAGCATAGATATTAAGTTAGAACTGAACAACATAAAACAAAATAATGGTATAAATGAGATAGAATTTGAGACGCTTTACTTTTTAAATAATCTGGAAGGAATGAGTGAGGAACCTAATATTCCATGTGAATTGAAGACCACCAATGATGAATAGATTCCAAGGAGGAAAAATTATAAATATTTGTACTTTTTAGATGATGTTGAAAATTTTTAAAATAAGATAATCATCATCTGAATGAGAATAATGTATCAATATATTCTAATCTGATTCATATAAATTTTGATGGACTAAAAAAATTCATTGATAATGTTAATTCATACATATTAGAGAATAATTACTCACAAATATTATGTTTGGAGAAGCTATACACAATGTTAGAAAACCTAAAAGTTTATTTCAAGTGGAAGAATTTGATCTCAAAAGAAGTTCAGACATTGAAATCCATGAATGGTGACCCAATTTTTTTACCTAATAGAAGTGGATCAGGAAAATAAAAATATTTAAAAAATGGAAATTTTATGTATTAATGAATATATATCTCAGATGAAATTTAAATTAAATAACAACATTGTGTGATGGATAAAATCCCTTAGTAATTTTAGGTTTATATGTATAGTGAGAGGAATCCCCAAGATGAAATCAATGATATACCTGATCCAAAGGGAATTAAGATACAAAAAACTGAAGAATAATTATTGAATAAAAAATTGAGTTGGAAGAAAAATTTAATCACGAACATAAAGATGCATTGAATTTTTATATTGACCATCGTTCACTATATGAAGATGATGAGCATAAAAAGGAATATTCCATAACAAAGTAAAATCATGGAAAATATTCATTCCCCAAAGGACACAATTGTTGATAAATTTTGATATTGGTCATAATGGAAAACCATATATGATTGAAAACAAGGGTAATATAGAAGCTCCCAACAAAAGGGGAAAACATTGTGGTATTGGAAACATATCCAATTATTTTATAGTATGTTATCAAAATCCAATTAATGCTCATTTATGTTAAGTAAACATCTACTTATATGGTGATATTCCTAGTCACATTTCATGTTTCGTCATAGGGGATTTGGAATATATTTCATCCCATGAAGTTTGAAAAATTATGGTACAACACTTTCATGAAAAACATCCATGGTATTGTTTTTATTACTATTATTATAACCATACATAACAAGCCTAATCATGAAATTTTTGGATATTTTCAATAAACATTTATGGAGGAAATTAGTGTGAACACAATTATACATCCTCCCCCTTGAATAAAAAAAATTATACCCATTACATGGGAAACACATTAACTAAAACTGTTATAAAATGAATATCTAAAAACAGAAGCAGACCTCATACCACCAAGGGAGATAATAAAACGTATTGGAAGCTTTAGTAAAAATTAGCTTCTTACAAAAACTATAAATAAACAGGGGAAATAGGCATCCCAATGTAAGTTCAGCATATATGAGTCTAATATAATATTACACCACATATACAATGTTAAAATCAAATGGGAATGGGATTTGAAGTTATAATGGACATTTAACACTTATTTGGTTTAATGAATATTTGGAATCTAATATTACATGGATTAAAAATAGTATTATATTATTAATGTAAACATGTTGAAAAATTACCCTGTTAAATGGTATGTCATTCACTCTCTGGTATTTATTGAGTTTTTTCCATGATTTTTATTATATGTTTGGATCATAATATGTTCATTGAAAATTGAATGTAATGTATACTATGATTTTATTAGTCCTTGTTATTTACATAGATAAACATAAAGGTGTTGGATAGGACTATTGTTTCCTACACAATTCCATACCTTAGAATCCTTAGATAATTCTTTGATCTCTCGTATGCTACATGGTAATTTTTTCACAATATTTATTATTATATTGATAAATTTTTTAATAATGATATTTTTTTAAATTTCAAATAAAAAAGGCTTTTCTTTTTGGAAAATTCAATCAAAATATATTGATAATTTGTATCAATGAATGATGTAAATATGCTAGTAAATGGGAAGGGGAATATCAGGAATAAAAAGATATTTATGGAATGAATTTATAATTCTTGGGGTAGTATTATTAGTACATGGACTAATCCTTTGAATTTAATTTTCAATAATGAGGATATAGAAAATAATGTTGGTTTTAAGGGGATACTATTTACTAAATATTTGTGGGATATTTCTGAACCACTAAGAGTTTACAATGTATTTTTTCTACAATATGTGTTGTATTATTCACCTTTTCAATATAGGTGTTGGATTTTTAGTGAATCTTGGAGTATATTAGATAATATATTTTTAAGGATAATTGTTTATTCTTGAAGAAGTATGTTAATAATATATGTTGGTTGAAATTTTTATGAAGGTGAAGATGGATTGGTTATATATGTTGTTATTGGAGAGGTAATAATTAAATTTAAATATTTATGAAATCACATTTGTGGTTTAATCTAGTGTTATAAATATATAGTAACTATTATTTATCTAATAATGGAGAGAATGATTTACTAAAAAATCAAGATAGACTACCCATGGTCCTCACCTAAGTAGTGTCAAGATATGAATGTGGTGAATCTCAGGAACCACATATCCAAGCAGAGAGACATGCATGACAAGAGTTCTTGTGAGAAAACTTGTATGGATTGAATTTTTGTGTGAATTAAGGAATAATGTTTGAATTTCTAAATGCTTTCATAGACTCTCACATGGGGGTGGCATAAGAGGTAGTAATAAAGTAGTGACACCAGCCTATACATAGAAACCTGATGGATTGAGAATTTTAAATATTTCATTTTGGACTCTGAGAGTTATTCTGATGTGGAATTCATTTTAAATTAGTATTAGTCATCCATTCATTATATCCTCAGTCACTTGAAACATACTGATTATAACACCCCAACCCTAGTTACCATGAGTCGGTGCATTATTAAATAACATTTGCATTATCACAAGTGATCAGGTCTTGCAAAACTGATTAGTTTAGTAGCTTTGGATGTACTAGATACATACAAGAGTTTTAAATTACAACATGAAATTTAAAAATGACACCATTTTTCCCCTATTTGAACACACTCATAATCTTTAGCCTATACCATTATGTTAAACATGATATACTTTAACACATCCTGGAAAAATAAAACATATAAAGGGGTGATCATAGATGCTCAGTAAGCATAATAATATAGTGGAAACTTTCATAAATATGAATGAACAATTGAGGAAATGTATAAGACTAAAAAATACTTTTAAACATAAAATTCATCATAATATAGAAAATATAAATCAGAAAAATCCATTTAATTATTCACATGGATATTCTATGATACGAATAATCACCTGAAACATCAATAGTTGATATCATAATGACGGAATGAATAATGCAGGACATCATAACCACATATTCAAGGCCTTGTGCGAAGACTACAAATAATATTTTTTCATGGTCTTGTGCCAAGACACTTGTTCTCTCATGAGACCTACTGATACATTGAGAAGCTATAGTAGGCTCCACCCATCACATACTAAGTCCAATGCATTCCTCATATGTAAATGTTGAAACATAACATAAACATTCGTATTAAAACTAGCTTACAAAATGTAAATACATTAACTATAAACTAGGAATGGTATAAAAATATCACATCCATAGTCAAACATAACATAAATCATTCAACACTATATGTAATATTTTAATATAATAAATCAAACTCAATCGAGAATAATATCTAGTAAAGGATTTTCACATTGTAAAAATTATCAGTAAAATTAATTGAGAGAAATATCATTTTTTTGTGAAATCATTTAAAAGTAAAAAATTCATAAAGGATGATATTTTATATATATTGTTGAATCAAATTTTCCCATACAACATTGAAACGTTTTATATGAATTAACATTTTGAAACATTCATGTCCATATAAATAAATCCATAAAACCATTTTGAAAACATGGACATTACTGAGAAAAGTTTAGAAGAATAAATATTTAAAATATTTAAAAATGATGTTTTAGTTAACAAGTACCTTAAATTAAATCTTTTTGAAAACTTATTTATGAAACATGGACACATATGAAAAATATGTCCCAGTAAATACATACACATAAAAAATCTCGGACAACAATGAGATTGAGGAATTAACCCTTACCATGTACTTTTCCTTAGTCGAGGGTACATTTAGCCTCATGTATATTGACCATATAATGTAATTAAATTAAACCAAAACCATATTATTATTTATTATATCATATATGATTCATTTGTGGCTTTATAATACCCATTTAATAATAATTTCTATGTTAATGTAACATTTCGGGTAACAATCGTTTTCTTTAATGTACGCGTTTTAAATTGTTATTCTTGATCGTATCACTTAGATCATTATTTACATACATAAAAAATATATAAAATAATTTATATATCATATATATTCATAAAATAAATATTTATAATAGATATATTTATGGAAATGGGAACTCCGTTTATGGAGATAGTAGGCCATACGTACATATAAATGTCATTTTCGTGTTCATATCGTATTGAACGGAATCAGTGAATGGGATCTCTGAAAACACACATACACACACACACAGATATATATATACATATATATTTTTATAGAGTCATTATTATTTCATATATTACATAATTATTAAATATATTTATATATATATATATATAATCCTCATTGAATGGTGAACGTGGAAATGAATCTCTTCGCGTCGTGGATACCGTAAGCGGTACATACGCACGAGCGATGATATCATACTATTGATGGTGAAATCATATGTATATGGATGGTATATTTTTTATAAATAATCTTTAACATGTTATATTTATTATTTACTTCAATTATACTCATTATTATACCCATCCAAATAATTAAGTGTTGAATAAAAAACAACACAACGACGTGGAGACGGTAAGCCGTACGTACGCACGTATGGTGGATTTTTCATTAATAGGATGGATAGAATAATGAATATGGTTGTACCATATTTATAATAACATCATAGTATGTATAATGAATTGGAGTTATTATTTTGGTATGGACAGAACAAATAAAGTGGAAGTGGAAGAAGAAAATAATATTGAAAGAGGTGATGAAATTATTACCTCTTTTTCGGGTTCTTTTTTATTTGATCCAAATGGCTCCTTATATTATATTTATGAACAAAGTAAGGCCTATAAGACGAATTTAGGGTAGTTTGGAGGATATTTTCATAGGGGTTGGCTATACCAAATGGCTTTGGTGGTGTGAATTAATGAAAAGGGGAAAGTACCCTTTTATATGAGAGTTGAGGGGCACTTTAGGAAGTGCTTGAAATATTAATTTATTATATAATAATTTCTGGTTTATAATGGCTCCAAATGGATTTATTTAGATTATTAGGTGGTATTAGGTCGAAATAATTTCATCCAATATGTTTTACATTGGTTTTTGTGACCATATTAACCTTACCTTTTAGATTTAACTCTTTGTTAAATAGTTTAATTTTTACCATGTCTTCTTGTATTATTACAATAAATGGTTAATAAACATACTATAAAATTCCGAAAGAACCCCAGGTGGTTCATTAATGACATATATAATATTATATAAGTACTTTTTCTATGGCTTATATTTTTAGAACTATTATATCTTGTAATAATGTAGTAATTGTTTTAAAAACTCATATATGTCCATTTTGAAATTATTTAGTATTTGGTTTTTGTGAAAGTCATAACAAATTGATTACTTAGAAAAAAATACATTGAAGAAATACTAAAATCTAATATTCACCTATAAAATTCGTGTAAGAAATCACGGCATTCATATTATATTTATTTTAATATTTATAATGTCATTTATTTGATTAATTCATTAATAAGGAAAATAATTCATCACTATTGTGTCCTAAATAAATAAATTTATTTTTTGTCTAAAATTTATAAATAAAATAACATGACTTAAAAAATATTTTCACCTTTCAAATGAATATTTATAGTCGAATATATCAGTTATATAACTCCATATAATTTTTTTTTACTAAAATATTCATGGTTTTGTTATTTTTTTTCTTTACATTAGATTATTTATATAAAATGTAAGTATGACTCCTAAGTAGCTCAATGGGTTTATGCTTTTACGTAAAAACATTTCAATATTATGATGTTGTCAGAATTAATTTAAAATTAAATCTTGTTGTCAAAACCTAAAAGCGTGTTTTTAAGAAATAAAAACTATCAAACGATTGACATGTGTTTACGTAAAATTTAATTGAGAAATTAAATCAAATGACCTACATTATAATAAAAGAAATAAAAATATAATGATACTTTAAATCCACTCTAATGTATAATTTATCACTTTAAAGTATATCGATTAAAAAGTTGTTTTTAATTAAAATTTATAATTTTTCACTATTCATCAAAATATGAAAGTTATAATAAAAGTATCAAAAATGTATCCATGTTATATTTTCGATGTCCCATTTCTAAGTAAGAATTTATTTTTAATCAAATTTAATATATAATAGTTTCAAATATTGGTTTTAAAAAGGGTTCATCATTAAAACGTGGAAAAATTGCATTTTTTTTGAAAAATACTTCTTCAATATGAAAATTTGAAATTTTCCTAGAATAATTTCTAATAAACACAAACTATGAATGTCAAAATTTTATAGGATATATATAAAATTTAAAAGGTTGTTAATAATCTTCAAACCCACTTTTAAAACAGCTATTTTGATAGGTCGGGGTGATCTTGAACTCGGAGTTGCGTGTAGCGCAAGCTATTGAATTAATTTGAAGGGATAACATACTATAAAATATTGACGTGTTACATTATACCATATTTCAATAAATTGAGTCCTCACAATTTGATATTTTTATTCAAAAATAAAAGGTAAAAATATAAAATACCTTTCTGGAAAACCCACATCAAAAAAATTGTTAAAATAATTTAGACTTAATAAGAGGGAAAGTGAAATGAAAAAGTCACCACCAAATTATGATCTAGAATAAGACATCATGGGTGGAAATTAGAGACACATAATTGTAGGGGAATCATAAATATTTATAGGGAGTTATTAAGGTCATCAATCCCAAACATGTGAACAATAAATGGAATATTGAGGGCCTCAAAGCCATAAATGTATGATGATTTAAATTCCATCAGTTCAAAAAAACAATTTTATTAGGATAACACATTTTAGGTTTTAAAATACCTTCCCTAACATTTAAGAATTAATTTATTCATAGAATAAGAGAAACAAATATTTGATAAGTATAGTTCCATCCTCCAACTAACTTCTACCACAAAATCATCTTTCACTCCAAAATATAATAGAATTCAAAAATATTCTATTTTTTCTCATGGTATAATGTTCCAAAAATAATCAATTTATAATTCATATGTCAGAACGTTTTCAAAAACTAAATTATAAAAACAAGGAAAAAATGTAGGCCAGTGGTAAGTGATGCACCCTTATCTCCCTTCAGTTGTGTGTTCAAGTCTCGCGGCCTTGCCGGACGCGATGTGTTATCTCCCAACCTCCGGGTTGTCCTTTTTATAAAACTCAAAAAATAAACTTATGAAGTTTTTTAACCATAAAAAATAGTATACAATGTGTAACATAGTCCATTACACCCTTTAGACATATCCAAAATACTTATGTTCAAACTCACATTCCAAAATTAATAAGCAAGGTCACATAACATACACGTGAATACCTTCATCATGTGTTCTCATAAGACATGGTAAGAAACTGAATTAATAGAAACCCATAATTGAATAGGTATGTAATTCATTATTTCTTTTGTAAAACACCGAATACTGGAAATACACCTTAAATCCAAAAATGTTGTAATCTCCAACAATGATGGTATAAACAAACCATTAATTAGTTTTTATGTAGTTGATAGTATCCAATATAATTTATCAAACACCATTATCACTTTTTCCAAAATCATTACCTCAGACTCATGAATATTTTAAGGTTTATCTTTCTCTCAACCATATATTTTCAAAAACAATTAACCTTATATTGAGTCACTTTTTTTAGTTTCACAAATTCTCAAATCTTTAATGAAATTGTACTACAATAAAATACTGATATACTTTGTAATTATTATAACTTTTACACCATTAATACAATACCCAAATGACACAATTTGTTAATAACAACATAAGTACACTAACACTTCCACTTCATCTGCGGTAGTATTATAACTTGATTATTATCCAATAGCTTAATTTACAATATTCTTTGATGATTGGGACATTGATTCACATAGTGTCCCAACTCATTGTCATTGAATCATTGTACATTTGAATCCTTTTTCTTACCCTTGTAATCATGAACTTGTTGTCCTTTTCCTCCACACATATAACAAACTCTCAATCCATTCAACCACTTATCAGGGTGATTCATTCCATAGTTATCATATGGGAAAATACTTATTTCTTTTATTCCAATTAACGATCTTTCTCTCTGCTATACCCTTCTTCTCAAGCTTCCCTTTAAATCCATTCGACTTAGAGAATTATTTACTCACTTTATTAACTCATGATACCATTTCATCATATGATGATTATATGTGGGATAATATATCACTTATAAATTTTGTCTTAATAACATGAAATATATGATCATTCTCACTCATTAGATTATGTGTATTGTTGGAGTTCTCATTCATTCTACTGGGAACCATTTCTAAATGAAGAAATACACTTGGTTAGATCATATAATAATTAATAAAAAAATTATAAAAATCCTCAACCAGAGTTGATGATTTTCATAGATCTAGTTTCCTAATTCTAAAAATGGGGTTTTTCTAGAATATTGACTCATTAATCAATCATAATGGGTTTTAAAGAAAATGATAAAAATCATATGAATATCCCATGGAAGTCTCATTACCAAGAGTGAAACAAGTCATGTTGTCATGTAACAGGATACCCCAGGTCATTCCCAAAAACCCTTGTCAGATTTTTCACTGCTAGGTGCTTCTATGCCAGAGCCACCTCTAAAATCTCGTATCCAAATAGGGATGTATTGTTTGGAGAACTCACAAAATCTCTACATTACCGAAATTCTATGAAACTCCTCTATAATAATCCTAAAATTTTATCTTAGAATATGGTTATCTAATTAGAGTTTTTCAAAATATTGTTTCTATGATTTTACTAAACATTCTCTAATACAAACTATAACACCCTGAACCCATTTACCCAGATTCGGTGCATTATTACATAACATTGGAATGGTCACAAGTGATCAATTCTCGAAAGACCAATTAGTTTAGTATCCTTGGAAGTACAAGATACGTACATGAGTTTTACATTACATCATGAAATGGAAAAAACAACATTTATTCCCCTTTTAAACACACTCATATCCTTTAGCCTATCCCTACAGGTTAATCATGATATTATTCTTCACATACATTGGAAAATAAATTATATAAAGTGGTGATATCAGATGCTCAGTAAGGATAACAATATAGTAGAAAAATTCTTAAATAATCATGAATAGTTAAGGAAATGTATAATACTAAAAGAAATGCATTTTAAACTTAAGCTTCAACATAATATGGACAATATAAATCAAAAAAACCTTTTAATTATTCACATAGATATTCTACTAGATAAATAATAACATTTAACATCAATAGGTAATTTATTAATGATAGAATGCATAATTCCAGAGATCATAACCATATAGTCAAGCCCTCATGCCAAGTCTAAAAATAAGATCTTGTCAATGCCTTGTTCCAAGACAGTAGTTTGTCTCATGGTACCTACTGTTGAATCGATGAGATATAGAGGGCCCCACCTGTCACATACTAATTCAAATTCATTCCTCATATGTAAATTTTGAAACATAACTTAAACAGTCATATTAAAACTATCAGACAAAATGTCAATACTTTAACCATAAACCATGAATTGTCTAAAAATAGCACATCCACAGTTAAACATAACAGAAATCAGTCAATACAATATAGATGATTGTAATATAATAAATCAACCTTGATAAATAATATTATCCAGTAAAGGATTTTGACATAGTCAAAAATGAGCAGTAAATTTCATTGAGATAAATATCCTTTTTTGTGAAATAATTTAAAAGTCTAAAATTTATAAATGAATAAATATAATATTTATTTCTTAATTGATTTTTCTCATACCACTTTGAAAATTCAGAATTGAATTGACATATTAAAACAATCATGTCCATATAAATAAATCCATAAAATCATTTTGAAAACATGAACATTAATGAGAAATCATTAAAAAATAAATATTTAAAAAATTTAATAATGATGTATTTGTTAATGAGTCCCTTAAATTAAATTATTTTGAAAACTATTTAATGAAACATAGACATGGATGATAAAAAATCTTGGATAACAATCTGATTGAGGAATTAACCCTTACCATGTACTTTCCTTTAGTCGAGGGTATGTTTAGCATCCTATATAATGAATATAGTATGCTATTATATTAAAACAGAACCATATTAATATTTTTATTTCATATATTATTCATTTATGGCTTTATATAAAACATTTAATAATAATTTCTATGTCAAAGTAACATTTCGTTTAATAATCTTATTCTTTATCGTATGGTTTTAACTTTTTATTCTTGATCGTAACACATAGATCATGATTTACATACCTCCAGAATCTAAATCATGATATTTATATCATATATTTTCAGAATATAAATATTTATAATAGATATATTTATGAAATGGAAACACCATTTGTAGATACGGTAGGTCGTACGTACACATAAACATCGTTTCCGTTTTCATATCATTTTGAACCGAATAAGTGAATGAGATCTATGTAATTATATACATATATATATATATACTGTATAATTATTATGTCATATATTACATAATTATTTAATATTTTTTTATTTATAATCATCATTGAATGGTGAACGTTGGACTGAATCTTATCGCGTTGTGGAGACAGTTAGTCGTACGTACGCAAGAACAATGATATCATTCTATTCATGGTGAAATATTCTTTCTATTGATGATATATTATAGATAAATAATCATTAACATTTTATATTAATATTTACTTTAGTTATACTCAATATTATACTCATCCAAATAATGAAGTGTTATATAACAAACTACATCATGACGTGGAGACGGTAAACCGTACGTTCGAACGTATGGTGACATTGTCATTCATTGGATGTATAGGATAAATAACATGGTTGTACCATATTTATAATATCATAATAGTATTTATAAGTTACTGTAGTTATTACTTTTCTATGGACACAACAAAAAATGAGGAAGTGGAAGAAGAAAAAAACATTGGAACAATGAATGAAATTATTACATCTTCGTCGAGTTCTTTTTTTATTTTATCAAAAGGCTTCCATATGATGGATTACTAGTAAAATTAAGGACACTAGGATGACTTTATAGTAGTTGGGAGGATATTTGAGTATGTTTTGGATGATCCAACTATCTTTGGATGTGTGAAATTAAGTGAAGGGAAGTACCTTTTTATAAGAGAGATGAGGGGATCTTTAGGAAGATCTTGAAATATTAATTTATTATAAAATTATATTCGGTTTATAATAGCTCCAAATGGATTTATTTAGAGTATAAGGTGGTTTTTCGTCGAAATAATCTCATCAAATAAGTTTTAGATAGGTTTAGGTTACCATATTAACCTTATCTATTAGATTTAACTATTAGTTAAATAGTTTAGTTTTTACCATGACTTCATCTATTATTGTAACAAGTGGTTAATAAACATACTATAAAATTATAATAGAACCAAAAGTGGTTCAGTAATGAAATATATATTATAATATATGTCATTTGGACAAACTATTTATTTTTGGTAATATTACATCTTTTAATAATATAGAATTTGTTTTAAAATCTCATTTATGAAAATTTTTACAGTATTTTGTATTTGTTTATTATGAAAGTCATAAAATCCTAATTACAAAGAAAATAATATATTGAATCTATTATAAAATGAAATATTCACATATAATTTTTCTTATTAAATCAAAAAATTCAAATTATATTTATTTTTATACATACAATATCATTTATTTGATTCTTTCATCAATAAGGAAAATACTAAATCATTATTGTGTCATAAATAATTATAATTATTTTATGTCTAAATATTATAAATGAAATATAATGTTGTATTAAATATTTTTTATATTTCAAATGAATATTTTTTGTCAAATATATCATTTATGAAACTCCATATAAAAATGTTTTACTAAAAGATAGATGTTTTTTTTATTTTTTCCTTTACATTAGATTATTTAATATCAAATGCCACTATCACTCCGAAGTGGATCCTTGGGGACCTAAAATCGACTCAAGGATGAGCATGGTCAGAAATGTATCATCCAATAGGGTTTGTACACATGTTAGGGTAATTTAATATTATTATAATATTATTTTTTACCCTTATTTACAATACTTATCCTTTAACCATGCTAAAAAAATATTTACTGAAGTAATTATTCATAATGTATAAAAATAAATGTTAAATTTTTACACAATTTGAAAAATCCTAATTCAAAATATGAAATTTATTTTTCCAAATTCCAAACTTATAAGTTTCAGAAATCAATTCAAAATTAATTCTCATTGTCAAAACCAAACAGCATGTTTTTAATAATTATAAACTATCAAAAGATTGACATGTGTTTATGTACAATTTAAATGCGAAATTACATAAAATTACCTAAATTTTAATTAATGATATAAAAATAATATCATTACACTTTAAACCCACTTAAATGTATTATTTGACACTTTATAATATTTCTATTGAAAATGTTGTTTTTAATTGAAGTTTTGTATTTTTCATTATTCATCAAAATATGAATGTTATCAGAAAAGTACCAAAAATGTATCCAAACTAAATTTTTATATCCCTTTTCTAACGAAGCATTTAACTTCATCAAATTGAAAATATAAATGTGTAAAATAATTTATTTATAAAGGGTTTGTCATTAAAAGGGGTAAAATTGCATTTTTTTAAAAATATATAGTTTATCTAAAAAATTGAATTTTTGCTTATATAATGTCTTAGAAACAGAAAATAATAATGTTAAAATTACATAGGATATATATAAAATAAAAAATGTGATTAATACTCTTCATAATCACTTTTAAAACGACTAGTTTGATAGGTCGGGATGCGCTTCAACTCAGTGTTGCGTGTAGCGCAAGCTATTGATTTATTTTAAAGATATAACATCCTATGAAATCACGGAATGTTACGTTCTACCCTTATTCAAAAAATTGAGTCCTATCAATTTTAAATTGTTCTTCAAAAATAAAAGGTTAAAATAGAAAATACATTTTGTGGAAAACCCACATTGGAAATATGGTCAATAAAATTTAGACATAATAAGTGGGAACGTGAATAGAAAAATTCACCACAAAATTATGATCTCATATAAGAGAAAATTGGTGGAAATTAGAGACATATGATTGGAGGGAAAACGTAAATATGAATAAGGAGTTATTGTGTTCATCAATGACAAACATGTGAACAATAAACAGAATATTGAGAGCATCAAATCAATAAATCTATGATTATTTAAATACCATCGTTTCAACAAAACATAAGGTTTTATAATAGAACGTTTTTTGTTTTAATATTCCTTCCCTAAAGTTTATGAAATAATTTCATCACATAATAAGAGAAAAAAATATATGATAAGTAGAGTTCCATACTCCAACAATCTTCTACCACAAACTCATCGTTCACTCCAAAATATAATAGAAATAAAATATATTTTGTTTTATCCTAATCGTATAATGTTACAAAAATAATGAATTTATAATTTATGTGTCAGACCATTTAAAGAAACTATATTATACGAACTAGGACAACACGTAGGCCAATGGTAGGTGATGCATCCTTTTCTCCCTTCGTTTGTGGGTTTATGTCTCACAGCCTTGCCAAACACGATGGGTTGTCGCCCGACCTCTGGGATGTCCTTTTTATAAAAATAAAAAATAATAATCTTAAGATGTGTTTTGACCTTAAAAAATAGTGTCCATTGTTTAAATTAATTCAGTCCAACCTTCATACTTATCCAAAATACTTATTTCGAAACTCACAGTCCAAAATTAAAAAGAATGGTCACATAACATACATGTGAATACCTTCATCATGTATTCTAATAAGACATGGTAATAAACTAAATTAAAAGAAAACCATATTTGAATATGTATGTACTTATTTATTTCTTCTTTAAAACATATAATGCTAAATATAATTCATAAATCCAAAAAATTTGTAATATCCAACAATGTTGGACTAAACAAACCAGTAATTAGTTACAATGTAGTCAATAATATCCAATATAATTTATCCAAATGAATTATCTCTTTTTACAAAATCATTAACTCGACCACATAACTATTTTAAGGTTTATATTTCTCCCGACCGTATACCTTCCAAAAAATATCCCTCTATTGATTCACTTTTCATGGATCCAAAAAATCTAAAATTCTTAATGGAATAGTACTGCAGTACAATTCATATACACTTGTACATCATTAATACAATACCAAAAAGAAACAATTCATTAATAACAACTTAAGAACACTAATCATTCTTACTCATCTATGGTAGTATCATAAGTTGATTATTATCCAAGAGCTTCATTTAGGGTATACTCTGATGATTGGGAAATTGATTCAAATAGTGTTCTAACTTCTTGAAGTTGATGCATTGTACATTTGAAACCATTATATTACCCTTTAAATAATGAACATGGTTTCCTTTTCCTCCACACTTATAAAAACTCTCAATACATTCAAGAACTTCCATGGGAGATTCTTTCCACAATTATCACATAAGTTAAAATCCTTCTTTCCCTTAATCGATCTTTCTCTCTACCATCCTCTTCTTCTCTGGCTTCCCATTAATTCCATAAGACATAGAGAATTATTTACTTATCTTATCAACACATGATATAATTTCTTCATATGATGATAATATGTGGGAGAATATTTCCTTTATAAATGCTGGATTATGACCATAAAATATATGTGTAGACACTGAAAAATGCTCAAGGGAAACAAAATGTTTTGGCAGGACAAAACGAAGACATATTTGGACCCGAGGAACCATTCCGAGGATCCCGGAGGGGTCGCGCAAAATAAATTTAGAGGTGTGTGAAAAAGTCCTCTCATGCAGAAAACTTCAGGATTCGCAAGAGTTTTCTGCATGAGCACAGAAAATTTTGTGCCCATGCCCCACACGGTTGTTAATTTTGCATCGTCAAAAACATTGCACAATTATTTTGTGCCATCTTATTTTCCGTGCCACCCATGACCGCTTATAAATAGAACGCTGCCCCATAGACATCGGGGAGAAGAATCTGAACCGGCTCTCATGTGTGAATTTCGTTCTTTGTGTGCACAATGATGGATTTTAGGTATAGATTATTTTGCACTAAGTCTCCCCTGGGGTCTGCCTTTGCGTGAGACCCATTTGGATTAGACTGAATTCCAACCCCCTCGGGGTATGCCCCCCAGCGTGCAATTCCTTCCTCCTGCACATAGGCCGACCAATCACGTGTAATCACCTTTCATTATGTGAAACCCCCATCCTTGCGCACGAACCATTCCATTTGTATGAAGATCATTGTCTACACCCCCCTTACACACCAAATCTCTCCAATTTCACAGTAACCCGGTGTTTTCGCTTGCCATTTCCTATTTCGCACCACCTGTGTGCAAACCTTGAAGTTTGCGCGCAACCTTACAGGACCCTCACCCCTGTTATTTTACCGTTACTACTCCATTCGCGCATACCTTTTCCTCCTTGGGCCCCTTTCTCATGAGTCTGGTGCCCTCCATGCAGTCATCACTCTCTGGCGCCTCTTACGCCCTGAGGGTCCCTACCATGTACAGTTTTATCGCACGACCTTCTAGGCTCGTGGGAAGTAACATAAAAAATCATTGGATGGTACCTCCCATTGTGTTGCTTTGCCCCATGCTTCCTTGTATAGGCACGCTAAAAAGTATTTCCTCTTCACATAGCCATGCTAATGTGGACCTCCCATTGGATCACGCCACATCACTTCCTTTTTTATGGCATTGATGGTCCCTTCCCTTCACCAAGTTGAAGATGGTACCAGTTATGTAAGTCATAGGGGTGTGGAGTGAATCCACATCATCCGAGTTGTAGGACATTAAACTGCCATGCGCCATCATCCTCAACAGATGACGTTAAACTGTGACCTTACCCCCACGCATCCTATGCAGTGTCCCCCGGCTCGGACATTCTATAAACCCACTTGTCTTCATTTTGATTTGATTATCCATCACAGGGGATGTTATACTTCTTACCAGAGTGGAATTTGTCCATGGAGGGAGGGAATCCACCTCGTTGTAAGCCACATTCCTTTCTTTCAGGAGGTAGCATCCCTACTCCCCAATTCTTCGGTGTAAAGGTCCAAGAGGGGAAATGGGGAATGGGGTTTCTTCACCCTTTTCATCTCTCACTGGGCTTTGTCTCCACTAGGCCTCCATCTAGGATTATGTCTCAGTCTCCATCTCCCTAGGTTGCGGACCACACATAATCCCATGTTTCCTCTTTGGGAATCCTAGAGTCTAAGCCCCATTTCACTTCTCATGGAAAAACCTTTCATGACGTGATCATCAGGTCTTTGTTGCCTATTGTTTCTCACACCGAGAAACACTCACGTGGGCTTAGAGTAATCATTGAACATGACACCCCCTCCCATCATTCCCGAACTACGGGGACTTTGATCCATGGCACAGCATGGTATGTCGGAAGCCTCCCAGAGGTTCAATCCCAACACCCAGTCGTTCCGACCTCATTCACGTCGTTTCACCAACACTTGAGAAGCATATAGTGTATGCCCCTACCATTATTCCCAAACTACAAGGACTTCGATCCATGTCAAGGCATGCTATGTAGGAATCCTCCCTAAGGTTAAAACCCAACAGACGGTCGTTCTGTCCTCCTTCACGTCGATTCACCAACACCTGGGAAACCTAGACGTTAAGCCCCTCTAATCATTCCTGATCTATGGGGACTTTGATCCATTCCAAGGCATGGTACATAAGAAGCCTCTTTGAGGTTCAAATCCACCATCTATCCAGACCCCCTGGTCCTTATTCACATCGGTTCACTGACTCACACCCATCCCCTAACTACGTGGACATTGATCCATGTCATTGCACGGTACGTAGGATGTCTCCCTGAGTTTCAAGACCAATAACATTTTTTCCCTAAAATTCAACCCCATTTCATTATATATCCACTTCATATAACCCTACATCATCTATCCTGATTCTTACCTGGGCTGCCACATCCCAGTGAGGTCATGTCAACCCACCCACATCAGTATTCCCTCAAGGGGGTACACCTATCTGATCCACTCTAGTAAGTGTTTCGATCAGCCCGATCCACTCATCTGGATGTTAAATATGCGGAATACCCTATGTTAAACATTGTAAGTTGAGGAAAACCTCAGATACATTCTCATGGCATAGAATACCCCACACTCAATGTGGGATGCCTTGGGATTTCTCACCCTCATGAATCCTTATAATAAGGGGAAGAAACCCAGACGGGATAGAATCACAGCATCCAAACACACCAATGATGCTTCAACATGACTACTCCCATAACAAAAGGTTGATTCTCGGATCGGAATCCTTGGAAAATCCCGATAGAACCAGCGTAATTAACCAGTGTCCATGAATACATGACACTATGAAGATTTTCACAAACAACGTCTTAAATCTATGAGGGATTCCAAGACTAGGTGACGAGTTTCGAGGAGGAATCCATGGATGGAAGATCTGACATCCCATCATCCTGTTTTGACCAAGGAGCAAATTTCCCTGAATTAGGAGCATATTTCGGCCGACTTTGGAAAGTGGGAATGCGGGGACACAACAGCTGGTGCATCCTCGAACAAACGGATGCACGACATGCCCCGGTGAAAGTATCGAAAAAAGAAATTGTGAACCCGACGTGAATTTCATCTCCTCAATATGGAGACTAGTAGTGTTTCAAGAATCAATGGATTAGCGTGTCACCAGATCCAGTTATACAGCACAAGGGTTCCTTAGAGCATGAAGTGGCTCTAGCGTGGAACTCAACATAAATTAGGGCAACTTGGACATTGAGCATCCTGTTCTATGATATTGTCAGCATGGATTCCACTTACCGGTCATGGAAGAAGGAATGACGTTGGGGAACAGGTCATTAATTTATTTTTCAATTAGCACTAATGAGTTAATCTCCCTGCTTTTTATAACCCAGTTGCTACATTCGGAACTCGGTCACCACCTTCCCACCGATGCAAGGGCATGGGAAATACCAACACGGCTACCCCGCATGCTCATGCTTCTTCCATGATGGTCTCAATGAAAACGACTGTTGGACGCCCATGCCCCCTCTCCCCATCAGAAATTATCCCACGAAGGGTAATTAACATCCCCATGCTTCATTACGAGGAGGAGGTCATAATACCAACATGGGATATGGGTGCCTAGACATAGAGGCATCTGTGCCTCGCCATTAACACCACCCCAAGGGCCGCACCAGAGCCTTTCCTCCCAACCATGAAATACAACCACTTTGGGATTCTATCCCCAGAGCGCTTTGATGACTCCCTACCTTACATTGAGGAGGTAGGTGACGTCCGTCCCACCCCGGTCAATGTCCCAATCCAAGGACTCCTAGCGAGGGCTCCCACCCAGTCATGTCAGCGCTGCTGCCCATTCTTATTAGACGTTGATCAGGTATGTTATGCACATGCACCACTAACCCCATTTCTTCAGACCCGACGCCAGCGTTGGGTACAATCTAAGGAGGATGCCCACCAAGGGGTCTCAACGTCGAAGACTAATGTGTCCCGAGCCACTACTGACACATAATATAATTTCACTACATACACTATGCAGAGAAACCTCTACACCCGACCAGGATCAAGGCCCCAAATGCCCCACGGGCAGGCTGGGTCAACTCTTGTGTTCGCAGGCACAAGTAGTGGCCACTGCAAAACAACCCACAGCGATGCCACCCTGCATGGAGGTCCTCCTCATACAACTACCACATAGATCATGAGCCTTCCCCGCTACGAGGCTTGACATTGAGGTCCACCCCATGCCACCCCCAATCTGGATGAAGGTTTTCCCCATGGCAGCGATACTCATCATGAAAGCCTCTCTTGTGCCCATTTAACTAGATACAGAGTCATTCCTCTGGCTCCCGACCACCAGTGTAGGGACATTGCACATCCGGACTCACTCCAATGTTGGGATTGTCCATGTGTCATCTCAGTAGTTTTTGAAGTTCCTCCTCACCCCGACAACCAAAGGGGTGATAGCATGCCTCACTCCACCCTCCCCAAGAATGGAGGTCCTCCCCATTCTCCGGCTGGTCCCAGTGGAGGTTTTCCCAATCTAGTGTTATGCATGGAGGTCTTCCACATGTACCCCTCTACATTTGTCCCGATGCTCCTTGCACCCCGTCTTTCAAGGGTGGAGACCCTCTCCGCCCCATCACCAGTGTAGTCGATGGACACAGTGTCATAAATCAGCCTTGCCCCAAGGATCTACCCAGCGGAAAAAAGGTGGGTTGTCACCGCCAAATGGAGAATCCTATGAAGGTACATACAGATATCAGACCAGTCTGCTTCTCAGACTCTGAAGTGGAATTGGACTCATCTCAGGAACCCTCCTCTTGCTCATCTGAGTCAAGGGTCAGGGCAGGGATGAGGCGCATCACCCTGATGCTTCTAGAATACGAGGTTCATAAGATTCTTGCCTCTCTTCACAGGTATAAACATGAGGATGAAAACCTTTTGACCCCATAGGTTGCGGTCATGAAATCACCATCATCCTCGCCGGGAGAACTCTCTACATACAAAATAGATCACGAAAACCTATTATGGGGAATAGTGGTATGAGAGAAACATCACATCCTATCACCAGTAGCTTTATCCCTTGAGCCAGGAACTGTGGTTGTCAGCCTCTCTTATCGTGATGTGGTAGCCAGGTGTCACACTCTTCGGAGGACATCCTAAGATTTGGCAGCCAGTCAGCTCGCTCTCTATACTCTCCACCTGCCAGCCTACAGTCCCAGTGGTATGCCTCAGTACTGCTTCCATTTCCTCAGCCTCCCCTTGTTGATGAGTGGGTCAATCTATGGCCAGACCCTGAATCTGAGCTGAAGAGCTTCTGGACCATCCTCACAGCGGACCACTTCCCCGAGAAGTTCTGGCTTGTGGTAGTGCCGATCATTCGTGCACCGGGATCCCTCTCCCCTGTAGAGTTTTAATTTTTCCACCAGACCCTCTGGGTGACTCACATTCATCTTTTCCATTAGCAAGTGTCATATCCTAGGAGCCAAGAGAAACTTGGAGACATCGGTGAACAATGTCGTCTGGTGGATCTGGTAGGGCTCCCTATGGTCCAGCACCCCGAGTCACTAGGTCGCTGTGAGGCCCTCCAACAACAATGCATACAATTCATCAAGGTACACCTAAAAATTATCAGAGAGGCTACCCCTCACGTGAAAATCTGTGGCAGGGGGTAGTATGATGCCCTTCTTTTTAGTCGTATTCGGTGGCATCTGAACTCACTATGCGATATTGAAGACATTCTCCCAAGAAGGGTACCGGTCCACAAGGCTGACATAGTGGAAAAGGAGGTATAGATTGAGATTATTGATGGAGACAAATCCCCCTGAGATAATTCCATCAATATTGGACCCATTAAAAAAGATTAACCATAATTAGAGGAATCTACTTGGTCTCCCCACACCCACCTAGTCAGTGGTGCTTAGCCATAATTCCTATATGGGTAAAGAGAAAGTTGGAGCTGCCAAGCACTCTGACCCGTCCACCTTAGTGCAGAGGAAGGAGGAGGACCTTGAAAAGGAAGCATTGTGCCGAATTCGTGCTGAGCAGAATAATTTGGCCGATAAACTCTTGGTTGAACGCGTTGTAGAGAGACGACCCGATTACGACAATACTAGGCTTGTACAATAGGGGTAGGAACAACTTCCCCTCAGCGTGATTCACCCATGAATCCTTGATCGTGATACTCCCGCGGACAGGGCTGAAGTCGGAGCTCACAACAAGAGGGCACTGTATGTCTCTCCAAACCCTCCTGAATGGCGTGGAAATCCATGGAATATGGTCTGGGTTCACCCAGCTACCCCGAAGGCCGCTCCACCAGCCGCTCAATGAGCCTATGAGCTTGACAACCATGTTGAATATAATTTCAATGCGTTAGTGGTTAGGGATCCCTGTCAGGATAGGGGCCTCATCCCAGATGATCCTATGACAGCGCTCATAGCCCCCCTTGAGGCATTGTAAACACAACCGGTGGCGATCCCACCTGATGGTAAGCCATATCCGGCATGGGTGGATGACATGCCGGATCCTCTGGGTTTCAGGAATCCTACCTTCTCCCCCTTTAACAGGACGGGGGAACCGCCGTATCACCTGGCCCACTTCAGCTGTAGGTGTTGGCCCATGTTTGGAACCCCAAAATAGCAGGAGGCTGTAAATATATGCTGTTTTGTTATGACATTGGAGGGGCCGACATTCGTATGGTATCGCCAACACCCCTTCGAAACTGTAACCATCTGGGAGGACCTTTGTGGTAAATTCCTCTACCAATTCAGCTTTACAACCAGAAAACGAACATCATAGAACTCTTGAAGTGGAAACAAAGGCCTGAAGAACGAGTCGCGAAATTCACCACTGGATGGAAGGGACTCACCTACTCCCTTGACATGCCAAAAACTCAAGATAAATTACTAACGATGTGAGTAGGGAATGTTAAGACAGTACCGGTTCCCTCCATGATTATCTAGAGCTACCCTGGAGAGTTACATGACATCTCTGATAAGCCCCAGTGCTTCGAAGAAGCCTTTCAACAAGATGGACAGGAATGCCTGTTGCCTCCTGTAATTCCTGTGAGAAGGGAATCCAGAGCTGAGCCTACCGCGGTGGCCCAAATAGAGGCCCTTAGGTAGCTGGAATTATTTCCAATTAGGCCATCTCGATAACCTCGCCAAAAACCACCACCTCAGGTGCAACCACCATCCTGGCAGTGTCCGTCTCATAATCGGCAGGCACCCCCGTGCAATGCACCTCCACAGCCGAGGCGGGACAACCAGGCTCTGTCTCCTCGACAGGACCTTCCAGCCCCACATAAGGGTCAGGCTCCAAGGCCCACTTCCTTACTCGAAGAAACCGGTCCTACTCGTTCAGTGAGAATCGGGTTCCCAACCATTTTAGAAGTGCCATAGAATAGGGGATTGTACGTTTTCCTGAATACAGAAGGTCGGAAGAGGTGAATCTCACTGATCGCCCCAGCTACTACCCCAATCATCTGATTCGGTGGAACAATATCAAGAAGTGATATATGTTTAAAGACTACATCCAACACTAGGTCGATAATAATATAGTCAGGCTAGTCCTGACCCCGACACAACTGGAGGGTGTCTTTGTAATGTCAGGAAGCACTAGCGACAGTGAAAGCGAGTGGAAGATGGTTTCCAATTGCGCATCCCAGAAGAATGATGAATGGATGGCTTGAAAAATGGTTTCTCGATCCCATGGCATTATTTGAGCATGCCTGAATTTGCATGAGCCTTCAGAAGAAGCAAAAACCACTTCTGCATCATCATCTCAGTCGGACTCTTCCCAGAAGATCAAGCATCAGGTGCGCAAGAAAAAACAACGTGCCCTGCCAGTGCCATCATCATCCCGCAGTCTTGGCCACTTCATTTTTCCAGATATCTGTATTTACCTCAGGATCTGCCCAGTAATGGATGACAACTCATGTTATTGTCAAGGGTACGCTTCGTTTAACACCGTGGAGCTGGTAAATCCCTATTGGATTCCCGACATTGGGGAGTTCCAGGCAGATCTCCCCAACGTCCCCAGTCTGCACCAACGTCGATGGACCGCGACAACATGATTCATCAGGTCACATCAGTTGGAACTTCCATCTAGACCTTGCATGCCACTAAGACTAGACAACAAGCCCAACACAGGGGTCACCGAACAAAACCTTCTCATCTGGCGTCCTAAGATCTACCTCGGTCGCCATTTGTGCTACTCGCTCAAGCAGATTCACCCCTACCGCCCCGCGACCAGCTACATCCTATAACAGGCCGCTCTCAACCCTCTGACTTCCCTCTGGTGGTTACCAGAGGGGCTTCCACGATTGGGAATCATGACATTCCTAGTACCAGTCAACCGTCGGTCCGGCCATCAGGGCCCACTATACCTCCTGACACATAGTGACCTCATGTAAGAAGAATTTATTGCTTGGAACATATGTAAGATGTCCTCAAACAACTTCCCATATTTCCAACAAGGATATCTATCCTCGAGGCTCTTCGCTAATCAACAGATATGCTTGAGGCCCTTGTAGAGGCTCTAAATAAGCCCCCTCCAGTTCGATACTAAAGTCGCAACAGAAGAGGACATTCATTCCGAGATTCTCGAGAACACTGAATGCCAGGCTATCATCTCGTTCTCTAAAGAATATGATGTTTCACTTATACAGGGGCACATTCACCCATTGTACATTATCGGCTAGTTCAACGGTGTGGAAAATCGTCACTGCCTTGTGGAAACAGGCTCTGAGGTCAACCTTATCCCAACACGAACACTCTGTAATATAGGATTAGCCTAGGAATACTTGACTCTTTCTGAACTGAAAATTCAAGGATATGACAAGACTAAACAAAACCCAATCGGAATGATCTATTTGAAGACCCAGTTCGGTGGCCTGGTTGTCAGCACTGAGTTTTTGGTTGTCTCCCAGGACACCACGTAAAATGCACGGATGGGCTGGCTAGGGATCCACCTGCACGTAGTTATCCCTTCTTTGTATCACCAGTGCCTCAAATACTCCCTTAATAGTCGAGTGGGAATACATCAAGGTGATGCGTCGCCCATTGGCACTTATGAGGACCATTATATGGACACTGACTACTAAAAAAGCATGGGAAGAAGGTTCAGACTAATGAGGTCAAACATTCCACAATTGCATCCGACCCGTGGACAGAGTTGAATGATGCCTACATCCTCCCAATCCACCGATTGGAGGCTACAACCCCAGATATGGGACAATGCTTCGTTGTGTCTGGAATGAGGGGGGAACACATTCTCAAGTCTATGAGATGCTGGATGATCACTTAATATTAATATAATAATCAGGCATCGGTGACCCTGGAGCCTGCACCTCCCATAAGGTATCAGGATGTCCACCCCATGGAACCCACAGTATGTTATACGTGCATGTTTCACCGTGCTGGAATCAACCGGATCAAGCAGATGTGCCACTATTTTTTTGATATTGTCAAGCATGTATCCTTGGGATAAGGAACTTATTGGATCGAGTCGATTACCTTCATTTCTATGGTTTCGATGGCACAAGAGTCCTCTAATACCATATTCGTCGCTGCTCATGCTGGTACCAGCCTCCCATCAGAATATGTCAACTAAGAAGCAACTTCCCCCATAGAAGATCCATCATCTGTAAGTGGATAAGAGGATATAGAGGACACTACCACTGCCTTTAAAGAGGGTGTCCCCAACATAGTCGATGAACTGGTATAGGTAAACCTCAATAGCGGGGCAGATCCGAGACCCACTCTGATTAGCACTGTCATACCCCCCGAGGAGCAACAGAGGGACATATATTTCTTTAAAGAACATCATGATGTATTCTCATGGAGTTATGACGACATTCAATGACTAGATCCTTGGGTATCCATCCACCATCTCGGTCTTCCAGAAAATCATCGCGGGTTCAAGCAGCCCCCTAGAAAGATGCACCTTTCGGACGGTGCTATGGTTGAGGTCGAAGTTGACAAGATCATCCAGGTTTATTTCTTCAAAGAGGAACAGTACCTAAAATGGTTTTCCAACATCATGCTAGTTGGTAAGAAGAATAGGAAGATCAGGGTCTGCAGTGACTTCCGGGACCTCAACCATCATTGTCCGAAGGATGATTTTCCCCTTCTTGTGGCAGAGCTCTAGATTGATGCCATAGCTTGGTTCCAAGCTCTGTCCTTCAGGGATGGATATTCCAGATATAATCAGTTTTAGATGGCCCCCGAGGATGAGGAGTATACAGTCTTCAATGCACCACAAGGAACTTTTTGTTACCGAGTTATGCCCTTTGGTTTGAAGAATGATGGTTCCACCTATCAGCGGGCAATGCATAGCATATTTAATTCATTCCTCGGGACCTTGGTGGAGTTCTATGTGGATGATATGGTGGTAAAATCTCTCCAATGTCAGTACCATCTCAAGGACATCGATAAAGTGTTTGGTTTCCAGCGTTCTCGTCACCTTAGGATGAACCCTTTAATGTTTGCTTTTTTACATCACCTCCAGCAAGTTTCTCGGCATTGTTGTCATGTACTGGGACATCAAGGATTACCGAGATAAGATCAAGGCTATCATAAAAATGTCTCATTCGAGCAATATTTAGGAGCTTCATGGTTTCCAAGGCCACATAGCCTACATACGCTGATTCATTGTGAATCTGGATGGAAAATGTAAGCATGTATCTCAGCATATGAAGAAGTTCACCGCTTATGAATGGGATGAGAAGTGCTAGACCGTGTTCATGGAAATCAAGCATTATCTTATCCAATATCCGGTTTTGATGTCACCTATTGCCGGAAATCCACTGGTACATTATGTGACCACCATAGTATTTTCCCTCAATGCCCTTCTAGCCCAAAAGAATAATGAATGGATGAAGGAAATCCTCTAATATCTCAGCTACATGATCCTCAATTAAAATATCAGATACTCCCCAATTGAGAATAGATACCTCACACTCGTGTTTTCCATACAAAAGTTAGAACATTGCCTTCATCACCACGATGTACAGCTGGTGTCCCGAGTAGACCAGCTGAAGTACATCCTGAGTTTTCCCATGTTAACATGCCATCTAGCGCGGTGGGCGGTAATCCTCAAGCAGTTGGCATCATGTTTGTGCCTCAGAAGGCTATCAAGTGGAATGTATTGGTAGACTTCCTTTTTGCCCATCCGACCCCCGCTGACCATTCTCTGGATCTGGATTTTGTCGATGAGGCAATCCTCTCGGTAGATTAAGCCATCCCATGTAGGCAAATGCACTTCGATGGTGCCTCCTGGAGCCCCACCAACAGAAGGCTCAATAATCCTATATTTAACAGAGTCTTTTTTTGTATAGTCTTTATCACCAATGAACAATCCATTCTTTCGTACACGTTCCTATTGTCAGAAGGCCACACCAACAATGAGGCGAATATCTGCCCATCATAACCGACCTCGAGCTGGCCCTTGTGATCAACGTGCCTCATTTGCATGTGAAAGGGGACTTTGAGCAAACAATCAAATAGATCAATGGTGACTATGTTTTTAGGAATCCAGAGCTCATACCATTATTGGAACACACTCTCCATCTAATAGGTTGGTTCCCATCTGGGCTAGAGTATACCCATGTCCCTCAGTCGTAGAATGGTAGAGCAGACGTGTTGCCCAGTTTGGATGCATCACTTGCAGAGCCCAAACAGGATGATCTGATTATCTGCGTGGAACACCGTAGAGTCATAGCTCTCGTTACCCCATATGAAGATGATAGCCCCCAGGTAAGCCATCATACCACCGGCACCTCCATGTCGGGACCCCCGGGTCCATCGGAAGCAGCGATCGAAATGATTCGTGATTGCAGGACACCGTGGGTTGAATACCATCAACACGGTAATCTCCCAATAGATCGGGCTGAGCATGAGTGAATTCGACGCTGCAAACTATAGTTTTACTTCCAGAGTGGTCCCATCCTTGAGACAATCCTCTATAAGCCTGATTTTGATGGTGTCCTCCTCCATTGCATTTAGGGAGTTGAGGTTCCCAGGTCATGCATGTGGTTCCCACTGGTGCCTGTTGCACACATCAGACTGGGCCAAAACTGTCTCACCAGATCCAAATGTTAGCGTATTTTTTTCCATCCATGATCCACAACTGCATCGAGTTCAGCAAGATGTTCCATGCGTTCCATGTTCATGCAAACATCATGCATCGGCCACTAGAGCCTCTCCACACTACCAAGTACTCTTGGACATTCGTAATTTAGGGATTAGATTTCATGGGACCACACTCGGCATCGACTTCTTGCCAGTATAGGTTTATCCTGACTGCAATGGATTTCTTTTCCATGTAGGCAGAGACAGTCATACTCAACGAGGTTAAGGCATGTACCATCATTGAATTTTTAATCTCCAATATCATCTATCGGTTTGGAGTCCCTCACACTGTCCACACCGATAACGACATCAAAATCTGAGCATCCGAGGTGAATAAGTTGTACACTATGTACAACATCTGGCTTAACCATACCTTCCGCAATCACACACAAGAAAATGGGAAGATTGAGGCATTCAACAAGACCCTCTATAAAATCTTGCAAAAAATGGTTGGTTAGAACATAATGAGTTAGCCAGACAAGCTCCCCAAGGCCATCTAGGCTTATCGAAATATGAATCGTAATTCCACTCTGGTGACCCTATATTCCATGGTGTATAGAACATAGGCCATCCTATCTATCGATATTCAGTTACCTTCATTACGTATTGTGGTCTATGGTCAGCTGTCCCTAGATAATGATACAGAAATCTATCTGCCAGAGCATGAGGAACTCGATGAGAATAGGATTCATGCACTACATAACATAGAATGGTATCAGAACAAGATAGAAAGAGCCTTCGACAAGAAGGATCACCCCCTCTCCTTCTTGCATGGAGACTTGGTACTGGCCCTCAGGAACCAATGATACCTGGCAGGAAACCACCTAAATTGGAGGCCAAATGGGAGAGACCTTTCATTGATCACAGGGTTTACCCCAATGGTGGAAATTCACTGAAGGCCATTGATAGAGAGTGTATAAATCCTCCGACCAATGCCATGTTCCTCAAGCAATACATTTCATGATTTGCCCAGTCCAGCATGACATTAAACTACACATTCCAGCATGACTTTAAACTACCCGGTCCAGCATGACTTTAAACTGCCCTATCTAGCTTTACTTTAAACTGCCCAGTCCAGCATGACTTTTAACTGCCCAGTCCAACATGACATCAAATAGCCTAGTCTAGAATGGCTTGAAACTGCCTAGTCTAGCATGTATTTAAATTACTTGGTCCAGCATGACCATAAATAGTTCGGCCCCGAACGACGTTAAACTACACGCCATCCCACAAGAAGTTAAACTACATCTTTTCAAAAGTACATATGGCTTGATTCTCATCCTCATGGGATACATATTACTGCCCAGACACTTCTTCCATTGGCCTAAGCCCCAATCTTCTGGTCCCTTGACCTTTTCAGGCCCCTGGACCAAGTCCCCATTTAGGATTGTACGATGCGGTATGGACCATGTCCTCATTCACGTCGGGTTTACTTGTCATGCCACACATATCCCTTGTTGGGGTACCTTGCCCTTTTTCAGAACTACATGTGGATTTATTCCCAACATCATGTGATACATATAACCGCCTGGAATCCTTGTCTGTTGGCTCAGCCCCATCTCTTAGAGATATCCCTCTCACCTAGGACCTCACAGACACCTTTTCTATTGGCCGCGACATGTTCCTCTTTCTCTTGAGATTTCGTCATTCCTCTATACTAATCTTTTAAAAACTGGATGCTCTCATGTTGAGACCCTTTACCCTCTATGGTGGTTCTCCAATGTTCCCAAGAGTACACTGGTCTAGGACCTAGAGTGTTAGACTCATCCGGGACAATTTTTCGTTTACATTTCGGGCTTCCTGTTCCCCTTCATTTGGGCTTCCATTATCTTTCACACCTTAAGGGACCCCCAAATGGTAAGGATTCTTGGCCTAAGGGCTCTCCTAGCATCACGTGCTAATATCCACATGGGTTTTAGAAAAAAAATTGATATATGTCCCACGTTTCAAATATGGTCAGCGGTCGATGCTCATTTGTTTTTCCTCATTTCAGGCTTACGCGATATGGATGTTGTGTTTTGAACATGGTCAGCAGTAATCCTCCATCATCATGCCAGGGCCATCAAGATTTTAATTTTGGTTACATGATTCACATTATGTTCCACCCCATAGTATCCTGATGAAATTTATACACTCCTAGCGTGTTCCCTCATTGCACATTCCCACGTTAGGAGGACAAATCCATAGTACGACGTTCTTCAGGGCTCTACACCGATTTCCCCTTTAAGTGCATTCATCATATTGAAAGGAGCTCTTGCTTAGGGAATGTAATAAGGTATTCACCTATATGGGGGAATTTTGAATCCCCATGTTCCGATTTCTAATACCACAAACTAAGATCTTCTCTATGAACTATGTGATGCTCAATTCTCATCCTTATGGGATACGTAGGATTACCCAGATGTTGGGTCTCTAGGTCCTACTCCACTTGGATATATCTTCTCTCTCCCCTTTCCCTATGACCTTTACTGGACATTTGGCCAGAGGCTCCTTTCACAGGGTTGTGCATGGTGCGGTGTGGACCTCGGCCACATTCACATCGGGTATGCTTTATAATGTCATGTACACTATTTCATGTACAAAACAAATGACTTTAAACTGTGATTTCTGCTCCCACATGACTTTAAACCATTGCGTCATTTTCACACGATGTGAAAATGCATGACCAGTCCTAGCATATGACCCTAAACTGTGACAAAATCATCCCGGCCGCATGACAAAAAATGTTATTGCATTTTGATAACCTCACCATAGGGGACATCCCGTTGGTTTTCAGTCATCCATTGTACCATTTGTCAATGAGAGCATATGGATTGATTCCCTTAGTGATACCAGGATTCCTAGATCCTCGGTTTTTTGCTTCAAAAAACACACATCCACCCTAAAGGGTAAACAAAAACTATAAAATGCAGAATCTTTTGGTGTGAGGGCCAGACCCGCAAGCCCCTTTCATCCTTGGCACTGGTACCTCACCATGCCACCCCTTAGAACCATGTATGGCTTGATTCCCATCCATATGGGATATTTAGGGGTGCCCAGACTTCTCGTCTCGAGCCCAGCCTCAAGAATCATAAATCTCATCCTTTCTCACTATCAACCCCTTGTCATGACCCCTTGGGAAGCGACAACTCCCTCACTAGGGAGGTCCTATCTAAAAGTAGGAATGATCCATGATCAGATTAATTCGCCCACCTAATTTTCTTCCACCACAGTGGCGTAATTTCAGGAGTGTTGGATTTTGTTCAAAAAAACCACCACTAATCCTTCCACACTTTGTGTTCCCTTTATTCAGACCCTCATCTTCTATCACGTCTAAATGGAACCCCTAACGGTATGGTCACTCAGCCTATGGCTCGCCTACTATCCTAGGCCAACATTCCGGAAGAATTATGGATTATATTTTGAGTCATGCTCCATGTTTCAAACATGGTCAGTTGTCGGCACTCATTTTTTGTCTCCATTTCAGGATAATTAAATAGGGATACTGTGTATCGAACATGGTCAATAGTTATACTTTATTATCACGCCATTTCTCATAGTGTTCCAAAGTTGGGTATCGTGTTTCATATTATCCACTCCCCTATATTTGGAATGATTCTAATGCCACTGACATTATACTGCTCTTGTACTAGAGCACATTGTGGAGACGATGCATTGATTGGTCTGAGGTCCTCTTCGTTTGATCGGGCCAACCTCTTCTCTTCTTGGAAATCCAGATTTGAATCTCAAATGCCAGATTCTTGGTTGACACTCCAACATTTAAACAATGTAATAGCACATGCCTCTCTTGTTTCTCAAATTGTGTACAACCCATGTGAGATTTGGAATGGATTTCTATTTATTTTGGGATTACGGTGAGCATGTTAAACAAAGGGAACAAGTGAATAAATATTTCCATACATGCAGTTTAGAATAAGATGCGTTAAGGAGAAATGAGTTTGGCCAAAACAGGGCCCTTAAGGGTCAGCTTCTTGGATAGATCATTCCAGCTCCACTACCTTTTGGATGGTGGCTTCCAAGGCTGCTTCCCATCCCCTAAATACCCTCTCTTCTTCAGCGACCGAAGAGCGCAGTTCGCTGACCCTTGCATCTGCCTTCGGCTACTCAGTTCAAAGATTAGTCATCTTGTATCCCGCTTACACTAATTTCTCTTTTCTGTCTGCTAGTTGGGCCCTCAACTGCTCCATGAGCTCCGAATAGTTTTCAATGAATATCAACTTTTCTTTTTCCTATTCATCGAGGTGTCGTATCTCCTACTCCACCTTCAGAAATGCTCGGGTACTCTCTGACTCCTACCGACATTGGGAAATGTCGTAGCGCTTTCTTCTCTCATCCATATTCTCATCTGTATAGTCATGAACCATCAAATGAAGTCACTGAACATCTAGTCCTCCATCGCACAGAAAGCTCATCCGGGTATGGAACGATCCCGTCCTTTTTAGCCACTTCATATGAGGCTGACCAAGGAAACACATGATGCACTAACACCCTTTGAATCACATCATCCTTCTCTCCTAGGATGCATCCATGTCGGAATCATAAATCTACTTGGGATCCTGGGATGATAGATAGGGAAAACGGCAAACATGCTTGTAGCAGGGTCTTCTTCTGGTGTTCCTCCCAAGTGGTTTGGACCATCATCATCTAGGCGAGCTTCCTCTCTCGCCTTTCCCATTCTGGTTCCATCGTCAACTCCCGACGTTTCCCAAACATTGATATCACTGGTTTCCACAACCATTTTCTCTCTGAGTGTTGGGGTCAACTCTTCTTGGGAGGTGTGCCATGAGTTGGATGGTAGATTAGCCATGTATGGTCTGGGGTTAGTTGCCTGATGGGCCTCCAGCGCTGTGATCACTGCACAGTCAAGGTGCACCTTGATCAATTGAGTTCTCCGATGGTTAGTACCGGTATCGAAGAAATGAACTTATAGGAGCCTAAGGCATTAGCCTCTTGTATTCCAGCCACTACAAGAGATGTCATAGTGGGGGATCACTTAGCGCTCGTCAGTTTAATAATGGTCGTCGGTGCCCCACCTTTTTCCATTTGCGCTTCCTCCCCTTCGACCAAAGACCCTTGATTAGAACCAATATGCTCCTAAAATAAGATGAGGTGAATGGATTAAGAATTGAAAGGAAAACTGATAAAAGGGGTGGTTGATAGTTAAGGGTTGAGGAATGCCTCGAGTATCTAAGTTACATCAATGTATGAGCCGACAATCTCACCACTCTCCCAGACAAACCCTTGGTAGAACACCTCTTGAGAACATTCACCTTTGGGATCCTCTCCCACTTCACCCCTCCCTCACCTACTCCTTCTGATTCCTCCTCTTCTGTATCATCGCCTTCCGGCTCATCATCACCATCGTCATCTTCCGACGGCATTGTTTCTGGATAATTCTTATGGCGAAGAATCACTTTCACCATGAAAGATAGCTCCTCAAGTCGATCCCATAAGCATGCGTACATATCCATGGTCGTCGGATACGTGTGCCGACGATGATAGTTCACCCTATCGACAATCTGAACGAGTCCAACTTCTGGTAGCTGGATCTCGTCTCGCACTATAATTTTTCTTAAGGGATTCTGTACCCATCGACTATCGCATTGTTAGCTAGGCCGACCATAGTGCCGGGAACATTGTGTCGTGGGAAGGTTGAAGCAAGTATCTTATTTGATTCTCGAGAAGTTCTCTGGTCTCTCCACGGGACCCTCCCCCTTTGGCCGACAAGGGCGTGGCCACGCCATGCGACGCCCCGCTATTAAAGCACTAGCCTGTGCGGGCCCGGTATTCCGAGGTTCTTCTGGTCTCCCCCCCCCCAACGACACCTTGTCTGATATCAAGATGCTCGGGATCCATACTAGATACCTTGAGTTGGTGAACTCACTTCTTAAGGAGCCCATCAGGGTATGCTATGGCCCAATGTTTTGCATACTAGGTTGAGAGGATAGCGTCAACTCTGGTGGGAGGAAAGGTAATGACATCACCCGAGCCATCGGTCGTGAACATCAACAATATTTGGCATAGAACATCAGAATGCCTTTCCTCCCAAATAGTTGTGTATACCTTCTTTAGAATCTGATTGAAGCATCTGAACTACCTAGAGAACTTGGACGGTGCGTATGGCTAACAAAATATCTTACCATCGATTCGGTCCAAGAGAACCCCGCCTCTGATGCTCTGTAAGTACTCCCTCTTCTCTAGGTAGCCATGTCCATTGTCTATCATATAGTCGGTTAGGGTGGGGAATGGGATGAAAACGAAGTTGGGATGATCACTGATCCACATCCTCACTCCCTCTACATTGAGCGTCATTGCAATGACCTCAGTGATGTTCTGTAAGGAAGCTCACAGGCCATCACTCAGAGGAATAATGAAATTCGGGAAGGTATACCCACAGCAACGAGCTGCAACTGAGCCATGAAAGATCTGGAAGGGACCACAGTTCCTCCTCGGTGACCCTCCTCTCAAAATGAATCCCAAGAAGGCACATAGATGAGCTAACACAGGGACTCCCAGGTTGAGCCTTCAATTAGTATCCATGTCTCCATCCATCACTAGGGTTGCTGGACGAACTCCCATCCTTGCATATCTCACTGGTAAGAGCCACCCACTCAGAAATGCGGCATGGAATCCGGCATACTGGATGTTCGGGTCCAACATATCATCTATGCTGATACCCCATACCCGATAGTCCCCCAGCCTCCAGGATCCACCCATATGATCCGCTCTTTCTCCTCTGTGCCGCCGTCAGACACTGTCTCCCTCACCCCGACATCTTGATTTTTGGATTGTGCTAAAGGAATATGCTGAACCACTTCTTGTATGAAATGTCCTTTATGAAGTCCTTGCCTCCCAGCCTCTCCATGGCAAGCTCCAACAAGTGCCATGTCAGCATGGGGGTTCTTGATCCGTCTCCCTGGGTGTTCATTGGTGAGAGGAACTCATCATATTGATGCCCTTCCAAATGGATTCCCTCGATGCAATGAACATCCCAAAGACTGATACAGACATCCCGATGATGAAGATGGAAGGTGTTGGTATCATGAGACCACCGAGTGAACAACATCATCCTGAACTCATGTTGGTGGTAGAAGTGGAAATGAGACATCCACACCGCTTCAAACAAGCTGATGTGCCACAATTCATCCATGAACTGGTCACATGTCTGGCGCAACCAATTCGCCCAGGCCCACAAGTTCGTGAAGTTTCCTCTAGATCACAGGTCCCCATCCTGCAGCCAGCCTTTGGTCTCATCAGGAATGCTCTGATGGAAGGTTCTCACGTAGTGGGTCTTGGAACTCTCCACCACTTGGTCACTTCCCAATATGGTTCTGGTCCTAGTATTCAGGAGGTAAACATCCATATGTCTGGTTTCTCTAGCAGGATGGCTGTTGTTGGGAAAATTATATCGAGGGAGCTCATCCTCACAGGTCACCCATGACTGTGATGTATCTACTTCAAAACCCAGCAATGGTACCTCCTCTAGGATTTCATTGTCCAATAGCGGCAGGTTCTAGGATAGTTCATATTCCTTCTAGGTTGGGGTCATCTTTTTGAAAAGAGAGTGGTTGGTGGATATGATCCTTCGGGCACCATAAACCTCAGGGTTGGTGACAATTTCAGCCCTTCGAGCAGCGCCCCCTATAACATCCTAGGTAAATAAAGAATATGGCATTTTCATATTTATTAATATTTTTGAATAAAATTTTAAAATTATTTTAATGGGAATTCTATGTTTGATGGCATACCCAATACGCAACAACTTGTTTCTTTGAAATCTTACGTTGCACACTAATAATATAATAATATTATTTTAAATGGTAGTTAACGCCTAGCCGTTGTAATGGAGGGAATGAACAAAACAAACTAAAAATTGATTATATATGTTTGTTAAATATTTATCAATTACTTAATAAATTATAGAGACCTCAAATGAGAATGAATCAAATTATAAGAATAAATATTCTAATATTATTTAAAATGTCGATTAACCACCTTTGGATGGAGAACCCTTTTCTTAAAACTACTGTTTTTCAATTTTATATTTTATATTTCAAAAAATAAAATCCCTCTTTAGAATTGGGACATCAAAATTTACATTGTGTAAATTTTTGTTATTTTTTCGATAAAGTTCATTTTTTATGAATAGTAAAAATGTAGTATTTTAATTAAAAACCTCCATTTAATATAATTTTTTTATGGTTATATTATCTATTTAATTGGGTTTAAAGTGCAGTTAAAATATATTTTCACCATTTAATCCAATGGTGGTCATTGGAATTAATTTCACTTTGAAATTGGACATAAACAAGTGTCAATCTTTTGAAAGATAGTGTTTCTTAAAAACACGCTATTTTTTTGACGGTGTAATTAATTATAAAATTAATTAATGCAACTTCTATGTTATGAATTATGTAAAATGTAAATCATTTTTGAATTTTTAATATAAAATTTACTTTGGATAAATTTTTGTAATTTTTCTGAAAAATGTTCATTTTTAATGAATAGTGAAAAATACTACATTTTACTTCAAAACGTCATTTGCATCTAATTTAGTTATATAGATAAATTGTCCTCTTAATTTGTTTCAATGTGTAAATGAATTATGTTTTTATCACTTAATTCAATTTTGTTCATTGGAAGAAATTTCACTTTTCAAATGGATGTAAAAACATGTGAATCTTTTGATTGATTTTACTTCTTAAAAACCCGTCTTTGGTTTTGACAACGAGAATTATTTTTAAATTAATTACTGCAATTTCGGTTTTTGGAATTTGATTAAAATAGATTCTATATTCGTAATCATATGGTCCAAATTACATAATTAAGACTCTTTTGTTTTTGAAATTATGAATAGTAACGATGATAATTATCTTTAATTATCATGATTAATTTGTAATCGGGTAGTTATGTGTAATAAAATAATATTATGATAATATAAAATGACCCCAACATGCGTCCAAATATTCTTTTTTGAGTCATGGACGACCATGTGAATCTTTTTACCGACTTGAGGGCCCATGGAGTAACATGGGTGTGATAGGGACATTTTTGACAATCTTTTTAAAAAGAAGAGAAATATAACTACAGTTTGTATATCCTATGTAAATCAATTTTAATTTTGTTTAAATAAATTATTTATTAGAATATAAATAGTAATTGGAAATATAAAACAATTTTCTACATCTTGGTATTTGATTTATTATTTTTAGACATTATATAAATAAATTTATTTATGACACCATGATGATGTTGTGATTACCTCATTAATGAACGATTTAAATAAAATGAAATGATAAGGTAAAATATAAGACTAAAACATGTTCAAAACCTATTTTATGTGTGGATTTTGAATCCTTATAACCTTATCCTAAAACTATATCATTGTGGGACCTTCAAACTTTGAATATCATTTTATAATAAAGTAACATTTCAATAGATTTCAAAAGTGACCCTCCTCCCTCTTATAAATACCCCCCAACTCATCCCCCTTAGCCACACCTCTCAAGCCCTTGGATCATGTAAAATCAGATCATATTATCTCTCCACATACATCTCTCAGTCCTAGAAGAATCACATTTGGTAGAAGTCTTTCCAAGGAATCCTTTGGATCTAATCTAAAAGAGTTACCCGGTTTAGAGGTAATGTCTTCTCTCGGGTTTCTCTCTTTTATTTTCCTTCTTCACTCACCACTATCTACTTATTATTTTATCCCATAATAACACCTGTATACTCAATGTATTAGTATATTGTTATGATAAGTATTATACCTACACTTACAAACACCTCTGTCTAATGGTTAAAGAACATACTGTTTCTGTGGGTGGTGAATTACTGCCTCACGAAACGATGATTGTTCAATATTCTTTTAACACCTCTCATGGTGGCCATTATGAGGGAAATATATTTATATATGATATATATTATATTTATGTCCTCTAAATTCTTCTGTATTTTATATTTAAAACATACCTTTATAATTTACATGTTGTGAAAATGCGATAATTTTATATAGAGAAGTGCGGACAATCGCCCTCATCAAGTGATGTGACTCGTTCATGAAAAACATGGAATTTATAAAGAATGTAATTAATGAAATTATTATAACTATATAACATATATATCTAACTTGAATTATAATATATCTATGTCTCATTTATTTTTAAATTCTGTCAATATGAACAAAAATGAAAGTAGTGTTCATGCTTACGTACGACCTATCGTCTCCCCGAATGGTACATTTCATTTCTTATCTCCAAACATTATGGAATATTATTAAATACATATGTACTAGATATTTATGATATTTAAATCATGAACAACATTCTGGATATGATGTACTTATAAATACATGGACAATTATCTTCAAAAAAGTTCCTTTTTGATTCATGTACCGAACATCAACAAAACATATGATATGAACTCACATAATTAACTAATTATTATAACATGAAAATATGAGATATTAATTTAATAATAAAATTTAAAGGATGTTTTTATGAAATTAAAAATTTAACAAGGTTTATTATTCAAGAATATAAAGAAACTAAGAAGACAAGTCGGACTTGAGGTAATGGGATTTCTTATCTCACTTTTAATTCCGTGAGATTTCCATTATTCACCAATTATTTATTTCATGTGGTTTATTGTGTACATCGATTTTATATATATTATCATGATTCAATTTATATTCATGGTATTATGTGATTCATTTGGTTCTAATTATCTTTTGGTCATATGACTCGATTTATTACAATGAGGTAAGGGGTTTTTATATCACTATTTATTCCCATGAGATTCATTCTATATTCTTCACTATCTCTTCTCAGTGGTATATGTAATGACCATTATTCTACACTATGTGTAATATAATTTTTTTTATGGGTATTTACTTAAACTTTGTATAGTCTTTCTTTCATGGGGTGTACGTTACGAAAGTTACCCAAATCGGTAAGGGAACCTTTCACCCTCCTCTTTTTAAAAGGCTTTTTTCATAGGTATTTTATTTTACATATTCTTAGGTTGGGATATGTTCTTATATATCCCTATTTCTTTAAATTTTATGTCCATGTGATGAGATACCATTTTTATCTCTCATCAACTCTTTTTCTGAATTTTAAAGTGACGCTGTTAGGCAGTAAAATTTCGGTAAGGGAACTTCTATAACCAATTATGATTATTTTGGTCAAACATATACTTCTTGATTATGTCATTCTATGAATATGTGTGAATGACCTATGTTTGTTTTACACTAAATATCAACTTATATTGGGTGTATTTATATTTTTCACAGCTAGTTATGTCATTGATTTATCATTAATCAAAGGATACTATCTTTATAAGGGACTTTGCCTCAATCTCCTTTCGTTGAGGAATCATTTGATTTATACACGACATTATTTTATATGGTGTATAAAACCATTTTTGACTTTTCATTTCATTCAAAGGAAATGTTTTCCCTACTAAGTGTTTTAGTGAACGATAAAAAGGAATGTTTCTTTTTTTACGTAAGTGGTGACGATGATCTTTTCCGCCGCTGTGAGTATTATTTGATCTTTGGATTGATTAACAAGCCGTAATGTTTTCAAAAGGAAATTAAATACTATATATTTTTTTTACGTATTTTGGTACTAAAAATGGTTTTTAGAATGGATTTATTATTTCAATATCATAAAATGGTATATTGTTATTGCAATGTGGGAACATTATATTTCCATTATCCTTAAGTTATGTGTTATGATTATGTTATGGTTCTTGGAAATTGTTACGTATACGGGTGGTTCCGTGATAAAAATAGGGTGGGTGGGCCCGAGATAGATCTCCAATGCATTGGGTAACATAAAGGAGGTAAACGTGAATCTTTATCCAAAGTGATTTAGGGACTATACTATGATGGGTATTCCAAATTTGACTCCCTATGTAGATGTGATAGCTAAAATGTAAGTATGTTATGTATGCCATATGTTACCTTTATGAATTGTGATTACTATGTGTTATTCATAAATATTATGATTTTAGAAGGTATGTTATGATTGAAAATTATGGTTTTATTGATTTTTTTGGGTTAATGTTTCCTTTCATTATGTTATAACCCTTACTGAGATTTTTATGCACATCCCAAGTTTTTTAAATGTTTTTCACAGGTTACGAGGAAGGGTAAGAGAAAGTATGTATTCAAGAAGATTTATATCAATAAAAGAAATCTTTTTTTATTTAAGGATTTTAAAAAAAGCAGTTATAGTAGAAGTGTCTACTTTGTAATATTCAAGTTGATATGTAATAGTTATGTCCTAATTCTATAAAACTCTAAACCTAAAAAGAACCTCAATGTGAATTATTCATTTAATTCAAATTATGTAATGTTTTAATGTCGGGTACTTATATTTGGTATCAATGTTAGGTTTAGATAACATTAGAGGTTAGGGTATTTGTTAAGAATTTGTGGCTTTACCATAATGGTTCGGATTTTAGAAATAGTCATAGTTTTTTATATAAATTACTGAGTTTAAGATAACATAAATAATTATATCTTAGTATTTACCCTCCTCATAAGATATTATATGATGATTTTACTGATATACTCACACTGACGTTTTTGTTTATAGTAAATGGATGGATCTAGTAGGCACCAATGTAATAGTGGATGTGAATGAAACTCTAACAGTTTTCTAAATGAACAACTGAATGATATGGGAGCTACAATGAGAACTCTTGTGGTTATTCTCAACCAACTATCTGGAGTCATGATTAACCCCCTGAACCTTAGTGATTTTTATAAATCATCATATATGTGAGAAACTAATCCCTATATTAGTTCAGGTAATAATCGTAAAAGTATGTGTGTTCAAAAACCAAAGTGAAAAAGATGTGGAAAGAAACACCTAGGAAAATGTTTCAAAGGGACAAAAAGATGCTATAGATGTGGAAATGATGGTTATAAAGCGAGAACCTACCATGGAAAAAGGAATCAATCAGTTTACTCTAGGAAAGGGAGAGAAGTTCTTTCTGAGGGAACAATTGAATGTTTTAAATGTGGTGTGCATGGTCATTATAAAAACACATGTCCTATGAAGATGTTTCGGCAATGGGATCACCATGATCGTACAAATATTTGTTTACCAATACCTAATGCCATTCCGATTGAGGATGAAGAAAATGGCAATGACCAATGAATGGTATGGATTATTTCTTAACGTATGTTTCCATATTATTGAATCATAGGTTATGATTCATGATTTTTTTGTAGGAAAGAAGTATTTCATAATAAGTTTTAAAGGAATCGTTAATGGATCATGAAGAATGTTGAATGAGTAAGAAGTCAACATATAATGGATTCAAGAGTTATGGTAGATTTTAGGATGGTGAAATTCTTAAATGTATTAAGGCTATTTTGATGATGAGATTACATTAGAAGTCTTTTTATATTACTTGTAAACCCGATGTTTGATATATGGAAATTTTATTCATGGAATAATTATATTTTCTTTTGAGGATATATTTATAATGAACCATTTTGGTTTATATGATCCTTGAATTTGATGTAATTACCAGTTAATTCATTTTGTGATGAAAAATGAAAGTTATTAGATAACCTTTGTGGTTAAAATATGTTATGGTTATTTTTGATGAATTTATCTCTTTTTATGAATGTTATAAAATTATGTAGTTTTTGAAAAGGGACAACACGTAAATCATGTGAAAACTCATCGCGTCGGATGAAGCTACGGGAATCGAACCCCCAACCAAAGTTTGACTGGTATTTATCACCTACCACTAGACTACGTGAAGTCCTTGGTTAGTATGATTAATTATTTTTAGTTGGATGATCATATAAATCAAGAATAAGTTGATTTTGGGATATATATGGAAATGATTAACCTGTCATTGAGTATACATGATTAGGTTAATTACTTTTCATTAGGAGACTTTAAGAGTAACCGATGTTATTTGGAGATAAATGTTAAGATTTACCTTGGAAGACTATGTTATTAAATCCTTTAGAGATTTGGGTTTTAATTTTAGTGTGGATTACTTTGAAGAATTTTATGGATAACTGTTTATTTAATGGTATATCTTGAACCTTGGGTTCTTTTTGTTGAATTTTGGAGATTAAGAGTAGTACTTTTTATAAAGTATTATCCTTTTAAGGATTATCTAATCTTGTACTAAATTTTTTTGTTTTAGTTGAGGTCTAAATACATGGGAAATATATAGTTAATCTTATTTGGATTAAGTGATTATCAAGAAGTTGATTATAGCTCCATTATTGTGAACAAGTCATCCTAAATACTCTTATTTTGGATAAAATATGAGTTTGTGTGAGAAATCTAGTAAGTGATGAATGTCTACATGAAAAGTAAGCATGTTTCCATATGTTTTAGTTAAGCTCATAAATAAAATACTCAATGAAAAGTAACTTGAATCAAAATCTTTTTCTTTTAACTTTTCTTACTGGGGAATCAAATATCGTTTAACCCATCACAAGTTTGTGATTTTTGGTGGTTAACTTTCTCCTAGAAATATTTTCTATCACTCTCCATCAGAACCATCATGATTTATTTTCTCCTACATATCCATGTTTTCATGGAATCCTAGTATCTGTTTTCTCAGGTGACCTTTTTACTTTTTATTCAATCATTTCAAGTGATAGATGAATTTACTGATTTTCCGATGTGGGGCATTCAATGAAGTTTATGATACCAATTTTAAAATTGCAAGGACGAAATTCCCAAAAGGGGGGAAGGATGTAACATTCGAGGTAAATAAATAATATGAAATTTTCATATTTAATAATATTTTCATAAAGTTTTAATATTACTTTAAGGGGAATGCTTTGTTCGATGGTGTACCCAATACGCAACAACGAGTTTCCTTGAAATCTTACATTGCACACTAATAATATAAAAACATTATTTTAAATGGTAGTCAATGCCTAGCCGTTGTAATGGCGGGAATGAACAGAACTGACTAAAAAATGATTATATATGTTTGTTAAATATTTTAACAATTACCCAATAAATTATAGAGGCATAAAATTCGAATGAATCCAATTTTAAGCATAAATATCCATATATTCATTAAAAGGTTGATTAACTACCTTCGGATGGAGAACCCTTTTTTAAAAATACTTTTTGTCAATTTTATATGTTATATTTGAAAAAATAAAATCATTTTTTAATATCATGACATCAAAATTTACTCGGTGTAAATTTTTTGTTATTTTTCCGATAAAGTTCATTTTTAATGAATAGTGAAAATGCTGTATTTTAATTAAAAAAATTCTTTTAATATAATTTATTAATATGGTTATATTATTTTTTTCATTCAGTTTAAAGTGTAGTTAAAATATACTTCTACCATTTTATCCAATGGTGGTCATTGGAATTTATTTCACTCTAAAATTGGACATACACAAGTGTCAATCTTTTGATAGATATTCTTTTTCAAAAACACGCTATTTGTTTTAACAGTGGGAATTAATTATAAAATTAATTAATACATCTTATATGTTTTGAATTTGGTAAAATGGAAATCATTTTTTAATTTGAAATATCAAATTTACTTTGGATACATTTTTTGTATTTTTCTGACAAATAATCATTTTTAATGAATTGTGAAATGAACTGCATTTTACATCAATAATTATTTTTAATCTTATTTAATTATATAGATAAATTGTCCTTTAAATTGGTTTTAAAGTATAATTTAATTATTATTTTTATCACTTAATACAGTGTTTTTCATTACAAGTAATCTCACTTTTCAATTGGATGTAAAAACAAGTCAATCTTTTGATTGATTTTTACTTCTTAAAAACTCATCTTTTGTTTTGACAACGAGAATTATTTTTAAATTAATTATTGCAATTTCTGTTCTTGTAATTTGATAAAATGGATTATATATTTGGAGTCATAAGGTCAAAATTATGTAATTAAGAATCTTTTGTTTTTGGAAATTGTGACGAGTAACGATGATAATTATCTTTAATTATCTTGATTAATTAATAATCGGGTAGTTAAGGGTAATAAAATAATATCATAATAATATAAAATGACCCAAAAATCTGTCCAAATCCTCTTTTTTGAGTCATGGAAGAACATGGGAAGCTTTTTACCAACTTTAGGGCCCATGGAGTCACATGGGTGTGATAGTGACCTTTATGACATTCTTTTTAAAATGAAGAGAAATATAACAATGGTTTGTATATCCTAAGTATAACAAAGTTTATTTTTTAAAATAAATTATCTATTGATATATAAATAGTCATTTTAATTCTCAAAATATTTATTACATCATGGTATTTTTTTATAATTTTTAGACATTATATAAATAAATTTATTTAAGACTCCATGATGATGCAGTGATTACCTTAATAATGATCTATTTAAATAAAATGAAAAGATAAGGTAAAATATAATACTTACACATGTCGAAAACCTATTGGATGGATGGATTTAGAACCCTTATCACATTATCCTAAATAAATATTATTGTGGGACCTTTATGACCCGAAAATCATTTTATAATAAAATAACATTTCAAAACATTCAAAAAGTGAATCTCCTCCCTCTTATAAAAGGCCCCACCTCTACCCCATTACCCACACCTCTCAAGCCCTTGTCTCGTCTAAAATCAGATCATATTATCTCTACACATCCCTATATCAATCCTAGAAGCCTCATTTTGGGCATATGACATTCCATCGGATCCTTTGGCTGAAATCAGAAAGAGTTACCTGATTTAGAGGTAATGTCTTCTCTCGAGTTTCTTAATTTTATTTTCCTTCTTCACTCACCACTATCTTCTTATTATATGATCCCATAATAAATCCATTATACTCAATATACTCGGTTTTTTTTATGATAATTATTCTACCTACAGTTACACACACCTCCGTATAATGGTTAAAGAATATATTGTTTCTATGGGTGGTGAATTACTGTCTCACAAAACGATGATTGTTTAATTTTCATTCAACACCTCTCATGGTGGCCATTATGATTTAAATATATATATTTGATATATATTATATTTATTTCCTCTAAATTCTCCTTTATTTTATATTTATAACATACCTTTATGATTTTTATGTTGTGCAAATGCGATAATTTCATATGAGGAAGTGTGGACAACCGCCCCCTCAAGTGATGTGCCTCATTAATGCCAAACATATAATTTATAAATAATGTAATTAATGAACGTATGTTACATATATAAAATATATATTATACTGGAATTATAATATATCTAAGTCTCTTTTAGTTTTAAAGTCCATTAATATGACAAAAAATGAAATTATCGTTCGTGTGTACGTACGACTTACTGTCTCCATGAACGGTACATTTCATTTCATTTCTCCAAACATTATGGAATATTATTAAATACATATATACTAAATATATATGATATTTGAATCTTGAAAACCATTTTTGAGATTATTTACTTATAACTACAAGGACAATTCTCTTCAAACAAGTTCATTTTTTGACTCATGTACCGAACATCGACAAAAAGTATGATATGAACTCACATAATTAAGTAGTTGTTATAACATGATAATATGTTATATGAATTGAATAATAAACATTAATGTATTTCCTTATGTAATTATAAATTGACCACGTTCTATTATTCAGGGATATAATGAAATAAAGAAGACAAGTCATACTTGAGGTAAGGGGATTTCTTATCTCACTTTTAATTTATTGAGATTTACATTGATCGCCAATTATTTATTGGATATGGTGTATTGTGTACTACCATTTGATATATATTATCATGATTCAATATATATTCATGGTAGTATGTGATTCATTTGGTTATTATTATCTTTTGGTCATATGACTCGATTTATTACAACGTGGAAATGGGTTTTTATCTCACTATTTATTCCCGTGAGATTCATGCTATATTTTTAACTATATTATTTGAGTGGGGTATTTACTGCCCATTATTCTACTATTTCTGTAATATAATTTAGTTTATAGGTATTTACATCAACATTGTATATTCCTTCATTCATGGGGTGTACGTTTGGAAAGTTACCCAAATCGGTAAGGGAACCTTTCACCCTATTCTTTTTAAAAGACATATTTTTGATAGGTCTTTTAAAGTACATCTTATTATATTGGGATATGTTATTATATATCCTTATTTTTTTATATTTTATGTCCAAGTGATGAGATACCCTTTTTATCTCTCATCAACTCTTTTTCTGAATTCTATAGTGACGTCGTTAGGCTGTCAAATTTTGGTAAGGTTACTTCTTTACCCAATTTAAATTATTTGGGTTAAAAGTATACTTCATGATTATGTCATACTATGAATATGTGTGAATGAACCATGTTTGTTTTACACATAATATCCACTTATACTAGGTGTATTTATATTTGTCACACATAATTATGTCATTGACTTATCATTAATCAAAGGATACAGTCTTTATTAGGGACTTCTTCTTAGTCACCTTTCATTTATGCATCCATTGATTTATACACGACATTCTATTATACGATGTATAAAACCATTTTGAATTTTCATTTCATTCATAGAGAATCTTTTCCCTATGAAGTGTTTTACTAAACAATAAAAATGAATTTTTCTTTTTTTACATAAGCAGTGACAATGAACTTTTCCACCACCGTGAGTATTATTTGACCTTTGGCTTCTTTAACAATCCATAAAGTTTTGGAAAGGAAAATAAATACTATATAATCTTTTTATTTATTTTGGTTTTGAAAAGTATATTTAGAATGGATTTATTATTTCAATATTATAAAATGTTATATTGTAATTTCATTATGGGAAGGTTATCTTTCCTTTATGATAAAGTTATGTGTTATGATTATGTTATGGTTCTTGCCCATTGATATGTATACTGGTGGTTCCATGATAATCCTTGGGCGGTTGAGCCTGAGATAGCCCTCTAATTCATTGGGTAACATGATTGAGGTAAACGCGAATGTTTCTCCGAAGAGATTTAGGGAATATACTGTGATGGGTATTCCAAATGTGACTCCCTAGGCAGCTGTGATAGCTACAATGTAAGTATGTTATGTATTCCTTAAGTTACCATTTTAAATAGTGATTACTATTTGTTATACAAAAATATTATGATTTTAGAAGGTATGTTATGATTGAAAATTATGGTTTCATTGATTTTTATTTTTGATGGGTTAATGTTTTCTTTCATTATGTTATAACCGTTATTGAGCTTTTTATATTCATCCCGTGTTTTTAAAATGTTTTTCATAGGTTATAAGGATGAGTAAAAGAAATAATGCCTTCATGAAGATTTATATTAAGAAAAATACCTTGTTTTATTTATGTAATTAAAAAAAAGATGTTATAGTTGAAGTTTCGACTTTCTAATATTCAAGTTGATATGTAATATAAATGTCCTAATTCTCTAAAACTCTAAACCTGAAAATATCCTCAATGTGAATTATTTATTTAATTCGAGATTAAGTAATGTTTTAAGGCCATGTCCTTATAGTTTGTATAAAAGGTTGGATTAGATAACTTTTGAGGTTACGGTATTCTCTAATCATAAGTGACATTACCATTACGGTTAGGATTTCAAAAATAGTCATAGTTTTTTATATAAAGAATTGAGTTTAAGATAATTTGAATAATTATATATTAGTATTTACCATCCTCATAAGATATTATATGATGATTTTACTGATATACTCACACTGACCTTTTTGGTTTTAGTAAATGGAGAGATCTAGCAGGCACCGAAGTAACAGTTGATGTGAAGGAAACTTTAACGGTTTTCTGAAAGAACAACTAAATGATAAGGGAGCTGCAATGAGAACTCTTGTGGTTATTCTCAACCAACTATCTAGAGTCATGATTGACCACCTGAACCTTAGTGATTTTTATAAGTCATCATATATGTGAGAAGCAAATCCCTAGGAATGTTCAGGTAATAATCATAAAGGTAAGTTTGTTCAAAAACTTATGGGACAAAGATGTGGAATGAAGCACCTTGGAAAATGTTTCAAATGGAAAGAAAGATGCTATAGATGTGGAAATGAAGGTCAAAAATCAAGATCCTCCCATGGAAAAAGGAAACATTCAGTTGACTCTAGGAAAGGGAAATAAGTTCTTCTTAAGGGATCAAATGAATGTTATAGATGTGGTGTGGATGGTCATTATACAAACACATGTCCTACAAAGAGGTTTCAAGAATGGGATCACCAAGATCGTACAAATATTTGTTTACCAATTCCTAATTCTATTCTGATTGAGGAAGAAGAAACTGACAATGGCCAATGAAAGGTATGGATTATTTCTTAACATATGTTTTCCTATTATTGAATATTAGGATATGATTCATGATTTTGTTTGTAGGAAAGACATATTTCAGAATAAGTTTTAAAGGATTGGTTAATGGATCATGAGAATGGTGAATGAGTAAGCAGTAAACATATAAGGGATTCATGAGTTATGGTAGATTGTAGTATGGTGAAATTCTTAAAAGTATTAATGCTCTTTTGATGATGAGATTACATTAGAAATATTTTTATAGTATGTGTAACCCTGATGATTGATATATGAAAATTTTATTCAAGGAATAATTATCTTGTATTTTCGTGGATATAGTTATAAAGTACAATTTTGGTTTATATGATCCTCGAATTTAAAGTAATTATCGGTTAATACATTTTGGGATAAAAAAATGAATGTTATTAGATAATATTTATGGTTAAAATATGTTGTGGTTATTTTTGATGAATTTATCTCTTTTTGAGAATGTTATAATATTATATCTTTTTGGAAAAGGCACAACACACAAACTGTGTGACAACACGTCGCATGGGACGAAGCTGCGGGAATCGAATCCACAACCAAAGTGCGACTGGTATTTATTGCCTACCACTGGACTATGTGAAGTCCCTGGTTAGTATGACTAATTATATTTAGTTATATGGTCATATAAATTAGGAAAAAGTTGATTTTGGGTTATCTATGAAAATGATTAACCTATCATAGAGGATATGTGGTTAGGTTATGTACTTTTTAGTATGAGATATTAAGAGTAACTGATGTTATTTTGAGATAAATATTAATATTTACCTTGGAAGACTATGGGATTAAATCCTTCAGAGATTTGGGATTCAATCATAGTTTCGGTAATCATGATGAATTTTATGGATAGCTGTTTATTTAAGGGTCTTTCTTGATCCTTGGGTTCATTTTGTTGAATTTTGGAGATTAAGAGTAGTATTTTTTTTATAAAGTATTATCCTTTTAGGGATTATCTGATCTTGTACTAACAATTTTGGTTTCTGTTAATGTCTAAAGACATGGGAAATATATAGTTCATCTTTTGTGGGTTAGATGATTATCCAAAAGTTGATTATAGCGCTCTTAATGTGACCAGGTCATCATAAATACTCATCTTTTATTGAAAATAAGAGTATGTGTAAGAAATCTAGTAAGTGATGAAAGTCCACATGACAAGTAAGCATGTTTCCATATGTTTTAGTTAAGCTCATAAATAAAATCATCAATGAAAAGTAACATAAAACAAAAATATTGTCTGTTAACTTTTACTAATGGGTAATCAAATACAATTTAACCCATCATATGTTTGTGATTTTCTGGTGGTTAACTTTCTTCTAAACATATTTTCTATCACTCTCCATTAGAACTTGATTATTTGTTTTCTCCTCCATTCCAATGTTTTCCGAGAATCATAGTATCTTTTGTCTCAAGTGACCTTTCTACTTTTCTTTAATTATTATAATTTTATAGTTTAATTTACTCCATTTCTGATGTGGGGCATTCAATGATGTTTCAGATCCCAATTTTAAAATTGCGAGGACATAATTCCCAAAAGGGGGGACGGATGTAACATCCAAGGTATATAATGAATTTGAAATTTTCATATTTATTAATATTTGTGAATAAAATGTTAATATTACTTTATGATAAATGAAATGTTCGATGACATACCCAATACGCAACCATAAAATTCTTTGAAATCTTACATTGTACACTAATAATATAATAATATTATTTTAAATGGTAATTAACACCTAGCTATTGTAATAGAGGGAATGAATAGAAATAACTACAAATTTATTTTATGTGTTTGTTAAATATTTTATCAATTATCCAAAAAATGATATAGGCTTAAAATGCGAATGAATCCAATTTTAAAAATAAATATTCTAATATTCTTTAAAAGGACGATTAACCACCTTTTGATGGAGAACCTTTTTTTAAAACTACTTTTTGTCAATTTAATATGATATATTTGACAAAATAAAATCCTTCTTTATAACCGGGACATCAAAATTTACTTTGTGTAAAAAAATTTTATTTTCCTGATAAAGTTCATTTTTTAATGAATAGTGAAAATGTTGTATTTTAATTCAAATCCTCCTTTTAATCTAATATATTTACATGGTTATATTATCTTTTTAATTGGGTTTAAAGTGTATTTAAAATATATTTTTACCATTTAATCCAATGGTGGTCATTTGAAATAATTTCACTTTGAAATTGGGCATAAACAATTGTCAATCTTTTGATAGATATTGTTTCTTAAAAACACACTATTTGTTTTGACAGCGGCAATTAATTATAAAATTAATTAAAGCAAGTTATATTTTTTAAATTTTTAAAAATGGAAATTATTTTAGAATTTGGAATATCCAATTTACTTTGGATAAATTTTTGGTATTTTTCTAACAAATGTTCATTTTTAATGAATAGTGAAAAATACCGCATTTTACTTCAAAACTGCTTTTCCATCTAAATTAATTATATAGTTAGATTTTCCATTTAATTGGTTTTAATGTTTAATATAATTATGTTTCTATCAATTAATATAATGTTGTTAATTGGAAGTAATTTCACTTTTCAATTGGATGTAAAAAAATGTCAATATTTTGATTTATTTTACTTCCTAAAAACCCGTCTTTGGTTTTGAAGACATGATTTATTTTTAAATTAATTACTTCTATTTCTTTGTTTGGAATTTGAAAAAATGGATTCTATATTTTGAATAATAAGATTCATATTATGTAATTAATTCTCTTTTTTTGGACATTATGAATAGTAAGGACGGTAAAAATCTTTAATTATGGTGACTAATTAGTAATCGGGTAGTTAAGGGTAATGAAATAATATCATAATAATAAAAAATGACCACAATATGTTTAGAAATCCTCATGTTTGAGTCATGGATGAACATGGGAAGCTTTTTACTAACTTGAGGGCCCATGGAGTCACATGGGTGTGATAGCGACATTTATGACATTCTTTTTAAAAAGAAGATAAATATAAAAAATGTTTGTATATACTAAGTAAACCAATATTAATTTTGTTTAAATAAATTATTTCTTAGACTAAAAATTTTTATTTTAAAGTTAAAAATATTTCCTACATCATTGTATTTTTTTATAATTCTTATATATTATATAAATAAATTTATTTATGACACCATGATGATGCAGTGATTACCTCATTAATGAACGATTTTAAAAATGTGAAAAGATAAGGTAAAAAATAAGAAATAAAGTTGTATAAAACCTTTTTATGGGTGTATTTATATTCCTTATCACCTTATCCACAAAATATATCATTTTGGTACCTTTATTATTTGAAAATCATTTTATAATAAACTAAAATTTCAAGACATTCCAAAAGTGACCCTCATATCTCTTATAAATGGCCCCCACCTATACCCCCTTAACCACACCTCTCAAGCCCTTGGATAGACTAAATTATACTCATATTATCTCGCCAAATCCCTATCTCACCCATAAAATCTTCACATTTTGCAGAATTCATTCCAAGGAATCCTTTGGCTCAAATGAAAAAGTGTTACCCAATTGTGAGGTAATGTCTTCTCTCGCGTTTCTTTATTTTATATTCCTTATTGACTCACCACTATATTATTATTATTTGATCCCATATTAACACCATTATCCTAAATATATTAATATGTTGTTATGTTATGGATTATACCTACACATACACACACCTCCGTCTAATGGTTAAAGAACATACTGTTTCTTTGGGTGGTGAATTACTACCCCACGAAACGATGATTGTTCAATCCTCTTTTAACACCACTCATGGTGGACATTATTATGGAAAAATATTTATATATGTTATATATTATATTTATGTCCTCTGAATTCTTAATTATTTTATATTTAAAACATACCATTATGCTTTTCGTGTTGTGAAAATGAGATAATTTCATATAAGTGTGGACAACCGCCCCCTCAAGTGATGTGACTCGTTAATGCCAAACATGGAATTTATAAGGAATCTAATTAATGAACTTATGTTACATTTATGAAACATATATTCTACTAGAATTATAATATTTTTATGTCTCATTTAGTTTTATGTCCATTAAGATGACAAGTGATGAAAGTAGCGTTCATACGTATTTAAGGCCTACCTTCTCCATGAACGGTACATTTCATTTCATATCTCCAAACATTATGTAATATTATTAAATACACATATACTATATATATATTATATTTGAATCATGAACACCATTCCTGAGACGATTTACATATAACTTCATGGACAATTCTCTTTAAACAAGTTCATTTTTGACTCATGTTCCAAACATCGACAAAACGTATGATATGAACTCACATAATAAACTAATTATTATAACATGATAATATGTGACATGAATTGAATAATTAAATTTAAAGGATTTCCTTTTGCAATTATAAATTGACCATGGTTTATTATTCAGGAATATTAAGAAATGAACAAGACAAATCAGACTTGAGGTAAAGGGTTTTCTTTTCCCACTTTTAATTCAGTGAGATTTCTATTATTAGCCAATTATTTATTGCAGGTGGTGTATTATGTACATAAATTTGATATATATTATCATGATTCATTTTATATTCATGGTTTTATGTGATTCATTTGGTTCTTATTATCTTTTGGTCATATGACTCGATTTATTACAACGAGGTAAAGGGTTTTTATCTCACTATTTATTTCCGTGAGATTCATGCTATATTGGTATCAATCTCCATTAAGTGGGGTATGTACTGCCCATTATTCTAGTCTTTGTGTAATATAATTTTGTTTATGGGTATTTACATCAACATTGTATAGTCCATCATTCATGGGGTTACATTTCGAAAGTTTCCCATATCGGTAAGGGAACCTTTCACCCTCCTCTTTTTAAAAGACTTATTTTTAATAGGTCTTTTAATTTACATATTCTTATGTATGGATATGTTATTATATATCCTTATTGCTGTAAATTTTATGTCCAAGTGATGAGAGACCATTTTTAACTCTCAAAAACTCTTTTTCTAAATTTTAAAGTGACGCCGTTATGCTGTCATATTTCGGTAAGGGAACTTCATTACCCAATTTCATTTATTTGGGTTAAACCTCTAATTCTTGATTATGTCGTGCTATGAATATGTGTGAATGACCTGAATTTGTTTTACACTTAATATCCACTTATACTGGGTGTATATATTTTTATCACACATAATAATGTCATTGAATTGTCCTTAATCAAAGGATAGCATCTTTATAAGGGACTTTTTCTTAATATCCTTTCATTGAGGCATAATTTGATTTATACACAACTTTATTTTATACGGTTTATAAAACCCTTTTGACTTTTCATTTCATTCAAAGGGGATCTATTCCCTATGATGCGATTTACTAAACGACAAAAAGGAATGTTTATTTTTTTACGTAAGCGGTGACAACGACCTTGTACACTACTGTGAGTATTATTTGATTTTTGGATTCTTTAACAAGCCGTAATTTTTTTAAAAGGAAAATAAATACCATATAATCGCTTTATGTATTTTGGTATTGAAAATGGTTTTTATAATCGATTTATTATTTCAATATCATAAAATGTTATATTGTTATTGAAATGTGGGAATGTTATCATTCCTTTATGATTAAGTTATATGTTATGATTATGTTATGGTTCTTGTCCATTGTTATGTATACAGGTGGTTCCGTGATAAACTGTGGGTGGGTGATCCCGAGATAGCTCTCCAATTCATTAGGTAACATGAAGGAGGTAAACATGAATGTTTCTTCCAAGATATTTAAGGAATATAATGTGGTGGGTATTCCAAATGTGACTCCCTATGTAGTTGTGATACCTATAATGTAAGTATGTTATGTATTCATTAAGATACCTTTATTAATTGTGGTTACTATGTGTTATCCATAAATATTATGATTTTAGAAGGTATGTTATGATTGAAAATTAGGGTTTCATTGATTTTTATTTTTGAGGGGTTAATGTTTCCTTTCATTATGTTATAACCCTTGCTGGGCTTTTTATGCTCATCCCAGGTTTTTGATATGTTTTTCACAGGTTATATGGAAGGGTTAGAGAAAGGAAGTATTCAAGAAGATTTATATCAAGAAAATAACACATGTTTTATTTAATGATTTGAGAAAATTAGTTATTGTAAAAGTGTATACTTTGTAATATTCATGTTGATATGTAATAATTATGTCATAATTCTCTAAATATCTAATCCTTAAAATATCCTCAATGTGAATTATTCATTTAAATGAAGATTATGTAATGTTTTAAGGCTGAGTCCTTATACCCCCTCAAAATCAGCATGATTTGCGGCCATCTTCTCCTAGCAGGTTCTTAAGTGGCTGGCGTGGAATATGAATGTATGGCGCAAAAATTCAGAGGTCATCATGAAATATCATAATGCGGCGCAAATAACTCTAGGTTTGTGTGTAAAGAAACACCTGATGTTAGTGGGATTTTGCGCAACCATAGAGGTTTTTTGCACAGGTCAGAAGAGAGATTCGCACGCGAGAGCTCAGAGATTATTGCGCGAGAAAGTCCGTAAGGAATATGGGACTCACGACAACATTTATAGTCATATCCGGGTTTGAGTGCATTCACAGAAATCTGATTTCGATCCCCACCTAGGTTTTTACATGAGCTCAAGTTTTGCGCATGCGCGGGCCCCGTGGGGTTCTGCATTTCAGTGATTCCCTCGGAATCCAACCGTTGTGTCCCCCCGCCGATCCAATTTCGAGGGGGAATTTTATGACACTGAAAAATGCTCTAGGGATACATAAATTTTTGCTGGGACAAATCGAAGCCATATTTGGATCCAGGGAACTATTCTGGGGGCCCAGAGTGTCACGACCCGTCCTCAGGGCCCGTGCTGTGACTACCCCAAGCCCGCCATCCATATGCCAGGGGCTGGCGACTAGCACCAAAGGCGTAAATCCTGATAAATGGGAAGGCATTGCCCTAAAAAAGTAAACAAACAACACAGAGTACAAGCGGAAGTAAACACTAAGTACAAAGAGAAGTGATGAAAAGTAAATGGTCCAGAATAAAAACTCAACTAAAGTACAACTACAACTGAACAAAAGTACAACAGAAAAAGACAACAGATGGAAGAACGGAAGGGGCTCCTAGGTCATCCTCCTTGGATCATACCTGAAGGGTAGGTACAGATGGCGCAGCTCCTGGATCGTCCACCATGGATCCTACCTGAAGGGTAGGTACAAATAGCCTCCACATCACTATAGCCCGTCAACCTCCTCCGAGTGTCATCTCACTGTGAAGTCCACCTCCGGATACTGACTCGTCGTGTAGTGCACCTCCGGGTACTGACTCTTCTTGTTGTCCACCTCTGGGTTTCATCCAGTCTTCTAACACTCGACCTCCGTCAGCACTACCCGTCGTCTGAAACCAACACAATGAGGTGTGGGCAAAGCCCGTGCAGGGGTGAGTATAACGATACTCAGTAGGGACCCCAAGACCCTCAAGGTCTCACTAAAACCAACAAGGACAACCATAATGAAGATCTCAATAGATAACCTCTACTTAGGTATATACCCATACATATACCTAAGTTTTCATGTAACCCATCTCAATCATGAGGAAACAGAAAGATTATGAACTCAATGGATAACCACTACCCAGGTATATTCCCATACATATACCTAAGTTATCAAGTAACCCATCACAATCATGAGGAAACACAAAGGTCATAGACTCAACTCAAACCAGGATTTTCATTATCAAAACTGTAACTACTGAAGAGCCCCATCTCTAGAGTGTACAGTGGTCCTGTCACGACTCCGATTTACTCCTCCTGTCGAGTACCGCAGGTCTGCTGCCAAATACTAGGCACTCCGTCCGCTGTGGGTCTGCCGCCAAATACTGGGCGCTCCCCCTAATAGCCTACAGAGGTACTCCTCCGGTCAAGTACAGTGGGTCTGCTGCCAAATACCATGCGCTTCATCCGCCGTGGGTCTTCCGCCAAATACCAGGCGCTCCGTCCACTGGGCTAGTCGACTCACTCCAAGTCGAGTCGGTCAAGCAGTCGTCAGGTCTCAGTCGTCTACACGGTATCCGTACTCCGTATTCTTGTCTCCGAGAGGGACTGCTCCACGTGCTACTGGTCAATAATCCATGTATCACAATGTCCCATGAAGATGTATCTCAAAGGACTACCTTGTCATTGGGGTCTCAACACAATAGACGGCACGTCAATCCGACACCCGGTCTGTGAGTTACTAGCCTTTTCGTTCTAGGGGACCGGTTAGTTTTGTGAGCGACCCAACACGATCGTATCTCAAATTTACCCCGAAATCTCATGGGGTAAACTCATAGGTACCATTTCTCCACGTGATCACAAATGCCGCTAATGGTTCGTCAAACGGACGTCCAGTCTGAAAGATATCAGCTTTTCCGTTCCAGGGGGTCCGGTTGGATTTCAGGTACAATCCAACCCAACCACTATCCAACAGAAACAAAAACTCATGTGAAGTATGCCAAAAGTAATTTCTCATCAAAAGGAAACTGACAAAGTCTACAGCACGTCAATCGGACGTCTGGAACTCAAGATATAAGTGTTTCCGCTCCAAGGGCCCGGTTGGTTTCGTATCCGAACCAACCCGGCCGAACCCAAAGTATTTCGAAACCTTCAGTACGATATGTCAAAACGACCGTCTCAGTCCAAGGGTCGCATTGCCGCTAACGGTGTGTTGATCAGAGGTCCACATCTCATGATATGAGCTCAATACCGTGAGGGGTCCGAAAACGGGGGGTCTGGGCCCTGGCCGACCCGGCCCAACCCCCCCCCCCCCCTCGGGTCGGCCCGAACCTGGTCGACCCGATTTGGGTCCGGGCCTGACCCGGTTGGCGCGACCCGGCCCGACCAGGGTGGCCTCGTCCGGCGTGGGCGCGACTCGGCCCGGCGTGGGCGCGACTCGGCCCGGCCGGTGGGTCGGCTAGGCCGGTCATGACCGAGCAGAGCGGAGCGGAGTGCTGCCCCCGCGTGAAGAATCGCGGCCCCGCATGGGGCCGCCCGTGCCAGTGGACGTGGCAGCCGACCGCGTCCAGCTGCTCCCCTCCGGTCCTGCGCGGCCGTCGGACCGTGCTCCGCCGCCGCGACTTTAGTTGCAGCGGATTCTTTCGGTGGCGCGCCTGGTGCTGCCGCCCCCGACCGCCGGCGATTCCGCGCCGGTGCGGCACGCCTGCGGGGGCTTCCACCGACCACCGGATGCGCTCCGGTGGTCCGATTCGCCTGCGGTCTTCGCCATAGATCATCCCGGGACCCGACCTTTGCTGCAAAGACTTCCAAACACCTTCAAGTCCTGCCTCACTATCGTCCGTCAATCCGCACTTCGACAACAAAACGTGGGGTCTTCAAATCGCCTCTTCGGCCCTGACTCCGCCCGCGGTCTCGTTCGGCCCCAACGGCATGTCACGACGGCCCCGCGTTTTTTTGTCGTGTTCTTTCATCTCGTTTCCGCGTGGTGCAATGGCACCGCACTACCTTTCACGTGCCACAACAAAAAAAACAACAAGGGGGGAGGAGGGTCAGCCGTGTTCATGCGGTCCGACCTTCCCCCATTAGTATGATAACAGGCGGCCCAAAGTGAAACCAAGAAAGGCGACAGATGATATCACGACCAATAAAAAAATAAGCCCCCACAATTTCCCGCAACAATGATTTCCAACCCGCATTGAAAACGTGCGCGGATCAACTAGATAATAAGTTGATCAGTGTTTCCTTGTTTTGTTTAGAATGAATGAAACGAGGGAATAAAATCATTCTCAAACATAATTCCCTACCTCAAGCGTTGTCGTCGAACGCGAGTTCATTGAGGAAGAAACGTCACGGATGGAGAATCGCGGAAGAAGCGTCATTGACATCGCGGTACACGGCATCGCGTCGTCGATCTCTGAGGGTTTGGTGTTCTTCATCGGTGGTCAGAATGTTTTTCGCGTTCTTCGTCGAAGAAGAATGCTTTCCTCCAAATCCTCTCCACACCACATGTTCCAACAGAAATAAAATAAGAGTTATCTTATGTTATTAACACACATGACACGTTTGAGTTTCAAAAGAAAAGAAACGAACAATTAATTCAATTAATTAATTGTAACGATTTAACTGCCCAATTAATGAGGCGTTTCTTAACTCGAAAACGCACAGTTGACTTTCATTATAGAGGGGGGTGCAAGTACATTACATAGAAGGAAAGAAACAGTGGGGCTCGTGTGGGTCCCACCTCACAAATATCCTACCAATTGGGTAGGATATTTTGGGTTCCACCCTATCCTCTTAACTTAGATTAAGTGGCTTTTAAGTGGCTTTAATTGAAATAAAATAAAGTTGTCGCACCACTTTATTTTATTTCATAACTTAACCCCAAAATTTAAAAACCACACCCGAGCAAACGCAACCGGAAAAGGCGTTTCTAAGAAAATACTAGAGCTGCAATTCCATTGGTGCCCTCGGAATTCGATTCCAAGCACCGGTTCAAAAGTCATAAAATCCCGCCCGTTCGTTCACTGAACGTACATGAGCTAATCATCGGAAATTAATTCTGGCAAACCGGGCCTCGGAATCAGGCGCCGTCAGAAACTACATTCTTGTAAAATTCCAAATAAAATTAAGAAAAAAAAATTCCATGAAATTTCAGAGTCTTTACATTACTCCCACCTCAGGGCTTTACGTCCTCGTAAAGCTTTAACACAAACTACGGTCACAAAAGCGGTACAGAGAACGCATCTGAGCCTTCCGCTCCCATGTTCTCACCTGGAGGTTCCTGTACTGCCAGTGAAAGCGCACCCGAGGAATCGACCATCCACATAGGATCCACTCTAGTCGATCCTCGATCCCCACTGGAACCTCCGTGAAAGACACCCCATCGCCATCGTCCAGCTCCCCATGGTCGATGATATGCGAAGGGTCGAGCACGTATCTCCTCAGTTGAGATACGTGGAAGTCGTCATGCTCCTGGTGCAACTGAGGTGGATGGGTCAAGCGGTAAACCACCCCGCCTACCCAGCTGAGGACCTAAGAAGGTCTGTTGAACCTCAGAGATAACTTTCCGCCTTGGCCACATCTCCGTAAACCTTGTCGAGGTGAGAACCATATAAGAACATGATCGTCATCCTCGAACTCTAGAGGTCTCCAATTCCTGTTAGAACTAGAACTCAAAACGACTGTTTCCACGATGGTAATGTTGACTGACTCAAGAGTGATCGGTCACACCCTCCTGTGCATGAGTTTATCCTGTGCTGCCTAGGGTTTCCTTTTCACCGACCAAGGAAAACCCATCCCGATGTCATAGTTAAACCACAAACGTTTTGCCTAATACTGTCAATTTGGGTTTGAACTGTGATTGCCCAGTCCATACTCAAACCAACTTCGTAAGGCCTCGATGCTGGCACCAAGAGATTCCAACCGAAACTCTCTCCTCGAGGGTCTGACCACACTATCGGCGTAAGTGTGATTATCGAGTCCTCTCCCAAGGTACCTCCAGACGTGAGGGTCAAGTCTACGGCTTACCGGAAACTCTAGGTCTAGGACAAGATTCGTGGAAGGAAGGAATGAATCATATCGACGTCTGTTACTACAGTAGCTAGTAGTGGACATAGACTGTCCCTTGAAACATTTTTTTAGAGCCATTGGGTCACTCTCCCTGACCGCATGCAGCTACTCTCTTCTGCCGCCCTCCAGCTCCCTCAGCCTGGTGGGGATATCTAAGGCGGGTGGTTGTAGCATGTTAATAAGTACACGACCACATGCTGCCCTCCTAGCTCTGCCTCCACGTCTGCTGCTAAAATTTTCTCATTTTCTGAAAAGAGAAACTCGGTCTCATCCCCTGGATTAACCATGCCCATTTCCTAATACAGTCAATCCTGACATGAATGACACATTCATGCCATGGATGACGTCGTAAGGCCTAGACGTAACTACTAAGAGATCTAATTGTCACTCTCGCCTCCAAGGGTCGAGTCACACTGTCGGAATCAGTGTGAGGTCACTGGGTCTCCTCCAGTAGAAATCTCGAAGGTAAGGGTCAAGTCAACAGTTTTAACTGGGACCAATCAGTATCAACCAAAAAAAAGGACAGGAAAGAAAACATCACAAAGATAAGTGTCTTTTTATTATTGCAGCTCATACTACAAAGACACGAATGTAACAACAACAACAACAACAACAACATGGAACTAGAAGCAACATGATCAATAGCCTCCAGGTGTGGAGCTAGTCACGCTCTTGTCCTTCTGCTTCCGGAGCTCCATGACCATAGGCCTCAGTTTCCTGAAGTTGAGCTCTCTCATGTCCTCCTGTCCCCTGCGGTCGGGGTGGACCTCCTAGTGGTGGTGGTGGAAACACCCCAAAGCGTCGTACACCTCTAGCTGCATGGCCAGATCCTCCTCCATGGCTACCTGCTCCTTGCAGTCTGCCCTGGTCGAACCTCTGCCTCTGCCTGGGAGGTTCTTCATTTTACTGCTGGTCATCTGCATGGCGGGTCGGACAGTCACGTGCCATGTGACCAATCCTTCCGCAAGAGTAACACTGTCCACTCTCGGCATGACTGGCTCTGACTCCACCCCGGTTACCATGCACAACTGAACCTGAGTCATGCATTCGGCCACTGGTAGGTCTGGTCCTCTTGGACCTCTGCGTCATCTGTCTACTGCATGGTGCAGAAGACTCTTCCGCAAGCCAGCTAGTGGTGGTTCCTACTGCTCGAGACTGCTCAGCAAGGAAACTCTCCACTAAGAGGGCTCTCTCCAACACCCTTGTCTGGGTCGGAATGCCGTGAGAAACAACAAAGTCTCTATTCTCTCGCCTGAGCCCCTGCTCGAAGGTTCGAGCCCTGAAGAACGAGTCACAAAGCATATCTATGGAGTGGCACAAGAGGTCTGTAAACCTCACTGAATACTATGCCACTGTCATACTGCCTTGCCGCAGCTGAAGTAGCTCCTGTATACGCACAGCTCGAAGGGTGGCTGGTACAAACACTTCCTAGAACAGGCTCTCAAAGTTTTCTTATAGTAGTGTCACCTCATCATGCATCTAAAGAATCAGGCTCCACCATCTGACTGCTGCTGCCTGAAGAAGGCTGGCAGCAAGGATCACCATGAAATTTGCTGGCGTCCCCACTAGCCTGAAGACTCTCACCAAAGCCTCCAGCCAATCTTCAGCCGCATGCGGGTCCGTCTCTCCCCTAAACCTGGGTGGCCTCTAGCACTGGAACTCGTGCAGTGCGCTCAAGAGACGTGTACCCTCTGCTGTTATGGCTAGTGGCATCGGTGGCCCAACGGGTAGTAGTATTGCTGGTGCCTCCGCTGGTGCCTCCACTGGGATATGGCCATGTATTGAGGCCACGTCGCTCGGCAGTCTGTTAGTACGACCAACTCTCGGGGCTCTATCTGGTCATCCGTGGGGAGGCATCCTAAAAGAAACAGACATGACACGGTCAAAAGATTATACCTGGTGAGCTGACCTGGTTTGATCTGACATTTAAAAACTTCTGGAAACACACACGCAATCAGTGTTTTCATGCACAAAGTCGGAAATCAGTTTTCAGGGTCCTCATGTAAGGATACGTCGGCCACCCGCACCAACACTAGACTGCCTGAACTGAAAACCACACTCGGTACTCTTAACACTATTACTTCAAAGAAAGAAAATATCAGAGTTATATGTTATGTTGTTGAACCGACTCCTCTGATACCAATTGTTACGACTCATCCTCGGGGCCCGTGCCCTGACTACCCCAAGCCCGCTTTCCATAGGCTAGGGGATGGCGACTAGCACCAAAGAAGTAAATCCCGATAACTGGGAAGGCATTTCCTTTAAAAAAAAGTAAACAAACAACATAGAGTACAAGAGGAAGTAAATACTAAGTACAAAGCGAAGTGATGAAAAGTAAATGGGCCAGAATACAAACCCAACTGAAAGTAAAACTACAATTGAAAAAAATTATAATTGAAAAAGACAACAGCTGGAAGAATGGAAGCGGCTCCTGGGTTGTCCTCCTCGGATCCTACCTGAAGGGTAGGTACAGATAGCCTCCACAGCGCTCTTGCCCGTCAACCTACTCTGAATATTGTCTCATTGTGGAGTCCACCTCCGGATGCTGACTCGTCATGTAGTCCACCTTCGGGTACTGACTCGTCGTGTTGTCCACCTCTGGGTATCGTCCAGTCTTCGAACACTCGCCCTTCGTCACCACTGCCCGTCGTCTGCAACCAACACAACGAGGTGCAGGCAAAGCCTATGCAGGGGTGAGTATAACGATACTCAGTAGGGACCCCGAGACCCTCAAGGTCTCACTAAAACCAACAAGGATAACCACAAAGAAGATCTCAACAGATAACCTCTACTTAGGTATATGCCCATACATATAACTAAGTTGTCAAGTAACCCATCTCAATCATGAGGAAACAAAAAGATTATGAAATCAACGGATTACCACTACCCAGGTATATGCCCATCCGAGGTACTGCTCACTAATCCATGTCTGCTGAGGTACTCCTCCTATCGAGTACCGCGGGTCTGCTGCCAAATACTAGGCGCTTCGTCTGTTTTGGGTCTGCCGCCAAATACCGGGTGCTCCCCCTAATAGCCTACATAGGTAATCCTCCAGTCGAGTACCGCAGGTCTGCTGCCAACTACCAGGCGCTCCATCTGACGTGGGTCTGCCACCAAATACCGGGCGCTCCGTCCACTGGGCTAGTCGACTCACTCCAAGTCGAGTCGGTCAAGCAGTCGTCAGGTCTCAGTCGTCAACATGGTCTCCGTACTCCGTATGCTTGTCTCTGGGAGGGACCACTCCATGAGAAACTGTTCAATACTCCAAGTATCACAAAGTCCCATGAAGATGTATCTCAAAGGACCGCCTCGTCATTGGGGTTTCAACGCAATAGACATCTCATCAATCGGACGCCCGGTCTGTGAGTTACTAGCTTTTTCATTCCAGGGGACCGGTTAGTATCGTGAGCGAACCAACCCGGCCGTATCTCAACATTACCCTGAACTATCATGGGGTAAACTCATAGGGACTGTTTCTCCACGTGATCACCAATGCTGTTGACGGTTCGTCAAACAGACGTCCAGTCTGAAAGATATCAGCTTTTCTATTCTAGGGGGTCCGGTTAGATTTCGGGTACAAATCCAACCCGGACACTATCCAACAACAACCAAAACTCATGAGAAGTATTCCAAAAGATCCTTCTCATCAAGATAAAACCAAAAAAGTCGACGGTATGTCAATCGGACGTCTGGAACTCAAGACATAAGCATTTCCGCTCCGAGGGCCCGGTTGGTTTCGTATCCGAACCAACCCGGCCGCACCCAAAGTATTCCGAAACCTTGAGTGTGATATTTCAAAACGACCATCTCGGTCCAAGGGTCGCATCACCGCTGAATTTGCATCGATCGGAGGTCTACAGCTCATGATATGAGCGAAAAACCATGAGGGGTCCGAAAACGGGGGGTCTGGGCCCAGACTGACCTAGCCCACCCCCCCCCCCCCGGGTCGGCCCGAACTGGGTCGACCCGACCGAGTCCAGGTCCGACGCGGTTGGCGCGACCCAGCCCGGCCGGTGGGTCCGCTCGGCCTGTCACGGCCGAGCGGGGGCGGAGCGGGGCGCTGCCCCCGCGTGAAGAACTGCGGCCCCACGTGGGGCCGCCCGTGCCAGCGGGCGCTGCGGCCGGCTGCGTCCCACCGCTCCCTTCCGGTCCCGCGTGGTCGCAGGACCACGCTCCTCCTTGATAGCTTCAGCCACGCCAGATTCTTCCAGTAGTGCGCCCGGCGCCGCCGCCCCCGACTGTCGGCGCCACCACACCGACGGGGGCATCCGCAAACCACCGTACGCGCTCTGGTGGTCCGATTCACCTGCGGTCTTCGCCAGAGATCATCCCGGGACCCATCTTTCGCTGCAAAGCCTCCAAAATGCCTTCGCGGACCACCTCACCATCGTCCGTCGATCCGCCCTTCGACCATAAAACGCGGGGTCTTCAAATCGCCTCCTCAGCCCCGACTCCGCCAGCGGTTTCGTTGGGCCCCAACGACGTGGCGCGACGGCCCCACGTTTCTTCTCCACATTCTTTCTTCTCGTTTCCACGTGGTGCAACAGCACCACACTGCATTTAACGTTCCACAACAAACTCAAACAACAAGGTGGGGAGGACGGTCGGCCGTGTTTGTGCGGTCCGACCTTCCCCCGTTAGTATGATAACATGCGGCCCAATGTCAAACCAAGAAAGGCAACAGATGAGATCACGACCAATAAAAAAAATATGCCCCCACAATTTCCAGCAACAATTATTTCCATCCCGCAATGAAAACGTGTGCAGATCAACTAGATAATAAGTTGATCTGTGTTTCCTTTTTTTCTTTAGAATGAATGAAACGAGGGAATAAAATCATTCTCAAACATAATTCCCTACCTCAAGCGTTGTCGTCAAACGTGAGTTCATTGCGGAAGAAACGTCGTCGAAGGAGCGTTGCGGAAGAAGTGTCGTTGACGTCGCGGTACACGGCGTCACGTCGTTGATCTCCGAGGGTTTGGCGTTCATCGTCGGAGGTCGGAGCATTATTCGCGTTCTTCGAATTCTTCGTCAAAGAAGAACGCTTTTCTCCAAATCCTCTCCACAGCACAAGTTCCAACAGAAATAAAATAAGAGTTATCTTATTTTATTAACGCACATTACACGTTTGAATTTCAAAAGAAAAGAAACGAACAATTAATTCAATGAAATAATTTTAACGATTTAAATGCCCAATTAATGAGGCGTTTCTTAACCAGAAAAACACACGGTTGACTTTCATTAAAGAGGGGGGGTTCAGGTGCGTTACTTAGAACGAAAGAAACAGTGGGGCTCGTGTGGGCCCCACCTCACAAATATCCTACCAAGTGGGTAGGATATTTTGGGTTCCACCCTATCCTCTTAACTTAGCTTAAGTGGCTTTTAAGTGGCTTTAAGTGAAGTAAAATAAAGTTGTCACACCACTTTATTTTATTTCTTAACTTAACCCCAAAAATTAAGAACCACAGCCGAGAAAACCCAGCTCCGGAAAAGGAATTTCTAAGAAACTATTGGTGCTACGATTCCATTGGTGCCCTCGGAATTCGATTCCGAGCACCAGTTCAAAGGTTAGAAAAACCCTCTAATTCATTCACTGAACGTACCTGAGCTAAAATTTGGAAATTAATTTTGGGAAAACCCGTCCTCGGAATCAGGCACCGTCAGAAACTGCGTTCTTGTAAAATTCCAAAGAAAATTAAGAAAAAAAATTTCCTTGAAATTTCCGAGTCTTTACATAGAGGTATCGTGCGAAATAAATTGTGAGGTGCGGTAAAAAAGTTATCCCGCTAAACAAAACTCTGGGATTCACTGGATTTGACCTCATGGGCAAAAAACATTCCGCGCGCACACCCCACACAGTTGAAAATATTGTGCCGCCAAAATTAGCACACAATTAATTTGCACTGACTCATTTTACACGCCACCCCAGAGTGCCTATAAATAGAAGGCCACCCATTCATCTCCAGGGAGAAGTATCTAAACCGACTCTCGAGCACGAAATTATTACTCTCTGCCAGCAAAGATGGATTTTAGGTAATGATTATTTCATTCCATGTCACCCTAGGGTCTGCCTAAGCGTGCGGCCCCCTTGGCTTAGATTGAATTATAACTCCCCTTGGGGTCCGCCCCCTTGCGCGCAAATCTTTCCTTCTGTGCCTAGGCAAGCCAATCGGGTGTAATCCCTTTTCATTACGTGCATAGCTCGTACTTGTGCACAAACCGTTCCATTTTTGCGCAGAGCATTGTCTCTACCCCCTTATGTGCCAAATCACTCTGATTCCATGCCAACATGATGTTTTTCACACTCCCCTTCTTATTTCATGCCACCCACATGATAACCTCAAAGTTTCCATGCAACCCTACCCGACCCCTCACCCCAGTTATTTTCCCGTTACTTTTCCATTCGCGTGCACCCTGTTCTCCTTGGGCCCCTTGAGTGTTAGTCAGGTGCCCTCCTTGTCGACATCACTCTCTAGTGCCTCTTACGCCTTGAGTATCCCTATCATGTATTGTTTTTCTTCACGTACTTCTTGGATCATGCGAAGATACTTCAAAATTACATGGACAGTACCCCTCGTTGAGTTTCTTCGCCTCATGCTTCTTCATATAGAAACGCTAACAGCTATTTCTTCTTCGAAAATCCACGCTAACGTGGAACTCCCATTGGATCAATCCACAACAGTCCCTTTTATACAGCATTCCTGGTCCCTTCCCTTCACCAAGTTACAGAGGGTACCGATTATGTATGTACAAGGGGTGTGGAGTGAACCCACATCATCCGAGCTGCACAACGTTAAACTGCTGATTGCCTTTCTCTTGAACATATGATGTTAAACTGTGACCTTGCCCCCACGCATCCTTTACGGGGTCCCATGTCTTGGACATTCTCTACGCACACTCATCTCCATGGGGATGAGTTCATACCTCATATGGGATGATATCCTCTTTATCGTAGTGGCATTTGTGCACGGGCGAAGGGCATCTACCTCGGTGTATTCCCCCGGCCTTTCTTGCAGGAGGTAGAATCCCTGGTCATCCTTAATTTTTCGGTGCCAAGGACCAAGAAGGGAAGTGGGGACATGGGTTTTTTCACACTTTCCCTCTATCGTGGCGCTTTGTCACCACTGGGCATCTATCATGGAGTATGTCCCAGTCTCCATATCCCTAGGATGCGGACAACGCATAATCCCCTGTTTCCTCTTTTGGCAAGCTAGGGCCTATGTCCTATTTCACTTCCCACGGGCTCACCTTTCGCGACATGATTGTCAGGTCATTACTGCCTCTTATTTATCACGCCGAGGAAGACTCACATGGTCTTAGAGTAAGAATTGACAATGAAACCCCCACCCATCATTCCCAAACTATGGGGACTTTGATCCATGTCATGGCATGGTAAGTAGGAAGCCTCCCTGAGGTTCAAGCACAACACTCGGTCGTTCCGACCTCCTTCACATTGGTTCACCAACACCTGAGAATCCTAGAGTGTAATCAACTCCCATAATTCGTGAACTAAGGTGAATTTGATCCATGTTAAGGCATGGTATGTAGGATGCCTCCCTGAGGTTCAATCCTAACACCCAGTCATTCCGACCTCCGTCACATCGGTTCACCATAACTTGGGCAACCTAGAGTGTAAGCCCCTCCCATTATATCCGAATGACAGAGACATTGATCCATGCCAAGGCATGGTACGTAATAATCCTACCTGAGGTTCAATCCAACAATCCATCCAGACCCCCGAGTCCTTATTCAGGTCGGTTCACCAACTCACACCCATTCCCAAACTATGGGGACTTTTATCCGTGGCAAGCCATGGTACGTAGGAAGCCTCCATGAAGTTCAATCCCAATACCATCGTCACCCTAATAGTTGAATCCATCCCATTCTCCATCCACTTCACATAACACTCCATCATCCATCCTGATTCATACCAAGTCTGCCAGATCACGATAAGGTCATGTCAACCTGCCCACATTATTGTTCCCTCAAGGGGTACACCTATCTGATCCACTCTAGTTAGTGTTCCGATCAGCCCGGTCTTTCTGTACTTGACGTTAGACTTGCAGCATACCCTGTGTCAAACATAAGAAGATTAGGAAAATCTCAGATACATGCGCATGACATAGAATACCACGCACTCGACGTGGGAGGCCTTGGGCTTCCATGACCTAGAGAAGCTCTATAATAAGGGGAAGAATCCCAGAAGCGCCAGAATCTCAGCGTATAGACACGCCACTGATGCCTCAACGTGACTACTCCCCTAACAAAAGGTTGCTGCCCTGACTGGACCCATTGGAACCTCCCAATAGAAGCAACATAATTAACCTGCATCTATGAAGACATGGAACTAGGAAGAGTTTCATGAACAATGTCTTAAATCTTTGAGGGAGACCCTGACTAGGTGATGAGTTTCGAGGAGGAATCCACAGATGGATGAACCGACATCCCATCATCCTGTTTCAACCAAGGTGAAAATGACCATAAATAAGGAGCGGATGTCACCCAGATTTGGAATTTAGGAATGCTGGGCCACAACAGCAATTGCCTCCTGGAACATATGGACGTGCGGCATGCCCCGAAGAAAGATTCGTAAATAATATGATCCATCTTACTCTTTGGATCATGTGTATTGTTTGAGTTCTCATTCTTTCTACTGGGCGCAATTTCTAAAAGTCGAAATACACTAGGTTAGATCATATCATAATGTATAATCCAAAAACTAGAAAAATCCTCAACATTAGTTGATTATTTTCACACATATAGTCTCGTAATCAATGAAATGGTTTTTTTGATAACGTATTTAATCATAAATCCTTCACAATTATTTCTAATGAAAATGTGAATTATATTAAACATATCCTCCGAGAGTGGTGCACCCAAGAGTATGGAAAGGCTCTTTGTCTTGTATTAGGACACCTTGGGTGAAGCCCGATACTCCCTATCAGAGTTTTCAATCCATGGTACATCTATTCCAGAGATGCCTCTTACTTCTCTTTTTCAGATATGGATGCATTTCTTGGAAAACTCACAAAATATCTACATTACCTAAATTCTAAAAAACTCTTCTATACTAATCCTAAAACATTATCTTAGGGTAAATTTCTCTAATCAGAGTTTTTCTAAATCTCTTTTCAAAGGATTGTACTATATTTTCTCTAATACCAACAATAACACCATGACCCTAGTTATCTAGAGTCGGAGAATTACTACATAACATTGGTTTTATCATAAGTGATCAAGTCAAAAAATACAGATTAGTTTAGTAGCCATAGAAGTACGAGATACAGACATGATTTTTACAGTACATCATGAAATGGAAAAACAACAACATTGGGTCCCCTTTTGAACACAGTCATATGCTTTAGCATATCAATGTAGTTTAATCATGATATAATACTTCACAACCTAGAAAAAAACATAGAAAATGTTGAGATCATATGCTTAGTAAGGATAACAATATAGAAGAGACTTTCGTAAATAAGAATAAACATTTAAGGCAATGTATACTAATAAAACAAAATCCCTTTAATAATAAGCTTCAGTATAATATGGAAAATATAAATCAAAATAATATTTTTAATTATTCACATGGATATTCTACCAGACGAATAATCACATGAAAAATAAATAACTAATTTCGTAATGGTGGAATGCATAGTGTCGGACATCATAACCATATACTCAAGGCCTCATTCCAAGGCTACAAATAATATTTTTTCAAGCCCTTATGGAAAGACACTAGTTTGTCTCATTATACCTACCGATTCATTTAGGAGCTATAGCAGGATTCACCCATTACGTACTATGTCCAATGCATTCCTCATATATAAATGATGAAACATATGATAATATTTGTATTTAAACTAGCTTACAAAATATCAAAACTTTAACCATAAATCATGAATGATATAAAAATAGCACATACACATTCATATAGAAAATAAATCAATCATTACAATATGGATGATTATAATATAATAAATCATCCTCAATCGATAATAATATCCAGTAAAGGATGTTTATATGGTTGAAAATGATGAGTAAAATTCTTTGAGATAAATATCTTTTTTTCTGAAATCAATTAAAAGTATCAAATTTAAAATGGATTAAATTTAAAATATATATTTTGAATAAATGTTTCCCATACCACTTTGAAAATTTTCAATGGAATTAAATTTTTAAAACATTCATGTCCATATAAATAGATCAATAAAACCATTTTTAAAACACGGAAATTCATGAGAAAGGATTTGAAGAATAAATTTTTAAAACATTTAGAAATTATGTTTTAGTTAAATTGACCCTTAAATAAAATCCTTTTGAAAACTATTTTATGCAACATGGGCATGGATGATAAATTTGTAATAGTAAATACTTACACATAAACAATCTTAGATAACAAATATATTGAGGAATTAACCCTTACCTTGTACATTCCTTTAGTAAAGGGTACATTTATCCCCCTGTATAATGACCATGGTATGTTATTAAATCAAAATATAACCATATTAATATATATTATATCATATATGATTCATTTATGGCTTTATACTACACATTTAATAATAATTTCCATGTTAAAGAATCATTTTGGCTAATAATCGCTTTCTTTATCATACGTGTTTTAAATTATTATTCTTGATCGTATATAATATATCATGATTTAAATACATCAATAATATAAAACATGATTTATATATTATATATAATAATAATATAAATATTTAAAATATATATATTTATGAAATTGAAACACCATTTATTGAGACGGTATGTGGTACTTACGCATACACTTCGTTTTCCATTTTCATAATGTATTGAATGGAATAAGTGAATAAGATATATATATATATATATATTTCATGTAGAATTATTATTTCATATATTAAATACTTACAAAATATATATATATATTTATAATCATCGTTGAATGGTGAATGTGGAAATGAATCTCATCGCGTCGTGGAGACGGTATGTCGTATGTATACACGAGCGATGAGATCATTCTATTGATGGTAAAATCACATGTATTTGGATGGTATAATATATATAAAAAATCATTATCATTTTATATTTATTATTTATTTCAGTTATACTCATTATTATACCTATCCAAATAATGAAGTGATGTATAACAAATTACACCACGATGTGGACACGGTAAGCCGTACGTACGCACATATGGTGACTTTGTCATTAATACGATGGATAGAATTATTAATTTGGTTGTAAAAAATTTATAATAACATATCAGTATGTATATGTTATTGGAGTTAATTTTTTTGTATGGACACAAAAAATAAAGAGGACGTGGAAGAAGAAAAAAACACTGAAATAGGTGATTAAATTATTACCTATTTTCGAGTGTTTCGTTTTGATTTTATCAAAATGGATCTATAGGTTGTATTTATGATAAAGGTAAGTCCACAAGGATAAATTTAGGGTATTTGGGAGGAGATTTGAGAAGGGGTTGGCCTAGCCAAATGGATTTGTATGTGTGAAATTAAGATAAGGGGAAGTACCCTTTTATTAGAGAGGTGAGTGGCACTTTAGGAAGGGCTTGGAATATTAATTTATTATACAATAAGTTTCGGTTTATAATGGATAAAAATGGATTTATTTAAATTATAAGGTGGTTTTAGGTCTAAATACTCTCATACAATAGGTTTTAGACAGGTTTAGGTTACTATATTAACTGTTCCATTTAGATTTAACTCTTAGTTAAATAGTTTAATTTTTACCACATCTTCATGTATTATTATAATAAATAGTTAATAAACATAATATAAAATTACAAGGGAACCCCAAGTGGTTAATTAATGATATATATATTATTTTATAAGTCTTTTGGATGATCTTTATATTTTTATAAATAATATATCATATAATAATATAGTATTTGTTTTAAATACTCATTTATGTCAATTTTTACATTATTTAGTATTTAGTTTTTGTGAAAGTTATAACAACATGATTACTTAAAAAAACAGACATTGCATCAATAATAACATGTAATATTCACCTATTAAATTCTTGGATAACATAAAAACATTAAAATTATATTTATTTTAATATTTATAAAATCATTTATTAGATTCATTCATTAATAAAGAAAATACTACATCAATATTTAGTCAAAAATAAATATATTTATTTTATGTATAAAATTTATAAAAAAATATCATGTTCTATGAAATACTTTTAGATTTCAAATTAATAACTACAGTTGAATATATCAATTATATAACTCCATATAAAAGTTTTTATTAAAAGATACATGCTTTTGTTATTTTTTAATTTAAATTAGATTATTTAATATTAAATGTCATTATCACTCTCATGTGGCTCTATGGGGTCCCAAAATCGTCCCAAGGATTCCCATGGTCGGAAATGTATCATCCAATAGGTTTGAGACACATGTTAGTGTAATTTAATATTAATATAATTTTATGTTTTATCCGTATTTAACAGATTTATCTTTTAACCATGGTAAATAAAATATTTACCAAAATAATTTTTCATAATGTATAAAAATAAAAATTACCTATTTATACAATTTGGAACTCATAATTCCAAATAATAAAATACATTTTTAAAAATTCAAAAATAAAAGTTGTCGAAATTAATTTAAAATTAATTCCCATTGTCGAAACCAAAAAAGTGAGTTTTTAAGAAGTAAAAACTATCAAAATATGGACATGTGTATATGTACAATTTAAATGTGAATTTACATACAATAACATACATTATAATAAATGATAAAAATATTATATAATGATACTTTAAAACCACTCAAATGTATAATTTAATTTTTTAAACTGTTTTGATTAAAAAACTAGTTTTTATATAAAATTTAGAATTTTTCACTATTCATCAAAATATGAAAGTTGACAGAAAAGTACCAAAAATGTATACAAAATAAATTTTCATGTCATTTTTCTAAATAAGAATTTAATTTTATCAAAGTGAATATATAAAAGTGTCCAATGTTGGATTTAAAAAGGATTCGTCATTAAATGGATGGAAAATCGAATTTTTTTAAAATAATTATTTTATATGAAAAATTGTATTTTTCCTTATATTATATCTATGAAACACAAAATATAAATGTTTTATTTATGCAGGATATATATAAATTTCAAAATTTTGTCAATACTCTACATAACCACCAAATTATGATCTCGAATAACAGAACATTGGTGGCAATTATCGACACAAAATTGGAGGGAGACGTAAATATATATAAGGAGGGATTGAGGTCATCAATCATAAATAAATTAACAATAAGTGGAATATTTAGGGCCTAAAACCCATAAATCTATTACAATTTCAATACCACCATTTCAAAAAAAACATATAGTAATAAGATAACATATTTTTTGTGTTATGATCCCTTCCCTAAAGCTTAAGAATTAATTTCTTCACAGAATAATAGAAAATAATACAGGATAAGAAGAGTTTATCTTCCAACTAACATCTACCACAACTCATATTTCACTATAAAATATAATAGAATTAAAAAATATTCTATTTATCCTCATCGTATAAGGATCCAAAAATAATGAATTTATAATTCTTCTTTCAGACTATTTATAAAAACTAAATTATATAAACTATTATATCACGTAGGCTAATGGTAGGTGATGCACACTTGTTGACCATCTGTTGCGGGTTCATGTCTCGCAGCCTTTCCAAATGTGATGGGTTGTCGCTCGACCTCTAGGTTGTCCTTTTTAAAAAAATCCAAAAAAACATTAAGAAGTGTATTAACCTTAAACAATAGTATAGAATGATTAACTAAATCCAATTCAACCTTTAGACTTATCCAAAATACATATGTCCAAACTCATAGTCCAAAATTAATAAGGAAGGACACATAACATACATGTGAATACCTTTATCATGTATTCTCATAAGACATGGTAATAAACTGAATTAATAGAAAATCATATTTGAATAGGTATATACTTCCTTATTTCTTTTATAAAACATAAAATACTGGATACACTCCTTAAATATAAAAAATGATGTAATCTCCAACAATGATGGAATAAACAAAAAATTAATTAGTTCCAAAGTAATCAATAATATCCAATATACATTATCCAACTCAATTATTTCTTTTTCCAAAATCATTACCTCAGCCTCATGACTATTTTAATGTTTATCTTTCTCTCTACCATTTAATTTCCAAATCATTTAACCTATATTTGAGTCACTTTTTCTAGTTCCACAGAATCTCATATCCTTAATGAAATATTACTCCAGTACAATCCTTATATTCATTACAATTATTATAACTTTTATGTCATTAATAAAATACATGAGTGACACAATTTGTTAGTAACATATTATGAAAACTAATCATTCCTCTTATTCTATGGTACTATCATAACATGATTATTATCCAATAACTTCATTTAGGGTATAATCTGATTATTGGGAAATTGATTCACTTAGTGTCCCAACTCTTTGTAGATAAATCATTCTACATTTTAAATTTTTTTCTTACCATTGAAATCAAGAACATAGTGTCAATTTTCTCCACCATTTTAAAAAACTCTCATTCCTTTCAAGCACTTCGAAGGGTGATTCATTCCACATGTATCGCATGTGGGAAAATCCTCCCTTACATTCTTCCATGTATCGATCCTTCTTTCTTCCTTCGTCTTCTTCTATGGCTTCCGTTTAAATTCATATGACTCGTGTAATTCTTTAATTATCTTATTAACACACGATATTATTTCTTCATATGATGATAATATGTGGGATACTATTTCCCTTATAAATGTTTTATTAATACCATTAAATATATGATCCTTATTACTCTTTGGTTCATGCGTATTGTGGGAGTTCACATTCCTTCTAATAGGCACAATTACTAAATGAATAAATACACAGTGTTAGATAATATCATAATGTATAATCCAAAAACTAGAAAACTCCTCAATAGTAGTTGAAGATTTTCACACATCTAGACTCATAATCATAAAAATGTTCTTTTTGGTGGCATATTTACTCATAAATCCTTAATAATGGTCTGTAAATAAAATGTGAATTATCATAAGAATATCCATTGTGAGTGTCGTAACAAATAGTGTAGCAAGTCCTGTTGTCATGTACTATGATACCCTAGGACAAGCCCGAAACCCGTTGTTGGAGTTTTCACTTCAATGTAAATCTATTTCAGAGTTGCCTCTACCATCTCGTATATAGATATAGATGTATTTATTGGAAAAAAAATCTCTACATTACTAAATTTCTAGAAAAATCTTCTATACTAATCCTCAAATTTTATCTTAGGGTAATGTTCTCTAATCAGTGTTTTTCTAAATCTCGTTTCCTCGGTTTCTACTAAAATTTCTCTTATACAAAATATAACACCCATACCCTAGTTACCCAGAGTCGGTGCATTATAACATAACATTGGAATGATATCATGTGATCAAGTCTGAAAGTATTTATTAGTTTAGTAGACTTGGAAATACTAGATACATACCAGAGTTTTACATTTAATCATGAAATGTAAAAACAACATTATTTTGTCCCCTTTTTGAGCACACTCATATCCTTTAACCTATCAATGCAGGTTAATCATGATATTTTTCGTCACATCCTGGGAAATTATTAAATTGAAAGGGGTGAGATCAAATCCTCAGAAAGGATAACAATATAGCAGAATCATTCATTAATTAGCATCAATATTTAAGGCAATGTATAAGACTAAAACTAAATCCCTTTAAACATAAAATTTAGTATAATATGGAAAAATAAATAAAAAAACAATTTTATTATTCATATCGATATTCTACTATATGAATAAGCAAATGTAACATCAAGAGCTAATTTCACAATGATGGAATGCATAATGTCAGACATCATAACCACACAGACAAGGCATTGTTCCAAGAATACATATAAGATTTTCTCAAGGACTTTTTCTAATACACTAGTTCATCTCATGATACCTACCGATGAATCAAGGATCTAAAATGGGCTCCACCCATCACATAATATGTCCAATGAATTCCTCATATGTAAATATTGAAAGATAATATAAAAATTAATATTAAAACTAGCTTAAAAATGTAATGCCCCGACCCAATTACCTAGAGTCAGTGCATTAATTTAATACATTGGCATGATTACAAGGATTCATGTCCCAAAAGACCGATCACTTTAGAAATCTTGGAAAATAGATTACACACATGAACGTTACATTACACATTAGAAAATAAAAAATAACATAAATGATCCATTGAGAATGACAGTAATCCCCTAGATTAACTCTTCTTATCAGTCACAAAACACTTTTTGGAATCCGGGGAAAATAAAACATAAGAAAGGGTTGAGCTCAAACACTCATTAAGGTTATGCAATACAGCAGGAGATAACATTAACAATAGTCATGTTGAATAATTGAAAACACATGACTTTACAAATAATAAACATGAATACTTTATGGAAGGAATATGAGCAGAGTAAATAATTCTATAATAAAATATAGTCATGGTTATTCTACTAGTCGAATAACCACATGATCCATCAATATTATTTTCATAATGAGGGAATGTATAATGCTGATCTTTCTGAAACATTTTGTCAAGGCCTCGACCAAGACGTATAAAAATGATTAAGGCATCAGACAATAGAATATATCTAATTGGGTAAGGTCTCAGCCAATACCACGTCTAATTGTCACATGAGACCTACCGATGCATCGAGGAGCTATAGTAGGCTCCATCTGTCACTTATTGAGTCCAATACATTCCTCATATGAAAAGGTTGAAACATAACATAAAAATTCATATTAAAATAAGTGTATGAAATGTCTGTACTTTATACATAAAACATGAACGATATAAAAACAACACATCAACATTCAAACATATCAAAAAAAATTCAATAAAATTCGGAATATATTTATCATAATAAATCAATTTAAAAAATGTTTAAAATCCATCAATGGTTGTTGACATGGATGCAAATGATCAGTAAAATGCTATGAGAGAAATACACCTTTTTCATGAAATCATTTCAAAGTCCCACAACTTAAAAAGGAAGTAATTTAAAATATATTTTTGAATGAAAGTTTCCCATACCTCTTTGAAACATTCTATATGAATTATTATTTCAAAACATTCATGTCCACATAAATAAATTCATAAAATTATTTTAAAAACATGGACATTAATTAAAAGGGTTTAGAATGAAAAATATTTATAACTTTTAAAATGATGATCTATTTAAATAGAACTTCCCATAAAACATTATAATATTCATTTTGAAAAAATTATTTTGAAATATGGGAATTGATGATAATTATTTCCTAGTAAATACGTACACATTAACAATCTCAGATAATAATGAGATTGAGGAAATAACCCTTACCTTGCACTTTCATTTGATCTAGGGTACGTTTATCTTATTATTTAATGAACATGTGTCATTAAATTATACCAGAAACATATTAATATTTATTATATCATAAAGGATTCATTTATGACTTTATACTACCCACTTAATAATGTTTTCCATGTTAAATTAACATTTCTGGTAATAATCACTTTCTTTATAGTACGTGTTTTAACTTTTTGTTCTTTGTTCGTATCATTTAGATCATGACATAAATTCTTCCAGAGTATAATACATGATTTATATAACATATAAATTTTAAATATAAATTTTTTATAATCGATAGATATATGAAATTGATGGCACCGTTTATAGATACGGTATGTCGTATGTACGCATAAACGTTGTTTCCAATTTTATATCACATTGAACGAAAGTAAGTGAATAAAATATATGTAAGTAAATATATATATATATCCAATATAATTATTATGTCATATATTACTTACTTATTACTTATATATATTTTTATAATCATTTTTGAATGGTGAAAGTGGAAATGAACATCATCATGTCGTGGAGACGGTAATCTATACGTACGCACAAGCGACAGTATCATTTCCTTAATGATTAAAAGGTGAGGAATTGGATGGTATATTAATTTTACAGAGAAATTATCAAATTATTTTCAATATTTATATATAGATTACTCATCATTATATCCATCCAAATATCATAGTGTCGAATAACAAATTTCACCATGACATGGAGATGAAAAGTTGTACGCATGAACGCATGGTGACATTATCATTCATATGATGGATAGAATAATTAATTTGGTTGTTCCATATTTATAATAACACCAAAATATATGGAAGATACTAGAGTTATTATTTTATGAAATAAACAACAATGAAATAAGAATTTGAAGTAGAAAAGAACTTGAAACAGGTGATGAAATATTTTAACTCTTTTCGGGTGTTTTCATTTGAGTTGATCAAAGGGCTCCTTAGGTTGGATTAATGCTCAAGGGAAGGCATCTAGGATTAATTAGGGTACGTTTGGAGGAGATATGGATAGGGTTTGTCCAATCCAAATGGCTTTGGAGGTTTGAATTTGAGAGAAGTGGAAATTCCTTTTTATAAGAGGGATGGGGGAACATTAGGAAAGGATTTAAGTATTAATATATTATATAGTAGTATTCGGTTTATAGTGGCTCAAAATGAATTTATTTCGATCATAAAGTGTTTATGGGTCGAAATAACCTCAAATAATGGGGTTTATACATGTTTATGTTACCATTTTAACATTATCTTTTAGATTTAACTCTTAGTTAAATAGTTCAACTTAACTGTGTCTTCTTGTATTATTACACTATATGGTCAATAAACATACTCTAAACGTCCAAGTGAACCTAAAGTGTTTCATTAATGAAATAAATATTATTATTTAATCATTTTTTATGAACCTTATATTTTTATTAATAATATAACAACCAATATTATAATAATTGTTTTAAAAGGAATCTTATGTAAATTTTGACACTATTTGGTATGTTGTTTTTGTAAGTGTCATAAAAACTTTATTACATCAAACAATATAAATTTAATCCCCCATAAAATTTTATATTAACCGATAAAATTCGTGGATGTCATAAAATCTTTGATATTATATTTATTTTAATATTTATAACACCATTTATTTTATTCTTTCATTAATGGGGTAATTAATGCATCATCATTGTGTCAAAAATACATTTAATTATATAATGTCTAAAAATTATAAATAAAATTCCATTATTTAGGAAATCATTTTATCTTTCTAATGAATATTTATAGTAGAATTATTCTTATGTATAACTCTATATTAAAAATGTTTTAGTTATGAAAACCTGATTTTAACACATTTAACTCTTCTTTATATTAAATAATAATAAATGTCTTAATCTATTCCAAGTGGATATAAAGGATCATATTTTATTCCTAAGGTTGTTTTTGGTCTAATAACACTTATAAAATATAATTATGACATGTGTTAGGGTAATTATAATATCATTTTTACCCTAAATTACAATATTTATTTTTAACCGCGGTAAACAAAAATCAAAAGTTACTATTCACCAAAAATTATTTTCAGCTTATTGAACAAAATTTTAATTATTGAGGTTAACCATGTCTCTAGGATTTTTGAAATTAAACTCAATTTAGTGGTAAAATTAGGTTTTATGAAAATTTTCATATGCTCCTAGAACGTAGGTAAAAGAAGGTAAAAGTTTCAATAAAATTTAATACAACTAAACATATTATAAAATGACTCCAATGAATTAAATTGAACATATATAGGTATTATTTATATTTTTTAACCTAAAATAAATTTAAATAAAATAAATAATGATTTAAAAAAATTCGGTTTAAAACAATAACACTGCGGTTTTCACTATTCATCAAAATTGAAAGCTTTCAGAAAAATTCAAAAAAATCACCCTAAGATAATTTTGATATTATGATTTCAAAAATGAACTCTATGTTACCAAATTAAAAACATATAATTTGTATTTATTAATTTTAAATTAATTCTTGTTGTCAAAACCAAATAAGGGGTTTTTTATAAAGTAAAAACTATTAAAAGATTAACACTTGTTTATGTCCAATTTCTAACTGAAATTACTTCAAATGACCAACATTGGATTAAATGGTAAAAATATAATCTAATTATACTTGAAAGCCATTCATATGTATAATATAACACTATAGCTTATTTTTATTAAAAAAGTTGTTTTCAATTAAAATTTATTATTTTTTACTATTCACCATAATATGAATGTTATCAGAAAAACGCTAAAAATTTATTGAAACTAAATTTTTATGTCCCTATTCTAACTAATATGTTTATTTTGTCAAATAGATATATAATGGTTTCAAATATTGGATTTAAAAAGAGTTCACCATTAAAAGGCGGTAAAATTTCATTTTTTTTAAAAATAATTCTTTTATCTGAAAAAATGAATTTGTTCATATATTATATCTAAGAAACTCATTATATGTATTCTAAAATTATAAGTATTATATGAAATTCAATATTTAGTTAATAATATTCATAACCGCTTTTGAGTGGCAAGTTTGGTATGTCGCGGTTCGCTTGAACTCGGTGTTGCGTGTAGTGCATGTTATTGAATTACATTGAAGAAATAATGTTATATGATATAATGGGGTGTTACATTCTCCCCTCATACAATAAATTGTGTCCTAACACTTTGATTTTTTTAAAAAAATGTTAAAAATAGAAAAATACCATTGTGGAAAACCCACATCGGAAGTTGGGATAATAAAATTTAGTCTTAATAAGAAGGAATGAGGAAAGAAAAGTCACCACCAAATTATGATCTCAATTAAGATAAAATTAGTGATAATTAGTGATACATAATTAGAGTGAAGACTTAAATATTTATAGGGAGTGATTGAGGTCATCAATCACAAACAAGTGTAAAATTGAGGGCCTCAAAGACATCAATCTTTGATGATTTAAAATATAATCAGTTCAACAAAACATAAGGTATTAGGATAACAAATTTTTGGTCTTACAATCTCTTCCCTAATGTTTAAGACTTAATTTATTCATTGAATAAGAGGGAAAAAATATATATATACTTGAAAAATAGTGTATCATCCTTCAACTAATTTATACCACAAACTTTCTTTCACACCAAATGATAATAGAATTTTAAATTATTTTATTTATCGTAATCATATAAGGTTCAAAAAATAATGAATTTACCATTCATTTTTCAGAATATTTATAAAAAGATCATTACACAAACCTGGACATCACGTAGGCCAGTGGTAGTTGATGCACCTTTGTTGCCCTTCAGTTGCGGGTTCAAGTCTTGTGGCCTTGCCGGAAGCGACGGGTTGTTTCCAGACCTCCGGGTTGTCTTTTTTATATCAATCCCAAAATAATATTAATAAATGCTTTAACTTTAACATTAGTATCCAATTTATATGATAATATATTCCAACCTTTGGACTTATCCAAAAAAACCATCTTTCCAAACTCACAGTTCAAAATTTATAAGGAAGGTAAACACAGTGCAGATATTTTTTTCATGTAAAAACATGTGAATACCATCCTCATGTATTATTTAGAAACATAGTAACACCTTGAATTACAATAAAACCTTATTTATTACATTCATGCCCCCTTATTCATGATATAATAATATATATATTTCCTATATCCAAAAAAATTTAATACTCTTCCAATAATGAAATAAATAGACCATTAATTAGTTCCAAGGTAGTCAATAATATACAATATAATTTATCCAAATCAACCATATCTTATTCCAAAATTACTACCTCAGTATCATGACCATTTTAAGGTTTATCTTTCCTTCAACCATGTGTTTTCCAAAATGTTTAACTTTTTATTGAGTCCCCTTTCATAGTACCATATAATCTCAAATCCTCAATGAAATAGTATTGTTGTACAATTGTTATTTATTTCCATAATTCATATAACAGGTACATCATCAATACAACACTGAATGACATAATTATTTAATAGAAAAATAAGAACAGTAGTAATTCCTCTTCATCTGTGATAGTATCATAAAATGATTATTATCTAATAGCATCATTTGCGGTATGCTCTGATTAATGGGACATTGATTCGCATAGTCTCCCAACTCCTTGAAGATGAAGCATTGTACATTTGAAACTTTTTTCATACCATTGAAATCATGTACTTGGTGTCTTTTTCTCCACACTTATACAAAACTCCCATCCCCTACAATCATTATCAAAGGTGATTCATTCCACATTTTTTCACATATGGGAAAATCCTTCTTTCCCTTATTTTTTTATCCATATTTCTCTTTTCCATCCTTTTCTTCTCTTGCTTCCCATGAATTCCATAGGACTCAGAGAAATAATTACTTATCTTATTAAAAATTGATATTATTTTTTAATATGATGATAATACATGGGATGCTATTTCCCTTTTAAATGTTGGCTTAATACCATGAATGATATGATCCTTCTTACTCTTTGGATCATACATATTGTTGGAGTTCTCATTCCTTATACTGGGCGCAATTTATGAACAATGGCATACATTAGGTCAGTATTTTAATCTCAATTCATAATTCCAAACTTGTAAAATACCTAACATAAATTAAACAGTTTTTTGGATATAATCCATAATCATAAAAATATTTTGTTCTAAGAGGTATAGATTCATGAATCCTTCATATGAGATTGTAAAGAAAATGTGAATTATCCTAAGAATATCCCTTGGGAGTGTCATATCCAAAAGTGTAGTAAGGCCCGTTATTGTGCACCTGTTCCTGTTTGAGTCTAGATTAAAGTGGTGTTATCATGCTTTACCCCTAGGTACATCTTTTCCAAATCCCCTCTACCTGCTTGTATCCAGACAGGGATATATTTCATAGAGAACACCAAAAATATCTACATTACCGAAATTCTAGGAAGTTCTTTTATGCTAATCCTAAAAGTCTATCTTCAGATAATGTTCTCTAATCAGAGTTTATCTAAATCTATTGTCATGGTTGTTTCTAAACTTCTTCTGATACCAACTGTAACACCCTAAACCCAGTTACCTAGAGTTGGTTCATTATTTTAATACATTGGAATTATTACAAGGATTCATGTCCCGAAAGGCTGATCAGTTTAGCAGTCATGGAAAATAGATTGCATACACGAACGTTACATTACACATTATAAAATAAAACATAACATAAATGAACCTTTTAGAATACCATTACTCCCTTAACATAACCCTGCTTATCACTAACAAAACACTTCTTGGAATCCTCTAAAAATGAATCATAAGAAAGGGGTGAGGTCAAAAGTCATAAAGGGTAAGCAATACAGTAGGAGATAACATAAACATTAGGCATTTTGAAAAATTGAAAGCACATGACTTTACAGATAATAAACATGAATACTTTATGGCACGAATATGAGATGAGTAAATAATTCCATAATAAAATGTAGTCTTTGGTATTCTACTCGTCAAATAAGCACATGAACCATTAATATTATTTTGATAATGAGGGAATGTATAATGCCGAACATTCTGAAACATTTTGTCAAGGCCTTGACCAAGATGTCTAAAAATGATTAAGGCCTCAACCAAAACCATATATCAAATTGGGAATGTCCTAGGCCAATTCCACATATAATTTTATCATGAGACCTAACGATTCATCGAATAGCTATAGCGGGCTCCACCCTCCACTTACTGAGTCCAATACATACCTCATATGAAAAGGTTGAAACATAACAAAAACATTTGTATTAAAACATGTATATGAAATATCAATACGTTATCCACAAACCATGAATGGTATAAAAATAAAACATCCACATTCAAAAATATCAAAAAACATTCAATAAAATATGGATGATTTTTATCATAATAAATCAACTTCAAACAAGTTTAAAATCATTCAAAGGATGTTGACATATATGAAAATGATCAGTAAAATGCTTTGAGAGAAATACCCATTTTTCATGAAATCATTTGAAAGTATCACAATTTAAAAAGGAAGTCATTTAAAAGATATTTTTGAATCAAAGTGTCCCATTCCACTTTAAAACTTTAGAAAATAATTATCATTTCAAAACATTTATGTCCATACAAATAAATTCTTAAAATAGTTTTGAAAATATGGACAATAATTTAAAGGGTTTAGAATGATAAATCATTAAGAAATTTAAAATGATTATCTAGTTAAATATAACCTCCCATTAAACCTTAAAATATTAATTTTGAAAACATTTTTATGAAATATGGGTATTGATGATAAGTATGTCCTAGTAAATACTTAAACATAATCAATCTCAGATAATAATGAGATTGAGGAAATAACCATTACCTTCCACTTTCCTTTGGTAGAGTGTACATTTAACCTCTTATATAATAACCATATTATGTTATTAAATAATAATTGAAATATACTAATATTTATTATATCATACATGATCCATTTATGACTTTATACTACTCACTTAATAATCATTTCTATGTTACATTTACATTTTCGGTAATAATCGCTTTCTTTATCGTACGTGTTTTAACTTCTTGTTCATTGTTCATAACATTTATATCAGGATTTAACAACATCCATAATATAAACCTTGGTGTATATATCACATATATTTAGAATATAAATTTTTATAATACATAGATATATGAATTGGAAGGCACAGTTTATGGAGACAACATGCTGTATGTACGCATAAACGTTGTTTCCGTTTATATACTGTTTTGAACGGAAGTAAGTGAATCTGATATATTTAAGTACATATATATATATATATATATATCCAATAGAATTTTAATGTCATATTTTACATACTTATTAATTACATATATATTTATAATCATTGTTGAATGATGAACGTGGAAATGAACCTCATCACGTCGTGGAGATGATAATCCGTACGTACGCACGAGCGACAATATCATTTCTATAATGACTAAAAGTTATGGAATTGGATGGTATATTAATTTTTCAGATGAATTATCATGTTATTATCATTATTTATATACATATTACTCGTAATTATATCCATCCAAATAACATACTGTCTAATAACAAATTACACCACGACGTGGAGACGGTAATCCTTATGTACGCCCGCATGGTGACATTATCATTCAAATGATGGATAGAATAATGAATATGGTTGTGAAATATTTATAATAACATCAATGTATATGGAAGATACTTGTGTTATTATAATATAAAAAAATAACAAAGAAAGAGGAAGTGGATGATGAAAATAATTTGAAAGAGGTGATGAGATATTTTCCTCTTCTTCAGGTGTTTCCTTTTGAGTTGATCAAAAGGGCTCTTTAGGTTGGAAACCTACTCAAGGGAAGGAATCTAGGTAGAATTGAGGGAATTTGGGATGAGACTTGGGAGGGGTTTTTCCGAGCCAAATGGCTTTGGTGGTGTGAATTTTTGTGAAGGGGAATTGCCTTTTTATAAGAGGGTTGAGGGGCACGTTAAGAAAATATTAAAGTATAAATTTAGTATACAGTCATATTCGGATTATAAAGGCACCAAATGAATTTATTATGAAAAATATGTTGTTATGGGTCGAAATACTCTCAACCAATAGGGTTTATACATGTTTATGTTACCATTTTAAACTTTTCTTTTAGATTTAACTCGTAGTGAAATAGTTTAACTTTAAATTTGTCTTCTGTTATTCTTACAGTATATGGTTAATAAACATACTCTAAACATCAAAGAGAACCTAAAGTGGTTCAATAATGACCTATAAAATATTATTTATGCCCTTTGTTTGATCCTTTTATTTTTAGAAATATTATAACAACCAATATTATAGTATTTGTTTGAAAAATTAATTTATGTCAATTTTGAAACAATTTAGTAGTTTGTTTTTGTGGAAGTCACAAATACTTGATTACTTAGAAAATGATACATTTAATTAGACATATCATGTCATATTCACTTATAAAATACGATTATGTCATATAATCTTTTAAATTATATTTATTTTAATATTTATAAAACCATTTATTTGATTCTTTCATTAATAAGGTAATTACTATATCATCATTGTGTCATAAAAAATATAATTATTTAATGTCTAAAAATTTAAAATAAAATACCAGTATGTGTGAAATAATTTTAACTTTATAATTAATATTTACAGTTGAATTTATCTTATGTATAACACAATATTAAAAATGTTTTACTTCTGAGAACATGAATTTTACACTTTTAACTCTTCTTTACATTAAATAATAATAATTGTCTTAATATAATCCATGTGGACCTAAAGGATAATATTATATTCCAAATGTTGTTTTTGTTATAATTACAGTTATCTAATAGAATTAGGACATCTGTTAGGGTATTTATAATATCATTTTTACCTTTATTTACTCTATTTAATTTTAATTATGGTAAATAAAAGTCAAAAGATACTATTCACCAAAATTTATTTTCATCATATTGAATGACATTTTACTTACTGAGGTTAACTGTATCTTTGGGATTTTTGAAATTAAACTCACAGAAGTGGTAAAATTATGTTTTACTCAAATTTTCAAATGCTCGTAGAAGGTGGGTAAAAGACGGTAAAAAGGTCAATAAAATTTTAGATATCTAAACTTATTATAAAATGAACCCAATGAGTTAAATTGAACATATATAGGTATTATGTATCCATTTTATCATTAAATACATTTAAATAAAATAATTAGTTATTTAAAAAAAATTCAGTTTTAAACAATAACGTAATGTTTTTCATTATTCATCAAAAATAGAATGTTTTCAGAAAAATACAATAATATCACCGTAAGATAATTTTCATATTTTGAATTAAAAAATAAATTCTATTTTACAAAATTCAAAACATAGATGTTTCATTTATTAATTTAAAATTAAATTCCATTGTCAACACCAAGAAGTGGGTTTTTTAAAAAGTAAAAACTATCAAAATTTTGACACTTCTTTATTTCCAATTTCAAAGAGAAATTACGTCCAGTGACCAACATTGGATTAAATGGTAAAAATATATTCACATTATACTTCAAAACCATTCATATGTATAATCTAATAGTATGAATTATTTTGATTAAACAAAATTTCAATTAAAATTTTTTATTTTTCACTATTCACCCAAATATGAAAGTTATCAGAAAAACACAAAAAATTTATTGAAAATAAATTTTAATGTCTGGATTCTAAATAAGATGTTTACTTTGAGAAATTCAAAATATAAAATTTTTAAATATTGGATTTAAAAATGGTTCTCCATTAAAGGAAGTTAAGCTTTCATTTTTTGAAAAATACTTCTATTATTTGAAAAAATGAATTTGTTCATATATTATGTCTAAGAAACTCATAATATGGATTCTAAAATTATATGGATTATATTAAATTTAAAATTTAGTTAATACTATTCATAACCTCTTTTGAACAGCTAGTTTGGTATGTCGTGGTGTGCTTAAACTCGGTGTTGCGGGTAGTGCAAGTTATTGAATTACTTTGAAGAAATAATGTTCTATGAATTCTTGGGGTGTTACAAAAAATGTCAATACATTAACCATAAACCATGAATGGTACTAAAATACAACATCCATAGTAAAAAATAACATAAATAATTCATCACAATATGGAATATTGTAATATAAAAAATCAACCTCAATAAAAAATAATATCCAGTAAATGATGTTGACATAGTTTAAAATGATCAGTAATATTCTTTGAGGTAAATGTCCTCTTTTGGGAAATCATTTAAAATTATAGAATTTATAATGGAATAAATTTAAAATATATTTTTAAATAAAATTTTCTCATACCACTTTCAAATTTTGAATGGAATAAACATATTAAAACATTCGCGTCCATATATATAAATCAATAATACCATTTTGAAATAATAGACTTCAATGAGAAATGCTTAGAAGAATAAATATTTAAAAAATTTAAAAATGATATTTTAGTTAAAGTGCCCCTTATATTAAATCCTATTAAAAAATATTTTGTTTATCATGGACACGGATTATAAATACGTCCCAGTAAATACTTACACCTAAACAATCTTAGATAACAATCAGATTGAAGAGTTAACCCTTACCTTATACTTTATTTTAGTCGAGTGTACGTTTAGCCTCCTATATAATGACCAAAGTATGATATTTAATTATACCAAAACAATATTAATATTTATTATATCATATATGATTCATTTTTGACTTTATACTACCCATTTAATAATAATTTCCATGATAAATTAACATTTCAAGTAATAATCGCTTCCTTTATCGTACGTGTTTTAACATTTTATTCATGATTGTATCACATAGATAATTATTTACATAATTTTATAAGATAAAACATGATTTTTAGATCATATATATTCAGAATATAAATATTTATAATATATGGATTTATGAAATGGAAACACAGTTTATGGAGAGGTTATGTCGTACGTACGCATAAATGACGTTTCCATTTTCATATCATATTGAACAGAAGTATGTTAATGAGATATATGTATATATATATATATTTACTATAGCATTATTATGTCATATATTACATATATATCAAATATATGAATATTAATAATAATCGTTGAATGGTGATTTGGAAATGAATCTCATCGCGTCGTGGAGACGGTAAGCCGTACGTATGCACGAGCGATGATATCATTATATTGTTAGTGAAAAAATATTTATTTGGATGGTGAATTATATATAAATAATCATTAACTTGTTATATTTATTATTTAGCTTAGTAATACAAATTTTTTTACCCATCCAAGTGATGATGTGTTGAATAAAAAACACCACGACGTGGATACGATAAGCCGTACATACACATGTATATTAAAATTTTCATACATAGGATGGATAGAATAATTGATATTATTGTAACATATTTATAATAAAATCATAGTATGTATAAGGTACTGGTGTTATTTTTTTGGTATGGACAGAAAAAATAAAGAGATAGTGGACAAAGTAATTACATTTGGAATAGGTGATGAAATTATTATCTTTTCATCAGGTGCTTCCTTTTGATTTGATCAAAAGGGATCCTTAAGTTGGATTTATGAACAATTTATGGACACTATGATTAATTGAGGTTATTTGGGAGGTGATTTGAGTAGGGTCTGGCTGATCCAAATGGCATTGGAGTTGTGAAATTAAGATAAGGGAAAGTACCCTTTTATTATAGAGGTGAGGGGCACTTTAGGAAGAGCAAGAAATATTAATTTATTATACTAAAATTTTTCGTTTATAATGGATAAAAATGGATTTAAATCTAGTATAAGGTGTTTTTAGGTCTCAATACTCTCAAAAAATAGGTTTTATATAGTTTTAGGTCACCATAATGACCATATCTTTTAGATTTAACTCTTATTTAAATAGTTTAATTTTTACCATGTCTTCTTGTATTATTATAATAAATTGTTAATAAACATACTATTAAGTTCCAAGAGAACTAGAAGATGTTAATTAATTAAATATATATTATTATATATGTTCTTTGGTTGAACCTTAGTCTTTTAAGACTATTATGTCTTTTAAAAATATTGTATTTGTCTTAAAAACTCATTTATGTCAATTATGAAATTATTTAGTATATGGTTTTTGGGAAAGTCATAAAAACCAGATTACTTAGTTAAAAATACATATAATAAATACTAAAATTTTATTTTATCCTATAAAATTCTTTTATGGAATCAAAAATTTCATATTATATTTATTTTAATATTTATAATATCATTTATTTTATTCATTCGTTAACAAGGAAAATACTACATCATTATTATGTAATAAATAAATATATTTATTTTATGTATAACAATTAAAAATAAAATATCATGATGTAGTAAATCTTTTTATCTTTAAAATTAATATTTATAGTTGAATATATCAATTATATAACTCTATATAAAAATGTATTACAAAACTATACATGCTTTTCTTAGTTTTGTCTTTACTTTAGATGATTTAATATTAAATGTCATTATAACTCTCATGTTGCCCTATGGGGTCCAAAAATAGACCCAAGGAATCTAAGTTTTTGACATGTATTATCCAATAGGGTTAGGAAACGTGTTAGAGTAAATTAATATTAATATTATATTATTTTTTACCATTATTTTTTGGATTTATGCTATAACCATGGTAAATAAAATATTTACCGAAATAATTATTCATAATTCCTAAAAATAAAAGTTACCTATTTACACAATTTGTATCTCCTAATTCCAAATATGGAATACAATTTTCAAAATTCAAAACATAGAAGTTGAAGAAAATAATTTAAAATTAATTCTAATTGTCAAAACCAAAACGCAGGTTTTTAGGAAGTAATAATTATCAAAATCATTTTATGGGTTTATATACAATTTAAATGTGATATTACATAAAATACCCTAAATTATAATAAATTATAAAAATATAATATAATGATACATTAAAACTACACATATGTATAATATAACACTTTAAATTATTTCAATTGAAAAGTTGTTTTTAATTAAAATTTAATATTTTTTTACTATTTATCAAAATATGAATGTTATCAGAAAAGTACCAAAAATGATTCAAAACTAAATATTCATGTATTTATTATAAATAATAATTTAATTTAATAATATTTAATATATATATATGTGTCGAATATTGGATTTAAAAAGGGTTCATCATTAAAAGGCAGAAAATTGTATTTTTTATGAAAAATTCTTATTTTATATGAAAAAATTGAATTTATCCTTATATTTTTTCTATGAAAAATAAATATGGATGTTCAAATTATATATTATATATATATAATTCAAAATTTTGTTAATAATCTTCATAAAAACTTTTAAAATGACTAGTTTGATAGTTTGTGATGCGCATGAACTCAGTGTTTCATGTATTGCAAGCTATTGAATTACTTTAAAGAGATAATGTATTATAAAATCTTGGGTTGTTACAATGATCGAAACTATTACATTACAATTTCTATGAAACTACAACAGAGCTTTTTCTTTCATACATCAAATCATCATAAAATACACTTTACATAGAAAAACTCAGGATCTAATCATCAAATGGTGGAATCTTGACAAATCCTTGAATCTCTAATGGAAATCATACCACACTATTTTACATGTTATGGTTTTTAGGGAGGATCTCCACCAGACATGATGAATACATACATGGACAATTAGAGATCATGACTCCATGATTGATTGGGTGAATGTGTATCCACATTCAATCAAATAATTTAGGTCCACGTGGTAGATCTAAATATAGTGTGCATTTGAGATTGAATAAACTATATAGATGAGTCACGTGATATTTTCATAATGTTTCTAAAACAAGAAAATCATGAATTTTAATGAAAAACTATTTTTGGAAGAATATTAGATCTACTACGTAGATATAATCAGAAAATAATTAGTCGGTTGCAAAGATAAAAACAACTTTAATGAAAGACACAGTTTTTTGGGTTTCTAAATAATAGATATTGGAAAATTTATGGAATAGAATAGGTCGCTATATTGGATTATATACCCTAGTTTTTTTAATTTTAGAATAAGGGAATGAATGGTAGTAATTTAAATTTTATAGGGAATACCTATTAAGATAGTTTACAATGTGTTCATTGACATATCTATTAACATAAGAAAAGGGTGGGTGTTCTCGAACATGAATTTATGTTGAAATAATCTACATAAAAAATATTGAATGTGAATTTAACCTAATTAATATAATAAAATATAGAGAGAAAATACCAAATTACATATTTTGAGGCAAATAATGAATGGTCATACCATTTACTGATGTGAATACAGTAATCAGTAATTAAGAAATATAGAATAGAATCCAAAATCATCATTTAAAGAAGAATAATTTTCATCAGTTAGTGATATTTAAAATGTAAATGTATTTTCAGTGACTGCTGATAGAAATGGATGATTACTTTGGTGTTAATAGAAAAAATATAAAGTATAATGTAGTGATTCAATGAGAACCAAAATATACTCCATTTAAATCTTAAATATGGGTGATATTGTTCTTTGACCAGTAAGATAATTGATTTTCATTTTATAGTGGTGAGCATAAGAGATTATTGTGTTGGAAGTGATCTAGGGGAGATAGGTCAACTATTACAATCCATTTTATGGTAATTGAAATTGAGTATGAGTATCCTGTCCAAAATAAAACATGTAGTGAGATTTATGTTTTTTGTGCACAACACACAATTGGCAACATGTTCATCAGCTATCCCATAGTGGAAAACCACCTAAAAATTGGTGTATCCAGGGGAATTATTTTCTTTACATTCTATTCATCATCATAAAATAAATTTGGAATGATAATTAAAAGTAAAATTGATTTAAAATTATTTCTATGTAATTGGATCAATATAAATAATAAAGAGAAAAAGAAGTTAACCTTGTAATTAAGATTCCCCTATAACATTGGGAAGTATGAACATTATAGAGTATATATAATATGATTCCTTTTTAATTTTTAAAATTTATATTATTAAAATAAATATTCAGTTTTAAATATTTTCTAATATATATTATTAATATTATTATTTTTGTTTCTTGTAATCCTCTCTACCTATAATATTTTAAAATTAATATTATATATAAATTTATTAATACATAATTATTTTTAATAAATTTTCATATTATAAATTTTTTTACTGAATTAATTTGTAATATATTTGATTTATAATACAATTTAGTTTTTTATTATTTATTTTTATATAATTATTAATTTATTTAAATTTTTAATATTAAGTTTTTTTTTAAAAAATAGTTTTTATTAGTACAAAATTTAACTTTATATGCACTTTCTAGATCTAAAAAGATTATCCAACTCACATTAATGTTACTAGGAAACACATCAAGGTATCCTCCCACTCTCATAAAAGAAATCCATACTAACCGTTACACAAAACACCATTTCTCATTTCTAAATTTAGTGATGAGAATGATAGTAATTTTCACGAATTAAAATAGATATTTATTTTAGTGTGGTTAAAGGTATCATTTCAATTTTATTTTACATGGCATGAGTAACACCATTTTATTTATTTTAAATGAACCCAATTGAAGAAAAATTCTCTTCATGTTTTTCAAATCTCACTGAATTTGAACTTTTTTTCCTCACCCTCTTAATTCATTTAATGAATAAACAACTGATGAATGTTATGTTTATTAATAATTATTATTTAAATATGATATTGAATTATGTTTCATATTTGGTTTGTTTCTCTTTCATTCCCTGTGAAGACCACTCACTGGTTAAGGAGTCCCTCCATTTGAGTCCCATTATTGATTTTTTTATGTTTTCTCTTGGTATTTAGTACCGTGATTTTACTAATTCCAAAACTATTTATATCTAAAACACTATATACTTCCACATATTGGTATTATGAAATGATTTTTTCAGTGTCTTAATACTGTGATAGAATAGTAGTTAGAGTTGGTTCCTTCTCTGAGTACTTATATATTGTTTTTGGGTTTCATAGTGGATATATATTTATCAATGGATAAATAATATTATAGTTTAAGTATACAAATCCTAAAAATATGATTTATTCACGTGACAGCATAGAATTATAAAAGATTTCATATGATTCACAATACAAAATTGAGTATTTGAGACAGATTCAAATAAAAAATAATTTTTTTGTTAGATGGACCCCTTAAAAATTAAATGTTTAAAAAATTCAGATTTCAAAATGTTTTATTTGTGATAGATCATTTCAAATAATGTTAAGATGATATTATTTTTTAAAGAATTAAATTTTTGTTGAAAATTGTGTTTTATAAATACTATTATAGATATATTTTTTCCCTTCTGAAGGAGTATTTGATGAACATATATTTTATGGAATTAAAATTTTTCCAAAAATAATGTTAAATAATTGGAAAACATAAAAAAAAATACTTATTTATTAATAAATTTTTAAACATATTTGAAAATAAAAATATAATATAATTAATTTTAAAAAATGACCTCAAATTAAAAAACAACAAAATTTAATTAATATATGTCTATATATAAATAATATAAAAATATCATAGAAAATTAATATAATTTGTTTCTTCAAAAATAATTAAAATTCATTAGAGATGATAAATCATAGACAAGAAGAAATGATTGGATAGTTTTAGAATGATGGGGTGGACTAATATTTATAGTTGTTTATAATTTGGAAATTTTTCAAAAACTTATTTCATTATAAAAATAAATTTGTATAATATTTACGACACACATTGGTGTTAAAATTTATATTTTGGGATGGTTATTTCTAGAGGAATATACATTTTTTGCAATAATTAACCAACCTAAATTCTATTCCTCTTTTTTAACATAATCCCACTAATTTTTTTGGAAAAATTAATTTATGATGTGAGTTAGATTACTTAATAATTATGTGTTTTTAGGAGAGATATTTGTGATGAAGTGTACATCCTACTACAAATATCCTTAATATAAAGGCATATTTATATTGAATTATATAGTCTATCACACAAATATTTTTCTGAAATATATTTTTCAAAAGAAAATAGAGTTTTTCAAAAAAGTTATTAGAATAATATGATTATTTTTTATTGAATAATGATTCCATCCCAAAAGGTGTCTCTTACCAAAGAATGGTAATTTCATCTGTGTTCCTTCTTAGGGTGTTCCCTATTTATTTGATTTCAATACCAAATACTAATATCCACATATAATATTAACAACTTAATTATTAACCCATGAAAATTAAAACATTTCAGGACTCTATTTGTTACATATTTGAGACCATAAAAAATAACATGCTAATGTTCAATTGGATTGTGTTTGTGTTTTTTTATGTGAATGTCAATATTTATTAAGGAGATATCGATATTGAATATAGTAGTAGAATTCCAATGAAATTTATAATCCTATATATATGATGGAAGTTAAAAATAGGATAATATTATTGTAGAAAGTATCTTGATGAACTATTGTCATTTTTTCAGACACATTCCAAGAGAACATATACTACATATGATTTAATAAACTTAACCTCATAGATTTATCAAAAAAATTGTTTAATGAGTCATTCCATCCTTTTAATAAATAGGTTGTAGTATATGAAAATTTCATTTTAGTGTACATCATGAAGGGATGGTATAAATAATAAATAATAGGTAAATGATTGGAATTTAAGGACCCATGAAATTAAAAAAATCCATCCATAATGTTATTGAAGAGAACTAAGAAAATTCTGTACATGAAATTAGAGAATTTTTTACAAATACTGGAGGTATTTTTTAGAATATATAAGATTACATGAACAAGTCACAGACGTAGAATACAAAATATAGAAATTTCTTATGTCTGGACTCATATTGTCACTTGTGGAAGTCATGCATTAAATTCTGAGGGTCGTGTAGTCATGTTTATTCCATATGTTGTTTGTTGTTTATGTATTATTGTTATTTCAGTTTAATAACCAATTAAAAGGAACATGAAATTAATGAATCCTAATATTTTAAGTAGGTGGTTTCAGATGATGTTTTTAGATGACTTAAGATGGTTTGAGATGAGCCTAAAAGAGGTTGGATGAAATTTCATAAAATATTTAAATCTAGGTCAGAACAAATGAATTTGGAAATGATCATATGAATTTAAGCTATAGTATAATCATTTTTTAATTATTTGAAATCTGGAAAAGATCATAAGACATGAATTATAAACCAATAGTAAATCCAAATATTTTTCTATGTATTGGAATTTAATAATGCCCAAAGTGTATGTATTTGAAGCACCAAGAGTAATTCTTTATATTGATAGAATAATTTTTTTGTTTCACATAAGATATTTCTTGGAGTAAGCCTTTGGTTCTTAAGATATAAATTACGTAGAGTGAGTCCTTTATAGTGTAATTAATTGAGAAACATGTGTAAAAACTTTCCTATGAGCATAAATAATTTGGTTTAGAATAAGACTTATTTACTATTTGAATTATTCAAAATGTTTATTGATGGAAAATTTCACATTTCCAGATTTATTTATAATAATGATAGGATTAAAATTTGATAATGAATGATAATTTTCATGTGGAATTAATTACAATAAACACAAAAAATGTTGTGTGATTCAATCAAGAAATATGGGAGATTTCTATAATTATCTAGTGAATAAAAACATCAATATAAGATGAATATTGATGTGTATGGAATATTATAATTATAAAAAAATTAGATATGATAACAATGGATCCATTCTAAAATGTTATAAACATTATTATGTGTTGTGATTCATGCATCATATGGATGATAATGACTAATAATGAGCTTATTCAGAGTGTAAATTCTATTTTATAGTCTGCATTGTCATTTACCAAATCTCTCAAACTAAAATAGAGATTGAATGATTCGTCATATAACATTTTTTTACCATCGTACAAAATATGATATTGGTTTTAAATTTTATGGTAGATTTTATTTAACAAAACAGGTAGCTAGTGATTTCTATAAAATAAAAAAAAATATCAATAGATATTTGAAGTATTTGTGATACTATATATTAAATAAGAGGTTGTGATTAAGTTAATGATAATGAAATGAATAAGTTACTAAGAAGTACTATTGTGTGTTACATGAAGTGAATAAAATAATAATCTTGGTATCTATTTTTGATTGTAATTATCTATATTATGTTTTCATGTTACATGATGTGTATTTCTTTGTAAATCATAGTTTATGAGATATATAGACTCTTGGAAGTATCTTGAAGATTATACATATTTTTCTCAAATAATTTTGAAAGAATACAGAAAGGTGTCCTTGGTATTTGACCACATATAAAATTTTGATAGGTAAGGAGAATAATGATATATTATGAGTGTCACATGTGTGAAAATGATTGAAATTAAATGGAATCATGTTGTACGATTCCATTATGAGAATAATTTACAAATCCTAGTTATAATGTTTTATGATGGGGGTTTTTGTTGTACCAAAATATAAATTCTATATTTATATTAACATATAGATGAAAATAAAAATATTGTGACTGTAGAATACTTTTTAAAACATAAACAATCTAATATCTATTAAGATACAAAAAATATGGATGAACACTCTTGAGAATGAAAAATGATAATCTCATATTTTTATATAGGTGAATATATTATAGGTATAAAAAATATGTGATAAGATATGTATCTTACAAGAGGAATTATTGAAAATATTCATGAAGAAATTGAGATGTCCCAATGTGTAGTTTTTGAATTAATATAATTCTTTAAAAAGACCAAGAACAGAGTTGAATGAATATTTATTGATGAAATTATAGAATTTGAAGATCCTATTCTAAGAAGAAAAATATTTTTTTTTTGAATCATGGGACATACCAATTCCATTCATAGATATTCTTCCATGTTTAAACATAAATTAAACACTTGTATATATATGTTTAGACTCAAAATAACCCATGCGACTTTGGGTTATTGGGAGATAATAGTGTTAATCCGTGAACACAATGGTATGTTTGATAAATGCATCCATTTTGGTACAAAGATCAGTATGACATTTATGATTTGGTAGTGTAGTTTTTTAAAATACCTAACCCATTACAGTCAATATGATTCTAGAGAATAATCGATGAGTATGGAATGTATCCAATAAATGAATAGGGTATGTATTTCTGTTAACTATTTGAAAATTATTGTTTTCATCTTTAAATATTTACTTGAATTCACACAATTGACTATTAGTAGGTAAAATGTGAATTGATTTAATTGTATAAATAATGACACAGTTTTACACACCCATGGGTGTCAACGATTTTTGTGAGAATACTAAAATTAGTATAAAGTGGTAATCAACTGATTAACACCCCCCCCCAAGATGTATATAACTATTCCATTAGGAATTTCTAGTGGTATAAGTGTATGTTACCCTCTCATTGGATATGTTTTTTTAGGAACATAAGAATTTTAATTTTTTTATGAAGTATATAATCTAATATAGATAAATAATAATGATGGAAAGGTTATATTCTCTTCGTATTATTTTATTTGTGGATGTATAACCATAGAATATGGAAAATATGATAATAAAACATGATTAAATTCTAATATGAACCGAAATAAGGAATAATGATAACCCACTAGCTGTTGTTAATCAGGGTAGAGTTAGTACATCAATATATGATGAAAATAAATGTATAATGGATAATAATTATCTCTTCTATGAGGTTATAGGTTATATGTATAATATTATTACACGTTTTGTACTCATTTATTTGAGTTTATTTTGGATCATGTCGATGGAAATAATATTTTATAGATGACATTGAATCCATGAAAAAATTATTTACAGGGATGTCGTAGAAATGAAATTCTCTAATCATGAAGATAAATGATATAGGGAAATACACATATATTAATAGATATATTTTATAAAATAAAGATAAAAATATGAAAAAAAGACCATAAAGGGAATGTTAGAGTTATTGAGGGTTGTGAAAACAAAATCCATGAACATGGAGTGTCGCATAAAACTGCTATTGTAGTCAATAATTCTTATTTAGATAAAAAATAAATAAAATTGAACATGATTAAAAGTACATTAAAATAATGAATAAATTTTTATATAGATATTATTTATAATATTAAGAGATAATGGTAAGATATAATAATATATTTTATATTGGGAAACATTCACATAATATGAAATTTGTGATCATGGAAATCAAATTGAATACATTGGATTCTAGCAAGAGCAAACCATTCTAGAATACAAAAAAGTGATATTTTATCAATAAATATTTATGAGATATTTCCCTTTTAATGGGACTCAATATAGTAGAAAATATATCCATAGATAATTTTAATAATCAACCACCACACTCAGTCAAAAGGAAATATGAGGGCAAAAAATACAGTTTGTTCTAACTCGACATCAATATAATGTGAAGGGAAAAAGTTCAATACTTTATAAATATAGGAATATATAATTTTTTGGGAAACTAGCTAGCATTTAATGGTTGAGGTAATTAAGTGTCAGAAGAGTATCTCCCCTAACAAATTCTAAAATATTTGTGAAAAATTATAAAATACAATATTCATCTAAATCCAGAAAAAAATTCCTATATAAAGAATAATGAGAATTTAAGGCTATTGTTGGTGTTCTGGGAGGTCTTGAAATATGGATATATAATTTTTTGGAATAATTATAGGTTTGGTTGTAATGTAGATAAAGTGTATGGGTGAATTTACATTTATATAAAAAAATAGAAATATGATACTCAAAATAATGGGAGTAATAATTTCAAATAAAAAATGTAAGCATGTTAGAATTGAAAACTGTATTTGAAATATAATACAATAAGAGTTGTTGATATACTATGTATATATAGAGAGATATTTATTTACTAATGTTAATATATTAATATAATGATTGTTATAAGGATATAGTTTTCAATTTAATGAATGTTATTGATATAATGCACAAAATGTAAATAAATCACATAATTTGTTACTTAATTTCAGTAATATGTCAATTATACTACCCTAAATCACCCACCACAATGTTTTTTTTTATTTATGAATATATTTTATTTAATTTTATATTTACCTAAGAAACCTAAAAATAAAAAAATACATAACTATAGTGGTAATTATGAACCTCATAGAGAGAATCTTTGTTTAAATGGTTTTCCAAGAACCCATATAAAATGTCCTTGGGTCTAGTGATATACAGAGAACCAAATGTGGGAGAAAATGGTATAATATCATAGAAAAAATCCCTATTATGAATAAATTTCATAAATCTATAATGATAGAGATGCTTGAAAAAATATATAATGGGAGATAGAAATACTGGAGATCATTGTAATTGTCAAATGAAATGCAACGGTCTATCTGGTAGAAGAAATTTTATGAATATGTTATTTGTTGTTTCATATGAAGAAATAAATAACACAATTGATTTATTTTATTTCATTCCAAGTCTTCCTAGGGTTATACTTATAACCAAAAAAGGCTAGGTTCAATCTAGAGGTCTAATGAGTTTAAGGGACACATTGATGACCACTATAAATGTATCCCTTAGATTGCTGACTCAAAACCCCTATATTTCCACATAATCCCACCAGAAATTATATGGGATTACTATAGTAAAAAAAATTATATCAAGACCTAAACATATATTTGTTGAGCTCCACCAAGAAGGTGGTGATTATTTTCTTCATGGGAGGATTTATCCATTTTCAAAAGTTGTCCAATTATACTCCACTAGGTAGTCGGTGGTGAAAAACAATGTGCCTCTTTATCTTGGTATTACTCATTAAATTTATAGAATCGATTTTCTATATTCATAATATATATCACTTGTAATGTTTTTAACGAAATTCACTCAAAAAAATGGAAAAACATCGAAATATGTTTCTAATCATTAAAATAAATATAAGAGAGTGTGATTGAATAATAAAAACAATTTTTTTTGTCATAAAAACATTTAATATACTAATGAATATTCAAAATAAAAATTTTATATTACATAATTAAATTCCAATGAGAAGATACCAACATTTTTCAATGATAAAGAGATTAAACCAACTGAATTATTAAAATATTATACACAATTCAAGATGAAATCTATATCTATTTAAAAATGATTTAAAAAAAACCTAAAAACCATAATTTACATTAAGTTCACTAGAAATTTATCTATTTCTCGTCCAAGTTAAAGGAGACTAAAACATTAATGATTAAAAATATCATAATGAAATAATAAATTTCTCCATAAATATAAATTTACAACTACTTTCACCCGATTTTTGATTATCAAAATAAAACATATAAAATGGTTAATGGTACAATAATTATAATTAAATTTCTATTCTCATAAATAATGATCCATTGTGTGAAAAAAAAAAATTCAAAAAATGGTTAATATTATTTAGTTTTTTAAAATTATAGTGGCTTAATTTTCAATAAATAAATTTAAAATATAAAAAACAAATGAATATTGAAAAATGATTTATTATCATTATTGACAAAAATAGATTTCTATTAATCTCCACATTTATATTAAAATAGTGTCTCCTATAAAAAATTATCAAAAAGCACAAGGTATGGTCTCATGTAATTGTTTTTTAAATAAATAGTGATTCATAAATCAATGAAATATAAGAGAAAAATAAAAATATATAATTTATTTAAATTTAATTTATTAAAATATCATATTAAAATATGAGATCTTATTTAAATTAACAATAATTTAAAAAATAAAATCATTTATTTACATATAAAATCAATTTCATCATTAATTTTAATACTGATTATATGTTTACTCTAGGGAATGTTACCAAAGATTTTCAAAAAAAGGTGTGTAGTAAAGGCAGTATATTATTCCAGGGGATGAAAATAAGATTAAAAATCCAATAGTCCATTTTGGAGATTAATACCATGAAGTACATCTACACCAAAACCACATCCAAATATTTTGAATCTATACATGATATTATTATTTATGAGTAATACAATAAGTTTTCTTAAAAAAAACTATTTCATACAATGATTGAATATAAAATTATTTTTAAATTTAAAATTTAATGTTATTAAAATAATTTAAACATTTGAAAATGAACATTATACCATAATTTAATGGATAACTGTTACAATTATACCATAACTTTCTCAACATTAATAAATTCAAAATCATATAGAGTATGATGTATGGTGAAGATACAATCAAATTGAAGAGTTGTTAAATTGAACTCAACAATTAGATAAACATTTTAGAAGTGAAATCACCAAAATATGAGCCTCATGTGACACCATGTGATTTTAATATACGATTACTTTTCACTAGGTCAATGCGTTTAATAGCTTTCTACATAAAAAAAACTGAACAAATATGAATTAATAATTTATTTATATAAAATATAAATATATATGTAGGAATCTTAAACTATGTAACTAAATTAGTTAGAATGAATAATACTTACAAATTTATGAAATATATAAATAAATAATATAAATTCATCTTTTAATATTAATAATATTAATGAAGTTTATTAAAATATATAATAAAATATTTTTTAAAAAAATTGAAATTTATTATAAATAAATTTAATGTTTTATGAATTTTTATTTGAAGAAAAATATGAGTGATAAGCTACATTTGGTATTGATAATTTGTTAAAACAAATTTATTTATTAAATTATTTGAAATAAGAATAATAATAGTAAATCGTGAAAATTTTAGTTTGGAATAAAAAAAATTTCATTATATTTTACTATTTCATTCAAATATTTAATTAAAAAAATTATTTTGAATTTTGATAAAATAATTTTGATTTATTTATCGGAGCATATTTAATTTAATATTAATTTATGGGATTTAACTGAGTTAATTTAATCTTATAGAGATAGTAAAAAATCCAGATCATATTAAAATTTGAGTTTTTATGACTCATTATAAGATAATATTGACTTATGAATTTTTTTTAAATATCTTCATATATTTATTTAAAAAATAAAAGTTTTATTTTCAAATAGATGGTTTTACTTATAAAACATTTGAATAGTATTATATTACTTAGGAAAAATATTTCAGTAATGAAACATTTTTTTTCTTATTTCTATTAACTAAATATAATTTTAGTAAACATTATTTTTATCTTTACTCTAACAAAATATAAATATTTCATTATTTTTAATAAATAATCCAATGTTATAAAAATGTATATAATTGATAAAATTCATCCCACATAAAAAATTTGTGGTCAAATACAAAATTTTAAAACATACAATTTTTATGAGTAATGTGTATTTATTTTAAAATTTATATTACAAATCATCAAATATTTTATTGTGTAATGATATTTCAAAATTTGAAATTATAATTTTCAAATAAGTTGAAGATTATATTTTTAAATTTTTTATTTTATAATAATTACTGAAAATTAAAAATTATTACCGAGGTAAAATTAAATCAATGCAAGGGATAAGAAGTATAAATAAAAAACTCTAAAACACTTAAGGATTCTTCTAAAATAAGTGGTTGCAGGATTTGTAGAACCAAAATCACTTATCCCAGTTATATTTTCAATTTTTCTAAATATAACGATTAATTTTAACATTAGATTATTGAAATATTTTTAGTTACATACAAAACTAAACATCTATTCTCATTCAAAAAGATAGTAATTACAAAACATAAAGACTCAAAAAAAGATAAAATTTCATGTTGAAGCACTTTTAATATTATAATAATATAACACTCTCCAAATTTAATAATATTTTACAACATTAATCTTTTCAAGTACATCATTACCAATGAGTTTTTGAAGAGAAAATTCAATCTTCATGTGAGTATTAGTTTCAATTACTGTTATATTTTACTCTAATAATTTTTAAAAAAACTCAATAATTAATAATATAATGAAATAATTATCATTAATTTAATGAAATGTTACACTATTAATTTAAAAAAATTAATCCTGCATTTTTCACCCACTAAGAGATAATGAATCCTCAATCGTGAATATTATAGGACTACAACCTTTGTGATGCGATATAGTTCATTTTTCGTAACTAGCTCAATCAAATGGTAGAAATTATGGTTTTTATGAATAAATATGGATTTTATGTCTCATATAATATTCCAAAATGATAATTTTTCCTACACCAATATTCCTTCAATTCATTGGGAAATTCGATCATTAATCATGAACTTGTGCAAACTACCGCCACCAAGAATGAATAATTTCATTCATAATCATCACCCATAATTGATGGATCCAATAATTTATTTATTGATTATATATTATTTATTTGAAATTTTTATTCAAATATTTTTAAATTTTTCATTCTAAAAATATGCCCCACTTACTCATTGAATCATTATAAGATGTTACTATTTGGGTCGATATAATTGCCAATTCAAAATACATTATAACAGTTATGTCATAAATTATTAGAGGATGTATGTAATGGTAATATCATTACATATAGAAATATTTTTTTTTCAACGATTATGTAAATCCATTGATAATATTTAAAATATTTATTAATATATCACCTTTTGATAATTAACCATGAATAAAACTAGTTCAACATGCTTTCCATTTCTAGAAATCATATTAATTACAATCACATAATGAAAATGGGACTAAATAAAAATTGTAAAACATTATTTATTCTATCATAAATTATATAGTTATTTTTAACATTATTCGACTTTGTAATATTTTATCTCGTCATTATGATGTTTGTATGAAAAAAACAACCCAATGTTCTAACACCCAATTAGGAAAATATAATATAATGTACAAATACATTTTCAATAAATGGATATAATGTAATTGTAAAAATCATATATTCTTTATATTATTCTTATAATATAGAGTATTAAGATATTCATTTTCATTATATAGGAGGTTAGTGTGTGGTTGAGTAAGTTTGAATACAAGGTAAGGGGTTTAAAATCAAATTCATATCCCTTAGTCATGTTTGGTATTATGAACCTAATGTCATTCATGTTGTGTATATAATTCATTTTTGATATATTATATCCAAAATTATGTTTTTATATTTTTTATTTGATTTAAATCGCTTTATTATAGGGAAATTGGATTAAAAAGTTACTCATTATGTAATGTTTTTTGTATCAATATTTCATTTCTTGAGTTATGTTTCTGATATACACCATGTTATCCATTAAATGGTGTATTCGATAACAATTGATATAAATTTATAATTATTTTTTGTTATTTGTAGGAAATAAAAAAAATCCTATATTTTTTATTAAATTGATTTTGACAATGTTATTACCCCCGTTATAATACTTTTTAGTAACTCAATTTTCATTCATTAAGATCTTATAGATCACTTGAAATTATTTCACATACCATGTTTGTATTAAATCCATTTATTTTTATGTTGTATTCTATCAATTTTATGGGGATATACATTCCTACCAAATAAACCCTTTTGGAAATATATATCTTTTATTAGGATATGTTTCCCATATGTTTTATTGGTAAAAAAATAAAAATCATTGATTTATAAAGAATTATCATTAAATTCATCCTACCAGTATTTGGTTATTCAACAATAATATTTTAAATTATAGTATTTAGTAGTTTTGTATATGAAAAGTATATTTTAATTTAATTTATATTGTATTAATAATTACATGGAATGATTTTAAAACATTGTTACATTAAGATATTTTAAAATGATTTTCCTTTCAAAAAGGTACTTGTTGTCTTCCACACCACACCTACTGTGGTTAAAAAATAGGTACAATTCAAAGTAAAATAATGCAGTTTCATTTTAAGGGTTATTTTTTAAACATTTTTCATTATAACCTTTTGATAATTATTATAGAAAGTGACCCCAAACATTGTCCCTTATGACAATGTTAATAACAGTTTCTAAAAAAAATTATGTTTTCTCTTCCATTTGAATTATCAATCAAAAATGGATAAACACTAAAAAGTATTATGTTATCAGTTATTTTCCATTCCCTGATAATTTATTCTCATTGAATCATTATTTGTATTTCTTTAATTACACTTAATAAGTGTTTTATCTCACACATATTATGTTTCCTTTCCCTAGGTTATGAATATTAATCCATTGAATATGATTTCAAGGATTCTATTTATTGGGTTTTTATTATATATAATGTTTGTACTTCATATTTTATAATGAATTATTTTAATAACATATGTAATCTAGAATTAAAAGTCTTCTGAACTAACATGTTCATTAGGATTTGTTTCCATGTGAAAAATCTAATGAAATAAAATAATGCACTGACACAAGTATTTTGGGGTCGTGGAATTACAATAATGACAAATTATGTTAAGTGGAGGATGAGACGAAATAAGAATCAAAGAAATTTTATTAAACAAAGTAATAGGGAAATTTTAAAATAATATATATTAAAGGAAATACATAATTGAAACAATGTTTTTCATAGATATATCTAAAAGAATTATAAAAAGAAATCATACCTCATACTCAAATCAGACATAGAATCTGAAATTACATAATTAATGATATAAGATAGAATATGATCCTTTACATTGGTTTTGGCGGCTGACGTAGGAGGTTTATGTTGTGGTTATGTGATAGAAGAAGGATGTAGAATGACCACACACATAGACATAGGGTTATGATCCTAGAAATCGTGTCTATGAGACAAGCTAAAAGACATGGTAGAAGAAGTGGTCGAGTTAGTAGATGATGAAATTAGTAAGGTATAAGGATCCAAAAAGGATTTATTAGTATTATATGGGAATAAAATGTTTATTATTCGGGATTCCTTAATATATCTCAAACTATGATACATGAAAATAATTTTTATTCATTGTTCTCCAATAATGAATCAAAAATAAAATAAATAACCTTTAAAATATCCACATGGGATTTGAAGGCCTAAGTCAGAGGAGGAATTATATAATTAGTTTATAATAGAACATACACGGGGTTGAGATTAGAATACGAAAATATCATACTGAGATAAAAATAATATAACACAGAATCGTATCTCTTTCTCTAATAGGTTTATTTACATCCTTTCTAAGATGTTCTATTTTAATTTCAGAATATGTTTTAAATCCCTCAAGCACAATTTCCATGGTCTTATGAAAATCCCCCAATACTACTTTAAACAAATCTATTATATTTTTTTGATTATATGTTCACTATATAAACCATTATCAAGGGGAGGAGGAGGAACTGTGGAAGATTAAAAAGGAAAAACTGACATAGAATACTGAAAAAATACATTCATAAATCATTGGCCTATCTTTATCATCATGTAGCAACGATATTAAGTCAAATAAAAAACCTAACCTCTTATATATTCAATCTATTTCATTATAAAATCAAACATGAGATAAAATTTTACTGAAAATGAGAGATAAATATATTGCATTTCATTTAGATGTTCTCTTATATAAATAGTTCAACTGGGTTTCAAAAACCAATGAATTACTCTTTCAAAATTGAAATCAAATTTAATTTAAATTAATTAAAATATTTCTTAGTCACCAAGGATGAGGACAAAGAAGAAGAAAAATTTATTGGTGTATATAGATCTAAATAAAACTACCTACCATATTGCACAAATTTATTATCCACATACTCTGGTCTCAATATCTAAACATCTAGTTCTAAAATATCTTATCCACTAACTTCAATGATATCTATTTTGGTTGATTCCAATGGAAATGTGACATTGTTTTTCCTATCATTCTCTAAATCCTTGGTAGTATTTGAACTAAAAATTTATTTTACCATTTTGTAAAAAAATTCATTGGAATAGACACATCAACTCTTTCATGAAAATAAATATCAGTAGTTTTAGATTCTTTAGGTATATTTTGAATAGATGATATGGAAGGAATACCATAATCAGGTGTACATCCCAAGTATCATCATCATCATTATATTTTTATCCATAAAGATATAAATCAATTCACTTGTTCTTAGAGTACTTCTAATGATGCTTCTTAAAGTATAGTACCTTTTATAAAATTCATCATTTCCATCTAACTGTCCATATTAACTATCATTCCTTGTATTTATATTAAAAAATAACATACTGATACAATTGTATCATAATGATCATCAATATTTAATTCATAATACTGAGAGGATAATGTTAGGGGAGAATTAGAAGATATGAATGATACTAAAGGAGAGGGATCTCTGAAATTACCAGCAGATACCTTGGGATATACACTAAAATTTTCTACCTCTAACTATTCTTGAACATCCAATGAAATGTAATTTTCTTAATGAGAATAATCTACTATATAATCATGTTCATGACTAGGATACAATTATTCTATTGGGATAACAATACTTTTAACAAAATTAATCTTCTCACAAACATTCTCATTATTTTCTACCCATTCATTTTCCATGGAATCTATATAACATTTATCTTCTTCTAGATTTTCTGGTTAACCAAAATAAAATATAGAAAATAACTTTTCCCTCCCCAAAAATATATAATCCATTAAAATTGAGCAGAGGATAAATGTATATATGTTATTTTAAGAATGAAAACAGAGTAGGTCTTAAAAAGTTCATAAGTATGGAAAATGATATATATTTAAACCCATATCTGAACTCCATTATTCAAAAAATATAGAAATAATAATTCATGATGCCTCTAGATGATGAGGTTCATGTGCTTATGACTAATCATATATTAGATTAAATTTATTATAAATATACATTCAGTATTTAATTCTACAGTAGCGAGAATTTTGGAAGCCTTATTCCAAACTATCTCCTCAAATATATTCAAAATCATAGTCTATTAATGATTTATTGGATATGAGAGTCGATATTAATCATAATATATTAAATGGGGATCATTCAATATATCAGAGTAAACCATGAAATAAAATACAATGTTTTATACAATAAAAATTAATTGAAAGGTATCACTTTAATCACTCATAATTAAATCCATATTGGAATATAAATATTTTACCAAATGTGGATGAAATGTCTTACTATTATCCTAAACAAATCAATACAAATATCATTTTTAATTGAATTCTATATAATGTTCTTGATGGAATTTATCCATTGGACATCCAATTATTCTTCCTAAACAACTGTCAGATCAAGAAGATGTGGGTTATGTGTAAGGACCCATATGTGAACATTATATAATCTTGAGGTAGGTCAATAATTTTACATTATCTCACATTTAGGTTCTTTTTCAGTGTAGTGTTTTAGATAATTAGACCATATATCTTACATAATAATACCATAAATTAAAAGTGTTCAAATTTTATTAGTACCGATTTTTCTGGTAATATAAAACATATAAAATAAATCATGTATTCTTTTCATGGAAAATATCCACTAATTCTAAATTTACTTTTTCATTTATCTAAAACAACCTTAAACCATATTAAATGATTTGAAAATCATGGTAATAGTATACAATCTTAGTAACAGGTACAAAATGAAATGAAATATTTAGTTTTTTATAAACATTAAAACTTGTGTAATGTTTACCTTTATCTTCAATGTTCTTTGAGAATATGAAATAAAAAAATACACTTTAAAAAAACACAAATTATTATTAAGGAAAATCCTTAAGACCCATATAAAAAAATTAGAACAAATTAAGGAGACTTAGATATTCATATTCATAAAACCCTTTCAAAATCCATTCAATTTGAACAATAATACATCTGATGTTCAATATAATCATTAACAAATGTATTATAAATCTATATTGGGGATAAACCTTCATATAAGTTATATAAGGATTATCATTGGGATATAATCGAGAAAAATCATTCATATAACCTATATCAAGATCAATTATTTCTCACAATTCATAATGGGTGTCAACCCTTTGTATAAGTTGTATTAAGCTCACTTATGAGATATAAGGGGGATCAATCCTTCGTATAAGTTATATGAGGCCAACACATTTATTATCATTCTGAGTTACCATAACAAGAAAAAAAACAATCTAATCATAAAAGCTTTTATAATATTTTGAAATCCATTTGAACACATTTGGATAAAAACAGCCTTTTCTTTTGAGAAGTAATTTTCAACACCCAAACACCCTTCTCATTGAATTTTTTTTCAAAACATAATTATCCAAATAACAATAAATTTGGTTTTACATTTACGAAGTAAAGAAATCAAGAAATGTAAGCTAGAAATCAAATAAAAGTAACAATTACATGAAATGACATTATCATTATACTTTAAAAACAGGATATTTCATTTATTATTTTCCAAAAAACATTCAGTTTATGACCTGTAAAAAAGATTTATTTTGAAACAATTTTAATTAAACTAAAGTTAGACATTAAATATAACATATAATAATTTTATATAAATATTAATAAATATATGATATAATTTCATAATATTGACGTGGATAAAATTATTTAAAAATTAATTTTTTGAACATTAAATGTCTCCCATTACACATGAACTATTAAATAATAATCCCCGCAAAAGAATAAATACTTAAAAAACAATAAATAAAAATATAATAGAAAAATTATGGAAATATATTACTATAAGGGATGTATATAATCCATATAATAGAATAATGGTGCATATCATCGAGAAATGAATCATGAAATGAGGATGAGGGAAAACCCCTTACAATAATGGTAACATATTAATTGGAAACCCAGGAAGTAATAAAATTAAAATTATAAATTTAAATAAAATAAATATAAAATAATTATTGATATTGTAGATAAAAATGGTAATTAGGTATGAACTCAAAATAAGTATGTTGTCATTACGAAATTTATCTCACATATGAAAAAATTTAGATGAAATTTTCTTATATTGAGTTCAACATGTCATGTTTTCCATTATCCTCATAAATAAAAAAATTATGTTAATTATTTCTCTAATTTATAACCTTTTAATTGATTATTATTACTAGTATGTCACATATTACAACATTATATACAAATACCTAATCAATTATGTTTAAGTCAACTAGTTTGACAATATTCGGTTTATGTGTAAAAATGACTAAGATTGGATTAATATTTTCATGGTGGTAATTATATAAAAATATATAGAATAATAATAATAAAATAATAATCATACTTATACATCCATTTTATTTTTAAAACCAATCATGAATTAGTATTTTGAAAAATGATCCAACATTACAATTATGGAGATTATAGGTCAAACTCCAACATGAGTAACGATTACATTTCTAAAGGATCATTATAGAAAGAATGTAAGAAACCTTTATCATTATATAATAATTATTATAACATAAATACGACATTATTTAATCATATACTCTAATATATACATATATTATGATATAAAATGAATCAAATCAAGTCGAAGAGGTTGCAGTCCACACATCAATAAATGACATTATCACTTTTTCAGTGCGTAAAAGTGTAATAATGAAAATGAAATATTATATTTAAAAAAATTAATTATGTAGTGAATATAATATATTTATAATCAATCCCATCAATAATAAATCACATTTAATGTGTAAATGTATCACAAAACATTGAGGAGGAGGTTGTCCACATGTCCATAAATGATGTTATCGTACTTACACAAAATGTAAAACATGAAGGTATGTGTATATAAAAATTCACGAATTATGAATCAATAATAAATATCATATATATATATATCATATAAATTTTTCCTATCAAAATTCCCAACCATGATATGACGTAAATGAAAAATGAATGAAATTATTTCATGAGGTGGTATTTCACTGTACACGAACTATAATTTCATTAAACATTTAATGAATGTGTGTGTAAGTGTATTTAGAAACATTAACCTAAAAATATTTCAGTATATGTAATATACATAAATTTTTTTATATTAATGTAATAATAATAAATGACTGTGTGGATAAAAAAACATAAATGCAGAATAATGAATAATACCTCTATTTTGGGTAACTCATTTTGCGTTGCACCAAATGGATTCCTTAGTTGGATTTATAGAAAAATAAAGAACTGTAGGCTTATGGGATGGATGTTGGAATATTTTTTTGTCATGGTTTGGGAGAGAAGTAGGGTATCGAAAAGTTTCATAAAATTGGGATGGTGAGTTCCATTTTACAGTGGGGGGATTGACATTTTTGTAAATATGAAAAGGTAAATAATATTGAGATGTCTACCTTACATAATTTTACTCCAATAATGGGTATAATTTGATATAATATTGTATATGGTCTAATAATTTGTATTAAATTTAGTTTTTATGTGATTATAGGTCATTTGGACTCTTAATAATAATGTTTAACAACTAAGTAAACACAATTTTACATTCACAGCTATAATTAATTTAAATTACCTTCACTAATATTTTTGAAATAATATATATATCCTTATTAAACATTATTATATATTCTAATAAAAAATAGTGGATCCATTTTTACAAATTCCATTTACTTATGTCTTATAAACGTATTTAAAATTAATCTGATAGACGGTATGATAATGTAGGTTTTTAGGTAAAAATGTTCAAAAGTATTATTTGATTTTATATCAATTGTAAATGTAAAATTTTTTACAATGAAATAATTCTGATTAGATGATATATATTCAATATAATTAAACCTAAAAATAAAATAAAAGTATAATTTAACTATATAAATAATTTTGACGAATATGTAGTTTTGAAAAAAATAATATTATTTAATATTCATCATAATTCGAATGTTCTATAATAAATACCAAAAATTAACCAAAAGATAATTTTCATATTTTTTTAATAATGGTGATTATTTTTTCATATAAAAATATATATGTTTTAAAAATTATTTTTATTATAGGTGCGCCATTAAATGGTGGTTAGCCATATTTTTAGAAAAATACCATTTTAGTGTTAAACTAGATTATTTCTTATATTTTTTCCTATAAACAAATTTTATTATTTATAAAATATAAATATGTGTAAACATACTGTATTTAGTTATAGTGAAACCTTATGAAATGATTTCAATGCAATATATACCACATACAATTATAGTATTAAAATTATATTATTGTTTGGTATAACTCATTCATTCAGGAAATGTAACATTTTAATGAAACACATGGTGCATGTTGTATAAATAAGTAAACATAGTATCATTTAAAAATTACAATATAATTCTAAATTAAACATGAAAAATACATTTCCTATCATTATATGGGTAGTTATGTCATTTATATTGAACTGGTTTTTAATTTAGTTTATAATTAATTTGTATCTACTGAATTCATCCAAAAAACAAGTGTAAACAATAATTTCATAATTTAGATAATGTCCCCCAGTCACTCCATTGCAATAGCTAGGTTATAAATCTCATTTAATATTAATAATATTTTATTATATGGTAATAATTAGTCCTCTTTGTAAAAGAAGTCATAAAAGGAAGTTGATGTTGCGTTCAACACATGATAAACACGAGATTACGTGTGAAGAAAGCTAAACTGTGTATATCATCTAGTAGAATTCATTAATGAATAAAAATTACTATGAAAGAATATATTACATAAAATATCAGTATGTTACATCTTATCCCCTTACGTTAAATTTTTCCCTAAAAATTCATTTGGGTTATCAACGGTATAATACTTGAATGTTACTTTTGTAGAATCCCACATCATTAAAATGGTTACTATAATATTCTTTTAAAAGGTGATGTTAGAGCTATAACATTTAACCAAAGTATCTAATAACTAGGTTTTTACATAAGAGAAAAATGTTTTGGAGTTATGAGTTGAGATGGATTAAAAGTGAAAATAATTATAGAGGGTGATAGTGTTCATTGATCAATAATAAGGGAATGATCAATTGAACACTAAGGGATTGAAAAAAATTAAAATTTTGATGATTGATATGATCATTTGTTCAATATTAATGATGGTATTAAGATAAATTATTTTCAATATCTATTTCTTAGAATTAGGGAAATTTTTTATTATCTAATAGCATATGTTAATATACTTACATGATGAGTATATATTCATCCATTAATTAAATTCCACCACAAACTCTTATCTTTCTCTAAAAAGGGATTATCCAATATGAATTTTCATTCCTGAATCAGTGGAATAAAATTCTAAGAGATCGTGTAATCCATAAAATTATATCCATATATTCCTTTATAACATCACATAAAACCAAAAAACAAAATTTTTATCCCATAATAAGAAAACTCAAAAATTCATGTGAAGAGATAATGAATTTACTATAAAGTTAAATAATAACACACATTTTAAAATATAAATCATTCCATATATATATATATATCCTTAATGGTCACCAATAAAATTAAACATAAATCTATTCGAATATAGGTATTCATCCAAAAATAATATTTATAAAAATACCTAATATCTTTAGAAACTCAATAAATGTCTCCCAAGGTATTTACAATACATAAAACAATAAAAGAGGGGATTTTAAGACATTGGTATTATGATAAACCTTTGAAAAATATAGAAATCCATAGATCTTCCATCTCTTCACCAGATGGCCCAACATCAGCTGTAGAATTGGCATATGATTTCTCTATGCCATTTTTCTTTATATCATGATGATTTTCAGACTTAGTATGGTTTTTCTTATAGAAATTATCATAATTCCCCAATTAATTACATGTAAAGAGTATTAATATTGATTCGAAATCTGTAATATAATTTTTGGATTGTTCATGAATATATTCCATATAGTCACGATCCTTGTGACCAAACATATATCACTGATAACACTTTGAAAATATTTATATAAATTGCCAAATATTTATTTTACCACACTTTAAGCATGTTTTAGGATTACCTCCAGAATTATTAGTTGGTTTCTTCCATATTTCCATACAACATTATTATTTCTTACTCTTTGCATAACATAGAATGTATGTGTTAGAAAACTATATATCATCTTTATAAGCACAATGAACTATTTTTTCATAACATTTAAATTATTCAGAGGGTAGTGATATTTATAGACAAGGATTCATTCCTGAGTAAATCTATTTATTTTAATATAAATGTCTCATAAAAATATCAGCACATACATATCAAATCATGTGGTGTTTTTTTCATACAAAAAAATGAAGGTCCATATTTTTTTCTTAATTCAGTGATATTTTTATCCATACCAAGATGATCAACCATATATAAATATTTCTAGTGGATGAGATCCATTAATGTTTCCCATTCTATGGAATCAAGATCATCATTCTCTATAATATTCTTAACTAAAGACCACCATTGATCATTTTCACCTTCAAAATGATAGATGGAAAGAGTTACCTTTTGATGTTCTGAACATCCCATTAACTTCAAATACCAACTCCAAGGCATTGATCCATTGTTCAGCTACTAATGGGTTAGATGATCCATTGAATGATGTATGGTATTTCCTTATGAAATGAACTTTTAAATAAATTATCATTCATGGTATATTGGGCCCCCCTCTTGTATGGAAACCATCACAATTTATTGCTTCATTAAACTGACTCATTGCTTAAACAAATTTGTCTATTCAAATTCCAAACATCTTGTCATATTGATTTGGGAGGATACTTTCAACATGGTGCCTTCCTAATATAGAATCCTTAATTTCAATGTTTAACACCGTATAATAAGACAATTTTTAGATATAGAAACCTCCAAATATTAAAATATTATGATAATTCAAGTTTAACATAATGTAAAATAATCTATAGAAAATCTATTAACACTATCCTAACTTATAAATTTACCAAAACAGTACCTTTGATACCATATATAATGATTGTGGATTAAATATTACATAATTTTGAGTTATTTCAATAATTTTACTTTCTATAACATTGAGGATAATTTTATTTTTATAGTTTTTTAGATTTATGCCAAAACGCATACAAAAAAACCATAAAATACAATGTGGACACTTTCGATTAGTTTTCATTTTACTAAAATATAAAACTTTTAAAAGAAATCAAGAATTATTTTCATGTAAAATATCCACAACTTTCATCTTAAATTAATTCATTCCATTATCCATCAATAAACAATGTGAATAATTTTAAAAAACATCAGATGAGAACATAATATATGTAAGTGTTATAAAATGTAATGAAACTATTCATTCTATACGAAAATTTAAAATCATATAAAATTTACCATTATCAAAAAATATTATTTAGAATAAGAAATAAATAAATTTCACATGAAAACCAACAACCTATTTTTCTAAAAAAATCATTAAAACCATTATCATGTAATTAAAACCCCATTAGTTGACATAAAAAATCATATTCGTAAAAACCATTCAAAACAATTTCAAACCCCTTTAAATTGGAATAACTGTATCTATGACTTATAATATTATCATTAACCAAAGCATTGGATGTATGTAATCTGGATCTCTATTAATATAAGCGATATAAGTCTCACCCAGGATCTATAATGTGGATCAACCCTTCATATATTCTATATCAAGATCTCCAATTTCTCCAAGAAATGATTGGGCTCAACCATTCATGTAAATTGTATCATGCTCACCATTGAGTTATAATTGGGAAAAAACGCTTTGTATAAATATATCGGTCTCACCCATTTCCTATAATTCTCAGTTACCATACATAGAGTAAGACACTATCATCTTAAAATGATTTAAAATACCTTTTTAATACATATGAACAAACATTCAGATAAAATTACCCTTTTATGTTGAGAAACCATTTTCAAATCCCAAAAACCATTTTCTATTAAAACATAATTCCAAAACAAAAGAGAAAAAGTAAAAGAAAAATTAATTTTCGTTTGAGAAATAATTTATTCTTGAAAAGGAAACGAGAAGTTAAATAAAATTCATGATTACATGAATTTTCATTATCCACGTAATTTAGAAATATTATATTTCATTTTTCATTTTTGAAAATCCTTCCTTTTATGATATGTACAATTAATAGTTTTGAAAATATTTTATTTAAATTAAATGTAGACCTAAAATTTTCTTTATAACTTATTTTTGAATATAAATAAATATCTAAAATAATATCAATAAAATTTATATGGAGAAAAATATTTAAAAATGAAAATCTATAAAAATTAAAAGTGTCGCATACCACTTGAATGATTAAATCATAGTCCCTAGGAAATAATAAGATTTAATAAAAATTAAATTACTTGAAAATAGAAAAAATATTCATATTGAATGTCAAAGGGGATGTATAATCACTTTATGAAATAATATATGTTCAAATCATGAAGAAATTTCTCTATTAAAGGATATTGAGATGAAATCCCTTACAAGTGTAGTAACATGTAAATTAGAAATTCCAAAAGTAATAATAAAAAATGAAACATTTAAAAAACATAAAGATAAAAGAACTAATGATATAGTATTCTAAACAAGTATTAGATACATCACACAAATTAATCAAGTGGTGATTAATTCATTTGTCTTATAGATGTAAAAAGTGAGATGAAAATCATCTACCTTCAGTCCAACAAGGCATATCATTCTATATCATCATGAAAAAAACATCAATTAATTGTTTTCTTAATAAAAAATATTTTCCAATTTTATTATTTCTATTGATTAAGTAATTACAATTTTTGTATAAAACTACTTAATCAATTATGTTTATGTTAGGTGTTTTTCCCATATTCGGTTTAATTGTTAAAACAATTGAAGGACTTTACTATGGTCATGGAGGACATTATATAAACATATACAATATTATAATAAACAAATAATCATCATATTTATACATTAATTATATTTTCAAAACTAATCATGAATTTTGGTTAGAAAAAATGAGCCAACATTACAACTATAGAGATCGAAGGTCATACATACACATGAGTGAACTTACCATTTTTCGATGATCATTATGGAAAGAAGGTAGGTAAAAATTATCTTTCCATAATTAGCATCATATAAAAAATAATTTTTTATATTATCATATATACATATATATATATTTATTGGGATACAAAATTAGTCTAATCACGTCAAGGAGGTAGTTTTCCACACATCTAGGAATGACATTATAACTTTTTTAGTGTGTGAGAGGGTAACAAAAAATGAAATATTATAATTATTAAAATAAAATTATTTGATTAATATCAAAAACATTATTTTTAAATCACATATATATAATTAAATCCATCCTTAAATACATTCCATATATTGTGTGAATGTATCATATCATTTTCAAGAGACAGTTGTCCACACATCACCAAATAATGTAATTATAGTAAAACAATATGTAAATCATGAAATTATATGTATATAAAAATTGTAAAATCATGAAAAAATCATAAATTTCATATACATCATATTAAAAAATTTCTATCATAATTGAAAACCATTAGAGGTGGTAAGGAAAAATAAACAATATCTTTTCACAGGGCGGAAGTTCACTGTACATGAACAGTAATTTCGATACCTATTTGATAGAACTGTGAGAAGGTGTAGTTATAAAACATAACATAAAAATATAACTTCATGTTAATTATACTGATTTTATTATATAATCAATGTATAATAATACATTAATGTTTGGTGAATGAAATAAAACACATATGCCCATTAAAGAATGTCACCTCTTTTTTGGGTAACTCTTTATGGTATGGACAAAAGGAATTTATTGGATGGAATTTTCCAAAAAAATGAGCCGACATTCATGAAGGGATTGATTTTGAGATATTTCTTTTTATGGTTTTTTAAATTCTTATGGTTCGTTGGAGGTATATATAAATTGGGAGTGTGAGTTCCATTTTATAGTAGAGGGGAGTGGTATTTCATAAATAAAAAAACGTAAATAGTATTGAGAGGTCTCCCTTATTTTGTGTCAATCCAATAATGGTAAAAAGTAAATAAAAGAAGATATATTGTATAATAATTTCCATAAAATTATTTTTTAGAAGTTTTCTAGGTCATTTTGAATCGTAATATTAAAGTTTAACAACATTGTAAACACAATTTTACCTTGACTGTTGTAAATAATTTTAATTTCAGTCTATATTATTTTTGGTAAAATGTAGTTGAAAATAATAGAAATTATAAATTATTATGATTCCAAATATATAATTCATTTTTACAAATTCCAATAATACTCATTAATTATTTTATCTTAAAATTATTCTCGGACATGGGTTGAAAAACTGGGTTTTATGTAAAAATGTACAAATGTTTTCTGGGATTATATAAATAAATTAAATGTGAAAGTGTTTCTAATGACCAAAATTGATTTAAAAGATATAAAATTGATCTAATTATACATTAAAACAAAAAAAATAATTTAACTTTATAAATAAATTTGATGAATAAGTAGTTTTGACTTATAATTTGGTATTTTTCACTATCAATAATAAGACAAATGTAATAAAAAAACAAAAATATAACCCAAAGTAAATTTTAATATTTATATTTAAAGAATGAAGTTTATTTTTCCCTAAAAAATTATAAATGTTCAATATATATATTTAAAATAATCGCAATACATAATTGTAGTCAAACATATTTAAGGAAAAAATTAATTTTAAGTGCCAAACTAGATTTATTGTTAAATTTATTCCTATATAGTTTATTACATGAATTTATAATAATTTTAAAAAAGTGAGTAAATACAATATATTCATTATACTGACACTTTCCAATAAAAGAGATAAGCAACTGTTACAACTTAAATTAATAGTATTAACAGTATATTATTGTTTGGTATAACTCATTCTTGCATGCACTGTAAGATTTCATAGAAACACAAGATGCAACATATATGTTATTGATAATATTGTACCCTAAAAATTACTTTCCAATACTTAAATAAATATTAAAATAACATTTCCAATCACTACCTAGGATGTTACATCCTTTATATTCATGTTTTCTTTATTTTCATTTATATTTAATTTATAATCAGGGACTTCATCTAATAAATATGCGTAAACAATTATTTCATGATTTATTTAATATATTCCATTCCATCCAATCTAATTGATATGTTATAAAAATTATAAGAATATTAATGTTATATTTTGGTATATTAATATGTTTGATTATGTGTAAAATATGATATCAAAGGCAGTCGATGTTGCGTGCCATGAAAGATTAACATGGTATTACATTAGAAGAAAGGTAAAAATATATATAATGTGTAACAAAATAAATTAATGAATATAAATTAATATGAAAGAATATATTTCATAAAATCATATGGTATTACATTACGAGGCCTGACCAAAGCACCAGTGGTAGCTTGTTTGTGTTTAGATCTCTTTTAAGGAAGTGATCTGACATGATATCTAACTTCGAGATATATTTTAATTATTGAAATCCATATACTATGATTAGAAACATTGGATGTTTGGGATAAATTTTTAGAATGGGAGATACTCAAAAATAATGATTCGAGAGAGATAGTGACACATCAAGTAAGGATTTGAAAAGGCAATGGTTTTTAAGAAATCATTGTGAGTAAAATAAAATTGTGATTTTATTTTTAATCAATATTTTGTGAATAAAATAATAATAAACTTAAAAGCCCCACATATATTTTTATTAAAAATTTTAAAATAAAATATTCCTGATAGGTAAAATAGACATATACTTTAACTAACATAGATAATTAATGATATGTGTACTTACTATATTATATTATTGACAAAAATTTAGAGAGTTCATTGTAGGTTAACTGATCGCTTGGCTAAAGTGTCATGGTTTCTAAACTGGGCATATGAAAAATTCCACATAGTAATTTATCTATCCATGTGAATTACATTTCATTATGACATGACAAAAATATTAGATATAATAATAGATATAATTTAAATGATTAAACACATTAGTATAAAATGATATTAAGTACTATAACACGAATTAATCAAATATATGGTTTATAAAATTTAATAAATGTTATATGAATAATAAATAATTCCTAACTCATGTATGATATAATTTAATTTCTTTATATTTAGTGGATTTTTAGGAATATTAGTAAGATGATTCTCATTTATAATTAAATCAAGGGTAATATCACATTTTTAAAAATGTCCTCTTAAAAGAGATGTGCTATATGAATTTTTTTCCCTAGAATGACAAAAATATTTTTTGGAAATATTAACAGAACTTTTATTATCACATTATATTTTAACTTTTGATATTGGAAACCATAGTCTGGAAATGGTCATTTCATCCACAAAATATATTCCTAGAAACATCTTTTTGTAATGTAAAAAAATTAACCAGTAGATGATTTGACATAATTTTCTTCCTAATACACCATTAAACTATAACTTTTACCAAATAGTGAAATATTCCATATTTTCTTTTAAAAAATTTCATAAAACAACTTAAATTGACATATTTACAACAAACATACTCAAAATCTATCCTCTACAGTATAATAGTCTATTTTTTTGTATTTTTAACGAATTTGAAATTAATGTTAAAATTGTTCAAACTAGATTCGTTTGGTTTTGATTGAATATGGGAACACATAAATACACTAAACATAATATTAGGATAACTTGTAGTTATTTATAGTAAACATCAAATCAGAACATTATAAGTAGTTTAGTCAACTGAAATTCTAGTTTAATATGAATATAATTTAAAAATGTTATTAAAAATATCATCACTAGATTTGGAACTACATATACAAAAATGTTTTAGAAGATAATATATCTGTTTACATTGATTTAAATAAATTACATCATTTTAAAAAGATATTTTAAACCATGAAATAATTTTAGCTCATTATCTAAAAACATTTCAAACTCGTTTTTCATTAGTTTAGAAAATTCAATACACAAATAACTTTTTAGTCACCAAAGAAAATATCATCAAGGTATATATCAATTAATAAATGATCCTTTGAATTTTATTTAATAAATAGAGTTTTTTCATCAACTCATTTAGTAAAAATATATGAAATAATTAGTCTATTGCACTTTTATTATGCAAATCTATGAGATTTTTTTAAACTATACAATGATTTGGATTGTAAAAAATCCTGATTATGAAAATGAGGATTTTGAAGTCATGGAGGTTTCTCAACAAAAAAATCTTCAATAATATATCCATTTATACACGAAAATTTAAAATCGTTTTTGATATTTTTATAACTTGAGATTTGATTAATATAAAAGAATACTTCTAAAGGAATAAAATATTGTTATTGGTGTGGAGGATTCTTCATATTCAATACCAACATATTGACTATATCCTTGTACAACCAAATGAGCCTTCTTCCTAATAACTGTGGTTGATTCATCAACCTTATTTCTCAAAACTCAATTAGTGATAGTAGTTATGTAGTATATTGGTATCTCAATTGATTAAAACACTTTGTTTCATTAAATCCAATAGAATTCTTCCTGTAAAACAATAACACAATGATTATAATTTACTACCTTATTTATGTTATTAGGATCAATATATGATATAAAGGAATTATGTTGAACATGATTTCTCAATGAGGGTCATGTTTGTTTTCCTTTATCTAGGTCACCTACATCAATTTCTAGGGGACATTTTTTGTGGGTTATATATGTTATAGGGACTGAAGTACTTATATATTTCATGTCTACATCGAGGTTAGTTTGAAATTTGTATACTCTTCTATGATATTTTTCAGGTAAAAAATAGATATATTTAATGCTTTATAATCATTAAGGATAAATAAATTTTATATTTCATTCTAATTAATTTATATAGTAGGTCTGAGTTCATGTATAAAATTTTCATCAAACTTTACATGAATAAAATATTTCACAACATTATATATATTTTTAATATACTATATAATCATTAATAGTATTTTAATATCAATGAAATATCCTTTCATTGTGTGTTTGGGAATATTTTTCTAGATTCACCTTTTCATTTAGAATATATAAAATTCATCTAAAACCAATAATTTTTTATACATTGGTGTTTCTACCATTCAATAATTCATTTTTATTTCCCTTTAAAGATAAGTATGATAAAAACATTTTTAATTTCATAAAAATTTCTATTAAAACATCAACTAAAAAATAGTTACGTATGTCAAATTCACCGAGTATAGTTCAAGAAATTTCTTTAGGTGTCCATTTCATTCCATCAACAACCCAATTTTTTAGGTGATTTTGGAGGAAATAAATTTTTATTATAGACTTATTTTGAACAACTATATTCAAACTATTGATTCTAAAACAATATTTATTGATTAATTCTGAAAAAATTATTCTATTTCCACTAATGTTTTATACTGATTTTGAGTATTATTCAAAATAAGAAGAATATTCACTTTTATGAACAATGAAAAATACCCATGTATATAATGAAAAATCATCAACAACAATATAATAATAGTTGTTTCCTTATACACAAGAAGATATAGATTGTCTAAATAAATACATATGATCCAATTTTAGTGGTTGATTGGGGGAGACCTATTTCTTCAGTTTGAATGATATTTTTAGTTCTTTTCCTTATTCATAGGGATTGCACACATTGTTTTTAGAGAATTATATCTTTGGTAGATCATTGAAAACCCCCATTATTATTTTTCTTTTTAAGTGAATATATATTATAGGGTCATATTACCCTTTATCATTGACGTGATTCTTTATTGAAATCACATTATTTTTAGTACTCTTAAGAGAATAATGAATCTAGATTAATGATATAAACATTATCCTTACTCAGTTTAGTAAATACTAAAGCATGAATTGATTCAAGAATCATAAAATAATTTAGTTAAAACATGAATGTAAACCCATCATCACAAAATTATGAAATGCTAATAAAGTTATACAATTAACCATCAAAGAATAAAAAATTAGTAATAAGGATAGTTTCATACTTACTAATTTATCCATGTTTAATAATAATTCATTTTTCATTATCACAATAAGTTACATGTCAACCATCGAAATTTATATGATTATTTATGTTTGTATAGTGTTCATTAATATGTATGTAAGATCCATGGTATATAAACAACATATTTTTTGGGTTCATTTTAAAAATAAAAAAACATATAATCGAACAATAAAGGATTACTAGACCAATTTTTCATGGATATTAAGACCTTATAAGGAAAATAAATTATAATAAACTTTTATTTCATGATATTTCATTTAGTATAAAAAATTTAATTATATAAAAATCCTTTTATATGATTTTTTTATAATTATTTCCAAACATATTATTTTACCCAGTAGTAGAACTCTTTTTCTCAATAAGTAATTAACTAATTATTATATTTATTATTTTACTGTCTAGATACATAGCCAATTCTATAATTGGATAATGAATTTTTTACACAAATAATATTCAAGGGTTTTCTAATTTCAAAAAATTATTTCAAAAAATTATTAATATGTCCATTCAAATGTTTTGGATGTGAAATTTCATTCAAAATATATTAATTCTTTTCCCTTTATTTACTATCATATGATTAATCTACTACACAAAAATAATAAACTATTTTCATATATATATTTATATCATTTATCTCATTGATTGTATCTTATATCATTGAAAAATATTCTTCTAATTAATCATTTAAAATTTTAGAGTCATCACATATAGGAACATAATAAATAGATGATACATCAGATGTAGAACCCATATATAATAAATTTTATTGCTTATTCATATCTTCTTAGATCAATACTGAGTCAATGGTTCTATCTCCAGATTCAATTCATGTGGCCTTAGTTGATTTTTTATCTTTTCTCTTTTCCCACTTAATTTTTTATTTAATTAATCTCAAAATAGTAAGATTTTATTATCTGTTTCTCTTTCATTCATAGAATTTTATCACATTAGAGGAGTAAACCATTTTAAAATGAGCCATAAAATTTCATCTGTTATTATACATTCATTTAATATATGAATTATTAAGAAAATAAATTTTTATTAATAATACTTATATATTCTAGAAAGATGAGGAATTCCATCATAAATATTTATATCAGCTTCAATTCAACTAGAATTACTAGGTTTTAATGATTCCTTCACTTTTTGAATTGATGGTTTAAATACAATATATTTAATTTATTATTCACCATACTCATTGTTTAAATTTATATCTTTTATATACATCACAAAATTTTTGATTTTATATTTGACTAGTAGTTTACTAATATCAAATGACTCACAAATAGTGACTATTTTCCCTCTCCATAGATCTGGTAGACATCTCATTGATCAATAGCACGTGAAATGTTCCACCCATTATTTTTAAAAGTGAATTCATAGTGTTTAGTGTATCATTGAACCCATGATACTTTTCAAATAGAGATTCAAAATTTATTATTTTTAAATTATAATACATAATACTATATGTATTTAGTATGATTTTCCAATCACTAGATGATCCTTCAGGAGACATAGAAGGGGTATCCCAAATTACATAAGTGATATCAGAAAAATATATCCAATAAAATTCATCTACTCTGAAAGAAAAAATAATTCATTCATTTATCTACGATTCAAATCATAACAATATTTATTTTGACTATTCAAATCATTTCATTTAGTTTTAGGTTTTTTATATTGTTCTTAAATATATCCAAATTCTTCATTACCCATTCTATGAAGATATATTTTCATTTTTAGTTTCTATTTATCATAATTATGATCATTAAAATAAGGAGGTCTAATTATATCATAACATTATTATACACCATCCATGATTAAAAAAACAGGGAAAAATACAAATTAAAAACTCCATGGTCAGAACATTAAAAATGATAAAAAAATAAAAATAGGCTTATAAAAATTTATCGATACAAATTTTTTTTCAAAGTGTACTATTCAATATGGTATTCATGTGAGTTACCAAAAAAATTATATTAAAAAAATAATTTAAAATTGAAATCCCCTAGTTTTTAAAAATACCCAAGGTATATAATATGATAATATATATATATATGTTTTTTAATAGATTTATCAATGATTTGATTAATACCCAATAAAAAATATGCAATGTCTTAAAATTTTGAATCAAATATAATCACATATAACATGGTATATAAAACACCAGTTAATGAAAAATCTAAGGTAATTGATTTAAAAATAAATTTTTGAAGGAATAAACCAATTTTTTTAAAAAGTATTAATATAATCAAAATCATTATATATAAATAATATAGGTTATGTATGAATCCAATACCCAATCCTCTAAAATTTGATATCAATCACAAAGAAGAATGTGTTTTGGAAACCAAAATGCTATGTATCTTGGATTATGTTTTTTTTAAAAATGTACACAATTCATTATAGGATTAAAAAAATCATTCACAGTTTTTCATGCGATAATATGTGTGAAACTATTAGAGATATAGTATTTAATATACTATAATATATTATAATAACATGACAAAAGAATATATAGATTAATATAAAACATAAGTCAAAGGATAAGCTTAAATGTAGAGATAAAATGATAGGAATATAGAAATTTCATGATACCTCAATCCAAAAAACAATAGTTGATCAATAGTTTACAAATAATTTTTTAAAAATGTTTAAATTATGTGTTGCACTGATTGGCCAAAAAATTATGTGTCTTGAAAGAATACTATGATGTAGTATGTTAGTGTATTTTCTATATTTATAATATTCAAACAACAATTTTTTCCCATGTTTATATTATTCTCGAACATAGAATTTTATCTTATTATACACTTGATAAAATTAATAAATTAATGAATGTACTCATTTGTCTAACTAGGAAAGCTTAAATTATACGATTATTTGTTAATTTACTAAAAATATATAGTTTGGAAATTAAAATATTAGTCAATACATTTTATAGATATAGTCAACTATACTTCACTTATTCATGGTTACACTTGCCAATGGTTACATTATTATACTCACATTAATACCCTCACTTTCTCTTACCATGTCATCATTCTGGTAATATAAATAATTTAACCAAAATCAATATAGTATACACAATAAATTGATGTTAGTATGTAGTTGTTTGAATCAATTGTTTTTCCAGTTGAAAATGTTCTTCAGTTGCTTTAGTAAATATGTCGTTGGTTCATGTCTTTGTAATGATTTTCTCAAATGACACCTGATTAAATAATTTTTCAAGTAGTCACATGGATACAAACATAAAATTAAATATATAAATTGAATTAGTCATCAAGTTTATGTAATCATCTACAAATAGTATCTTGATATAATATCACCAAAAGATACTTATTTTTCACAATTTCGACGATAGATTTTTTTAGAATATTAAAACATCTTCTTCATCAGTAAAAAATATTAGAGGATTTGTGTGAATTAAAATTAGCAGTCACTAGAAGAACGCAACACAAATTTTTAAGGAAATATTTTATGTGTGTTACGTACAGTAGGATAGCATGTGTGGAGAATTTCATGAATATTATGAACACTTATTATGGATTAATTAGTATCATATATCTTGTAAAAAATTCTCATTAGTTGGGAAATACAGGGGAATTATTAGTTTATATATCATCCTAATTCCCTGAATCTCTAAACATAAAATTTCGTAGGAATGTATGTAATGAAATTTATTGTTAATTTCATTCAGATAACTGGATAATTATGTATAAGAATCTACTATTTTTATCAAATATTGTATATAAATATTAGGTTTAATGAACTAGATTCATGGGTGTGGGCTCAGGGTGTTATAGTTTTTATCATAGCTGGGTTAAAATACTATTAGGGAATAAGAAATGTTTTTGGATAATTTAAGGATGGATATGTTATGGATGATCATAATTTCAATGTAATATATAATCCTTTGGAAAAGTATATTATTTAACTTTTAAGGAAATTCTATGGGACTAGATCCACATGAATCATCTCTTTGCATGTTTCTGATGATTGAGGCACTAAGAGGAGGTTCGAAAAAAATTATGAGTAGTTCATTTTCTATAAGATGGAAGTAGTGAGATTTCAATCCATGTAATAAATTTAATAGACCTGAATGTATCATCCATGATTTTTAATGAATAGAGGTTTAAAATAAATAAAATTTAAATTCAATGAATTTTATATTGTAATCCACACCCTGAGGATTAAATGTTGTGAAAGGTGAGTTCACATTGTGTAAATACATGATTTTATATGATTTAAAAAATTTCAGATGCTCAGGTTGTCAAACCCTATGGGAACAATTTCTCTATCCTAATTCTAAGAAATCAAACACCCCCTTCCAGTTGTTTTGGATATTCCTTAATCATGAATTTTTCCCTAGTCTCCATCATTTTATATATCGTTGACCCAAGGTATGTTTTACCTCCATTCTAGTGGTTTAATTAATCTCTTTCATCTTGTCCCTATTTTCTATGTGATGGTGGTTGGCCCCTAATATTCAAATGAAGTTTTTATTTGTTATTTGTTGGAATGGTCGTGGTGTGTAATCCTCACGTGGATGAAGTAATTTTGGGAGAGGCGATTAGGCTCTTTAGTGTTGGTTTATTCTCATGGGAATAACATTTGAACCCTTTTAGGTACAATATTCCTCGATTCCCTATTTATTAATGTGAAATCATAGTGATAGAGTGATTTATCATTTTGGATAATAATTAAATTATATAATAATTACTTAAACATGATTAATAAACTGGTAATGATTGTATCGTGATGTTGTTGTTTGTATCATGATGAAATGTTCCCTCTTTATTTTCTAGATATTTTAATATCAAATTTTTTCATGTTATTCCTGGATCAACGTGTTGTTATTGATGGAAATTGGTAATTAATGTAATGATTGAAAATATTGATAATTAATTGGTTACAAGATTCATGATGTATATTTAATAAATATAGTGTGTTTTAGTTTAAATGATACAAGAATTTTAATTAATTTGACATTCCATGTGTTTGTGTAATTGGATAATGATATGAATCTTGTTGATAATTTTTGTTACGGTAATAAAATGTATGTAAAATTTAAAATTTAATAAATTTTTATTTGATTTTGATAGTTTCAACTTATGTTTCCTATGGTTGGAACCTATAAATAATGAATAGGATAATTCAATAAGTAATAATTATATATTGTGTGATAAAATATAATTCCTTTGAAGGGAATAAGAGTCTCTCTTTCATGTAATGTACAAGTCCCATGTGCTTTGGAGAAATGAGAGATTCTTGTATTTGAAGGCCACATTACTTATTTTGAGGGCCCATTTTCTTAGTTACTTTATTGTTTGTTTCTTAATTATATTGATGTGAGCCTAGGGGGATGGTATTTGAGTGATATTATATTATGTGTGGTGGGGTGGCCTATATGTTTTATTAGATTGGGATGGATGATTCTAGAGGGATGGTGTGGTATATCGGGCAGGGATGCATAATTTTTTTAGTAGATGTGGTTGCCTGTGATGGTGGTGCACATCAGGATATTAATGTGAGTGTTGGGGAAGAAACCTACAATGAAACAATGGGATAAGTTTAGGGATGCCTATTGATATTAAATTTGGATGATTGTTCAAATCTGTTGTTTGGATTGTGGCCATGGTGTTGGATTATCTATATTTTATCCCCCGCTGCATGAGGAAGATTTATGTTCTTGGTTGAATTCTTTGTTTGGTAGCATAGGATGTTTTACTTGATTACATATTAATATGGAAATTAATAATGTTAATATATGACAAAAATTTTAACTAAAGGGGTTGGAACACAATGGGATCAAATGCTAAGGTTAAAATTCTAAAAAGCCATGGATTTGATATGACTATCCTTGGAGGGCAAGGAACATTATTGTGATGTTATTGTAAAGTGAAATAGAATATATTAGTAATTAACTTATGGTAAATAAATAAATTATCATTTATTTATATTGATGAAAAGGAGTAAAAAAATTAATTTATAGTTTTAAATGGTATGTGCTTATTGGATATCAATTCTTAGTAGTGGAAGTCGTGTGTCTAAGAGATGTTAGATGTAGATCTGTATGGGACCTAGTTATTCACATATTGTTTTTTTTTGAGATATATTAAATCAATTAATTTTATTTTTATATGATAATACATCATTTCAGTTTGGGAATCCAACACCACATAGATTCTGAGCCATGTGGGGGTGTTTTCCCCATCAACCTGGGGGGGTGGTGGATATATGACTACCAACTCTGGCCCAACTTTCATCTCTTGGTAGTTACTTGTGGTAATAGGCAGGGTGGTTAGATTTCCCCATATATATTTATAGAGGGATATAATGTCCTATCATTATTTTACAAAAATATATTCTGGATATAGATTTTTAAGGACTAATCTAGGTATATTGTGCATATGTTGTGACGTATTAAGGATCCTTACTCAGTGTGTGTAAAATGAGGGATATATGTGTAATATAAGATTTCAATCCATGTTATATGGAATGTGTTGACTCTCAGAAAAATATACTCTAATTTTGGTTATATGGACTTGGTAGTGGGATGCATGTGGTGCATGATGTAGTGATTCACTCTGGTGTCTTGTGGCTAGGGAATTTAGGGAGACATGCTCATGACGTGTGATGTTGGAGAGGAGTATAAAACCCATTTGGAAGTAGTAGTGGGATAACCTAGAAATTATTTATTATACGATATTATATTATTTGCATTAATTGGTGATTGTTTCAATGGTGAGGCTGTGATTTTAGTATACTAGTGTTGGTGACAATTTAGTTTCACTTTCTATTCAATGTGATTTAGCATGATTTTTATATCTTTGAAAATAAAGTGCTTAGGGAGGATCCTACTGAGTATAATTTTCTAATCACCCTACATATATGAAAAATATTTTTTAGGTCAGTTGGAGTTGGATATAGATTGGGTTTGTTAGAACTATATTGGGTTTTATTAGTAGTGGTTTGGGATTTATTGTCACTATAGTATTTACCTTTATTTTGGTACACGTTAAATTTATTTTCAGAAGTAGTAGTTCATGAATTTTATTACATATGTTTTCATGGTTTTTTCTATATTGTGGTATGTCAAGTTGTTGGTTGGTTTTGTTGTTTTCTCTCACTTCCACATGTATTTCATTTACTGTGTAATGCCTCCCATCTGTAGGTTTATTTTACTCTCGGTTCTAGTCAACAATACGGGCTTTACTAGAGGTGGGACACGGGTGTCACCATCTCTCTTCTCACATTCTCAACCCACAAGGGGTACACCTTGTGGGGAGGGGATTAGGAAAAATCATTATGAGGGTTCTGTTTAAGGGAAATGATAGAGTTTTGAGTTAGGTATAGGTGTGGTTGTGTGGGAATGTAGGGAACCTATGTCATCTACGTTTAGAAAAATTCTAAACATGTGATATTTGACTAAAAACTGGTATTGAGGGCCCCTTATGATCTAATTAATAGGATATTAAGATTACAATGACTACTAAATGTGGTGATTCTGGTTGTAGGGTAGAGACATCGGAATTGATCATGCATCATTATTATTTTATACTATTATTGAATGGGTATAGAGTGAGATAGGTTAACCATTAATTAATTAAATATAACAATTAATTAATGTTATGTTCAACCATATTCATGATTTAAGAGATATAAGTGTTTTTATTTTGTTGGCATGTCTCAAAGTTGACATCCTCATCATGTTCACATGGAATATGTTCAGAAGGTTTGTCCAAAAGATCTGAGTAGATTATAGGTCGACAATGAAGTCACTTGAAGAAGGAAATTATGAGAGTTTTAGAACTCTAGTCTACAGAGGTATGATGGAACTGTTCCAGATTGTCACGACCCGTCCACGGGGCCCGTGTCGTGACTACCCCAAGCCCGCCTTCTATAGGCCAGGGGCTGGCGACTAGCACCAAAGGCGTAAATCCCGATAACTGGGAAGGCATTGCCTTTATAAAAGTAACAAAACACCACAGAGTACAAGCGGAAGTAAAACACTAAGTACAAAAAGAAGTGCTAGAAAGTAAATGGGCCAGAATACAAACCCAAAAGAAAGTACAACTACAACTGAACAAAGTACAACAGAAAAAGACAACAGCTGGAGGGACGGAAGCGGCTCCTGGGTCGTCCTCCTCGGATCCTACCTGAAGGGTAGGTACAGATGGCGCAGCTCCTGGATCGTCCACCATGAATCCTACCTGAAGGGTAGGTACAGATAGCCTCCACAGTGCTCTCATCCGTCAACCTCCTCCGAGTGTCGTCTCGCCGTGAAGTCCACCTCTGGACACTAACTTGTCGTGTAGTCCACCTCCGGGTACCGTCCAGTCCTCGAACACTCGGCCTCCGTTAGCACTGCCTGTCGTCTGCAACCAACACAACGAAGTGCGGGCATAGCCCGTGCAGGGGTGAGTATAACGATACTCAGTAGGGACCCCGAGACCCTCAAGGTCTCACTAAATCCAACAAGGATAACCACAAAGAATATCTCAACAGATAACCTCTACTTAGGTATATGCCCATACATATACCTATGTTATCAAGTAACCCATCTCAATCATGAGGAAACACAAGAATCATGAGATCAACGGATAACCACTACCCATGTATATGCCCATACATATACCTAAGTTATCAAGTAACCCATCTCAATCATGAGGAAACACAATGGTCAAAAGTCTCAGCTCAAACCAGGATTTTCATTATCGAAACCGTAACTACTGAAGAGCTCCGTCTCTAGAGTGTACAGTGGTCCTATCACGACTCCGAGGTACTGCTCACTAACCTAAGACTGCTGAGGTACTGCTCCTGTCGAGTACCGCGGGCCAGCCACCCAAACACATTTGTGCTTCCCGCCGAGGTATGTCACCTAAACACAGTAGTGCACACCCCCTAGTAGCCTGCTGAGGTACTCTCCGGACGAGTACCGCGGGTCTACACTATCACACAGGTAGTGCTCCGTCCGCCATGGGTCTTCAGCCAAACAAAGTAGTGCTCCATCCACTGGGCTAGTCGACTCACTCCAAGTCGAGTCGGTCAAGCAGTCGTCAGCTCTCAGTCGGCTACACGGTGTCCGTACACCACACGCTCGACTCTGGGAGGGTCCGCTCCACGAGCTGCAAGTCGATACTCCAAGTATCTCAAGGTCTCATGAAGAAGTAAGTAAAAGGACCGCCTCGTCACAGGGGTCTCAACGCAACAGACGGTGCGTCGATTGGACGCCCGGTCTGTGAGTTATTAGCCTTTTCATCCCAGGGGCCCGGTTGGTTTCGTGAGTGAACCAAACCCAGCCGTATCTCAACTGTACCCCGAGCTCTCATAGGGTATACTCATAGGTACCGTTTCTCAACGTGATCGTCAACGCCGCTGACGGTTCCTCAAATGGACGTCCTGTCTGAAAGATATCAGCTTTTCCGTTCCAGGGGCCCGGTTGGATTTCGGGTGCGATCCAACCCGGCCACTACCAACTGTATCCAAAACTCGGGCGAAGGATGCCAAAAGTTCCGTATCGTCAACAGGAACTCAACGCAATAGACGGCACGTCAATCGAATGCCCGGTCTGAGAGTTATTGGCTTTTTCGTCCAAGGGGCCCGGTTGGTTTTTAAGGCAAAACCAACCCAACCATACTCCACCTGCGCCCAAACCCTGGGCGGAGTGAGCCAAAAGATCCGTCTCACTAAGAGGAAACTAACAAAGCTGATGGTACGTCAATCGGACGTCCGTAGCTCAAGATATGAGTGTTTCCGCTCTGAGGGCCCGGTTGGTTTCGTGTAAGAACCAACCCGGCCGAACCCAAGGTATTCCAAAACCTTGAGTGAGATAGACCGAAACGACCGTCTCGCTCCAAGGATTGTGTTGCCGCTGACGGCGAGTCGTTTGGAGGCCCGTAGCTCAAGTTACGGGCGTTTGAACGAAAGTCGTCCGAAGACGGGGGGTCCAGGCCCAGGCCGACCCGGCCCGACCCCCCCTGGTTGGCCCGAACCGGGTCGGGTCCGACCCGGTTGGCCCGGCCAGGGCCGGTCCGGCTCGGCTCGGCCGAGCGGCCGACGCGGGGGAAAGTCGTCGCCACGCGTGACACCCCCGCGGCACCCGTGGTGTGTCGGCCAGACAGTCGGACGCGCCGCATGACAACCCCGCGACACCCGCGGGGTGCCGCCCTCGACACCCGCGGGGTGCCGCCCTCGACACCCGTGGGGTGCCGCGTGACAACCCCGCGGCACCCGCGGGGTGTCGCCCTGGACACCCGCGGCACCCGCGGGGTGGCGCCCTGGACACCCGCGGGGTGCCGCGTGACAACCCCGCGGCACCCGCGAGGTGTCGCCCTGGACACCCGCGGCACCCGCGGGGTGTCGCGCTGGACACCCGCGGGGTGCCGCCGCCTCCGGCCGCCAGCGCCGCCGTGCCGGCGACCCGCGCCGCCACCGGCTTCCGCGGGCCGCCGGAGTCGCTCTGGTGGCACGTTTTCCTTCCCGTCTGCGCCGTTGTTCCTCCCGGGTTCCGTTCTTTACTGCGGGATCATGAAACATCTGTTGCGGCACGTTCCGTCGTTGGCCGTCAAATCCACACAAGAACGAGGAACGGCGGAGGGTTGTCAGGCCGTGTTCGTTTGGCCCGCACCCTCCGCGTTAGATATAAACAACGGGAGAAATTAAAGTTCAACACATGAACGCATATCCGAAACAATTTTTTTTAATGAAATAAAATTGTTTCATAAAAACGGGTTCCTTATTTGAACGGAAACAACAATTTTAATAATTTTAAAATTGTTCACAAATCCAGTTCTTTATCTTTTTAAAGAAACAAATACGGGAATATAAAAAGAAAAGGGGGGTAATTCCCAAAATATAAAATCCCTACCTCGGAGTCGTCACGCGTGAGCGTTCTTCGCGGAATTGTTTGTAGCGGAAGAGGGGGTATCGTCGCGTCATCGTGGGAAGGCGTCGCGTCGTCACGGAACACGGCATTGAGTCGGTGAACTCAAGCATCTGATCGAAGACCTGTCGCAGAGGAAGAGACGTCGCAGAAGAACGTTGTCGGCGTCGCGGATCACGGCGTCGCGTCGTCTATTTCCGGGTTCGGCGTTCTTCGCGTTCTTCGCGTTCTTCGCGTTCTTCGCGAAGGAGGAAGAAGATACAAGGATTCTGTCTCAACGAGAAATCCTCCAAAAAAAAGATAGGTTGGTCTTATTTTATTATTATGCCAACACACGAAAGGGGGGGTAAGAAACGATTGAATTAATTCGTTGAATTAATTCAACGAAAGAAACAGGCCATTTAATTCACGAAAGAAACAACCCATTTAATTCACGAAAGAAACAGCCCAATTAAATGGTCTGCTAAGATTTTATGAAACGCGTCAGTTGACTTTCATTAAGACGGGTTTTCACGGGTGTGTTTCTTAGCAGAAAGAAACGGCGGGGCTCGTGCGGGCCCCACCTCACAAATATCCTACCAAGGGGTAGGATATTTCTGGATAGCATCCTATCCAGTTCAACTCAGTTCAAGCCGCCTTTAAGTGGCTTCAAGTGGCTTTCAAGTGGCTTAAGCGAAATAAAATAAAGTTGTCGCAAAATTATTTTATTTCTTAACTTTAAGCCCGAAAATTAAAAACCACACCCAAGGAAACGCAACTCCGGAAGAGGCGTTTCTAAGAGAATACCGGCGCTGTGATTTCATCGGAGCCCTCAGAATTCGATTCTGGGCACCGGTTCAAAAGTTAGAAAAACCCGCACGTTCGTTCACTGAACGTACCTGATCCAAACTTCAGAAAATGATTCCGGGCACACCGGGCCTCGGAATTAGGTGCCGTCAGAAGCTGCGCTCTTGTAAAATTCCAAAGAAAATTAAGAAAAAAAAATTCCTTGAAATTTACAGGTCTTTACATTACTCCCACCATAGGGCTTTACGTCCCCGTAAAGCTCCAACACAAACATAGGGAAACAAAGGCGGTACTGAGCACGCATCTGAGCCTTCCACTCCCAAGTGCTCTCCTGGAGGTCCCCGAGCTGCCAAAAAAAGTGCACAAGAGGAATCGACCATCCTCCTAGGATCCGCTCCTGTCGATCCTCGATCCCCACAGGAAACTCCGTAAAAGTCACCTCATCACCAAAGACCAGCTCCCCATGGTCGAAGATTTCTGTCGGGTCGTGCATGTATCTCCTCCGCTGAGATACGTGGAAACTTCGTGAACCTAGTGAAATTGAGGTGGATGGACCAAGTGGTAAACCATCCCGCCTACCCAGATGAGGACCTAGAAAGGTCCGTTCAACCTCAGAGATAACTTGCCGCCTTGGCCACATCTCTGTAACCCTCGTCGAGGTGAGACCCGTATAAGGACGTGATCGTCATCCTCGAACTCCAGAGGTCTCCAATTCTTGCTGGAACTGAAACTAAAAACGACTGCTGCCACGAGATTCCAACCAGAACTCTCGCCTCGAGGGTCTGACCACACCGTCGGCATAAGTGTGATTATCGAGTCTCCTCTCAAGGTATCTCCAGACGTGAGGGTCAAGTCCATGGCTTACCGAAAAATCTAGGTCTGGAACAAGATTTTTGAAAGTGAGGAATGATTCATATCAACGTCTGTTACTACAGCAGCTAGTAGTGGACACAGACTGTCCCTTGAATCATTTCTAGAGCCATTGGGTCACACTTCTTGACCGCATGCAGCCGCATTCTTCCACCGCCCTCCAGCTCCCTGAGTCTGGCGGGAATAACTAAGGCGGGTGGTTGTACCATGTTAGGATGTACACCACCTCATGCTGCTCACCTAGCCGTGCCTCCACGTCTGCTGCTTTGTAGACTCATCTCTCCTTTAAGCTTCCTCTTCTTGAAACATTTAACACGCCCGAGTCTCTAAGTCTGGCACTGGTTTTCTGTTTCTTACTGCACTGTGCAGTCTTCATCCGCTCCTGGATGAAATGTACCTCCTTTCCATACGATCTGGAAGAGCTGCAAAAATTTCTCCTTTGCCGAAAAGAGAAACCCGGTCTCAACCCCTCTCTAGATGAACCACTCCCATTTCCTAATACAGTCAATCCTGGTATGAAGGATTCATTCATGCCATGGATGATGTCGTAAGGTCTCAACGTAACTACTAAGAGATACAACTGTCACTCTCGCCTCCAAGGGTCGAGTCACACTGTTGGCATCAGTGTGAGGTCACTGGGTCTCCTCCAGTAGGAATTTCGAAAGTGAGGGTCAAGTCAACAGTCTTAACCAGGACCACTTAGTAACATCACAAAAGAGGACAGGAAAGCAAACATCACAAGATAAGTGTCTTTATTTTATTGCAGCTCATGGTAAAAAGACACAAAAACAACATCAACATGGATCTAGAAGTACAAGAGACGTATCCACTAGTTCCGCTCCTATCCACCTGCTCCAGGATCTCTAATTCCTTGTCCACTGCTCTACTGTCGCTCAAGCATTCGTCGCTGCCTCTCCCTCGGTGGCTCCTCAAAAGCCTATGGGTCAACTGTACGAGGAGTCGGACAGTCACGTTCCAGGTGACCCTTTCCACCGCACGAGTAACACAGTCTGCTTCTGGCATGCCTGGCTCTGACCCCACCCCGGGTGCCCCGCACCACCGATCCTAAAACCCGAGATCGCCCAACTACTGGTCTGGTCCTCCTGGACCTCTGCATCATCTGTCTACTGCCCACAGATGACTCAGCATCTGATCGAAAAACACGTGGCAAAGGCAGCAGCTCCTGAACATGCTCGGGGTGTAGAGCTACTGGCACAAACTCCACCCTGAATAAGGTCTCGAAGTCTTCCCATGTGAAAGCCATCCCATCGCAAAACTGGAACAAGTGGCACCACCACCTACCTACTGCTTCCTGAAGAAGGCTAGCAGCAAAGGTCACCATGAAGTCTGTTGGCGTCCCCACTATCCTGAAGACTCCCACCACAGCCTCCAGCCAATCCTCAGCCGCCTGCGGGTCCGTCTCTCCCCCGAACCTGGGTGGCCTCTGGCACTGGAACTCATGCAGTGCGCTCAAGTAGCGGGCATCACCTACTTCTGGGGCTGGTGGCATCGGTGGCCCATCGTATAGTAGTACCGCTGGCGCCTCCGCTGGTGCCTCAAGTGCAAGAGGGACCTATACCGAAGCCTCATCACTCAACAGGCTGTCATCACGCACATCCCTCTGGGGTCTATCTGGTCGTCCGAGAAAAGGCATCCTGAAGGAAACAACGTAACATGGTCAAACGATTATACCTGGTGAGCTGACCTGGTTTGAGTTGTTTTAAGGGGGAACCTTTGAAAACTCACATGCAAACAGTGTTTTCGTGCACAAAGTCGAAAATCAGTTGCCAGGGTCCTGGTGTATGGATACGTCGGCCGCCCGCACTAACACTAGACTCCCTGAACTGAAAACCACACTCGGTACCCTTAACACTATTGCTTCACAGAAAGAAAGATCAGAGTCTGCGGTAGAACCGACCACCTCTGATACCAATCCTTCACGACCCGTCCACGGGGCCCGTGCCATGACTACCCCAAGCCCGCCTTCCATAGGCCAGGGGCTGGCGACTAGCACCAAAGGCGTAAATCCCGATAACTGGGAAGGCATTGCCTTTATTAAAGTAACAAAACACCACAGAGTACAAGCGGAAGTAAAACACTAAGTACAAAAAGAAGTGCTGGAAAGTAAATGGTCCATAATACAAACCCAAAAGAATGTATAACTACAACTGAACAAAGTACAACAGAAAAAGACAACAGCGGGAGGGACGGAAGCGGCTCCTGGGTCGTCCTCCTCGGATCCTACCTGAAGGGTAGGTACAGATGGTGCAGCTCCTGGATCGTCCACCACGAATCCTACCTGAAGGGTAGGTATAGATAGCCTCCACAGTGCTCTCATCCGTCAACCTCCTCCGAGTGTCGTCTCGCCGTGAAGTCCACCTCCGGACACTGACTTGTCGTGTAGTCCACCTCCGGGTACCGTCCAGTCCTCGAACACTCGACCTCCGTCAGCACTGCCTGTCGTCTGCAACCAACACAACGAGGTGCGGGCATAGCCCGTGCAGGGGTGAGTATAACGATACTCAGTAGGGACCCCGAGACCCTCAAGGTCTCACTAAATCCCACAAGGATAACCACAAAGAAGATCTCAACAGATAACCTCTACTTAGGTATATGCCCATACATATACCTAAGTTATCAAGTAACCCATCTCAATCATGAGGAAACACAAGAATAATGAGATCAACGGATAACCACTACCTAGGTATATGCCCATACATATACCTAAGTTATCAAGTAACTCATCTCAATCATGAGGAAACACAAAGGTCAAAAGTCTCAGCTCAAACCAGGATTTTCATTATCGAAACCGTAACTACTAAAGAGCTCCGTCTCTAGAGTGTACAGTGGTCCTGTCACAACTCCGAGGTACTGCTCACTAACCTAAGACTGCTGAGGTACTCCTCCTATCGAGTACCGCGGGCCAGCCACCCAAACACAGTAGTGATTCCCGCCGAGGTATGTCACCCAAACACAGTAGTGCACACCGCCTAGTAACCTGCTGAGGTACTCTCCGGACGAGTACTGCGGGTCTGCACTATCACACAGGTAGTGCTCCATCCGCCATGGGTCTGCACCCAAACAAAGTAGTGCTCCGTCCACTGGGCTAGTCGACTCACTCCAAGTCGAGTCAGTCAAGAAGTCGTCAGGTCTCAGTCGGCTACACGGTCTCCGTACTCCGCACGCTCGACTCTGGGAGGGTCCGCTCCACGAGCTGCAAGTCGATACTCCAAGTATCTCAAGGTTCCACGAAGAAGTAACTCAAAGGACCGCCTCGTCACAGGGGTCTCAACGCAACAGACGACGCGTCGATCGGACGCCCGGTCTGTGAGTTATTAGCCTTTTCATCCCAGGGTCTTGGTTGGTTTCGTGAGTGAACCAAACCCAGCCGTATCTCAACTGTACCCCGAGCTCTCATATGGTATACTCATTGGGACCGTTTTTCAACGTGATCGTCAACGCCGCTGACGGTTCGTCAAACGGACGTCCTGTCTGAAAGATATCAGCTTTTCCGTTCCAGGGGCCCGGTTGGATTTCGGGTGCGATCCAACCCGGCCACAACCAAATGTATCCAAAACTCGGGCGAAGGATGCCAAAAGTTCCGTATCGTCAACAGGAACTCAACACAATAGACGGCGCATCAATTGGACGCCCGGTCTGAGAGTTATTGGCTTTTTCGTCCCAGGGGCCCGGTTGGTTTTTAAGGCAAAACCAACCCGGCTGTACTCCACCTATGCCCAAACCCCGGGCGGAGTGAGCCAAAAGATCCGTCTTACTAAGAGGAAACTAACAAAGCTGACGGTACGTCAATCGGACGTCCGTAGCTCAAGATATGAGTGTTTCCGCTCCGAGGGCCCGGTTGGTTTCGTGTACGAACCAACCCGGCCGAACCCAAGGTATTCTGAAACCTTGAGTGAGACAGACCAAAACGACCGTCTCACTCCAAGGATTGCGTTGCCGCTGACGGCGAGTCGTTTGGAGGCCCGTAGCTCAAGTTACGGGCGTTTGAACGAAAGTCGTCCGAAGACGGGGGGTCCGGGCCCGGGCCGACCCGGCCCGACCCCCCCTGGTTGGCCCGGCCCGGCCCGGCCAGGGACGGTCCGGCTCGGCTCGGCAGAGCGGCCGACGCGGGGGAAAGCCGCCACCACGCGTGACACCCCCACGGCACCCGCGGGGTGTCGGCCAGACAGCCGGACGCGCCGCGTGACAACCCCGCGACACCCGCGGGGTGCCGCCCTGGACACCCGCGGGGTGCCGCCCTGGACACCCGCGGGGTGCCGCGTGACAACCCCGCGGCACCCGCGGGGTGTCGCCCTGGACACCCGCGGGGTGCCGCGTGACAACCCCGCGGCACCCGCGGGGTGTCGCGCTGGACACCCGCGGCACCAGCGGGGTGCCGCGCTGGACACCCGCGGGGTGCCGCGTGACAACCCCGCGGCACCCGCGGGGTGTCGCCCTGGACACCCGCGGGGTGCCGCGTGACAACCCCGCGGCACCCGCGGGGTGTCGCCCTGGACACCCTCGGCACCCGCAGGGTGTCGCGCTGGACACCCGCGGGGGGCCGCCGCCTCCGGCCGCCGGCGCCGCCGCGCCGGCGACCCGCGCCGCCACCGGCTTCCGCGGGCCGCCGGAGTCAGTCCGGTGGCCCGTTTTCCTTCCCGTCTGTGCTGTTGTTCCTCCCGGGTTCCGTTCTTTACTCCGGGATCATCAAACATCTATTGCGGCACGTTCCGTCGTTGGCCGTCAAATCCGCACAAGAACGAAGAACGGCGGAGGGTTGTCGGGCCGTGTTCGTTTGGCCCGCACCCTCCACGTTAGATATAAACAACGGGAGAAATTAAAGTTCAACACATGAACGCATATCCGAAACAATTTTTTTTTAATGAAATAAAATTGTTTCATAAAAACGGGTTCCTTATTTGAACGGAAAGAACAATTTTAATAATTTTAAAATTGTTCACAAATCCAGTTCTTTAAATTTTTAAAGAAACAAATACAGGAATATAAAAAGAAAAGGGGGTTAATTCCCAAAATATAAAATCCCTACCTCGGAGTCATCGCGCGTGAGCGTTCTTCGCGGAATTGTTTGTCGCGGAAGAGGGAGGATCGTCGCGTCGTCGCGGGAAGGCGTCGCGTCATCGCGGAACACGACATTGAGTCGGCGAACTCAAGCAGCCGATCGAAGACCCGTCGCGGAGGAAGAGACGTCGCAAAAGAACGTTGTCGGCGTCGCGGATCACGGCGTCGCGTCGTCGATTTCCGGGTTCGGCGTTCTTCGCGTTCTTCGCGTTCTTCGTGTTCTTCGCGAATGAGGAAGATGATACAAGGATTTTGTCTCAACGAGAAATCCTCCAAAAAAAAGATAGGTTGGTCTTATTTTATTATTATGCCAACACACGAAAGGGGGGGTAAGAAACGATTGAATTAATTCGTTGAATTAATTCAACGAAAGAAACAGGCCATTTAATTCACGAAAGAAACAGCCCATTTAATTCACGAAAGAAATAGCCCAATTAAATGGTCTGTTAAGATTTTAAGAAACGCGTCAGTTGACTTTCATTAAGACGGGTTTTCACGGGTGCGTTTCTTAGCGGAAAGAAACGGCGGGGCTTGTGCCGGACCCACTTCACAAATATCCTACCAAGGGGTAGGATATTTCTGGATAGCATCCTATCCAGTTCAACTCAGTTCAAGCTGCCTTTAAGTGGCTTCAAGTGGCTTCCAAGTGGCTTAAGCGAAATAAAATAAAGTTGTCGCAAAATTATTTTATTTCTTAACTTTAAGCCCGAAAATTAGAAAACACACCCGAGAAAACGCAACTCCGGAAGAGGCGTTTCTAAGCGAATACCGGCACTGTGATTTCATCGGAGCCCTCAGAATTTGATTCTGGGCATCGGTTCAAAAGTTAGAAAAACCCGCATGTTCGTTCACTGAACGTACCCCAGCCAAACTTCAGAAAATGATTCCGGGCACACCGAGCCTCGGAATCAGGTGCCATCAGAAGCTGCGCTCTTGTAAAATTACAAAGAAAATTAAGAAAAAAAATTACTTGAAATTTACGGGTCTTTACATAGATGCATTCATGGAAGGATGGTTAGAGGATTTTGTGATATCCTTCTATTTGATCTATTCATGTAAAAGATAACTAGGCATCACTAGTTATGAAAATGGTGCATGTTTTGGCGAGGTTGTAGTGGTCCTTGTTCCTTAGGGATCAGATGGAGTTGGAAGTCTTTTGGGAGATGGTCAAAGACCGGTTTAAATAATATTTTCTTTTTATGATGGTGATTTCGACCAATATCTAGAAGCTTTTTACCCCTCGACAGCAAAGTTCCATTATGTGTGAGTTTGGGATCCATCTCAGGTAACATATGTGATATGATAGTGACCAATTTCTAGATGAGAATGTTGTATAATGGTTTATTAAGGAGGCATTGCATCCGTAGTTCCTTGCCAGGTCACCCAATTTATGATAAAGATATATATCTGTGTACTGGAGAACGAAGTGGTCATTTAGAAGATGGTATCTAGAATTGTATTTTTTTGAGACGAGAGTCTTCAATATTCTTCATGAAGTAGTGTTGTTCTCCAAGGATCCCAGTTGTTATGAAAAAATAACGTCTGATCAGCCGAGGGTAGGTCCATGCCCTCAATGTATTGTTTCTATTGGGGAATCATATCCTATGCATATTCCAGGGGATTAGATGATTATTTTACATGTGGAGTCCGAGGAAATTAGCAGTGAAAGTCACCAACCTTTAAGAAAAGTTACCATTCACTGTTCGTTTTAGTTTAGGATCCAATACTAAGGAAATTCCACTAATTCCAAAAATAGAAAGATTGTCAATTTTGGGACTAGTAGAGGGTATATAGTGGTAGACTGTGAGAGAACTAATATAATTGAATAATGGTTGTATTCCCCAATCCACCAAAAAATATATCTTATTGTATTTTAATATATCTGTTTTAATTGATCATACAACTCAGTCATGGTATCAAGAAGGTTTAAGTCTATTGGGATTAAATACCCATGGGTCGACTACTGTTGATTTTAATGTTATTTGATTCTGTCATGAATTTATGTCATATATATGTACCTATGTTTTTGAATGGGACTATACATACATACATTTATATATATGGGAATCCATGGTTGAACTTGTCTAGTTGAATGGGATTTCCGATAGGTGGATTGATTGTGGTTTCATGTCGTGTTTTACATACCTTTTTTGTTATACCTCATCAAGGCATAATAGTTTCTTTTTCGTGCACTTATAGCATTATAGTTATAGGTTTCTTGATAGGGTGGCCAACTAATGATCTTTCTGAAACCTATAAATTCTCCATGGTGTATGTGTATAACTTTTGTACAATTTCTAGTATGAGCATGTGTTTCATGGTGGATAGGGATACAGCCTAGAGTTTCATTGATCGAGTTCAGCTGCTCAAGATTGTTCTTAGGGTTTGGAAAGTACAATTTGATGGTCTGTGAGACGGGGTATGTGGATTTGACTAAAGCTAGTAGTAGAGAATTCTAATTTTACATTCAGATTATTTTGAACATTTTTTTTCTATAGTTGTCTGAGTGGTTGACCATTGTTGCATTGCATATCAATTTGGTCTTTTAAAACATTTTTAGTTAATATTATAGCATGTTATAACTCAGTTATTTATTGGTTATAAACTCTATTCAAATTATTAATTGTATGATACTTATATATTTCTATTGTCTTCATACTCTGATTTGCTGGCATAGTCTCCCCGCTATCATACCATATGCCCTCACTGATAGTCATCCGTCTCCCTGGTACGGGAAGGCACGCTTGAGGCCTGGTAACCCACTAGATCAGAGGAACAGTATAGTGTCATCTAGTTCAAGTTATTACAATGTGTTATTAGATTTGTTGTTTACATGGTAATTTCTATTTCGGATATAGTATATATGAGTGTTAATAATGTTTTGGAACCTATGATGGGAAACAAATTGGTTCTTTAATGACATGTTTTCTTGTTTGAAACTTTTATTTTTGATGGTTTTGGACTATTGTTCTAATCATCAATATTATAGTTTTATATGATTTTCACCTTAGAGATGAACACGATGAGTGGATGTTATGATTTTCTATGGATCTATGGATCTTGGATATTGGAATGAGGTTAGATATGGCTTTTTTCTCTTACCCAAAAATGCAAGAGCTGTCTCCAGCTTCATCTTTGTCATGCAAGATTCACAATATATAGGCCCACCAATGTGTGTTTTTACTGATGAGAAAGGTATTTTGGGCCTACATGGATTTATATATCATTATAAATGTAGGTTATGTGTATATAAATTGAGGAGTTCAATTGTGAGGATGATGACTCAGTCCTCATGCATAGGAGTTGGAGTGACATAGAAGGGTGATATGGAAGGTGATACCTTTTGTTGAACCCATTTTAGGGTGGTGTAACTTTAGTCATGGATATCTTTTTGGATTAATGAGTACGATGTCGATGGATATCATCACTTTTCATTGTAACTGGACCTCCATGGGCTACTATTGTGTTTAGATTTCGGATGAGCGTCTGTTCAGTTTCTCCTTTTCGTTGGTGTCATGAAATTCAAGGAGGAGTTCCTTTTGTGGATTCATATTGAGGATTAGGCCCTTATATGTTGTTTATTTTGTTTTTTCCCTCAAATGTAATTGTTTTCATTAACTTCTTTTTTGGGATTAGATTATTTTGTCTTTGTTGTAAGAACTTGTGACACTGTTGTGAGGTTTGTCCTAATGGCCTATGTGGGAGATCTAGAGGCACATAGTTTGACTCATACACATGCAGGTCAACATTTTTTATTCATGTGTATACTTCATGAACGCTAGGTATAGGTTTTCAGATTATTTTTAGGTAGTGAACCTAGTTTTATGAACATTTTCAAATTGAGGCATGATATATATTTTAGTTTTGAATTCTAGGAATTTTGATGCCTTTGGATATTGGTGAATAACCATTGATGCATGCTTTTTGGAACTGGATTTAATGAGTAGGACTGTTCAGGTTCCTGCCCTTGTTGACAAGTTTTTTAGATATTTATAATATACTTAGTGTTCGGGTAGATTATCATGACTCAAATGACATTGGGTGGTGGGTTGTCAGGTAATGAACTATGGAACATGTGAGTTTGATGTCAATGAATAGGAGTTCCAAGGGAAATTTTGGATTAATGAGACAGACATACTATGTTTGACGATTAACATAGACCTTTAATGGAAGAAAAAAATGGAGTGCGAGATGATTGATAAATATACACACTGGTTGTGTGTGTTGTCATTTGAATCAGAATTGGAAATTGTTCAGGAGAGATATGAGCACCAATACATCATGATGTTGCATATGTTTAGTACCTAAAAAGTGTGTTTAAATGTGCCTCTCTAATGGATTTGACATAATGAATCTGGTACTGTGAGACGGATGAACCATAGTTCAATCATGGCGAGGTTTCAAAGGATGGTGAGAGTGTCTCGGAGAGAGCTATACACGCCCTTAGTGGAATCATATATTACTCCCATTATAAATGATTATGTTATATCATGATTCTTTTTATGTATTCTAAGCGAGTATCATCCCTACAAATAGATCCATTTCCATTTAGATATCACTCCTAGTAATCCAAGTAACCGAATGGGGTTGTGTTAAAAAAAAGGGTTAATGTATGTCATATGGTTGGGAGTTGACCATTGGATATTTGAGGGTGGTGACCCACATATTTTAGTTGATATTGGATGTTTTATGTTGGCTATTGGGGTCAGAGGAATCTCTCAGATGATGATAAGGGTATTCTAATGGTGGGAAGTACCATATCCATCGATGATAAATATATTCCATGTAGAAAGTATTTGTTTGTGATATGATTTCAGTCATTGGCCCATTCAGATATATTGCTTGTGTATATTCATGGGTTGATAGAATTTCTAAACGTATTTTCACCATGCTTATTGGGGACGAGAAGATTTATGATTAGAAGTTTGTAAGGACCAATGTTTTTTCAAAAAGAAATTTTCACGATATATATGATTTTTTTTCATTAAGATGATTTTATAGGGGTAAAATGAACATTTTCCCAGATAGAGGATCTCAAATAATCTTTTTCTGGACACTCTATTTTTTACAACATAGGTTGTTTACCTTAGGATTAGAGTTTGGTGGAAATCCAAGCCTTTCATGTTTTCGTAAAATAATTATAATAAATGATTTAATTGTTCGCAGAGGATAATTTGGCCATATATAGTAAATAGATAATTGGATTGATATTTGTCTGAAATGTTTAATAAGGAATGGAGAGTTTATCCTAGGAAAGGAGTATGGTTGATTTTGGTTTCATGGATGACCCGTATCCCTTTTTTCATTTCTTTTCATATTCATTATTTTCGTTATTTTATCCATTTATTTTATTTCCTATATTTTTCTTCTCTTCTATATTTTTATTCTGATGAGGGGATCATTCTACACCACTCAAAAAATATAGGAGGGGGATATGGATAAAAAGAGGATGATATTAAGAGATGGGGATTCCATTGTGAAGCCCTCAACATGCTATATCAGCCTGCAGTAGTTATGGACAACAGAATAAAGTGAAGATTCAACTGTTTCCTCTTGAAGTGGTATTTTTTATAATTTACCAAAAAAACAACTTCACATTCTTTTTCCCCAAAATTAAATACCTATTATGGTTTCTTTGGGATTATTAAGGCCAGATCTATTGATTTGGGGGTTTAAATAGGAGTTTTGGGTGATCTAGATGTATTTCCATGTAGGGAAACTTGATTACATGGTGTGTAGTGTCAAGTAACATGCCATTAGTTCTTCCAATTTTACAAAGCTGATCTTTAAAGAGTAAAATAAATGTAAAGAGGTTTAAATTTTGTGTACTGGTACTCATCCATTTAGCTGAGTATCCATGAATGACAACCCATGTAGGGGTACATGGTCGTGTCGAGTACACGGTCAGAACCTGTGTGGGTAAAACACCACGTAAAATTTAAGATCCTAGCCATATATACTGCTAGGCCAGTTGAGAGACATAGGAATGTGACCACATGTTTAGTACATATCGTTTAACTACATTACTCATTGTGTACCTAGGGAGTTTACATTCCTATGATAGGGAGAGTACACGCCCATGTGGGAGCTTGAGGGTACATGTCCTGTGTGGTGTTAACTAGCCATGTACTCATATTTTCGTACCCCTTGGGGGTATTTTCCTTTTTTGTGCCCCTATGTTGGAGTTTGATTCTTGATTAGTCCATTAAGATTAGTTTTTTACATAGATCATGGTTGTGAAACCTATGGAGCATTCTGAGTACACTTACTTATTGTTTTAGGGAATCTTCCTAAATGGAGAGGTTTATCCTTTATTAATTGAATTCTGTTGTGTCATTAGGTTGGGACATGAATGTGAATGATAGTATGGGTGCTCAGACCATCCAAGTTGACACCATTGAACGAAGATGAGATATGATCTATCTCTCGTGACCTATACATTTCAGGACATCATCCTTGAGAGACATGCCCTTCTAGCCTAGGTGGCATTGAGAACAACAGATTCTATCTATACCCCAAGGGATACCTTTTATTGTGATATAATCTATAGAGTATATTGTATAATTATTTCCCTCAGTAAATTTTTTGAGAATCCCCTATCAATTGCCTCTATTTTATTGTTGTTAGAGGATCCTGAGTAGGATTCATCCATACCATTTTGGTAGTCACATTAAATGGTTAGACAGTCAGTTCAGATGGGCATTCAATTTTTTATATTCTATGCATGGTAAGTTGATTTGGTTTTGCATTAAGATGACTATAAGAATACATAAAATGTAACATTATGTCTATAAATATAAAAATTAGTTTTTAAGGATTATGGATGAATTTTTAATATTGTAACACACTGCCCCATATGCTTCATAACTAGTTCCCCAGGTCAGTGCACCAAAAGCCCTTAATCACACCTCTATGTATGCAAAATGCCTTTAACTAGAGGTGAGAGACTTTTTGGATACCATTGGGAGACTTTACCCTCATTTTTGAGCATGTATAATAGTATAATTAATTTCAATACACATATTAATTTATAAATACCATTTATAAATATGGCCATGTTCTAATAAATGATAAAATATAAAAAATCAATAATAATTTTAATGTTATAAATTCCAAGGAACCCTGATGTACATATCATATATTGGAAAACAAAAAAACCAAAATAATAGAAAATATGATCTCTTCAAAACATGGTATATTGTTCTAACTAGTCCCATCATCATTACCCAAACTAAAAAGTCATGCCTACTATCATGAATGTTTTTTAATGCCCTAAATATAGAACCGTCAGTCAAATTTTAGTTCCTACTTTCGTACAGAAGATCTATGAAGTTCTGAGCAGGGTGTGTGTAAAACAATGTTGGCTACATGAAATGGTGTCCCTAAAAAATAACTCGGACAAAAAAGATAATGTGGAAGTGGTATATATAAAATGTTTAAAAATACTAAAACACCATCGATCAAATCCTTATATAAGGTTGTTGATAAAAATTCTATAAATAAACAATCGTATAATGTCCCAAACACCACAATGATGCCCTAAGATAGTTATATCATCCTTATACAATGTTTGGGTGTAGTTAAAATTGTCACAATCACCATGAATTCCCAGTAACATGATGCATAGCACGAAATCCATTTACATATCCTAAAATTATACTTGAATTAGATTCCCATTTCAGCATTCCATAAATATCAAATATCATGTGAAATCCATGCACCCTCCTTTATAATTGAAATGATATAGAATCATGGAGAATCCACATATATCATCATGGAATTCAATATCATGTATTGAATAGTATCCATGGATATCATCCTAGAATATTTACTCCTCAATGATCCTATAGAATTTAGGATGCCGTCCTATAATTCACAATTATCATCCATCATATGGAATTCAGTCACCAAACCCATCATTCCAAATAGTTTCATATTAATGATCTAGTTTAGGGTTTTTATTAATGAATTTAAATCAATAATTATCATTACAAGGAATCTCATTACAATATTCATAACAGTTCAATAATTTATATTTAAAAAATTACTCATTATATCTAATAACTATTTATTATTTTTTTATCCACAAACTCATAAAAAATAAGTATTCATTTGGAAAAATCATTCCATTTCATAATAAACAAGTTCCAATCATTATTCCATTTTAGGTTTACTAAAACATAGATTGAAAAATAATAATGGAAAATTCATTTTAAAAGAATCATTAAATTTAACATGATTGGACTCACAATTTTCCGCTCATTTATGCAACTAAAATTATAATTCCATTAAAAATGTAGATGTTATTGAATCTACATTTCCCAATAATATATTTAATTCACAAAACCCCTTTCATGTTTTATTTTTTAAAAAATATCTTCCATATACAAGAAAAGTCCAAATTCAAAATACATTGTATATAATTTCCCAAGGAGTCACTATCTATATCTCTATTTATTTTTAGGGGTGTTTAACAAGTGAAAATGTCTATATTGGACATTTTAATTAAAAGACAATGATAATGTCAAAAAATCTGGCATGATGGAACTGCAGAAGAACTTGTTAAAACATGAAATTGTATGTGTTAATTGAAAGGGAACACCTACCATATTATGAATAGTTTATGTAGGTATTATATATGTCAATGTAATGATAAAAATTTTATATATCTCACTATTTATGGTACACCCTCTAAAACGGTTTGTTGGACATGTTTTTGAAATCAATCACAAACCATGAATAATGACTTCGAAATTTATAATAGTGGTTTCATCATTTTTTGGAGACCCTTTCCTATTTAGACAAGCCGTGTTCCTTAAAAAATCATGTTCCACTATTGGGTTAAATGGTTTAGAATTACATTTTTCTATCAGTTATCCCCATTCTCGTTCCCCTCATGATGAAATTTCAAAGACCAAGGATCCTGAGAATAAACCAAAAAGACCAAGAGACACCTCATGCCTCATATAATGTCAAACAACATACCATAATGATCTTTCATCTCTGTAAATATTATTATAATATATAATATTAAAAATTTACCATCCACATGTTCAAAACTAAAATTTTCCAAAACCTCAATTCTTATCAATTTATACAGGAAATACAAACTCCCAACCATAACACTTCTCATCCCTAAGAAGCCATTTTATTAAAAACTATAGAACCAAACCTACATCAGTTATCAAATTGATACCAAATGACTGCAATATATGCTACATAATTGATACCGTCCCCATTATGAATCTCCAATGAAAGGAAATTAGGTCATGTTATCTTTATGTGATAGTATTTTTACACATTAACATTGTGTTCATGATCCATATTCTCTTCTTATCCTGATACACAATTGTGTAAGGATATTTTTTAAATTTTCATCCCACAATTCCCCTACTATAGGACATAGATCACAACGACGATAATGAACATCTATGAATGCCACAATTAGATCATAAAAAAGATATCTCATCATCTATGGTTATATAACCATCTTAATACATTACTTGATACACCAAACTTGAATACACATGAGGGTACTGGTCAACATTGGAAAAAAACTATTCCCAACATTGAACATAAATATATGTGCTTCCATGACATCACATAATGATAATGTCATATCTTCTTCATATATCTGTACCAACTCATGTAAAATGTTTTTTTCAACTCCAAGGAATCTCGTGATGCAGTTCTAAACTGGCCACATCAAATCCCATGAAAAATACCTAGTTGGACTTCGCTAAACCTACCTACCTATAAAATTGTTTTGATCCTCCATTGATGTACTATTAATCCCTCTAACCAAGATACTCTTATCCTTATAATTACGCATTGTTCATCATAAAAATTACAAGTATACAACCTATGGAATTCTATACGAAATTTATAATGCACTGAAATAACACACACACCAATATCATGTGGGATCAAGGTTTTCCCGAGTCAGGTCTATTACCCTAACCACATATGTGGGATCATGGACACAATCCCACATTTGACATGATTCTATCCAACATACATGTTTCCCTATAATAATTAAAATAAATTAACAAACATATTTTTATTTACTATGCATCATCCATCAATGAACACAATTGTTGGATGGGGCCCAACTACCTCAATACTAAGTGAGACTCTTACCATTGTGAACTAATCTCTTATAAATCACGGAACATAAATATTGATACATGTTGAATTTTATCTAAGGGGAGGGGTACACACTTCATCATTAGTGGTGTTAATAGAATCATATTTCTTTATATACACAATATCTTGATCACTAACCCCCTAATGGTTCATTCATTTATTACACGCATGACACTCCTCCCATTACACTATCAAGATCCCATCACCATGTGAACAAGAACAATCCACAAGATTGATCATCTTGAAGTACCTAGATCCTAATAAATAATTCCCTACTCATCCAATTGTTTATTCAAATATCCCATCAAAACCTAATGAATCGCTACCTGAAACATCAACGTATGGTCATTGGCCCTTGGCTCACACAAGACTACTCTCCAATATATATGACTTGATTGGGACAATTCTAAATAGCTCACACTACAAAAATTACATGATTAAAAGTGGTTCATACTCATTCACTGATTAATCATGTTTCCCAATTCATGCTCCCCTGATTGTCAGTACATCCTAATCATACCCAGACACATCAATTGCTAACCATGATAATGTCCAGGGAAGCCTTTCATAACTGGATGTACCATCAATAATCCACACAAAAATAGGCCATGAATCTTGTTCCAAGGTCAACTCATGACTTCCAAACTACTATTGTAGGATCAAAACTATAATACTAATCCCCTATTACAACAACCACTAGAATTGTATTCTATATAATTAATAGGGATATCCACATGACCAATCATTACCTAAACCCATAACATTGATACCAAGAATAAAAACCCTTTTCAATTTACATTTAAATCCATCAAATGAATCTCTAAACCTCTAGAATAAAGTTTTTCATACATCACATGTACCAATACAATATCTATGAATCACATTTATTTCATCAATATAATGTGTATTCATTCTTAAAACAACTGATTCTTATTGGGAACTATGGTCACCCTACGAACTGAGACCAGTTTATAAATCTGAAAAAATCATATCATTACGCAATTGTCACTTTCCCTAGGATAATGCACCAAATTATAAAGATATCATTCTCATTTATTGTCACCGCTATGAGTCAATGGATTCATAGATGTCTATGACAAAAAACATAAATAGTTTACACCTTTATGGGATAAAAAATCCATCTTATAAGTCAATAATTTCTTCAAAAACCTGAAATATCCTCCCTATTTTTCCCTCATGTACAATAAGTAACACTCTAGGATGATAGCTTCAAGAATATGAATTATTGAATCCCTTCAAAACTGGCCCGAATAATATGTTCTATCACTATGGTGTTTGAATAAATGTACACCAAAAATAGCCATCACCAACTTGAGCTGATAACATAATGAATAATATCTAACACTACTTCACGCCGCAAAGGATTGTTATACTATATAGAAACACATTTAATGGGTTTCACATTAATGTCACCGGGGCTCAACTGAAAGACTTAATAATCTCTCACTTTAAACTATGTCCTACCACATAACCCATAAATCAAGGTCTTGAAAAATCCATATCTCATTGTAGGACACCCATTCACATCTCAAAGTGAGATGGAATAATGTATTCATAATACCCAACTGTGGATTCTAAAATCTAGGCTCTGTCTCTAAGACCCTTCACCTCTATAATGACAATCCCAATCATAAAAATACTCTATGTCACCTCATCCAATATAATTTTTCATAAAATAAAAAAATATATATTCACTAATTAGTCGAGTCCAAATTTTAATAGGATACAAATTTATTTTATTTTAAGAACATACATTTCTAAACAATCTGATTTAAAAAAATTTCAAAGAATCACTTTTTCAAATACAGATTTTAAAAAATTAAAAATTACAAAATAATGAAATTTTGTATGTTTTATCCAAAAAAGATACAATTCAACAGTTGGAGAGGAATTTTTTTTATATTTCTTACTATTAAATTGTTTTATAGATACCAAAATAATTTCATTTATATTAACCTATGAATTTAAAGTTCATCCTAGGAATATGTCTAGTAATATTACAAAATAAATATATATTAAAAACATCATATACGATGCTGGAGAAATTTTAAATACAATCCACATTATTAGTAGTAAAATATTGACCATATTGAGTCATAAATAACATTTATTTAACAATAAAATAAAAAACACATGAAAATATTGTTAAAAATTATCATTTAATTGACATCTAAACCCTTTTCCCTAGATTTACACTTGTAATTTGAATCCCTAAATTCTAGAATTGATGAATGAGTTCTCTCATACTATAATTATATACCTATTCTAGAATATAAATCCCATGAAGCATAACATAACAAATCATGTGAGTCACTCAATGTTAAAATAATATAATACCATAACAATTTACATCCATGTACAAAATTTTCCATCCTTGAAAACATAGGGTTTTCCTTATATGGGGATCTATCAGTGACTATCCTAAGATCATTAACATCTCGAAAAGTATTCATATTATATTTTATATCATTTCAAAATAGTATGATAAATGAAAAATATATATGATACCACATTGTAATTCCCAACCCTATATGACAGCTTACTGTTACCCCAAGTTGGTGTTCTATAAAAAATCCTGTTTGCCTCCTTGTGTGACAGAGGATTCCAAATATGAGATAAAAATGATTGTTTATCAAGTGGAGGTGATTACCTCATATCAGAATTTCTATAGTAAACTAAGTAATAATATACATAGTTAAATAAAGGTAATTTTCAGATAATATATGTAATTGTACAATTAATAACAATAGTTCAAAAATAAAAGAATAATTGGAATGAGATGTATACAATGGATTTCTAATGGGTTGATCGTATTTATGAAATGAAATTCCATATTAGAAAAAATTGGGAAATCCTCAAAACTAGGTCCCATGTTTTTTCTATTCTAATCATCTAACCGTTTCTGTTTTGTAATGAAAACTATCATCAATGTAATACCTTTTCCTAAACCTTCCGACTATGATTAAATTGTATTTTTTTCATGGGAATCCATTTTCTAGGGTGACCTCAGCAGAATATGAGAAAAATGAAGTATGCCACCACCAATGGATTCTCTAATGTAACCTATATTACTTAAATATGCATGAAGAAGTTTTCCAGATTATTAGTTTCAGTTTTTTTTAAATACAACGGTCAAAACGCTATATAATGAAGTGTATTTTTAATAAATAAAGAATCATATAACATATCATACTCCACAAGGTTTCCCAGGGTCTGTCATAACAACCTCACTAAATTTCATGGTGTATTTGAGTATGCCATGATTTCAATGAATCCATATCTTAACAAAAATATTAAAGGTTTTCATCCTAGTATTCCACAATATCATAAAGTATAACATGGAATTTGATATGTCCTACCTACATTTAAAAAAATACATTTCCCATGTCATCATTCCCAATCAATAAATATCCTTGTAACTCTATACACAATTCACAAAACATAAAATAATATTTTATATCCCGGAATTCAAAGATCTCATCCAATAATTTCTAATCATGTAATCAATGAAATATATGATCCTCATCCTATCATTCCTTCTCATTAAGAATGTCATAGAATCCTGACTCTCCTCCCAACATTCAAAAATATTATAAATTATATAGATTCTAGATTATCATAAATATAATCATTGTCATTATATTTCAAGGATCCACATTAGTATTTTCATATAGTAATTGAAATCATTAATTCAATTTTTAATGAATCCATTTATAGTGGGAATCAAATTTTATTTATTTAGATTTACCAAAGTTATAATAATCTATAATCCACATATCTTATTTTATTAACTAAAAAAATAAAATATTATTTTATAATATGACAATATTGAGCCATATCATAAATCAAAAGTTTCAACCATGAAAACCATTAGGATTAATAAATCAAAGGGTTCTAAATCAGAAGGGACAATCATTCTTAAAATGAAAATTATGTTATATATTAAGGGCCATAAAATTTTTAAATTAATTTATCCGATTAAATTTCAAATTCCATTTAATATATTAATGGTTTTAAAAATTCATTTCCCAATAATTAATTGAATTATGCAAACACATTTCATATTAAATTTTTTCTCAAAAAATGAAACTCCCCATGAATAATTAAAAATAAAAGTTAACTGATTACTTTTGTGCTTTTTAGGGGCTTTCTATGTAAGGATTTATGTATGGTGAAAAGTGTTTAATAAATAAAATTATTATTTTGGAAATTGGAATTCAAAAATAAGGCCAATTACTAGAATTATATCTTGAACACATAATTTAATAACTTTTAAAAACAAGGTAGGATATTAGTTAATGGAAACAGACCACCTAAAATATTCTGAGGAGAGTCTACAAATCCATTATATGCTACTAGTTCTTCTAGAATCGGTTGGAAATAATAAAGTAAAAAAATATCATAAATATAGGTTTTAATTAATTAATATTATATAACACCACATTATAGAAAAATAATATTATAATACCGGGAACACAAATCATAGACATTAAAACGAATCTTGATTACTATTGATGGATTTACACATATACATGAATCGAATGAGATTTATCCATGCGATGAATAGGATAAGGGGGATATCTACAAGGAGATTGGATGATAATTGGTGTTGAAAAATTTAGGGAATAAATTAATAGAATAGATGTGGATATTATTAATATCTAATTTTATGGTGGTATAGGGTTATAATACTTGATTTCAAAAAAATGAACAGACTATGTATGCCTCCTAGTCTGTGGAACATCCTCTCAGATAGTTAGTTCATATTGTTTTTCATACCATTTTAAAACCATGCCACATACCTCTATAAATTATTGAATAGGATTCATATTTCTAGGGTTTCATATGGATTTCTTAATCAAAGAACAAGCCATCACATGGTTGGGTTGAATGAGTATCAATAATTGTGTGCTAATAAAGCAAACTATCATATTTATATGAACAATTAAATTTCAAATACATTTTTATTTGAGAGTTAATAGAGCACTTAACACACCACTATAGTCTCATAACAAATAAAAATAAATAAATATGTCACAACTCATAAATTTCAATTTTGATATTTGGTTCCAAAAATAACCCACACATTAACTCAAAACAAAATTTCCAACAACCATAATGATAGTTCGTACACTTTGGCCTTATAGATAATATTTTATATTGATGGAGGTAGGTCAATGAGTAATTGTACGTAATTGAGTAATGTTTTTAATGTAACTGAAAATAATTTTGATATGATGGTTATTCATTAAGCTACAACATAGGCCTTTTTGAATGATAGAATCTGGGGAGAGATCATAATTCACATATCATAAGCTTCTAATACATCATATGAATTATCTAAAGTATGAAATTAGATACTTCATTGAGTTTATGTGTTTTTTTCACTAATCATACTACTTTATATAACGAAATTAATCATTTGGGTGAGTTTAAAACTTATTTTTATGGCAATACTTCAGTTCTCATCATAAAACATTGTTACTTTGATTATTTAATAGAATATATATGTGAGTGTTAAGTGTATGACTTTGACTATGATCATAATTTTTTTGTGTTGATATTATGACTTCTCTACATTGTTAAATTTTCCCAACGATGTTAGATAATAAAATTATACATTCATAGATTTAATTTTGATGATGATGAGATTAAAATTTAATAATGTATGAAATATTATTGATAGATCTATATATTATAAACACCAAAATTATTGTGTGATAAAAATAAGTATTGATATGAGAAGAATATATTGTAGATAAAAATAATATTATTAAAATAATATGAAAATTTGATTTCGCAGAATTATATATTTCTAAGGAAATTAAACATGGTGATGTTTGATCTGTTCTAAAATTTTCTAAACATCGAAATTCTTTGTGTTTTAAGCATGAGGAAGAAAATAATTTTCATGTTGATCAAATATCTGTATATTCTGATAATTTAAAATTTTTCATTTATCTTCAAAATAAAACTCATTTTGTAATAATGGTTCAAAAATGCTACACATAAAGTGATGAATAACGAATATTCAAGTGGGTAATTTAAAGTGAGAATTATGTGAAGATCACAGTAATAAATATGAGTGAGATGAGAATTATATGGATGAACCAAAAAAATCAGTGGATATAAGAAATGTAAATATATATTTAGATTGAAGAAGAGATGATGTTTATTAGAAAGATTCAAAAAATTGGTTTTTTTGGCGGAATAATTGTGTGGTACGAGTTGTGATTTAAGATAAATATACATGTCATAGTACAATATGATTTAAGGTAATAATTTAATATTAAAATATATGTATTTTAGTGAGATCTGTAAAATACAATATCTTAATCATGTTACATGTATATGTGTTGATACATTTATCTATGCTAATTGTAAAATAAAATTTGAACGAAAAGACTGTAAATTTACAATATAAAAACAATACATAGGAAAAGGGAATATTTTTTCATCAGAGTATCATATTTGTGGAAATGTATAGAAATATAATGAGATCATAGTTCATTTTTCTTTTTTTATAATAATCAAGAATGATGAGCTGGAATGTGGTTTTCTAGTGATATACGATATTCTAAAAAAATATTCCTAGTAACCTTTGGATAATTGAAAAATGATGATGAGAGTATAGTATTTTTTAATACAGATCAATCATAAAGCCAGTAAGTTATGTAAAATATTGAATAACACCCTTGAAGAATGATAAGAATGGCAGTTTGGAGTTTTGTTAATCATATATATTTTCTAGGTACTGAAGAAAAATCAAGAAGAATGTTATAATTATATATGAATAGATATAAATGTATGAGAATAATGTGAGACAGCTAGGTGAGTATTTTGTAAATATATTCAATTAAAATTTGTGAATAGGAATTGAGTTTTATTCATATGTGTCGATGATTTTAGTGTTTTCAATGATACTATATTGAGAATAAAGATATCTATTTCGCGTATATTTTAACATTCCTTTGAAATTTAGAGATCTAAATTAATGTAATAACTTCAAAAAAACACAAGAATATATTTTTTATGATTTATAGTGGCTATGAAACTCATGATATGTAAGTTTATCATAGTGAGATTATATGAACATAGAGAGAATCTGTAGAAAGAAAACATCTATTAGTAAAGAATTTGTATGTCAAGTGATACTCTTGAAATGTAGTTGTGGGAAAAACCCAACCCGTTATAGTCACTTTTATTAGAGTGGAGAAACCTGGATTGGTGTGGACAAAAAATGTCAAGGAGTAGGGATTTTTACATAAAACTGTAAAAAAATTGTGTTTGTTTTTACTCCTTAACCATCATAATTACAATTTCTTTTTTTTAGATAAAAAATAATAGTTATAATTTCACTAAAAACATATAAAATTTTAATTATGTACGTCTATTAATTATTCCTATTTGAATTTTTACATTACTAAAAAGTGGTCAAAAATTATTGAACACCCTCATAGTTTTCTACATCGATCATGTTGGGCGATAACCATATCACTGAGGAGAGAATTTGTAAAAGTGGTTGAATAAGGAAATTTTATTTATTTATTTGAAAACATAAAAAATATATTTAAAAAAATATAATTTGTCAATATAATCCGAAATATAAAACATAAAGTATAAATAATATCAAAACTAACTATAAACAAATATTATTGATAAATAATAATACTATAAATAATAAATTTTATAAAAACACTAAATTAATAAAATAAATCTATAAGGAACAATGGTATAGTAATCTTTGTATTAATGATCAAAAAATCATGTTTATTATGAAACTAATGTTTTTTATTTTTTATGATAGAATTTTATAATAAAATTAATATTGATAAAATATGGTTATGATTGAGAATAAATCGGCATTAATGATGGATCGCCTCAAACAATGTCTCACCTTCAGGAATGACTCATCATCAGAGATGTGTCTCTTCCTACATGGATACTTGTATATGTGGGGGTAACACAGACCATTGACTGTTACTCACAATCACCAATGTCTCACCACAGATATCCAAAATCATCTATTTCCTGGAATTACATCCTGTAAGCTATGTGTAATCATGAGAATGTTTTTTTGGAATAATATGGGAATACTCACTATTAGGGATCAGTCATGGCCAAGGAAGTGTCACCAGTAGAACAAAAATTCATCTAAATTTTGGACTTACCTTCCATTACACTTGAGTCATGGTTGATGAAACCTTCCATCAGAGTGAAATATTGGAAATGTGTTGACATCAATAATCTTTAAACATAGTAATCACAATATCAAGTCACCATCGAAACAAGAAACCTTATAAAGTGTCACAATTCAAATGAATCATTTCCACTATTATTTTTTATTTTATATTTGTAAATATTTCTAATGACTATATTATCTAATTTTATACTCAAATGTGTATTTATGACATTTCATAACATTATTACAGAGTGGATTTTAAAAATGGTTCATCTCTGCATATAAGGGGACGATAATTCAGATTATTATTCCTACATGATACTCATTAAAGATGTATAACTCTCCCCTAGGCGAATAACTAAGACACACACAGTGCAGATCTTGTGAAGTGAGATGAACAATATTTTTATAACCCAATGAGTGACAACATTCTACAACATCCTTAAAACCAATAGATGGAGAGTGCAGTTTATAGAAACACCATGTTCCATCTTATAGTAAATAAATAAAAAGGAGTTAATGACACTATATTCTACTAAAAATTTCATAAACTCAACTTGATCATCTCTTCAGACTACATTCAAGAGACATGAGTTGTAGAGCTTATCAGATAGAGTGACAATATAATCATTACATCCTTACATGCTATATTTATTCACTTATCTTCACATTATGATCATTGGTTTTATATTATATATTTTGAAACACGCATTATCTACATTTTACTCTAAAAGTTACAGTTTATTTTCTCAAAAACTCGTTTATATGTTTTCCCATATTTTGTTGTAATAGTCAGTGTGGGGAATTTTTTTTATTTACTCCCATGATTACTCTGGAAGATGTCCATGTGTGTCTTGGAAATCTATTGTGTTGTTGGGTAACTGATCCTGGTTGTAGATCAAAGATTAATTAAATATAGACTTCCTGGAATTTTGTTATTCTGAATTGGAGAGGAAAATGCCGCTGCTTGATACATAACCTATTTTATTTATATTCTGCTCTGTATTTTTTTTTTCTGATTTTCATTATTTATATGGTTTAAAATGGATTATAATTTAGATTGAAAACCAAAATCTATAATTTTATAGTAAACAATAATCATTTTTTATTTATCATTTAGATTCAATAAATTGATTTCAAAGGTTAAGTTAATATTAATTTGTATTAATAAAGACCATATAAATCTGTGAAAATTATTTTTAAAGGTCGATATTTGCATTGAAATTCAGTATTGGATAACTTTGATATTTCTAAATGTATTGGAGGATTTTATTTAAACCATTTTTGATTATTAATTTTTACTGGGTACACAATTCACCCCCACTATCGATACTAACTCTGACCAACATTCTATATTAGAAGTATATGATTTGGTCTCTTTTTTTAAAAAAATATTCAACTATTATTTTAGTTTTTGTTTAATTATGTTAAATTTATGTTAGTTATCAATCTATTTTTTTAAATAGATAATAGGATACAAGGGCCTACATCTATCGTATATCCATTTTTCAATGGAAATTATTATGAATATTGGATTATCAAAATAAATATTCATATTGAAATTATGGGGTTGAGATTTTTTATGCTATTGATGATATGTATGAGTTCTAAAAGACTTTTATAATTTTAACATCCTAGGTAAATATTGAATAATAAATTTTCATATGTATTAATATTTATGAATTAGATGTTATTTTTATTTTAATGGGGACACTATTTCTAATAGCGTAACCAACACACATTAATTGGAATCTCTGAAATCTTACGTTGCACACAAGACTGAGTTATAATAAAAAATAATATGTTATTATTATTATTAATTTAACTGGTAGTTATCACCTAGTTATTTTATTAGTGCAAATGAATAGAACTAACTACTGTTTTTACACATGATTATTAAATGTTGTTAACTTCTTCCAAAAAATTATATAGGCTTCAATCAAGAATAAACATAATTTTATAGATAAATTCTCTAATATTTTTAAAAATTAATTTTACCACCAAAGAATAGAAAAAAATTTATATATAATTTATCATTTTTTTGTTTTATATTAAAAATTAGACTTATTCCATAAAATGAAATGATAAAAAATTTCTTTGGTTGGATTTTTGGGCTTTTCTAATAATATTAATTTTTTAATGAATAGTGAAAATTACTTCATTTTATATAAAAATTTCTTTTTCATGAAAATTGTATATAGTTATATTATCCTATTAATTGGGTTAAAAGTATAATAAAATAAATATTTTATCCTCTAATATAATGTAGTTTCATTGGAGTAATTTTTATACAGAAATTATATGTATGAACATGTTAGAATTTTGTAATGTCTCTATTGCCTAACTTTTTGCCACATATGTGAGATCGGTGTTATGAGAAATTTAATAAAATCGATTAATTGGATATAAAAAAGGAAAAACATGATATTTATTAGTATTAAAAATTTGATCTAAAAATATCATCATAATTTATATGAATAGTTAATTTTGTATTTTATTTACCATGGTTATGTGTAAATAGAGTAATTCATGGTTAGTAATAATATTATGAAATTATAAAATTTCCCCTAAACCTATAATTGTTTCATTGGATGATTTTGTTTCAACCTAAATCTATCTTAGTCCAAAATTATAAAATTTTATGCCATTTAGTGTATGAATATGACATTGACTATATTTTATTTAAAGAAAATTTAAAAATGTAATTATCATAATTTTAATAAGTAAATAAATTTTAATACGTGGATATATAAGTGATATCCTTGAATATAATTAGTTTTTATATGTATAAAAAGATAACCTATATCATGGTGATTTTTATAGTTTTTAGACATTAAATATTTAAATTTAATTGCAACATGAGAATGATGTTGCAATTTATCTATTAATGAAGAAATTAAATAAATTATATTAATAACATTTAAATAAATAAAAATATATATAACTGATTCAATTCAAAAAAAATATGTATGAATTTAAAATTATTTATATGTGTTAATGTAGTATTTGTTTATGGAATCGTGTATTTCTATTTTGTTAATTCATCAAATTAATATTACCTAAATTGACATAATTCAAATACTAAAATATAAAATACTTAATTACATGAATTAAATTTTTTATAAATGAAATTTTCATTTAGTATGTTGTGAAAAGTATATTATGTCATTAATAACTCATTCATTTGTCATTTGTCTTGATTTGGTATTTATTTTAACTTTAAAATTGTAAAATACTGAATAAAACAGTAAGATCTCAGAGGGATTAAAACAAAAATACAAAGATTAAAACTACATTAAAATGTGTCTAATATTCATTGTATAATTATAATTACACCCAAACACACCCTATCTCTGAATTAAATAATTTTTTAACCATTTAATATAAAATAATATTATAATAATTTAATATTTTTAATATTTTGAAGACTACACATCCCCTCTCATATAAATGGGAACCCATTCATCTATATTTCCCTCACACAAAAAATCATTTGGATCATCAATGATACACCCTAAAATCATACAAGGATCCCTCCCCACATTATTAAACCCTTATTTTAGGCATAACACACTCCTTATATGTGTTAAGGTGTAACGAAAGGTGATCATCAAATTGAAAGGTATAGTTTTTATTTAAGTGATTTTATTTTATTTATTCTTCCACTTCCAAAATTCAAGTTCATCCTTGTTTGAATAATAACTAGAGTATACTAGATTTAATAATAATTTATTATATTAATATAATATTGTAAATTTATATCCAATTCGATTATATTTGAAAATAAATAATCATTTGTGCCTTCGTGCGAACTAACACCTCCAAGAACTAATAAAATTCATTCTCCATAAACAAATATCAATAATGTTTGTAAATATATAATTAATGATCATATAGGACATTACTAGGATATTTATCATTATAATACAATAATATATCAATTACATCCTTACTTTCTATGCACATACAAAATGACATCGTTGTACCCATGTACATCTGAACTATGATATCCACACTGTGATGTGATTTATTTTTAATCACCACATACCTTAGATAAAATATATATTAATATATATATGATTAATATGATTAAATTTATATTATTATAACTCTATATAAATAAAATAATCTTTATCTTCTTTCCATAATTATTATTGATAAATGAAATTGTTACTCATGTGTATGTACTATATACGTCTCCATGATTATACAACTGTTAATTTTTCATATCCATTTTTTTATGAATGGACTAAAAGTTACAATTTATATAAAAAAGTTAATATTATGTCATTAATGTAATTATGGATATGATTTAGTTAAGACCATATAATGTATTGACATCATAAAAAGTTCATTTTTTACTAAACGACCTAATATCAAAAAAAAGAAAGATATTGACTTAAATAATTTAGTAATGATTATAAAATTTTAATAATTTATATAAAGGGAATAATGTACATGAAAATGTTTTTATATAAATTTGAAATTATCATATGTTAATAATCAAGGAAAACTAAGATTGTACATGATGTGTTGGACTCCAAGTAAGGGATGCCATCTCAATCTCCTTTCAATAATGTATATTTAGGTAATATAGACTACATTCGTTTATACAGTGTATAATAAACCAATTTACATATTAACATTATTAAATGGTTTTTAAAGGAAAAAATTTTATATGAAATTTTTTACTAAATGAAAAAAGGAATTTCATTATGTATATAGAGGATATTACTTTTCAACCGGTGCTACCATTATTTGAAATTTGGATTCCCCAAAAAACTGTAATGATATTAAAAGAAAAATAAAGACCATATTCTATAATTAAGTATTAATTTATTGAAACATGATTTGAGAATATATTGATTAAATCAATATAATTAAATAATATCTTCTGAATCTAATATGGATATATTATTTTTCTTTTATGCATGATTTATGTGTTTTTCTTATTTTTGGTTCTTGGGAATTTATTATTTGTATGAGTTGTTTTGTGATTAACCATGGGTGGGTGATAAGGTGATAGATCTCCAATGCATTTGGTGATGTGATGGAGTTAACTTTTTGGGTTTCTATAATGATATTTAGAGAATATATTATGATGGGTATTCAAAACATAACCACGATGGTTACTCCCTATGTATCCATAATGGATAAAATGTACTAATGGTATGGATTCCAATAGTTTGCTTTATGGTTTTTTATTTCACTTCTTTTTATTGAAATATTTTGATTTCATGAGCTATGATAAATTTTTTATTTTTTATGGATTAAAAATATGAATTTGTTAAAAAATCATGAGATTCAAATATTAATGGTCAAACTATTCCGTACCCTATTTTAAATCCCTTATTGAAATTTTTTTGCACACCCCATGTTATTTAAATGTTTTCTTTAAGGTATAAGTATTGGTAAGAAAATGTAAGAGGACAATATGAATGTTATGAAAAATTTTATCAAGAAAATGAATTCTTATTTTATTTTAAAATTATTTAGATTATGAAAAAATGGATAGTGTGTATAGTTTAAAAAATTATTATTATATTTGTTGTTATGTTTTTATTATGTTATAATTATCTAGAAATATAAACTGTAAAAGATCATCAATGTAAATTATTTTAATTTCTAAAAATAACAAAAACATTATGTAACATTTATTGATGGGAACTTATTGTGCGTATCAAAGGTAAGTTTAGATAAATGTTTTTTGGTTAAGATATTTTTAATATAATATCCATAAATGACTTTTGGCTTATGTTAAAATTGAAATGCTATATAATTTGAAGATTACCCTATTTATTTTTAAATTAATTATATATTCATCGTTGTTTTATATAATGAAAACATGTAAGATTTTCATAGATGGCATCGAGAGGAAAACAATCATCAAAATTAGTAACCTGAGATTGATAGAATAAAAAATGAATAGTTTTTTTGTAGTCCTGGTGTAGTTAAATAATAATATAAATGGTGGTGGTATCCATTCACGATATCATCCATATCAACTATAGATGAATTTTTTGGTAGTGGATAATTTCATGAGGTAGTGTCCTCTATCATTCAGAGGATCATCTGAACCTGTTCTTGATAATGGGAGTATTAAATCACATGAAAATATTTTTGATGTCGTGTGGTGTTCAGAAAATCAATATCTGTGTCGTGATGTTTACCATTTTGAATGTGAAGATGATAATTGATGGCCTATGGTTAAGAATAACTTGGAAAGTGAGGAGACATATGTTCTTGATTGGGATAAATTCAAAATTATTTTTCATGATAAATATTTTCCTATGGGGGTTCGATGTTTGGTGGAAAACAAATCTTGTAATTGAGGCATGTTGAGGATTTAGTTCTGGCATATAAAGAAAAATTCACTCAACTAGAATGATATTCTATAAATTTCATCAATTATCTTGATAGAAAAATTTATCATTTTTACTCAAGGTTAATGCCAATGTATTTATGGGTAGTTGATTCCCATGATTTCAATGTTACAAAAAAATCAATTTTTGGAGAATGTAGAAATGGATTTCACTAATGATCATGTGTTCTTTGACAACAACAAGATTAAGAGGTCAAGGTGGCATGTGAGATAGAATAATTCATCAATTATTTCTATTGGTATAATAATTATGTTTATAGATTGGGAAATGGTTGTGAAAAAACACATTGGAGAGCGCCATATGAATTATGGTAAGTGATTAGAATGTGGGAATATGGGACTTTAGGCTCATAAATTCAATGCAAAAGTCAATGGTAGTGGTTATGAAATATTTTATTTATAGTAATTAATTTTTTTTAAGTGTAATGGCATGGGTCATTATGAAAACAATTGTCTGATAAAGAACTCGAACGATGTAAAGCAGCCAGACTATAAGACAAAAGTCATAGTGAAATCCATTACAAATACTTCAAAATATTTTGTTCTATCAATTGATGTGTTATTATGAACATTGTTTTTCTATACATAGTATTCCAATGTTCTTTTATTAGGGGTATACACATTTATTCATTATATAAAAAATTTCTAGAAAATTTTATATTCTACCACATGAAATGAATTTAAAACTTATTGAAAATAACACATGGGAGAAATGGAGAAGAAAAAGGAAATTATAAAAATATTCATTTCATTGTCTATGAAAATAATTTACCCAAAAACAAAATGGTTTTTGGGTAAATTCATCCACTTTGTTCTGGTCTCAGTTATATTGCCTCTTTTATAAAAAACTATGAAATCCTAAAAAGAATATTACAAAATGCTGAAAATGGAAGAGTAGTTTCATAATGGTATGTTACATAAATTTATCATTGATAAATATTTTCAATTCTGATTTGTGAAAATATTATGTTTAGAATTTTATTTACAGTTAAAGAAAAATTTGTTATGTGATGCTCATTGTTCATTGTCTTCATTTCATCATTAATGAACTAAGATGTACAAAGATAACAAAGAAAAATAATGGAGGGATAGAATGAAAATAAATATTTTTGACATTACTATAAAGTGTTTTACTTCTCATTAGTTTAATGTAGATAAACAATTGATAAAGGGTATGCATCTTAATTTTTCAGTTCCAGAGTGGAAATGGGAAAATATATCTGTGGATTTCATAGTGGTATTACCAAATAATTCTCGAGATCATGATCCTAGGTTCACCTCTAACTTATCTAAAGTCTATAAAAAATCATTCGGTATTAAAATTGATTTTAATACTTCTTTTCATCCTCAATCATATGTTCATTCATAACGAAAAATTCATACATTGGTGCATATGCTACATTATTTTTCAATGGATTACCAAGGTAGTTGGGTTAAAAAAATTTCCATTGTTATGTTTTCTTATAAAAATAGTTTCCTTATAGTATATAGATGGAAATATTTAAGGAAGTATATGGAAAGCATTGTTGAACTCCTAATTTTTTGGGTGATGATGGTGAAAGGAAGTTGACGGGACCTGAGTTGTTCCAGGAAAAGGAAAGAATTAGATCAGTTGATTCAGAAACACATTATATCATCTCCGAGGAGGCAGAAAATATATGCCGATAACCGGAGGAATGAAGATTTTTTGAAGTAGTGATATATTTTTTCTGAGTGTTTCTCCATGGAAAAGTGTGATTTTTTTGGTAGGAAGGGGATGTTGAGTCCACGGTTCATTGGACCATATGAAATCATTGATAATGTAGGGTTAGTTTTCTATAGAGTTTCACTAACTATGATTTTATCTGAGGTAGACAATGATTTTTATGATTCAATGTTAATAAAGAATATATCATATTCATCTCATGTTTTGAGTCTAGAAGTAGTTCTGTGGGAGGAGAATCTTTCTTATGAGGAACAACCATTCATGATTATTTACCACATATATAATGTTTTGCGGAATATGGTGATTCATCAAGTAATGGTTTTTTTGAATAAACCATATGATTGAATATAGAATATGGGAATATGAAGATTCTATTACGGTTAAATACCACCACATATATTATATGTCAATAAAATTTTAAAGACATAATTTCCAAAAGGGGGAAAAATGTAACATCTCAGATAATTATAGAATAAGACATTTTCATATATATTAATATTTATAAACTATATTGTAATGTTACTTTTAAGGGGATTCTATGTCCTATAGAATATCTGACACACAATAATGGGTTTCTCTGGAATCATTTGTCGCACACAAGACTAAGTTATACTGAAAAATAATATATTATTATTATTATTATTTTAAGTGGCTGTAATAACTGATCCATTATATTCGTGATAATGAAAAGAAGTATCTATATTTTATTTAAAAATTATTAGTAATTTTTTTTATTTTCTTCGAATAAATTTTATGGTATTAAAAATTGGATAAATTAAATTTCATGCATAAAATATCTATCATTTATAAAAGGTAGTTTTACCATCTATTTATGGGTAACATATTTTAAATATAATTTGTAATGACCCGTCCCCAGGGGCCTGTATCGTGACTACCCCAAGCCCGCCTTCCCAATGCCAGGGGATGGAGACTAGTACCAAATGTGTAAATCCTAAAGTGGGAAGCATTGAATTTATAACTGTAAAAACCCACAATAGAGTGTACAACTGGAAGCAAAAAACTATGTAAAACTATGTAAAAAATAAGTGTGGGAATGTAAAAGGGGTCGGAAATACAATCCCAACAGGAAAGTACAAGTACAACTGAAAAAAATTAAAGCAGCTACTAGGTCGTCCTCCGGGGTTCCTACCTGAAGGGTAGGTACAAATTGCCTCATCAGCACTTCACATTCGTTCGTCTACTCCGTGTACTGTCATGCTGGGTGGTCCACCTCCATGTACCATCTAGTATGGCTAATATCTGCCTCAATCACCATTCTATCTCGTCTGCAACCTACACAACGTGGTGTGGGCATAGCACATGTTGGGGTGAGTATAAAGATACTAAGAAGGGACCCCGAGACCCTCTAGGTCACAGAAAATCCATCAAGCATAAATCACAATGAAAGAAATCAATGGATAACCATTACATAGGTATATGCCCGTACATATACCTAAGTTATCTAGTAACCCATATCAAACATGAGGAAAACACAAAAGTCATTGACTCAACACAAACCAAAATTTATAATATCGAAACCACGACTGCTGGAGAACTCCTTCTCTGTCGAGTACAGTGGGCTTGCTGCCAACTACCAGGAACTTCCCACTGAACTTGGATTTCTGAGGTACTCCCCCTGTCGAGTACCATGGATCTTATATGCTCACACAGAGGTGCTCCCTACCACGGGTCTTCCGCATCACACAAAGGCTCTCCCCCTCGTAGCCTATAAAGGTACTCATCTTGTCGAGTACCAAGGGTCTTTCGCACTCACAAAGAGGCGCTCCCCACCATGGGTATTCCACGCCACACAGAGGCAAGAGGACAGAGTACAAAGACCTAATAGCTAGATGAGACCTGATGACTGCTTCACTAATTCGACTCGGAGTGACTCGACTAGACAAGTTGGGAGCGCCTCTATGTGACGCGGCAGACCCATGGTGGGGAGCGCCTCAGTGTGAGTGTGGAAGACCCACAATAATGAAAACGAGGATTACCTCTATAGGCTACGAGGGGGAGCGCCTCTGTGTGACGCGGCAGACCCGTGGTGGGGAGCACCTCTCTGTGAGCACAACAGACCCATGGTACTCGACATGAGGTGTACCTTAGTAGTACACGGTGAGTGGTAAGCGCCTATGTGTGATGTAGTAAGCCCACTGTACTCGATAGAGGAGGATTATGCCACCGGCCGTGGTTTCAATAATAAAAATCCTTGTTTGAGCTGAGTCAATGACATTTGTGTTTTCCTCATGATTGAGATGGGTTACTAGATAACTTAGATATATGTATGAGTATATAACTAAGTAATGGTCATCCATTGATTTCATACATTGGGGTTTATCCTCTTTGGATTTTAGGAGACCTTGAGAGTCTCAGGGTCCCTACTGAGTGTCATTATACTCACCCTAGCATGGGATATACTCGCACCTTGATGTGTTGGTTGGAGATGAACGACATCGCTAAATAAGATAGGGAGTTGGAGGACAGGACGGTACCCGGAGGTGGACCACTCAGCGTGACGGTACACGAAGCAGACAGATGAACATGGATTGCTGAGGAGGCCATTTGAACCTACCATTCTAGTAGGTACCTCAAAAGACAACCCTATAAATGCTTTACTTTTCATCAGTTGTACTTTCTTTTCATTTGTACCTGTACTTTTCTGTTGGGATTGTATTTTCGGCCCCTTTTACATTCATCACTTCTTTTGTATAAAGTTTTACATTGTTTTTGGCTTCCAGTTGTGTACTATATTGTTTCTGTTTACAGTTATAAAGAAACTTCCTTCACATTTTAGGGATTTACTACTTTGGTGCTAGTCGCTAGCCCCTGGCCTATGAAAGGTGGGCTTGGTGTAGTCACGATATGGGACCTAGGGGACGGGTCATGAAAAATTGGTATCAGAGGTGTGGGTTCTGCTGTAGAACTTAGAAATATGATATTTCTTTTCTGTGAAGAAATAATGTTAAGGGTACTATTTTTGTTATCAGTTCAGGGAGTCCAGTTTTTGTTCAGGCGGCCGGCGTATCCATACACCAGGAACCTAACTTCTGATTTCCGACTCAGTGCACGAAAACTCTGATTGCGCGTGTGTTTTAATAAGTTATCTTTATGTCAGCTAAACAAGGTCAGCTCACTAGGTATTATATTTTGATTGTGTCACATCTATTTCCTTTAAGAAGATTGACAACATACAAACAGTTAGAGCCCTGAGTGTCATACATACTGACAACCCACTGAGCGATGAAGCCTTGGTGTAAGGCCCCTTTCTAGTGGAGGCACTAGCAGAACCTCTACCTGTTGGGCCGCCGATGCCACCATCCCCAACAGAAGATGATACACGCCACTTGAGTGAATTTAATGAGTCCCTGCACCAGAGGCCACCCAAGATCAAGGGAGATATGGAACCACAGGCAGCTGAGGATTAGTATGAGGTTGTGTTGAGAGTCTTTAGACTGGTAGGGAAACCAGCCGACTTTATGGTGATCATTTCTGCCTACCTCCATCAGACAGCATCATGCAGATGGTGGAGCCTGATGGTCCTGGTGCATGATGAGATTAATCTACTATGGACAGACTTCAAGAGACGGTTTCAGGCAGAGTTTGTCCCATCCACCCTTTGAGTAGTGCAGATATAGGTGCTACTAAATCTACAACAACGTAGCATGACAGTGGTGCAGTACTCAGCGAGGTTCATCGACCTCTCTTGCAACTACACTGATATGGTGATGGACCCATTATTTTAGCCCTGGACCATCATGTAGGGGGTCAGGCGAGATATCATAGCTCCGATGATCTCACAGAGCATCCTAACATAGACTAGGGTGATAGAGAGAGCCCTCTTGGTGGAGAGTTTCCTTATTGAGTAGTATCCGAAAGTGATACCCACCACTAACTGACACACAGCCGAGCCTTCTACAACTGGCAGTAGATAGATATCTCAGGGGTCCAAGAGGACTAGAACTACAGATGGACGACTGCACGACTCATGATCAGTTGTGCGGGGCACCCAGAGTGGAGACAGAGCCAGACATACCATGAGCGCAGAATGTTACTCATGTGGTGGGTTTGGTTATATGGATCATGAATGTCCAACCTGCTATTCTGATGATCAGTAAAAAGTTGAGGAACCTCCTAGGTAGAGGTAAAGGTTTGACAAAGGCGGTCCTCAGGGAGGAGGTGTACGTGGCATAGGAGCTAGACGTGCACCTGGTTGTGGACAACGTTACGACGTGTTACCTTCACCACCACCTGGAGGTCCACCACCACAGTAGGGAGTGGGTGGACATGGGAGAGTTTACTTCAGGCAGCTGAGGCCTACTATTACAGTTCTCTAGAGATGATTCTAGGTATGATCTTTGTCTACTACACCACAATTGTAGTTCTTATAGACATAGGTTCTAGTCACTCGTTCATTTCAACTTCCCTCATTTCGGTGCTCGAGGATTCTGAAGGATCCGTTAGTTAGATATTTATGGCTAGAGACTCCTACGGGAGAGTATTCTATGATTACGCACTTCTGTTGGCAGCGCGAACTTACTCTTGGAGGTGAGATCTTCAGCTGAGATATCCAAGTAGCACCGTCGAGGCCTTACGATGTGGTCATGGGTATAGAGTGGTTATCTACAGTCCATGCATAGATTTACTTTATTAAGAAAAAATTGAGGTGTTACCACACTGATGGGACCAGTTTTACATTCACTGGTAATATGGGATCCTTTACAGCATAGGAAAGAATTACTCGGAGGAGGGTGCAGCTGATCACTCATTAAATGGCCTACCTTACCCTCGGAGAAGTCGATGTGGAGATTCCGAGCTATCCTATAGTGGTGGAACATTATGCGGATGTTTTCCCTGACTATTTTCTAGTACTACCTCCTCATAGAGAGGGGGAATTCTATAATGACTTGTACCCCGAGACGACACTGATATCTACACCCACATATCGGATGGCTCCCGCTGATCATCGCGAGCTGCGGGTAATGCTAGAGGACCTGCAGGGAAAGGGACTCATCTAGCCCAGTGTTCTCCATGGACAGCCCATATTATGTTCGCCAAGAAGGCTGATGGGAGCATGAGGCTCTATATTGTGTACCATCGCCCGAACCAGGTGACCGTGAAGAACAAGTTCCCACTCCCGATGATTGATGATCTCTTTGATCTACTGAAGGGAGCACATGGGTTCATGAAGCTAGACCTCAGATCATGCAATCACCAACTCAGAGTTCGAGATGAGGATGTGCACAAGACGGAATTATTGTGTCGTTACGGCCACTATGTGTTCTTGGATATGCCTTTCGGCGTAACAAAATCTCCAACAGTGTTCATTGGACTCATGAACAGAATCATCAATCCATTCCTCGATCGCCTTGTTGTAGTTGTCATCGAAGAAATTTTGATCTACTCGACTATTGTGGAGGAGCATGCCTACCATTTTCTGGTATTGATGGACTCACTCGGAGAGCACCAACATTGTGGTAATCTCTCGAAATGCATGTTTTGGATTAGAGAGGTTCACTTCGTGGGACACGATATATCTGAGGCTGGAGTTGCAGTGGATCCATCGAAGATTGAAGAGTTACTTTTTTGGGATCCACCCAGGAGTGTGACGAAGGTAAAATGTTTTCTGGGATTGGTTGGACACTACCAGAGATTCATTCAAGACTTCTCTAGGGTTGAAGCACCACTATCAGCCTTGATGGAGGAGGGTCATCCCTTTGTATGGTCGGAGAGATTCATGTAGATCCTTCAGGAGCTGAGGAAGAGGCTGACTAGTGCCCCCATCTTGAGGCTTCCATAGGAGGGCATAGGCTACGTAGTTTACTATGACACATCGGGGACCAGACATGGGTGTGTCCTGATACAGGAGTGAGTAGTGATCACATATGGTTCTCGGCTGTTGAGACAACATGAGCAGAGCTACCCTACCCAAGACATGGAGTTAGCAGTAGTGGTCTTTGCCTAGAAAATGTGGCTACACTATCTCGGGGGAGTGCATTTTACTTTGTACCCTGATCATAAGAGTCTGTGGAATATCTTTTCCCAGAAGGACCTGAACTTGAGAATGCGGTGATGGCTTGAGTTCCTCCAGGACTATGACGTTGAGAAAGTCTATATTCTTGGGAAGGGGAACGTTGTTTCAGATGCACTCAGTAGGAGATCTGGAATATAGATTCTAGGAGAGGTGACAGATTAGTTGGATTCCTTGTAGATATCCTTTGTGTATAGGGATGGAATAGCCTTTCTACAGTCTCTTACAGTCACTCCCCAACTTCTTCAGTGAGTCAGGGAAGCACAACATGGGGAGGCTGACTGCGAGACATTATGTGCTCAGACATCCACAGGCCAAGCACCTAATGGATTTTCTGAAGGTGGGGAGCATGTTATCCTCTTTAGAGGACATACTATGATGCTAGTGCACTTCAGATGGTTGTTTTGAGGGAGTTTCACACGTACCCTCTAGCAGTACATCCCGGTGTGGAGAATATGTACCATGGCCTTCGACGACAGCACTGGTGGCTAGGTATGAAGAAGTCAGTAGCAGAGTTTGTCTCATGGTGCCTCACTTTACAGTAAGTGAAGGAACATAACTAGGTACCAACAGTCATGGTTCAGCTCTGAGAGGTCCCAGAGTGGAAGTGATATTGGATATCCATGGACTTCGTGATGGCTCTTCCACGTACATCTATGGGCCACGACTCGATTTGGGTGGTCGTCGACTGACTCACCATGTCGTCCCACTTCCTACCGATTAGAGAGCAGTGTTCCGAAAAGATATTAGGATGCCACTATGTGAAAGAGTTTCTGTGAATACATAGAGTACCTTCCTCTATTGTCTCCGACCGTGACTCACGATTTACTTCCTGACAATAGAAGTTTTTGCAGGAGACTTTAGGGACACAACTTCTCTTAGGCACCGCCTTCCATCCTCAGATAGATGCTCAATTTGAGATAACCATTCAAATCCTCAAGGAAATGCCACATGCATTCATCCTCAACTACTATTTTAGCTAGGAGGATCACTTACCATTGGTTGAGTTTGTATACAACAACAGCTATCACTCCACCATAGGGATCTCACCTTTCGAGGCATTGTACGAGAGACCTTGCAGATCTCGATTGTGTTGGACATACCCTGGGGTGTCAGCACTAGTGGGACCAGAGATGGTGCGAGCTGCCACATAGAAGGTGTAGATCGTCCAAGAGCAGATGAAGACAACACATAGTCGACATATGTTGTATGATGAAAGGAGACGGAGACCTATGGAGTTCGAGGATAGCGACCACGTCTTTCTACGGGTCTCACCTCGAGGAGGTCTACGGAGATTTGGACATGGTGGAAAGTTAACTCTGAGATTCATCGAACCGTTATAGGTCCTCAGTAGAGTAGACGAGGTGGCTTACTTCCTTGATCTTACACTAAAGATGCACTGGGTGCATGACATCTTCCACGTATCTCAGGTGAGGAGATACATGAACGACCCTTCTCACATCATCGATCATGGGGAGATGGACGTCGATGATGGGGCGACTATCAGAGAGGTTCTAGTGAGGATTGAGGATCAACAGGAGCAGGGTCTTGCACGGATGATCAATACCTATGGTGCACGTTCGTTGGAAGCACATGAACCTTCAGGAGAGCACATGGGAGAAGGAGGCTCAGATTCATGCTCAGTAACCCCATTTGTTCTCATAGTTAGAGGTATATCTTACAAGGACATAAATCCATGAGGTGGGGTGAATTTAATGAACCAAGAATTACTGTAGAAAGGTTTTTCATAAATACATGGAAATTTTACTAGTTTGTGATAATCGATGGCGCGTGATTCCGAGGCCCGGTGTGCCAAGAATCAGTTTCTGATGTTTTGTTCGGGTACGTTCACTAAACGTATCGGCGGGATTTTATATCTTTTGAACTGGTGCTCAGAACAGAAATTTGAGGGCATTATTGAACTCACAGTAAGAAAATTTTCTTAAGAATAATTTCACCTCGAAAACAATTGGTCGAGAATAAAGGTTAGTTTTTGGATTTTTATAAAAAATAATAAAATAAAGTGTGAAACAACATTATTTTATTTGAGCCACCTTTTGTTGTGTGGAGGTTAAAACCTCCAATAGGTGGTTGGAGATGGGGACCACCACACCTTAACCTCTTATGAGAGGTTATGGTGGTGGGTCCCACCCGAACTCAACCTCCCATTGGAAGATAAATGAGATGGGGACCACCCGACTATTAACCCTTTGAAACTCTTCATTACGTGTGGAGAACCCTTGAACTCCCCACATAATGGTGCCACCACCCTTGGAGCCTCTCCACCATCCCCTTTAATTAAATGTATCCATCCCCATTAATTAATGTGCGAACCTCTCATGGATTAATTAGGGGAGCCTACATAATTTAAATCTCCATTTTGAATTATGTGTCAAGGTTAAAATAATAGACAAACTATTATTTATATTGGCATTATTCTTTTTGGTGGAGGCTTTGATAAGAGAGTTTGGGAGAAGGGAGAAAAGCTCCCAACGAAGAACAAAGAACGCATTCTTCCAATGAAGAACATCAGCGACGATTCTTCTTCAGCTTCTTCCTTGGACTTCTATCTAGAACACCTACCGAACTACCCTCCACAACGTAGTCAACGAACCAATACGGCTTGGGATTTGGGACGTGCGGCGGACGTGACGAACAATGGTCTTCATCTTCTTCATTACGCGACTCCGCCAACGAACGACGAACTAGATATAGGGGGGTTTAATACTTTTTGAAGTTCTACCTTCTTCTTAAATTATTCAAAAAATAATAAGGGATTGTTGCAGACATATTATTAATCATCTTATTCTCATGATGAGCTAAATTATACCTCCCTAAAAAGTAGTGTGTGGGCCTACCTAACATGGCCCAACATCTTCTGTTGATCTTCTCATCTTGTGGAATTATAAGGTATGGAGATGAGGTGACTTCGACGAAGGTAGAAATATAAAAGGTCACGCTACCCGCGGCCTCCATGAATCACGCCTCCCCCACGGTACACCGATGCTCCCAGCTGAACACCGTTGTCCCGAGCGGCGCTCGGCCCACCTAACCACGACCTCCCTGCACTCTGTCCGAAGCCCGGCCCGCCTACTCGTAACCTCCGTGAATCACGGCACCCCAGCGGTGCAACGATGCTCCTGTCCTAAAACTGCCTGTCCGGGCGGCGCCCGACCCACCTACCCACGACCTCCCGGAGTCCTACCCGGTGCGTGGCCCGCATGACGACGGCCTCCCGATGACCTGCCAGGCGCGTGGCCCGCCTACCCGAGGCCCCTGAGCGCCCTATCCAATGCGCGGCCCGCCAACCCGCAGCCTCCAAGAGCATTTTCGTGCCCTATCAGTGCCCCGACACCCTACCCAAAAGATCAACTTGGGGACACTGATTGCGAGATATGAGGTGCTCAGATATCCACAAGGTAGGCACCTGATGGATTTTCTGAAGGTGGGGAGCACATCATCCTCTTCATAGGACGTACTATAGTGCTAGTGTCACATTAGGAGGAAGTTTTGAGGGAGTTTCAAACATCCCCTCTATGGGTACATCTAGTTGTGGCAAAGATGTACCAGGACCATCGGTGAAAACACTGGTGGCTAGGTATGAAGAAGTCAGTAGCGGAGTTTGTCTCATAGAGCCTCACATTCCAAGAAGTGAAGGTAGAGCACCAGGTACCAGCATGCTCGGTTCAGCACTTAGAGGTCCCAGAGTGGATGTGGGATGGGATATCCATAGACTTTGTGATGGATCTACCATGTACATCTAGGGGTCACGAATTGATTTGGGTGATCATCGACCGAATCACCATGTCGGTCCACATCCTACCGATCAGAGAGTAGGGTTCAGTAGAGAGATTGGGGCACCACTATGTGTAGAAGATTGTGCGAATAAATCGAGTACCTTACTCTATTGAATCTGTATATGACAGACAGTTTACTTCCTGGCTATGGAAGGGGTTACATGAGGCTTTTGGGACACAACTTCACTTGAGGACCGCCTTCCATCCTCAGATAGATAGTCAGAATGAGAGGACCATTCAGACCCTTGAGTACATACTACATGCATGCGTCCTCGACTATGGTCGTAGATGGGAGGATCACTTAACATTGGTGTAGTTTGCCTGCAAAAACAGTTATCACTCCACCATAAGGATGGAACCTTTCGAGGTATTGTACGAGCGACCTTGCAGATCAGCCTTGTCCTGGACCGACCCTAGGGAGTCATCACTGGTTGGATCAGAGATGGTGCGAGCTACCCTAGAGAAGGTTAATATCATCCAGCATTGGATGAAGACTACACAGAGTCGGCATAAGTCATATGCTGACAGGAGACAGAGACATCTGGAGTTCGAGGATAGCGACCATTTCATTCTACGGGTCTCACCTTGACGAGGTCTACAGAGATTTGGAGGAGGCGGCAAGTTAACTCCAAGATTCATCGGACCCTTCCAGGTCTTTAGCATAGTTGACGAGGTGGCTTACCACCGGGCTCTTCCACCTCAAATGCACCAGGTGCATGATGTCTTCCTCATAACTCAACTGAGGAGATACGTACACGACCCTTCTCATATCATCAATCATGTGGAGCTGGACGTCGATGATGGGGAGACATTCACGGAGGTTGCAGTAGAGATTGAGGATCGATATGAGCGGGTCATGCGTGGACTGTCGATTACTCTAGTGTGCATTCGTTGGCAACACATGAACCGTCAGGAGAGCACATGGATGCGGGAGGCTCAGATGCGAGCTCAGTACCCCCATTTGATCCCATAGTTCTAGTTGTAGATTACGGCGATGTAAATACCCGAGGATGGGGGAATTTAAAGACTCAGAATTTCCATAGAGATTTTTTTCATAAATATATGGGAATTTTTTGAGTCTGTGAAAATTGACGGCGCATGATTTTGAGGCTCGGTGTGCCCAGAAACAATTTCTGAAGTTTTGTTCAGGTATGTTCAGTAATTATACAAGCAGGATTTTATAACTTTTGAACCAGTGATTGGAACTAAAATCTGAGGGCAACGTTGAACTCACATCACTGATATTCTTTTAATAAGACATTCACCTTAACGACAGTTGGTCAAGACTAAAAGTTTGCTTTTGGATTTTTATAAAACATAATAAAATAAAGTGTGAAACAACATTATTTTATTTGAGCCTCCTTTTTCTCTATGGAGGTTAAAACCTCCAAGAGGAGGTTGGAGGTGGGTGCAAACACACCATAACCTTCAAAGAGTGGTTACGGTGATGTGGCCCATCCAAACATAACCTTCCATGGGATGATGAATGAGGTGGGGACTACCCGAATTTTAACCCCATTAAACACTTCATTAAGTGGGGAGAACCATTGAACTCCCCACTTAATGATGCCACCACATTTGGAGACTCTAAACCTTCTTCTATAATTAAATGGATCCATCCCCATTAATTAATGTGCCAACCTCTTGTGGATTAATTAGGGGAGCCTACATAATTTAATTCTTCATTTTGAATTACGTGCCACTGTTAAAATAATAGAAAAACTATTATTTTTGTTGGCATTATTATTATTGGTGGAGGCTTTGAGAGGAGAGTTTGGGAGAAGGGAGATAAGATCCTAAAGAAGAATGAAGAACATGTTCATCCACAGAAGAATGTCGATGACGATTATTCTTCGACTTCTTCCTCGGACATCTATCACGAACCCCTAGCGACTTACCATCGACAATGTCGTCAACATACTGACATAGCTTTGGATTGGGGAAGTAAAGAGGACACGACAAATAACGGTCTTCATCATATTCATTCCGTAACTCCACCAATGAACAATGAACAAGAGGTAGCGGTTTTAATACTTGTGGATGTTTTACCTTTTTCTTACCTTTTTCAAAGGATAATAAGTGCTTTTTGCCGACATATTATTGATCATCTTATTCTCATGATGAGGTAAGGGATACCTCCCTAAAAGAAGAGGGTGCGGGCCGACCTAACATGGACCAACATTCTCCGTCGATCTTCTCTTTTTGTGGAATTCTATACCATGAAGATGAGGCAATGATGAAGAAGGCGGAAACGAAAAAGGCTGTGCTACCTGCGCCTCTGAAAATCATGCCGCCGCCACGGCGGACCGATGCACCAGGCAGAACGTTGCTGGCCCAAGCGGCACTCGACCCACCTACCCTCTCCCTTCCCAGCATGCGACCCGCCTGCCCACAGCCTCCACGAATCGCGTCGACCCTACGGCGCACTGATGCTCCCGGTCATGCACCGCCGACCAATGGTGGCACACAACCCACCTACCCGCGGCCTCCTGGAGCCCTGCCATGTTCACGGCCCACCAGCCTGTGGCCTCCCAGTGCCCTGCCTGGCGCGTGGCCCGCCTGCCCGCGGCCTCTCGGTGCCATGACGCCCCCTACTAAGTGAACCCGTGGCCTGCCCGGCACCTTGTCGGTGCCCCCGTGGCCTGCTCGGCTCTGGCCATGCTCTACCTGGTGCACTCGCAGCCTACCTGGCATCCAGCCGGCCTGCACTCACCTCGTGTTCCCTTCCCGCTGCCTGTCTGCACTCCGTGTGGCCCACCTGCTGGCCTCCCGACCGACCGAACTCCCAGGATGAGTCACCCAAGCCGATCCCCTCGCGGCACTGGCTGAACTGGCCCTAGCATTCGGGATGACTCACCTACGTGGTGACCTCCTGGCTGAACCGCCCCCCGCAGTCCGCTGGGTCGGGCCCAGCTTTCCGGGTCAAACATTGTGGGTTGACCCACCCAACGGGTCGGGTCAAACCCAGTGAGTCTGACCAGGTCGACCCAGACCGGGTTGGCCCAGTCTGGTTTGGGACAAGATGATCCGACCAGGTCAGACCAGGCCCAGGCCCATTACCGACCCCCTTTACTTTCTGTGGGCCGTATCTTTGGCACCAGATGTCTGTTTGACGAACCGTTAACGATGCCGGTATTCTTGTAATGAATCCGTTTCATTTAGAATACCCCACTAGATTTCGAGGTATATTTGAGTTACGGTCAGGTTAGATCGTACATGAATCCAGTCGGGCCACCAGGACTAAATGGCTAATAACTAACAGATCGGGGGTCTGATTGAAGCGCGGTTTGTTGTGTTGAGACCCCTATGACGTGGCGGACCATGGAGGAACTTCATTTTTGAAATTACTGACAGTTGGAGTATCAAACAGTAGCTCGTGGAACAGATCCTTCTTGAGGAAAGAAGAAAGAGTACGGAGACCTAGTTGTTGGATGAGACCTGACGACTGCTTGACTGATTCAACTCAGAGTGGCCTGACAAGACCTGTGGGGAGCGCCTCTGTGTGACACGGCAGACCCATGGTGGGGAGAACCTCTATGTGAGCACAGAAGACCCATGGAACTAGCCAGGAAGAGTACCTCTACATTCTATGAGGGAGAGCACCTCTATGTGACATGTCAGACCCATGTTGGGGAGCTCCTCTGTGTGAGCGCAGCAGACCTGCGGTACTCGACAATAAGAGTACCTCAGCAGTCCAAGGTTAGTAAGAAGCACCTCTATGTGATGCGGCAGTCCCATTGTACTTGATTGAGGAGGAATACGCCCCTAGCCATGGTTTTGACAATAAAAATTAGGGTTTCAGCTGAGTCAATGACTTCTGTTTTTTTCTAATGATTGAGATGAGTTATTAGATAACTTAGGTATATGTATGGGAATATACCTAAGTAATGGTTATCTGTGGATTTAATAATTTGTGGTTTATCCTTGATAGATTTTGTGAGACATTGAGAGTCTCGGGATCCCTAATGAGAATTTTTATACACACCCCTACACGAGCTATGGTTGCACCTCATTGTGTTGGATACAGACGACAAACAACGTTGACTGAGAAAGGGGTAGCAGGACTGGACATTACCAGGAGGTGCACCACTCAGCGTGACGGTACACAGAGTAGACGGATGGATGTGGAGTGCTGAAATCGCCATATGTACCGACCATTCATGTGGGAACCCCGAAGGACGGCCCAATATCTGCTTTACTTTTCTTCAGTTGTACTTTCTTTTCAGTTGTACTTGTACTTTCCTGTTGGGCTTGTATTTCCATCCCCTTTTACATTCCATCATTTCTTTTGTATACAGTTTTACATAGTGTTTTGATTACAGTTGTGTACTCTGTTGTGTTTGTTTATAGTTATAAATTCAATGTCTTCCCAGTTTATGGATTTTTGCCATTGGTTCTAGTTTCTAGCCCTTGGCCTATGGAAGGTGGGCTTGGGGTACTCACGGTACGGGCCCCGGGGGATGGGTCGTGACATAAGTTTTGATATGTTTATCATTTTTATATAAAAAATCAAGATTCTTATTTATGAAAGAAAGATTAAAAGGTATGGTTTTTAATTCTCAGTCTTTTTCGGATAATAATCATTTTTAATGAGTTGTGAAAAATACAGCATATTAAATTAAAACATTTTTTGTCTAAATTATTTATAGATATATTATACATTTAATTTATTTTATATTATAAATAAATAATTTATTTCACTTAATTTAAATAGGTCAATGGAGTAATTTTTATATTGAAATTAAATATATAAACTTACTGGTGTTTTTGAACATCTCTTTAACACACCTTCTCATAAAAAATGTAGGATTAGTGCTGAATCACATTTAAACTATTAAATGAATTGAATATTTAAAAACACACATACATAGTTGTAATTAATATGATAATTTATATCTAATAGGATCAATTAATTATTTTGAATAGTAGCCTATGAATTTTATTTAAAATGGTTAAGGGTAAATCGGGTAAATAAATATAAAAAATAACCTTATAATGTTATAAAATAACCCTAACACCTATCTGAATATCATTGGATGAGTGGTTTACAACCTAATTCAAATTTAGGCCAAAATTATATCCTTTTAAGGCACTTTGGAAATACTCTGAATTTATTATATATTATTTAAATATAAGTTAAAAATATCACACTCGTAGTTTTTATACGTAAATAAATTTTAATATGGGGTTATATAAGTGATATTTAGACTATATATATTCCATATAAATTAAAAAAGATGACATATTTTATGGTAATTGGTTTATAAATGTTAGAAATTAAATAATAAAATTTAGTTGTGACACAATGATGATGCTGTAATTAATTCTATAATAAAAAAACCAAATAAATGATATTAAGAATGTTAAAATAAATATAATTATATATAATTTATGTCATAAATGAATTTTTGGTTGAATTTGAATTATTTTAAATGAGATAATTTAGTTTATTATAATGAATAATGTATTTTTTATTTTTAAATAATGTCGTTTAATGAATTGTGTCAAAATTTACATAATTCATATTTTAAAATATAAAATATTTAATTAATTGATTTATAATTTCTAAAAATATAAGAATCAGAATAATATGTGATATATGTCTAAATATTTCATTAATGGCTAATTAATATTTCATTTGACATGATTAGGTAATAACTTTAACCCTCAATGCGAAAATAACAAGATAAAATAGTTAGAGTTAAAAGGGGCTAAAACAAAAACATAAGGTTAAAACTAAATTAAAAAATCTCAAATTTTCATTGTATTTTAATATTTCGACACATAATGATATTATATTCGATGAAAAAAATAGACCCATTTTGAATAGAAAATCAATATTTACTAAATTAATAGTTTTTATAATTCTAAAATTTCCCCTCCCCTCTCCTATAAATGGGATCTCATTCTTCACTATTATTCAAACTTCAAAAACCAAGTCATAAAATATGTTCCCAAAAAACTTCTTAGAAATCATAAAAACATTCTTTTAGCCTTATTTTAGGAAATAAAACCCCACCTCAGTTGTGTTAAGGTGCTACGAAATGTGATCATTTGAAAGAAATGTAATGTTTTTATTTAAGTGATTTTAATTTATTTTTTCCTTTAATTCATTGAAATATTCATCATCCATGATGAATTAATAACTGAACTATCCTCAATACACTATGATTATATTATGTTAATATAATCACCTAATTTTATATCCCCTTCCATTAAATGGTTAAAAAATAAATTGTTCATGCGTATATATAAACTATCACATCCAGAAACTGATATAATTATTTTTTTATTCCAATCAATCAAGAATGGTTATAAATATTGAATTAATGTTCAAATTTCATATTAAATTAAATATGTATCATTATAATAGAATAATATATCATTTATTTTGTTACTTTATAACCATATGATTATGATAATGTCGTTCATGTGTACGTGTGAACTCTCACATCCACAATGTGATTGGATTAATTTTTAATCACAACAAAAATTAGATTATATATATATACCAATATTTAATTGACTAATAAGATATTATTGTTATTATTATAATTCTGTAGTGGTAAAAGTATATTTATCGTCATTCCATATTGATCATTGAAAAATGAAACTGTTACTCATGTGTATGTATGACATACTATCTCCATGAGAGTCATGATGTTCAATTTTAATATCCAAATTTAATGAATTGATTTAAAGGTATAATTGATTTAAAAATTTAATTTTTATTTCATGATTTTTTTCCGGAGATGACGAACTTATTACCACATTGACAATTGACATCATACCAACTTTATTTTCGACTCAAGTAGCGAATATCAACAAAATGACCGATATGTAGATAAATAATAATGTAATTGTTAAAAATAAAAATAAATGACATAAAGGGAATAGTAAACAAGAAAAATTCTCTCATAAATGTGAAAAGTAACCAATTTTTATTATTCAAGAACAAAAATATTATTTTTGATGAGTCAGACTCATGGTAAGGGACTTCATCTCAATCTCTTTCCCTTGAGGAATATTTTTATAATAAACACCACCAGCTTATATATAGTGTATAATAATCCCCTTTTATTTTTAATTTTATTAAAAGGGTTTCAATAAGAATATTTTTATATGATAATTTTACCAAATGAAATAGGATTGTTTTTTTACAAATATGACGACAGCGACATTTTCACAGTAGTGACCATTATTTGATATTTGGGATTATATAAAATATTTAATGTTTTCTAAAGAAAAATGAATAAAATATGGAATTTTCTTGTATTTTGATATTGAAAATGGTTTTTATGATTGATTTATTATATAAAAAGCATGAAATGATATATTGAGAATGAAATTTGAAAATGAAATTTTTCTTTTATACATGATTTATATGTTGTGATTATGTTTTGGTTCTTAGGAATTAATAGTGTATATGGGTTGTTCTGTGATAAACTAAGTCTACAAGATCCCATGATATCACTCCAATGAATTTAGTAATGTGATGGAGTTATCTATTTGGGTTTCTCCTAGGAGACATAGGGAATATACTGTGATGGGTATTCTAAACGTAACCATGAAGGTTACTTTCGATGTAGTAATGAAGGCTAAAATGTACAAATGATTTGGATTCTGAAATTAACCTTTACTAGTTATGATTTATTTGATATTTAATAAGAACATATGATTTAATGTTCTAGGCTAAAAGAATTTTGTTCTAAGGGTGAAAATTATGATTTTTTTAAAATATTTTCTAGAGTTTAAAAAATTCATAAACGACGCTATATTTCCTTGTTTTATATCCCTTATTTAGTATTTTGTGCACATAACATGTTTTTGATATGTTTTACAATGGGTAAAAATATGGGTAAGATAAAGGAAGAAGACAATATGAATGTTTTGAATATTATTATCAAGAAAAAAATTCACATTTTATTTTAAAATGTTTTATATTATGAAAAAATGGATAGTGAGAATACTTGTATACATTGTAATTATTTGAATTGTTATGTAATTGTTATGAAATATATCATGGAAACTATTAAACAAAAAATATCCTTAATGCGAATGAATATAATTTAATTTTACAACTTAATATTTTGTAATATTTTAGGATGAGGCCTTATAGTTTGTATCGAAACTCGGTTTAGATAACTTTAGGGGCTAGGATATTGTAAATATAATATTCATAAATTAATTTTAATTAATGTTAAAATTGAAATGATATAGAAATTAAAATTAACATGTTCTTTCACCAAATAAATGTATGTTTAGAATGGTTTTCCATTGAGGAAAAAAGGAATCTCTATTGGTACGACATTCAGTGGAAAGAAACCTTCCAGAAGAACAAATTGAAATGGTCAAAACCAGCTATGATTAGATTGTGAATGTAATGGAATTTTTTACATTGGATATAAATTTTTGTGGTATCCATGAATTATATCATCTAGATCAACCATAGAGTAATATTTCGATAATGGATCATTCATTGTGTCAACATCCACTCTCATTCAGAGGATAATCTTTCCTTATACAAGATGGAGGGTGGATTAAAACTATAAAAAATATTTTTGACATAATGGGGCATTCCTTTAATCAGAAGGTTTGTCTTGTTGTTTACCATGGGGATGGTGAATCCAATTTGTGGTGATCTATAGTTAATAATATACGGGATAGTGAGGAGATTTATGTTCTTGAGTGGGAAGAATTCAAAAATATTATTATTTAGAAATATTTTCCTAACATGGTTCAACATAGGATGGAAAAACAATTATTGGAATTGTGTAATGATTTGTATTCAATGGCTACATATGAAGAAACGTTCACTCTACTGACCAGGTATTCCCTAAATTTCATCTAGGGTCATGATAGTAAATTAAAAAAAAATATACTCATGATTAATGCCAAATTATCGAAGGAAGTAAGCTTCTCATGACTTAATCTATTACAAAAAACATGTTGGATGTGAGGAGGATGTGGATGTGGATTTTTTTTTGAATTTTTTATTTAATGATGAACAAAAGAATTTTTGGTCTATGTGACAAGTGGTGTGGAATAATTCATTAGAAAATACTAATGGTATGAAATTAAAATTTATAGTCTGTGAAAATTGTGGTAAACACACGCTTGATAACGCCTTATTAATTCTGGTAAGTGCTTATAATTTGGTAAATTGGGAAATAAATTCTATAACTATAATGACAAATTTAATGGTAGTGGTATGGAAAAATATGATTTACAGTCAGTAAAATGTTTTACGTGTAATGCCATGGGTCATTAGGAAAACGTGTATCTGATGAAGAACACGAATTATGTAAAGAATATATACTATAAGAAGAAATGTGTGCTGATATCCTTTATAATTACTTTAGTAGATATTGTGACTTCAAATTATGTTTTATTAGGTACATTTTTTGATTATTCAGATTATTCCATTATGAATTTTGATTCGGGTTTGACACATTCGTTCATATTTTATAATTTTTTTGGTAAATTGGAAATTCAACCTTATGAAACGAATTTATAACATATGGTAAAAATATGTGTGGTAAATGTTGATAAAAAAAGAAATTTTAAGAATCATCATGTCATTTTATGTGAAAATAATTATCATAGTAACCATCTTGTTTTTTCTTTATTTTTGTTTGATGTTATTTTTGGTATGGATTTGATTTATGTTTACCAAGCTAAGATTGATGGTAGATCTAAAGAAATTTTATTTTATAAATAGATTAATTTTTTACAATAATTAACAATTATCACTGATAACATATTAGGAACCATAAATACTATTACAATTTAGATATGAATTTTATGTTAACTATATTTTTTAAAACAAATGATCTGTTAAGATTAATGTTGTGCCAGTGGAATATGAGTGTCTTACTATTTTTCATGTAGATTTTCCTAGTATTATACCTAATTGAGATGCTGAATTTATTATTTAAGATGCTAAGAATATTTAAAAACCCCCTTATAGAATTTCTCTAATTGACCTCTTCAAGTTGATTAAAAAATTACTTGTGTTATTATATAACAGTTCCATTCTATATAGAACATCACCATGGGGTGCACCTATTTTATTTTATAAGAAGAAAGATGGGTCAATGATATTTTTAATCAATTATAGGGCCTTGAATTACATCACTATTAATAACAAGTTTCATTCTCCTTATATCAAATATTTATTCGATCTGATCCATGGTGCATAATATTTTTCAATGGACGACATGATGTTGTCGTACCATCCGTTTAATTTAAATGATATTTATATTACAATGACTGTGTTTCAGAATAGATTTAGCCTTTATAAATTTTTAGTTGCATCATTTGGGTTAACTAATGCAATGGATTTATTCATTGAGCTTGTGCGGATAATATTTCTTTAGTTCTTGGATAAGTATGTGGTTGTTTATATTGATGACATTTTGGTATATCCTAAAAATAAAGAGTAGAATAAATGTAATGTAAGGGATGTTTTGAGTACATTAAAGTAAAATAATATTTTTGGGAGATTCAACAAGTGATAATTTTGGTTGACTAAAACTTCATTCCTTAGTCACATTGTCTATAAAGATCGAATAACTGCTGATCCTGTTAAAAATAGATTTCGAAAAAATGGCCAAGACCCTTAAATATTACTAAGATTCTTTGATTTCACATATTATTAGGCCATCACAAGAGGATTATTGAAAAAATTTCATGATCATCTATCCTAATGACATAATTAACTCAAAAATGTATTATGATCATTTCGATATAATAATGTGATGAATGTTTTTAGGAATCGAAAATAAGATTGGGGAATGGTCTAGTTGTGGACCTACCTTCCAGAAATGGTGAATTTGTTATCAACATTGATTATTCGTTAAGGGAATGGGTTTTGTCCTAATTCATAATGATCTAATAATTTTTGATGCTTCACATCAGTTGAATATTCATGGGTTAAATTAAACTACACATGACATAGAATTAGATGCCTCTGTTTTTCATTAAACTATTAGAGGAATCATCTTAATAGATTAGATTGTGAAATATAAACATGCCATAAATGTTTGTAGTATATATTCACCCAAAAATAATTAACCATGATAAAATAAAATGGTTGTAACTAATCACGGATTGTGACTGAATGATTAATTTCCATCATGGAATAGATATTAATTTATTTGATGATTTGATCTAAAAAAATAATGCAACATTAATTGTTACATTTTTAACATGATATTTTTTTATTTTGATGATATTATTATTTTATGCTTCTAGTGGATGAAATTACACTATTTTTTTAGGTTTTAGTGAAATATTTATTATCATATAGAATTAAGAAATTATATTATGAATAATGTTAATTTTAGAAAAAGATAGAATTTATTCAAAAGGGTATGTTAGTAGAATTTAAGTTAGATAATGGTTTTTTTTAGATTTGGGAAAATATTATGTGTGGATTTTTATTTATAGTTAATCAAACAATTGTCAGTTGAAGATCAAAGTTCTATGTTTTTAGTTTAACTTAGAAGTACTAAGATCTACATAGACCATTTGGAGTATTTAAAGTTGTATGGAATGAAAATATATTTTTCTGACTTCACTGTGAAGGGTTTGACTTGTTAGTTGGTTAATGTAAAACAAAGGATGACAGAGGGTATGATTCATCCTTTTCTAGTACCAGATTGAAATGGGAAAATATATACATGGATTTCACGGTGGGATTAAAAAATAATTATTGAGATCATGATCACATGTTCACCAATAACTTTTTAGACGACCTTCAGATGTCATTGGTTACTAAATAAAAATTCTCGTAAAATTTTTTATCATCAATCAGATGAGAAATCAGAATGAAAATTTTAGACCTCTTAGGATATGTTACATGTTTTTTCAATAGATTACGAGGGATGACTAAATAAACATATTTCATTGGTTGAGTTTTCTTATAATAATAGTTTCCATTCTAGTATACATATTACACTATTTGTGGCACTTTTTGGAAATTAGTGTCGAACTCTATATTTTTCGGGTGATGTCGAGGAAAGGAAGTGGATGCAACTAGAGTTGGTATAAGAAATGGTAGAGAAATGATATTTTATTCAGAGATACATGAGATTATGTCAAATCTGCCATAAAAATATAGTAGAAAACAAGAAGAGGGATATTTATGTTGATGTAAGTGATCATATTTTTCCCAATGTACCTCCATGGAAATGTATGATTCATTTTTGTAAGAATGGGATGTTAAATCCATAGTACATCGAACCCTACAAAATCGTTAATAAATTTGGGATAGTTACCTATATAAGTACTAACCATATGTGTTTATCTCAGGTACACAATGTTTTTCATGTTTAAATATTTTGAAAATTTATTCCAGATCCATGTCATGTTTTGATTCTAGAATTAGTTTGATTGGAAGAGAATATTTCTTATGAGGAACATCCAGTGAACATTTTTTACCTCATATAGGATGCATTATGGAATAATGTTATGTAGTAAGTTGTGGTTTTATGTGGAAACCCTATGGGTGAATAGGAAGCATTTTGATATGAAAATTTTTTAAGGGAGAAATTCACCCACTTATTTAACAAGTGAAAAAAACTTTAAGGGTGCAATTTCCAATTTGGGGAAAGATGTAACATCCCAGGAATTTATAGAATATGCCATTATCATATGTAATTATATTTATCAATTAGATAGTAATTTTACTACCAAGTACATAGAATGTATTATAGCATACCCAACACACAAAAATGGGTTTCTACAGAATATTATGTTCCACACAAGACTGAGTTATATTGAAACATTATATATTATTAAATTAATTATTTTATGTGGTAGTCAATGCCTAGACATAATATTCAAGGACATAAACAATAATAAATATATTATTTTTACACATGGTTATTATATTTTTTTACATTCATCCACAATTTTTTTTGGTCATGAAATAAGATGCAATTCTATTTTAGGCATAGAAGTTCTAATATTTTGAAATGATTATTTTACCACCTATTAACGGAGAACCATTTTTAAATATTTTTTTATGGTATTATAAATTTTTTCTGACAAATTAAACTAATTATTTATAAATGGAATATCAAAATTTACATTGGATGAAATTTTGGCCTTTTTCTGATAACAATCAGTTTTCATGTATAGGGAAAAATACTGCATTTTAAATTAAAACTCTTTTTTGTATAAATTATTTTATATTTATATTATGTTTTTTATTTTCTATAAAGTATTATTAAATATAAAAAATATCATTTAATACAACTTATTTCATTGGAATCCTTTTATGATGAAATTAGATATAAGAACTCATTGACATTTTTGAACATCTCCTTTTTCCAACCTTCCTTCCACATCTATGGGATTAGTGATAAAACTATTTTATCCACTTTTATGATTTGAAGATAAAAAAATTGAAACACATGGTAGAAATAATTATTAAATATATGACCCAATAGGATGAACTTAATTTTTTTTAAATAGTAACTTTTGTATATTACTTACCACGGTTAACGGTAAAATGGTTAAATGAAGGTAAAAAATAACATAATAATATTATAAAATTACCCTTAATGTTTTTTAAATTACCTTGGATGAGTGGGATTAAAATTAAGTATACCATATACTATATTTATATCCTTTTTAATCCAATTGGGTATGAATATGAAATTTATTATATTTTATTTAAATATATGTTAAAAATGCAATACTTATAGTTTTAATGAATAATTAAATTTTAATATCGAGTAATACAAGTGATATATTAGACAATGAAAAATACATCTAAAGATAAAACTATTATATATATCATGAAAATTTATTTATTATTTTTCAAAATTAAAAAAATAATTAACTAAATTGTGACACAAATATGATTAATTAATAGCTTATTTACTGAAAAATTCAGATAAATTATATTAATAATTTGAAAATAAATATAATTACATATAATTATATCTATATAATAATTATATTTATGAATATCACATTGTATATATTAGTTTAATTACTTTTTATAATGTCATAATGTTATTATGATTTTTTACATAATGTTATATAATGAGTAGTGTCAAAATTGGCATAATTAAAATCATACAACAAAAATATATTTTATCAAATGATATAAAATTATTAATTATAAAATATTCAGTAAAAAGTTTATAGAAGTCTAAATATGTACTTAATGACTCAATAATTGCTCATTTTGAATTACTTAGAAATTACTCTAACTCGCAAATTGAAAATAACTTGATAAAACGGTAAGAGTTACAAGGTTTTAAAAGAAAAATACAAGAATTAAAATATTATGAAAACATCTATAATTTTAATAAGATAATTATATTTATAACCACACAAATCTTATATTTGAGAAAAATCAATTTTAACTAATTTGAAATATAAAATCAAATTATATTAATTAAATACTTTTAATAATTCCTTGAGTGTCTCTCCCCTCTCACATAAAAGGGAACTCATCACTCTCTATTACTCATGCATAAAAAACCATTTGGATCATCCATGATCAGAAGAAACACCTTCCTAGAATCTCTCCACTAGTTCTTGATTCCTTATTATTTTTCAGAATTGCCTATTTATAGGATTTAAGGTGTTAAAAAAGGTGATAATCTGAAAGAAATCTAATCTTTTTATTAATTTATTTCCATTATATTTATTCTTCCACTTCCTTGAAATATTCCTAATCCAGGATGAAATAATTACTTCAGATTCCTCTATATAATGATATTTTATGTAACATCCCAAGAAAGTAATGAATAATAGATATTTTTATCTATTCCTACTAATGAATTAGATATTGTTTTAGAGGCTTAAAATGAAATTAAATCCAATCTTTAGCATGGAATACGCTAACATTTTTAAAAGATTATTTTACTACCTTTTTAATGGAATACCATTTTTAAATCACAATTTTGAAATTTTATAAGCTCTATTTGTCAAAATAAACTTATTATTTATTATTGGGACATTGAAATTTACATTTGATAAATTTTTGTTATTTTTCTGACAATGTTCATTTTTTTAATGAATAGTGAAAAATACTGCATTTTACATCAAAACAGCTTTTTCATCTAATTTAATTATATAGTTAGATGAAATTTTGAATTGGTTTTAAAGTTAAATTAGAATATATTTTTATCATTTAATCCAATAGTGGTCTATAGAATTAATTTCACTTTGAAATTGGACTTAAACTAGTGTCAATCTTTTGATACTTTTTGTTTCATAAAAAACACACTATTTGCTCTGACAGCGGGAATTAATTATTAAATCAATTAATGAAACTTATATGTTTTTAATTTTGTAAAATAGACATTATTTTTGAATTTGGAATATCAAATATAACTTAGGGTGAAGTTTTGGTGTTTTTCTGAAACACTTCAATTTTTGATTAATAGTGAAACCACTAAGTGATACTTATAAAAACTGATTTTCCGTTTAAATGAAATTTTACCACCTTTGTGTTTTGAATTTCAAAAATCCGACATACATGGTTTTCATTAAGAAGTAAAATGTGGTTCAATGGGATTAAAATAATTTTTTGGTGATTAGTAACTTATTAAGTTTTTAATCGCGATTAGAGGTAATTAGTGTAATTTAAGGTAATAATAATGTTTTAATAATATAAAATGACCTGGAAACATGTCACCCCCTTATTGGATGTGTCATGGCCGATGAATAAAATCTATGGGTAAACTTGGGGACCCCATGGAGAAACTTTGGAAGGAAAATGACATTAATATCTTTTAATTTAATGTTAGTAAAAATGTCACAAACATGAGTTATTTTACTAAAACAATTTTTACATGTGGTTATACAAGTCAGAGTTTTGACTATAAATAGTCATTGGAAAGCTAAAAATATTTCATACATCATAGTATTTTTATTTATAATTTTTAGACATTAAATAAATTAAATTATTTATGACATCATGATGATGCATCGATTACCTCATTAATAAAGAATTTAAATAAAATGAAAAGATAATGTAAAATCAAAGACCTAAACATGTCAAAAACCTATTTTATCAGTATATTTAGAACCCTTATCACCTTATCCTTGAATTATGTCAATGTGGGACCTTTTAAATCCGAAAATGATTTTAAAATAAAGTAACCTTGTATACCTTTCCAAGAGTGCCCCTCCTCTCCTCTTATACAAGGCCCCCACCTCTACCTCATTATCCACACTTCCAAATCCTTTTTCTCAGCCAACCTCTTCCTATTTTGTCTCTACAAATCAATATATAACTCTTAGAAGCCTCAATTTGGGCAGAAGTCTTCCCAAGGAAGCCTTTGAGCTCAAACCAAAGGGAGTTACCCAATTTTAACGTAATGTCTTCACTTGAGTCCTTTTGTTTTATTTTTCTTCTCCATCCCCCTAAACTCTTTTTATTCATTTATTTTGTAAAAAATCAAGTATCTTCAATATACTAGGATGTTTTTATAAGATGGATTCGTGGTACACTTACACCCACCAACATCTAATGTTTAAATAACATACTGTTTCCATGGATGAAGAATTTTGGCCTCACGAAATGATGATTGTTCAATATTCTTCTAACACCTTCAAAGGTGGCCATTAAGATGTAAATATATTTATATATGATATATAATATGTTTATGATTTCCTTAAGCTTATTTATTTTTCCTTTATGGCATACCTTGATGGATTCCTTTATGGGTATACATGATATCTTCATTTTAGGTAGTGCGGACTACCGCCCCCTCAATGTGATTTGATTCGTTAATACCATATGTGGTACTTATAAATGATATATTTAATGATATTATATATGATACCATACTTGAATTAAAATAATATTATGTATCATTATTTTTTAATTCCTTTAAATATGAAATATAAATGGATGTAGCGTTCATGCGTACGTACGGCTTACCGTCTCCATGAACGGTGCATTTCCTTTCTTACCTCTAAATGTTATGTAATATTATAAATGCATGAATGTACATGATATATATGATATATATGATATCTACATCATGAATACAATTATGGATATAATGGATATTTTACCACATGGACAACTTGTAATTATAAAGAGTTTATTTTTGACTCAAGTACCAATGATCGTTAAAACAACCGTTATTAACATAAATAATAACACAGTGTTCATGACATGGTAATAAGTGATATAAAAGGAATAATGAACATGAAAAAGGTTCTTATGCAAGTATAAATTAACTCAAGTTAATTATTCAGGTGATTAAAGAACGACCGAGTCAAGTCAGACTGGAGGAATGGGACTTCGTCTCAATCTCATTTCATTAAGGCATATTTTGTTTTATACACAACCTTATTTTATATGGTGTATAAACTCTTTTTACTTTTACATTTATTCAAAAGGAATATTTTTTATACGAAGCGTTTACTAAATGACAAAAGGGAATGTTTTTTTCGTACATATGCGGCAACAACGACTTCTCCGCCGCCGTGACCATAATTTGAGTTTTGGCTTCCTCTACAAGCCATACTATATTTTTAAAAGAAAAATAAACACCATGTTTTACTTTTCTATTATTTTGGTATTGAAAATGGTTTTCATAATGTTTTTATATCAATGTTTTGTATTGATATCTTGCGATTGAACGATGGAAATGTTATGTTTCCTTTATGCATGTTTTATGTGATACGATTATGTTGTGGTTCTTGGGAATTATTATGAAGATAGTGGTTCCATGATAAACTAAGGGCGGGTGAGCCCGATATAGCTCTCCAATGTATTGGGTAACGCGAAGGGGTAAAACGATAAGGTTTCTCTGATGAGATTTATGGAATATACTGTGATGGGTATTCCAAACGTAACCAATAGGGTTACTTCCTACGTAAGAATGTTATGAATGCCTCAAGATACCATTATGTCTTATGATTTCTATGATTTATTCATGATTTGATGAGGTAATTTATAGTGCTTATGTTTTATGAGTAGAGTATGATTTCATTGATTCTTTTGTATACATGTACTCATGTTTCCATTCCATATTTTTATATCCCTTACTTAGATTTTTATGCTCATCCCATGTTTTTTAAATGTTTTTCACAGGTCAATGGAATGGTACATGATATGATGATAGGGTTAAGGATGTGTCAAAAAAGAATCTATGTTTTATTTTAAATATGTTTCTATTGATGGGAGAAATGAATACTATCTTTTATGTAACTACTTTGTTTAAATGTGGAATGTAATGCATGTTTTATCATTTAATTCTCTAAAACTCTAAACCTGAAAAGATCCTCAATGTGTAATCTTGTAATAACTAAAGATTATGTAAGGTGTGAGGCTGCGGCCTTATAGTTGTTATCAAAGGACGGTTTAGATAACTTTAGGAGATAGAATTATAATAAATGATTCCCCAAAGATATTTTTTTATGGTCAAATTGAAATGATAAAGAATTTGAAGATTACCATGTTTCTTCATTTAATACATGTTTGTTCAGAATGGTTTTCCGCAGAGGAAATAGGGAAGTAGTGCTAGGAAAGAATACAGAAGGAAAAACCATCCAAATCAGCATCATGAGACGGTCGGAATTGGAACTGAAAAATTTGTTGTAGTAATGGCGCAGTTGACTCAAGCGATAAATGGTGGTGGTATCCATGCATGAGATCATCCAGATCAACCGAAGAGGAACATGTCAGTGGTGGAACATTTCATGAGGCAAAATCCCCCGTCATTCAGAGGATCATCTGACCCTGTGCTAGCTAAATGGTGGATTAATGCACTGGAGAAGATTTTCTATGTCATGGGGTGTTCATACAATCAAAAGGTTAGTCTTGTTATTTACCGTTTGGAGGGTGAGGCAAATCAGTGGTGGTCAATGGTTAAAAATGTCAGGGACGCTGATGAGATTGATTCTCTCTACTGGGATGAATTTAAAGGTATGTTTCTTGACAAGTATTTTCCTAAAGCTGTTCGACTTAGGATGGAAAAAAATTCATGGAATTGAGGCCAGAGGAAGACTCAGTGGCTGCCTATAAAGAATGGTTCACTCGATTGGAAAGGTATGCTCCAAATTTTATCCGAGACCTTAATAGTAAAATCAATCAATTTTTACTCAGGATTAAAGAAAAAATATCGAAGAGCTTTATCTTATCATGAGTTCAAAAGTTATGAAAAGCTTGTTCGATGTGCTGAGAAGGTTGAAATGGAGTTTTCCAATGATCTAGTGTTCTATAACAACCAACAGAAGAAGAGAATGAGGTGGCAGGAGAAAGGAAAGAATTATTCAAAAAAGTCAGCTAGTAAGAAAACTAAGTTTCCAGTCTGTGATAAATGTGGTAAACGGCATGCTGGGGAATGTCTTATGAATTCTGGAAAGTCCTACCGATGTGGTAAGATGGGACATAAGGCTCGTGATTGCACTGAAAAATATCAAGGTGATGGTAAGACCAAATTTTATTTACAGTTAGTGAAATGTTTTAAGTGCAATGATATGGGTCACTATGAAAACGAGTGTCCGAAAAAGAGCTTGAGTGATGGGAAGCAGTTTGACTACAAGTAGAAAGGGGTGGTGAAATCCTTTGCAACTACTTCATCAGATGTCAGGCCATCAAATGAACTTGTATCAGGTACATTGTTTGTTTTTTCATATTATTCCAGTGTGTTATTTGATTCGGGGTCTACACATTCTTTCATCTCATAAAACGTTTCTAGTAAAATGGGAATACCATCTCATGAAATGACTCCTAAACTTGTGGTAAAAACACCTGGGGGAAATGTTGAGGCATAAAGAATTTATAAGAATATTCATATCCTTATCTGTGGAAAGAACCTACTTGCAAACCTTATTGTTCTACCTCTAGTAGAGTTTGATGTTATCATGGGTATGGATTTGCTCTCTATTTACCATGCTAAGATTGACTGTAGAGCTAAATAAGATTCTTTTTAGAAAGAATTTTAGTTTATGTACAAGAATGAACCCTTAATATTGATAACATATCAAGAGGCCGAGAAACTTGTAAATGATGGAAATGAATGTTACCTTTCACACATTGTTGAAAACAAGGGAACTGTTCAGATTAATGATGTGCCAGTGGAAAATGAGTATCCTGATGATTTTCCTGATGAGTTGCCTGGAATAATACCAGATCGGGAAGTTGAATTTACTGTAAACTTAGTTTCTGATGCTAAGCCAATTTCAAAACCCCCTTATCTAATGGCTCAAATTTAACTTTTAGAGTAGAAGGAGCAATTGCAAGATTTATTAGAGAAAGGTTTTATTCGACCTATCACATCACCATGGGGTTATCTTGTTTTATTTGTTAAAAAGAAATATGCTTCAATGAGACTTTTCATTGATTATAGATCCTTGAATAACATCACTATTATGAAAAAATATCCTTTGCCTCATATCGATGATTTGTTTGATCAGCTCCAGGAAGCTCAGTATTTTTCAAATATTGACCTGAGATCGGGGTACCATCAGCCGAAGGTAAAGGAATCAGATGTTATGAAGACTACGTTTCGTACAAGACATGGCCATTATGAATTGGTAGTAATTCCTTTTGGGATAACAAATGCACCTACTGTATTCATTGACTTAATGAATAGAATTTTCCATGAGTTATTGGACAAGTTTGGGGTGGTTTTCATTGATGATATTTTGGTGTTTTCTAAAAGTAAGGAGGAGCATGAAATACATTTAAGGGTTATTTTTCAAACCATAAAAGAAAAGAAATTGTATGGGAAATTCAGCAAGTGTGAGTTTTGGTTGCAACAAATTTATTTCCTTGGTCACATTGTTTCTAAAGATGGGATAACTGTTGATCTGGCAAAAACAAAGGTTGTTGAAGAATAGACAAGACCCACAAATGTAACTGGTATTTATATCATCCTTGGTTTGGAATGCTTTTACCGAAGGTTTGTTAGAAATTTTTTACGGTTATCTAGTCCAATCACTAAGCTAACTCGGAAGGGTGTTAAGTGTATCTGGAAAAATGAATGTGATGATTGTTTTCAGGAATTGAAAAGAAGATTGGTGAAGCTCCAGTTTTGGCACTACCTTCCAGGAATGGTGAGTTTGTTATCTACAGTGATGCTTCATTGAATGGACTTGGTTGAGTCTTAATACAGAATGTTCAGGTAATTGCTTATGCTTCAGGATAGTTGAAAACTCATGAGGTAAATTATCCTACACATGATTTGGAATTAGCTGATGTTGTTTTCACTAAAAAAATTTGGAGGCATCATTTGTATGGAGTAAAGTGTGAAATATATACCGATCACAAAAGTTAAAAGTATATATTCACTAAGAAATAATTAAACATGAGACAGAGGAGATGGCTAGAATTAATCAAGGATTATGATTGTACAATTCATTACCATCCGGGAAAAGAAAATAAAGTGGATGATGCTTTGAGTCGAAAAAGTAATGCTTCATTAAAAATGTTGTGTTTGGAACGTGATCCTTGGTTAAGGATTTTATGAAATTTTGAATAAATTTTTTTTGGTGTAGAATGTACTTCTGTTTTGTTTCAGGTATCAGTGAAATCTTCTCTATCAGACAGAATCAAGCAAGCACAGAAGCAAGACAGTGAGTTTCATAAAAACGTTGAGCTAGTACAGAAGGGTAAGTTGCCTAAATTCCACATTGATAATGATTGTGTTTTGAGATTTGGGAAAAGATTGTGTGTGCCTTGTGATTCAAAGTTGAAGAGAGAGTTGTTATGTGAAGCTCATAGTTCTCCGTTTTCAGTTCATCCTGGCAGTACTACGATGTACAGAGATCTGCGGGAGTATTACTGGTGGGATGGAATAAAAAGGGATATTGCTGATTTTATAGTGAAGTGTTTGACATGTCAACAGGTTAAAGTAGAGCGATAGTTACCGAAAGGGATGCTTTAGCCTTTACTAGTACCAGAATGGAAATGGGAGAATATATCCATGGACTTCATTGTGGGATTCCCGAAGACACCTCGAAGTAATAATGCAATCTGGGTTATTGTTGATCTCTTGACTAAATATGCTCATTTACTTTCTATACGAGATACCTTTTCCCTAGATCAAATATCTTGTTTGTATATTAAATAGATAGTCAGGTTACATGGAGTTCCACTCTCCGTTGTATCTGATCGTGATCCCAGGTTCACTTCTAACTTTTTGAAAGGCCTTCAGAAGTCATTGGGTACTGAATTAAATTTTAGTGCAGATTTTCATCTTAAATCAGATGGGAAATCAGAACGAACAATTCAGACATTGGAGGATATGCTACGTGCTTGTTCGATGGATTTTCAGGGAAGTTGGGACCAACATCATTCCTTGGTTGAATTTCCATATAATAACAGTTTTCATTCTAGTATACAGATGGCACAATTTGAGGCGTTATATGGGAAGTAGTGTCGAACTCTAGCTTTCTGGGATGAAGTGGGTGAAAGGAAGCTGATGGGACCAGAATTGGTAGAAGAGTTGGTAGAAAAATTTCAGTTGATACTGAAACACATGAGAATAGCTCGGAGCAGGTAGAAGAGTTATGCGAACAACAGGAGTAAGGATCTCTCTTTTTAGGTAGGTGATAATGTTTTTTCTCAAAGTCTCACCATGGAAAAGTGTGATGTGATTTGTTAAGAAAGGAAAGCTGAGTCCAAGGTTCATTGGACCATATGAATTTCTAGAGAGAGTTAGATCAGTTGCTTAACGAGTGGCTTTACCTCCGAGTTTATCTCATGTACACAATGTTTTTCATGTTTCAATGTTAAGGAAGTACATGCCAGATCCATCTCATGTTTTGAGTCCAGAGGTAGTCCAGATGGAGGAGAACCTATCTTATGAGGAACAACCGGTCCAGATTCTTGACCATAGGGAGAATGTGTTACGGAATAAGGTGATTCATCAGGTAAAGGATTTTTGGAAAAACCACATGATTGAAGAGGCAACATGGGAATCTGAAAATTCTATAAGGGATATATACCCCCACTTATTTTGATAAGTGAATAAATTGCGGGGACACAATTTTCTAAAGGGTGGAAGGATGTAACATCCCATGTAAGTAATGAATAATATATATTTTTATCTATGTCTACTAATGAATTAGATAGTGTTTTAGAGGCTTAAAATGAGAATAAATCCAATCTTAAGCATAGAATACACTAATATTTTTAAAAGATTGGTTTACTGCATTTTTTATGGCAAACCATTTTTAAATCAAACTTCTGACAATTTTATAAGCTCTATTTGTCAAAATAAACTTATTATTTGTGATTTGGACCTTGAAATTTACATTGGATAATTTTTTGGTATTTTTCTGACAATGTTCATTTTTTTAATGAATAGTGAAAAATACTGCATTTTACATCAAAACTGCTTTTTCATCTAAATTAATTATATGGATAGATTAACTTTAGAAATGGTTTTAAAGTTCAATTAGAATATATTTTTACCATTTAATCCAATATTGGTCATTGGAATTAATTTCACTTTGAAATTGGTCTTAAACTAGTGTAAAACTTTTGATACTTTTTGTTTCATAAAAAACACGCTATTTGCTCAGACAGCGGGAATTAATTATTAAATTAATTAATGAAACGTAAATGTTTTTATTCTGTAAAATAGAAATTATTTTTGAATTCAGAATATCAAATATACCTTAGGGTGAAGTTTTGGTATTTTTCTAAAAAAACTTCAATTTTTGATGAATAGTGAAACCACTAAGTGGTATTTATAAAAACTGATTTTCCGTTTAAATGAAATTTTACCACCCCTATGTTTTGAATTTCAAAAATCCAACATACATGGTTTTCATTAAGAGGTAAAATGTGGTTCAATGGGAATAAAATAATTTTTTGGTGAATAGTAACTTATTAAGTTTTAAATCACGATTAGAGGTAATTAGTGTAATTTAAGAAAAGAATAATGTTTTAATAATATAAAATGACCTAGACACATGTCCTGCCCTTATTGGATGTGTCATGGCCGACCAAGAAAATCCATGGGTCAACTTGGGGACCCCATGGAGCCACTTTGGAAGGAAAATGACATTAATATCTTTTAATTTAATGTTAAAGTAAAAATGTCACAAACTTGAGTTATTTTACTAAAACAATTTTTACATGGGGTTATACAAGTCATATTATTGACTATACATATTAATTGGAAAGATAAAAATATTTCCTACATCATATTATTTTTTTTATAATTTTTATACATTAAATAAATTAAATTATTTATGACATCATGATGATGCATCGATTACCTCATTAATAAAGGATTTAAATAAAATGAAAAGATAATGTAAAATATAAGAACTAGACATGTCAAAAACCTATTGGATGGGTATATTACGAACCCTTATAACCTTATCCTCTAATTATATCAATGTGGGACCTTTTAAAACCGAAACTCATTTTATAATAACGTAACCATTTATACCTTTCCAAGAGTTCCCCTCCTCTCCTCTTATAAAAAGCCCCCACCTCTACCTCATTACCCACACTTTCAAAGCCTTTGGCTCGGCCAAACCCAGCCCATTTTGTCTCTCCACATCCCTCTATAACTCTTAGAAGCCTCAAATTGGGCAGAAGTGTTCCCAAGGATTCCGTTGAGCTCAAACCAAAGGGAGTTACCAAATTTTAAGGTAATGTCTTCACTTGAGTCTTTTTGTTTTATTTTGTTTCTCCATCCCCCTAAACTCATTTTATTCATTTATTTTGTAACAACTCCAGTATCTTCAATATACTGGGATGTTGTTATAAGAAGGATTCTAGCTACACTGACACACACCTACATCTAATGTTTAAAGAACAACTGTTTCCGTGGATGGCGAATTTCTGCCTCATAAAACGATGATTGTTCAATATTCTTCTAACACCTTCAAAGGTGGCCATTAAGATGTCACTATATTTATATATGATATATAATATGTTTATGTTTTCCTTAAGCTTGATTATTTTTAATTTATGGCATACCTTTATGGCTTCCATTATGGGTATACACGATATCTTCATTTTAGGAAGTGCAGACTACCGCCCCCTCAATGTTATTTGATTCGTTAATACCATATGTGGTACATATAAAGGACATATTTAATGATATTATATATGATACCATAATTGAATTAAAATACTATTATGTATCATTATGTTTTAATTCCATTAAATATGAAATATAAATAGAGGTATCATTCATGCGTACGTACGGCTTACCGTCTCCATAAACGGTGCATTTCATTTCTTACCCTTTAAATGTTATGTAATATTATAAATGCATGCATGAACTGGATATATATGATATATATGATATCTACATCATGAATAAAATTCTGGATATAATGGATATTTTACAACATGGACAACTTGTAATTATAAAGAGTTTATTTTTGACTCAAGTGCCAATGATCGTTAAAAAGACTGTTATTAACTTAAATAATAACATAGTGTTGATGACATGGTAATAAGTGATATAAAAGTAATAATGAACTTGAAAAAGGTTCTTGAGGATGTAGAAATTAACTCAAGTTTATTATTTAGGAGATTAAAGAACGATCGAGTCATGTCGGACCCGAGGTATGGGACTTCGTCTCAATCTTCTTTCATTGAGGCATATTTTGTTTTATACAAAACCTTCTTTTATAAGGTGTATAAAACCCTATGACTTTTACGTTTATTCAAAAGGAATATTTAATATACGAAACTTTTACTAAATGAAAAAATGGAAAGTTTTTGTCGTACGTATGCGGCGACAACGACTTCTCGGCCGTCGTGACCATTATTTGATTTTCGGGTTCCTCTAGAAGCCATACATTCTTTTTAAAAGAAAAATAAATACCATGTTTTACTTTTCTTTTATTTTGGTATTGAAAATGGTTTTCATAATGTTTTTATATCAATTTTTTGTATTGATATCATGCGATTGAAAGGTGGAAATGGTATGTTTCCTTTATGCATGTTTTTTGTGATACGATTATGTTGTGGTTCTTGGGAATTATTATGAAGACGGGTGGTTCCGTGATAAAATAAGGGAGGGTGTGCCCGATATATGTCTCCAATGCATTGGGTAAAGCGAAGGGGTTAAATGTTAATGTTTCTCCAATGAGATTTAGGGAATATACTATGATGTGTATTCCTAACATAACTAAGATGGTTACTCCCTACGTAAGAATGTTATGAATGCCTCAAGTTACCCTTATGTCTTATGATTTATATGATTTATTCAAGATTTGATGAGGTATGTTAAAGTTATTATGTTTTATGAGTAGAGTATGATTTCATTGATTCTTGTGTATACATGTACTCATGTTTCCTTTCCATATTTTTATATCCCTTACTGAGCTTTATATACTCATCCCATGTTTTTGAAATGTTTTTTACAGGTCAAGGGAAAGGTATATGATATGATGATATTGTCAAGTAAGTGTCAAGAAAAAATCCATGTTTTATTTTAAATATGTTTCCATTGATGGAAAAAATGAACACTATCTTTTATGTTACCACTTTGTTTAAATGTGGAATGTAATGCATGTTTTATGATCTAATTCTCTAAAACTATAAACCTAAAAATATCCTCAATTTGTAATCTTGTAATAACTCAAGGTTAAGTAAGGTTTTAGGCTGGGGCCTTATATTTTATTATGTCAATATCATAACGTAAATTTATCTCCACATATATTAATTGGGAAACGAATTAATCGTTCTTGCGTACGTGTGAACTATCACCTCCAAGAACCAATATAATTTGTTTTCAATAACTATATATAATTAATGGTTATAATGATTCAATTAATGATCATATATGATATTAATGACGTATTTATCATTATAATAAATTAATATATAAATTAATTTCTTATTTTCTATACGCATAGAAATTATATCCACATTTTTTTGTACGTGGGAAGTACCTCCTTCACAAAGCTATGTGAATCATTTTTAATCACAAAATAACATGGATACTACATTTAAGAATATTTAAATTATTAATATAATACTATTAATATAATTAAAATTCTTTAAATATAATATAATATTTATATTCTTTCCATAATGATTACTAAAGAATAAATATGTTACTCAAGCGTACATACAGCCTAGGATCACACTAATTGTAACGTTATTAATTTTTCTTATCCATAATTAATAAAAGTATTTAACATTGTAATTTGTATAAAAAAGTGCTTATAATGTTAAGAATGTTATTTTGGAGATTATATAATTATCCCCACATTGACTATTTACGTCATACAATGTTCATTTTTGACTTAAGTACTGAATATCAATAAAACGTCCAATATGAACATAAATAATTAAGTAATTGATATAACATTTTAATAAGAGATATAAAGGGGATTATAAATTTTAAAAAGGTTATCAAGCATGTATTAATTAACATATTTATTTATTCATGAATATAAATATTATATGCGATGAGTCAGACTCAAGGTAAGGGACTTCTTGTCAATCACCTTTCATTGAGTCATATTTTAATAATATACAAAAATTATTTTATATGTTGTATAATCAACCCATATGAGTTTTAATTTTATTAATTTTTTTTCAAATGGAATGTTTTTTATGAATCACCTCAATAAAAAAAATGGTGTGTTTTTTTCCATATACAACGAAAATGTCATTTATGTTGATGGAACCATAATTTAATATTTTGGATCCTCTACATGGCATATTGTTTTTAGAAGAAAAATAAATTCTATATTACCTTTTCATGTATCTTGGTTATGAAAATGGTATTGAGAATGGATTTATTAATATCAATTTATTGAAATTAGATCTTTTGAATTAAATGTTTAAATGTTATTTTTCCATTATGCATTATTTATGTGTTGTTCTTATATTTTGGTTCTTATTAATTGCTTAGGTATAAAAGAGGTTTTGTGATAAACCAAGGGAGGTTCATCCCGTGATATCACTCTAATGCATTGGGTAGTGAGAAAGTGTTAACAAGTTAGGGTTCTCCTATGATATTGAGGGAATTTACTCTTATAATTTTTAAAAATATAACCATGATAGTTTCTCCCTATGTAGATACAAAAGATACAATTTAAGAATAATTTTCATTCCACAAGGCACATTTATGATTTAGGATTTCTATGAGTTTTTCTAGATTCATATGATTTCATGAGGTAATATAAATGGATTATGTTTGATGGTTGAAAATTTTGATGTTTTTGAAAATTTTATAATGAGTTTAAAATATTCATGGACCAATGGGTTCTTTAATTATATTATATCCCTTACTGATCTTTTGTTACCATACCATTCTTTTTAAAAAAATTACACATTTTACAAGGATGGTTAAGAGAATTTAATAAGACACGATGAATGTTAGGATTATTTTTATAAGGGAAAAAATCTCTTTTTAAATTTTTTAGATTATGTATGAAATATATAGTGAGTATACTTGAATACTTTGTAATTATTTGATTTGTTATGTAATTATTATTCCATAATTCTCTAAAACACTAAAACAAAAAAGGACTTAAATTTTAATGAATGTAAGATATTTACAAGACTCATGATTATGTAATGTTTATAGCTGGGTCATTTTAAGAAGTACATGGGATACCTATACAAAACTGGCCTATAATAATAATTACAAATTGATGAATGCCCTTTATTATTTCTTAGGAGATGAGGAATGTAGACATATTTCTACATATAAAAAATAATTTCAATTTTTGGACTCATTATATGTTTCACCTGAGGTAGAAACCACCATTTGAAAAATGATATTGAATAAGCATACAATTAAGTATGATACTTTTAAGGTTAAGACTGATGAATAAATTTTTCTATATATATTATGTTCAACGAAATTTTGAACACCCTGATCCCCATGGGAAATCTTTTGTCTGACAAGGATAATTTTATTAGATAACTACTTTGTCCCCCTAAATGATAGATTGGGACATAATTTTCAATTTGAGAGTCCTAAAATATTATCAAACATCATGTTATGGAGTTAATTGGAATGTTTATGACCTAATAATAAGAACATAATATGAAAAGTGAAAAATATGATGATGGAATAAAATATAAATTGTATCTTTCAATTATAATACATATAAAAAAGAAAATGAAATGGTATAACATGAATGTTACATATATAGTGAGTCACCACTTGACAATGATGATGATGTAGTCCACGTGGCCCGAATATTCAAATATTCTTTTGGAAGAAGAAATTTTTTAAAAATCAATTTACAATGGAGTTTATGTTATTAAAGGAAACTAGAAGAAATATTTGAAATATGATGATAATATAATTGTGAAAACATTCTATGAATGTAATCACAAAATAACTGCCAAGGAGGGCTTCCAAAAATTGGAATAAAAGAATAAATTTGATTAAAATGATAGAATATTATAGAAATAGGTAAATTAAACATAGAATTCATATGGGGAATGATCTAGTGACTCGGAATCTAATCATCAGGGGAAGTCTAACCGAGCCAACAAGTTCTGAAGGAAATTATTTTTGAGGTGCCTATTATGTCTAATTCATTATTTGTGCATAATTATTAAAAATCTGAATGTGATCACAATGAACATGATATGTTCAAGGAATAAATGTTTGAACACTAAAGAATACACAAGTCAACACTCAATAAAAATAAAAATAAATATAATGTTTTAGAAAAATATTATGTTGTATCAACTAATAATAAATCTTCCCTTTATATGGAGAAAGATTAAAATAATCAATAACCAATTGAAAAAAATAAACACAAACATTCCAATGAAAAACTGAGGAAATATTTAGAAATATTCACTAATGAGAGATAAATACATAAATAGATTATATGTAAATAGATTTCTCCATAGTATGTTACAAGTATATGTTACAAATATGGATAATGATGAATAATTAGGAAAACATTAATTTAAATATATAATTTTGAACATTCAGTTTCCATTTATTACTCTACAAGATCGAACAATGAGTTTATTTCAAAATGATTATAGTATATTTATAAGATACCTATTAAAAAATTAGGAATTCGGAATCCCCTATTTCTAACACATATGGAACCATGAATATAATTGTACCGAAATCATTCTGTGTATAAATTTTGTTCCATAGGAATGATACTTGATGAAATCTAGTAAATGAATCTTTTAGTTGGATTGTTGTTGTTCATGGTATATAATAGGAAAAAACTCAAGATTCAGAATCTTGGTAAATGTTTATGGTTTTCATGTCACATTATTTGATAATACTAAATTGATGATCATCATCCTTGAAAAAACTGTTAATTGAAATTATGTTTTAGTTTCTGAAGTACTTTTGTTTTATGGTTTGATGTATAGTTTGCATTCCATATCACAGTTATGTGAGGATGGTTTTAATGTAAAATTTGAAAATATTTTAGGAATTGTTTTTGAATAACTAAATGATTTGGTATTTACTACTTTAAGGAATGATAATACTGATGATATTAATCTTGACTATATAATTTATCAAAATGATTCATTCTTGTGTTCCTTTCAAGATGAATATTGACTTTGTAATAGGATAATAAGCCATTATTATATTCAAAAACCTAGAAATAATACTTAGAATGGTTTATTGTTAGATATACTAAATCATCTGTTCTGAAAAAAGATTCTATAACCCCTAACAAAAAAAATAAACAACCTAATATTTATTTTAAATGACATAAATATGTTTCAACTTCTCAACCTATTGAGTTGGTTAATTTGTATTTCTGTTGAACATCTAGAGTTTATTGTGTAAATGGGATGAACTATGGCTGTGGGTTTAAAAATAAATACATTGAATCCTTTTTCTCAATAAATAAATCTAGTCATAACTTCCCTACTCTTATGAACAATCATAATTGTGGAGTTATAGAAATATGAAATGGAAGACATAAAGAGAAAAATCACAACATGCTAAATGAATATGAATTAACTATATACATTTTGGTACAAGCTGTGAAAAAAGACATCTAATGTAATCAATTGAGTTATAATAGGAATTATCTTGAAGATGACCCCTTATGTGATTTGGAATATTTTCAACCCTAAAGTTAATTATTTTATTTATTTTTAATTGAAAATTAATTATTCTTGACATAATGGTTATTATTGAAATGGTTTCTTCCAAAATTGATTGTGGAATTTTATAGGGTTATTCAACTTCCAGAAAATTGTATACAAGTTTTAATAAAATGACAAAGACTATGGACGAATCTGTTCATATCTTGATTGATGATACAAATTCACATGACACTCTGACCTATTTAGAAACCCTTAGGTATTATTTATTTTATACGAACTTACATTAAAAAGCATCTAATTCTTATGTAATGTAAGTAGAAAAATATAACATTTTTGAGGAACTTTAACAACCTAAATCAAAAACATTAAAAATTCATGATATGACCATCTCATTATTTTTTATTGTGGTTATGCAATTAAGTACCATATTTTATATGATGTTATTAGAGACCTAGAAAAGTGTGCATAAACTAGATATTCTCTATAAAAGAAGGTAGAACATAAAGCATTCTTGTCACAACATGAACCAAAGAACATCAATGATGAAATCAATGATAAATTATGGTTAATGATTATTCAACAAGAACTCAATGAAATTGAAAGAAACAAAGTATGGTAACTTTTCGATAGACCCAATGAAACCATTGATATATGCACTAAATGGGTTTTTAGAAACATTTTTGATGAATCAGGAATCATTGTAACAAATAAAGCTAGAATTATTTCAATATGGTGTAATCATGAGGAAATAATTGACTATAAAGATTTTTTTTCACAGAATATATGATTGAATCCAATATATTATTTCATGCCTATGAAACATATCTATATTTTAAAAATTATCAAATTCATGTCAATGAGGTAATTCTTAGATGGGAATATAGTTTAAGATTAATTTTTGAACAACCCCATGTTTTAAAAATTGATAATTTATAAATATAGATTAAAAAATAACAAAAGATTTATATAGACTAAAAAATAACCCTAGAGATAGGTATGATAGTGTAACACCCTAAGATTTTATGAGATTTTTTTTAATTTCATTGATGTTTTTTTTTGTACGCTACACCATTATTATCTATCACTCTATTTAAAATCGTATTAGCATGTAATATATGCAACAATATTCTTGTCATGTCTTGCACAAAATTTCATGTTCTTTTGATAGAATTATTTTCACAAAACACTAAGTATATTTTTTTTCAATGTATAAAATTACTATGTTTCGATTATTTTATATTCAACACTAATGGAATATTGCACAAAATGAAACACTAACTTGGATTTCATTACACGCAAGAGTGTCCTTCCATGATAACATGCGTTGTACACAATATTGAGTTTCATTGAACAGTGATATACTATTAAAAAATTATTATTTAATGGGATATAAACTAGATGTTATGAATAGTATTGTCCTCATTATGAATTTTATATAACACAAAAATACATCATTTTTATTTTCTCAATATTATATAAGAACAAATTCAAAATTTCAGATAAATGATGTTTTTCAAAAAAAAATTATGGTTTTCAACCTTTTCATGGCACACCCATTTAAAATTTATTTTTTAACACATTTATATGGTCAATTTGACAAAAATATATTATTATTTTTTGATTTGGGGCATAAAAATTTACTTTTGGTGAATTATTGATATTTTTATAATGACATTTATTTTTTGAAGAATAGTTAATATATGATAAATTTTAATTGAAAAGAACATTTTTTTTCATAATATATTATACAGATAAAATTTAATATTCAATGGTTTTGAAGTATAAATAAAATATATTTTTGTAATTTAATTCAATATATGTAATTTTCATTAATTTTAAATTGAAGTCATATGTAAAAAAAATTCAATATTTTTCAATGTTTTAACTTTCTAAAAAAACCCATTGTTTTTCGTACAACATGACTAAATATAAATTTATTATGAAAACTTCTGTGTTTTGAATTTTGGGAAATGGATTCAATATTTGAAATCAGTTGGTCAAAATTATGTTAATAGGTTACTTTATTTTTAGATATTTTGAATAGTTACAATGGTAATTTGTATTTACCACAGTTAAAGGTAAATTAGGTTAATAGGGTAACTAATAATATGATAAGGAAAATAAAATTGTCCTAAAACCTTAAAATACCATTAAATGAATAAAATTCTGCCCTTAACATATTTTCATTGAAAAATATTCATTTAATGTCCACATGACAACGAAAATGAAATAGATTTTAATAAAACCAATGAAAGCTAAAAAATGTGATACTCACATTTATTATAAGTATAATAATTTTAAATTAGAGATAACTAGGTAATATCATAAAAATTAATAATACATGGATTGATAAATGAATTACCTACATCATGGTAATTTATTTTAAATTTTTTAGGAAATATATAATTATCTTAATGTCTTATTGTTTGATGATTTAAAAACTAAGTAATTGATTAGATGTAAATAAAATTTATTTTATTAAAAGCCTAATAACCATAAAGATTACCAAAAAAATGACCAAATTTTTTTGGTCGAGTTTATATAGACTATAAAAATCCAATGATATAATTATGGGAAATTTAGAGCCATTTGGAATTGATTAGGACAATTATATTTTTTTATTTAAAGTAATATTAAAATTATCAAACTCATAATTTAATAAGTATAAAATTTCTAATGTTGGGTTCTAATTAAGATAAATTTGACTACATATATTCTTTTGAAATATATAAAATTTATATTTATAATATTATTTTATTGTTAAATATTTTTCATCAAATAAGTATATTATATAATTAAAAATATTGATTTAGTAAATATTTTATTAATGGAAATATAAAATAAATGATATTAAAAATAATAAAATAAAGATAATAATGGTTAATTAAATTTTCCAATGAATTTTATATATTCCTTTGACCTATTAGGGATATAGAAATTTTTTTTGGTTCCATGATAAAACCTTATATTGATATCTATAAAAATACATGAAAATAATAGTGTCAAAATTGACACAATTGATATTTTGGTAAAATAATGTTTTATAAAATTATTTGAAAATAATAAAATAATTAAAAATATTGAATAATTGTGATATCTTATAAAATTTTATAAATTATTAATTTATGGTATAATTTAAATCAAATTATAAAATATTTCCCTTTTAATATAGAATCATTTTTCATTTAAATTAAAATTAAATATAATCACATATTGTTAATTAAAATAATAATGTTTGAATTGACATTAATACTTTTAAAAATTCAATTGGTAGAGGTTATTTAAATAATAATATATCATATCTTCGAATATATCAAATTTTGGATGTATTTGGAAAGAGTTTTTTTCAAAGTATTAGAAATTAATAGTTTCAGAATTTTCAAAAGTGCCCGTCACACAAATTATAAAAGAAAACCTCCTCCCTCATTTCTCCATAACTCATTAAGCCTTCATGTACGTGTATAACCTACCCATTTATCATCTATACTTCTTTAGTGAAATTCTAGGGGTTCTGTTATTCTCAAAAGACTAACTCTAGTTCCATTAAGAGGAGATCTAAAGAAAGCGTGTCAAAGGAGATGTAATCTCCTCTATTGATTCATTTATATTTCATTCAATTTCTACTTATACTTCGTGTGTTGTTTCATTATAGAGGAATAACTATAATATCACTTATATACTGAGATATTATTATAATTATGAGAAAACCATATTCATCTTTCTATCCATCATAAGAAAAAAAACAAAAACGTCACATGTGCGTACGCACGACACACAGTCTCCACGCAATGGTGTACTATGTTTTCCACCAACACCATACATGGTTTGGTATAATGATGTAAGTAATAAATATATACGATTATTATAACATGATATTTATTATGAAATTTTATACAGCATCCAATTAAAAACCATTAAATTACAATTCAAATGATATCATTTCTCGTGCGTACGTATGGAATAACGTCTCCACAATGCGATGTGATTCATTCTCTATGATCTTATATAAATAAAGATTATGTAAATGAATAGAATTATCAACTATGGTATCTATTATGTCAATATCTTTCATTAATGATATAAATATGACCTATGAAAGAGAACCCAATCATATTGGACAAATCATGCATAAGACATTAACCAGTTAACACCTTAATAACGAGTAACAATGATATGTTACTAACCAAACGTAATAATATGATCATATATGATAACATAGAAAATACCATGCTTATGAAAGAATTAAAAAACCTTATTTTAATAAATATATCAGAGGTATAGATACATATGATTCAAATCAGACCTAAGGTATGGGATTATTTTGTCTCACTTTTATTTGTGTGTGGCATATGCCTTACTCTCCATCTAATTATTTTTAGTGGTGTTTATGTTACCAATGAAATATTTTATTATTCTTATTATGAAGGTTAATAAATTTACATATGAATATAATTTTCATTATATTATGAGGCATAATATTCAAGTGATTATAAATAGTTAAGGGAAAGTTTTACAATCTCATTTTTATCCAAGATTGTTTATACAAAATTATTTACTAAGGGTGCATTTATTATCTGTGTCCACATATTCTAAAACTAATCTCATAAAATGCTTAAAATTATTTTATGTCTGTTTCAAGCCATTATAATACATTTTTACTTTTACTACATGGTTTGGAAGGAATATTTATTTCATTTACCATACAAGTTACTTTTTGACTTTTCTGGAAAATGTACTACGATAATGTTATTTTATCTTCTATGACATGGAATATTTATTAAATCTTGATAATTCCTTTTTTACATGAAGCATAGTCAAAAAAAATTTAGGTGTATTTTGAACTAAATTAGTTTTTTTAAATGCACCACATTTTGATAAATGAAAAACTTTTTATGGTGAAAATATATATTCCTCGGGAATTAAGCTCAAATGTTTGTCAAAATAATTTTCCATCTAAGACTACATAGGGTTATGTTTCTATACCTATTATTAATTTTAGTAGGTTGAGTTTATGATGTAAATATTTTTATGATACCCATTTATTTTATAAGGATTATAATGGAATTATTTTTAAGAAACCCTTTTTATATCATTGGTTATGCTATGATGAATGATTGTAGTTTTTGTGGTACATATAATAATGATTTCACTATGAGATAGGTGGGACCTATATATCATTTAAATGAATTAGTTAATGATTTATATCTGATGAGACAAACATGAATGGAACAGAATGTAAATCTGGTTCAGTAATACAAGGCTGGAATGACATATAAATATTTTCCAGTAATACAATAAGAGAATGACAATTAAACCCAGTTCTGTAAAAACATTTTCCACTATTATGGTATTGGCCGCAATGCATTGGATACTATGTATATAATAAAGTGTTCTTATTTGTTCTCCACAATTCGATGTTTTATGTGAATGTTATGTTATCATGGTCATATTACATTATGATTTATGACTTATGGACTGCCATGAATTATTTCACGACTCATGATTTTGATATTTAAACACTATGTTCATGTATTTAAATTTTAATGATTATGGGTTGTTTTATGTTTTCAATGTTTACCCTTATTGAGAATCAGAGCTCAATATTTTTATTTTTTCATTTCCCCAGAATATAAAGTAAGGTTTTAATTAGGAAAATTATTGGGGATGATCTTAATGTGAGATGATTAAGGTCTTTCACCCACCTAGAAGAATGTGTTTTGAGTTTTCAATGACACTAAACTAATATGGCCTTTGGGTTTATATTTTTGTCATGTATTATTAATTCATAAAAAGTATTGTATTTTCCATATATTTCAATCTTGGGTAATAAGAGTTTGTATCAGAGTGATGGATTATCCATCCTTTGGAAACTAGTATGCGAAAACTTTAGTGAGATCCCTAGAGATATTTCTATGTTATGTCTAGGGATGTCCCAAAGGGAAAGTATAACTATAGGTTGTAGTCCTAGAATTATGGTGATGATCATGAATAACCTAGGATTAAACATATGTTATTAGAGATTGAATGTACCCCCATGATTATGATTTATTACTATTATGGTTTTTTCCTCTCACACTATTCTTTTTCTCTTTTAGAAAATGGACCAAAAGAGGAGGATTCATGTTAATAGAGAATATCATGGAAAATAGAATAATATTAATCATGATAAACCAAATTAAATCGTAGTTGGAAGGGGAAAGATCATTATTATTCCTAATCATCAATCTCATAATATGATCAATAATATAAACATCGGTGAGTTTTCTAACCCAATTAATAAGAGAATGATGCAGTTTCATAGTGATCATAGAGGAAAGAAAGATCAATTATCCTCGTGTAAATCATGTGGGAAGATTTATCAAGGATAATGTTTCAAATGAACTAGAATATTCATTAGGAGAGAAAAATAAGGAAACAAATCCAATAATTTAAATGGAAAAGGTTCAGTTGAGGCAATGTACATGTATAATGGTATTTTTAAGACATCAAAAACAGTTAATGTTTTAAATGTGGAATGTATAGGCATTATAAAATTAGATTCCATTTGGGAAAATCTCATGAGGAGAACCAGAATGGTGGTATGGTCTGTATTTATATTGATGATGATGATGAGACTACAAATGACCTATGAGATGAAATAATTATTGAGGAATAAAACGATGAAGATCGGTAAATGGTTTAAGATGATACTAGAATGATTGTATGTTTATCAAGAATAAAGTATGGAACTATGGAATAAATAAGCATCTATAGATTATCACACAATTGTTTTTTCATATGTATTTGAATGTTTATGTTGAATAGTACTGGTAACCATGATAAGATATTTAGATTATTTTGGAAAACACATGATATGTGAATAATGACGGGAAACAAAGATAATGATTTGTATGATAGTATTAATGACCTCAGTACTGATATAATGAAAAAATGATATAATTTGTTTTGTACATATATTTCTTGGTATTTTTTTCGTGTAAAAAAATCTAATTTTGATACAATGCATGTTTTCAATAAGGTTCTATAGTAATCAATATTATTATCTTGTTATAGGAGAATAAATGATTAATGTATTCACATGTTTGGAATGGGAAAACCAAGAACGACCAAATGAGATATCAGAGACAAGTGTTAATCCTATTTAGTTATCCTCATTAATTTTTTTTATTTTTTGTTTCTAGAATGATTAAAATGTTATCCATTTATTGACAATATATGTTATATTCTATTTGATGATTATATTATCTCACTAAAGGTGGCCTTATGAATATATGATTACCAGTTCTAAATTTTTTGTTAAGACTGATGGAATGACCAATCATTATATAACATTATATTCTAACACATAAACAATGAAAAATTCAACATCTTATCATTAAATAATAGGTGAAGTGGAAATTGTTCAAGGTAAGAAAAACGGTTAGATTGTATAACAATCATTTAAGTATGTATTCTCATGAAAAATTATTCAACTTTCGGAAAATGATATTGAATACCAAAAATGTTATCCTAATACCTTATTATCTAATGAATTATTAGTTCCTTAAATCATCAAAGATTTTTGGATTTCTGGTTGTTATATTTATCCAAACCTTTTTCTCTATCACTATCCATTAGATCAAGATGGATAGATTTCTCTTTAATATCTATATTTCCACATCCCGCCTATGTTCTCATATGTTGAAATCCAGTGATCAATTTCTTTGGGTAACCATTACGTTTCTAAATTTCCTTATTAAAATAAAGTGTTAGTATTCTTTTTTATTAGGTGGGTTTCTATGAAAGAAAATATCAAGGAGTAAACCTTTTAAAACCCCAATGCATTTTGAGGGAGAAATTAATTTTATTGGGGGTAGAATGTGAAACCCTATGATTTTATGAGATATATTTTTTAAAATTTATTTTTTTAGGATACACTATGATTATTTTTCACTATACCCAACACCATATTAGCTTTTAGTGTATGTAATACTATTCCTGGCTTGTGGGACACATAATTTCATGTTCTTTTTAAACAATTCATTTCACGCAACACTGAGTATAGATTTCTATCAATGTGTAAAAGAACTATGTGTGAATTATTTTATACTCAACACAAAATTATGGTTTCACTAAACACAAAACATACATGGAATGCATTATATGCAAGGGAAACCTTCCTTGATAGCTTGCACTGTATGCAATACTGAGTTTCACTAAACAATGATACACTATTAAAATATTATTATTTAATGGGATATAAAGTAGCCATTATGAATATTTATAACAATATTTTGAATTTTATATAACATTTAAATTCATATTATATATTTTCTAGACATTATATAAGAACAAATTAAAAATTTCGGATAACAGATGTATTTTTTTAAATATGATATTTGGCCACCTTTTGATGTTGTACACATTTATAATTTTGTTTTTGACACCTTTGTAAGTTCCATTGGATAAAATAAACTTATTTTTTCTAGAACAGGGCCATAAAAATTTACATTGGAATACTTTTTAATATTTTTCAGATAACTTTCATATTTTGATATTTTCTAAAAATACTCTAAATTTTAATTGAAAATAAATTTTTTATTAAAATAATTTATATGGTTAAAATATATTATTGCATGGTTTTAAACATTATATAGAATATATTTTAATAATTTAATAAAATTACATTAAATTACATTAATTTTAATTGCAATTCATATGTAAAAAAATTGCAATGTTTTGCAATGATTTAACATTTAAACCAAAACCATTTATTTCTGACAATGGGATTAACTTTAAATAAATTACCACAACTTTTGTGTTTTGAATTTTGAAAAATGGACTCTATATTTAGATTTTTTGGTCCAAAATATGTTATTATATTACTTTTATTTTTGTATATTATGAAAATAAACTATGGTAATTTTTATTTATCATAGTTAATGGAAAACTAGGTAAATTTTGGTAACTTATAATATGATAAGGGAAATTAAATTGTCCTAAAATATTCCAAATATCATTAGATGAAAAAAATTATACCCTTAACAAATTTAGTTTGAATAAAATTCATATACTATCTACAAGAAAATGAAGATGACATAGATATTAATAAAACTTATTAATTTGAAAAAATATTAAAGTCGCATTTCTTATAATTATAACAATTTTAATATATGGATAACCATGTGATATCTTCAAAAATAAATATTCCATGTCAATATAAAATAATTAATTACATCATAGTTATTTATTTTTAATTTTTAGTAAATAAATAATTACCATAATGTCTTATTCTTCGATAATGTAAAAATTAATTAATTTGTGTGAAGTTAATAAAACAATTCTCATTAAATTCTTAAAAATAATAAAAATGTCCAAATAAATTAAATAAATTTATTGGTCGAGTATATATAAACAATAAAAATCCAATACTATATTTGTGTAATATTTTGATCCATACTGAATTGATTAGGAAAATTATATTATTTTATTTAATGTAATGATAAAATTTTCACATTCATTCCTTATTAAGTATTTTTTTAATATTGGGTAATAAAGTAGATAAATTAGATTACATATATTTTTTTATGAAATATAGTAAATATTACGTTATAATATAATTTTATTTGTAAATTTTATTAGTCATATAAGTATATTAAATAATATAAAATGTTGATGTACTAATTATTTAATTAAGGGATATATCAAATAAATGTAATTAAAAATATCAAAATAAACATAATCTATGCTAATTAATTATTTGATCTAATTAATTTTATAGATTTAATTTACCCCTCAGAGACATAATAAAATATATTTTTTGTGTGGATAAAACAATATCTTGATACGTATAAAAATTCGGGAAATGAATATTATCAAAATTGACACAATTGATATTTTGATAAAATAATATTTTATAAAATTATTAAAAATTCATAAATAAAATTTTAAAATATAAAATAATTCTTAAATGATCTAAAATGTTAGAAAGTCTTAATTTATGGTATAATTGAAATCAAATATCTAAATATTACATCCTTTTAATATTGAAACAATTTTTATGTTATTTAAAATTAAAAAGAATGACTATTGATAATTAAATTGATAATATTTAAATTAATATCAAAAAATTTCTAATTCCATTTTATTATGATATTTCAATATTATAAGATCATATCATTGAATATATCAAATATTTGAGTTATTTCGATTGATATTTTTAATGTACTATAAATTAATAATTTTTGAATATCCCAAAGTAACCCTCACCCGAATTATAAAAGGATACATCTGCCATCATTTCTCCACAAATATTTAAGAATTAATGTTTTTTATACCATATCTATTTCTCATAATAACTTCCCTATTTAGTTTTTTGATGTTTTGGGCTTCTCAAACTACTAACTCTTTTTCCATTAAGAGGAGATCTAAAGAGAGCACATGAATGAAGAGGTAATATCCTTGACCAATTCTTTCATATTTCATTTTATTTCAACTTCTACATAATGAATAGTTTAATTATAGAATAATAAATCCAATATAACAAATATAAATATATGTTATTATAATTATTAAACAACCATATTCAACTTTCTATACATCCTATAAAAAACAAAATCACAATCCGTGTGTACGTAAGACTTACCCTCTTCATGTCGTGGTGTACTCTAATTCTCCAAACCAACTTATATGGATTGGCATAATGATGGAAGTAACAATGATATATGATTATTAAAACATTATATTTATTATTAAATTTTATTAACCATCCAATTAAAAACCATTCCACAACAATTCGAATGATATAGTCACTCTTGTGTACTTTCGGCCTTCCATCCCCTCAAAACAATGTGATTAATTCTAAAAGATCATAATTATAGATTGATTATATAAATGAACATAATGAATAAAAATTGTATATATTAGTTGAATGTCATTTTTAATGATATAAATATGACCTGACAAGGAGATACATACCTTATTTGACAAAACATGTAAAATAACATAAATAGTTAACACCCGAATAATGAGTAATAATGAAATATTAATAAAAAGCGATGATAATATGATAATAAAAGATATTATAAAAATTAATATTATTCATTAAAAAGATAATAAAATTATTTAAATCTTTATACATTATGTTATGATACATAATAAACATATCAAAACTATGGTAAGGGATTATTTTTCATCGCTTTTATTTCTATCAAACATATGCCTTATACATCATATAATTCTATTGGGTGGTGTTTATGTTACCCATAAAATTTTTTATTATTCTTATTATTAATGTCATTATATTTACAAATGAAAATAATTATCATTAATTTATGAGGAATAATATTTGAAAGATTATATATTGGTCAGGGAATAGTTTTCAATATCATTTTTATCCATGATTGTTTATAAGAAAGTATTTACTATAAATGTATTTATAATCCATATACATGTTTTGAAAAAATATTCTCATAAAATTGTTAATATTCTTTTATATACGTTTATTTTTCATTTTTACCAATTTTTTAGTTTTACTATAGGGTTTTGAAGGAATCGTTCATTCATTTAGCCGATGAGTTACTTTTTGTCTTTTCTGGGAAAGGTACTAGGAGAATATTTTTTAACTTATAAAACAAGAAGGTATTTTTACATATTCATAATTAATTATTTACATTAATCATACTCTACATGATTTCAGGTTAATATATAATGGTATTCATAAAATATCTACAATATCATATCACTGATAAATATTAATTTTGATGAGCCTCAAATCACATGATGAGAATGTTTTGATACAAGATTTAATTCCAATAATTTTATGATTAATTATACTGAATAATTTGTGGAACATGTTAACCAATATTTTTTTTCTTTTAAACTATATAAGATACAAATTAATAATCCGTAACAAGATACAAACTTTGTAATATGAAATTTATTTCATATTATGTGAAGTGGATATCTTATTAAGACCATCATTTATTGAAATAATGAATCACATAGATAGAGATATATGGATATTCTTCCCTATACATTATAGATGGATGTACCCTATTGACTGGTACATGAATATATAGAATGGATGAATCCAAAATTGAAGTCATATAGATAGTATTATTGTTGAGAGATATATTGTTTAAAGCGATATGGATTTTTGTACTAACAACCTATCTAATATGTATAGAATTGTTCTCCTAATATCGTATCATAATGGGATTCATTTTGGGGAAGTAATCATTATAACATATGTTTTAAAAATTACAATTAAAATTAAGGATAAGTTAATAATTTGTGTTTTAAATAACTACATAGATGATGACACATATATTAAAGACCACAATGTAATGTTTATGAATCTGAATCCATCAAAGTGATGAAAAATAGATATCAAATATATATAATCAAACTATTATAAAATAATTGATATAATATTTTAAATGAGTCATATAAAAATATGAAATCAATTTTAGAATGAATTATATGGTTTTTTGTGGACTATGTTAACAATAATTATCTTATAACCATTATGTAGTTAATGGTAAAATGATCAAAAGAATGAATATTGATGAATGTAGTACCATGAATAATATTAGAGACACTCTTGTTGCATAAGCGATGCATGAAGTTGGAAAAAAGGGGGAAATAAATTTTAATTCAATATTTGATACATTAGAATCATTAATCAAATAGGGTCCTTATATTATATAATTTTCTTGTTCCATGACTTTAATGAAAATGGGTTGATAAGAGGAGTGAAATTAAAATAGAGTAATTGGTTTTGGTGAGGTGGATTTTGTTATGGAAGGGTATAAAAAATCAATTTATAATGGAATCACATGCAGTATAATAATTTTATTTTGGGATCCTATATATAAATTTTTTTCAACTATTCTATTGTCAAAAAAATAATTATAGGATAAAATTTCAATTCTATTGAGGATGTACCTTTTATTAGAATGTTAAAATAATCTAATGGTGGTCTCAATGAAGATGGGATATTGTACGATAGATGGGGTCATAATGAGGGGATTTAGATACTCAATAGAGATGTCACATCACTTCATTCATGTATTAGAGAGTATTGGTCAATAATCATGATAATATTATTAAAATATATAGTTCATTAACAAATAATAGTATGTGTAAACTACTAAATTAACATTATTTAACTACAGGGTAGACTAAATCTAATTAAAATGGATTCTCAATAAGTTGACGATTATTATCTTGAGAAAAATCATTTTTATACACATGTGTATGCTTCTAACAATAAGGGAAAATATATTTTCATTATTAAAATTGATGAAATGGTAAATGATGAAAAATAATATGTTTGAGAAAAAAAAGTCTGTTGTGTGACAATTATGTTAAAAATTGTTATTAATGTCTTCTATGTAAAGATAAATGTTTTTGTTATATGTAATGAAAATGACCATAGTATTCACCATAAAATATATATTTTCATTTGTTAAATTAGGGACACCACTTGAATTCACGTTATGATCTACTTAGATTTAAGGAACATTGTTTTTCCAACATTTAGGACACCAATTTTGGATTATATTATGGTATTATTTTCACATAATTTCATTATTTTACTCATCAAATAAAATAACATAACATTTATATAGTATTTATTATGACATTAATGATCAAATATGTTATATTACTATTTAATGTCATTTTAATTAATGGCCAATAAAAAGTATCATAGATGTTATAACACTCTCTCTTAGAATGTCTTCTTGGTCACAAACACTAATTTATGGTTATAATAAATGTATTGAGTACAATTTCAGTTATATTATTTAAAATCCAATTTAGGAGTTTATTTTATTCATTGATATATTAATAAGTCCATGAAGTCATATTAAATATCATTGGTGAATCATGTGTGCTACTGGTGAATAAATTAATGTAAACATTATAATTCTATGGATTCATTGAAGGAATCCAGTATGACATTGTTGTGTCTGGTTTTCCAATGTCCGTGATGGCTAGATGTTTTATAGGCACCAACAAGGTAATGGTGAGTAATGTAGGACCCCTTGATTTAGAATACTAATGGATTTCTAATGTGGGACCACTAACTAAATGGTGGTACCAAGAAACACAAAGATGTTCACTACTGTCTCAACTACTAGCCAATGGGATCGTCTGTCTTTCTAGTAGTGAGAATCCAACAAGCCTTGAATCTTCAATTAAATATTCCACATTCCTTGTACTACAGTAATGATTTTTATTAATTATCCAAATTAATTTGATTAGTTTCCTAGATCTATTGGAGTATATATATAAATGGAGTCTATTACATGAATTAATGAAAACACAATTGAAACATATCTTCACTAAAATTAATGATACCATCATCTAAAATATTTAAAAATATTAGAATCACCTATAACTTATAAATAAATTTCTAAAACACTAAGGCCCTATTATTTTAACACTTTATCTATCTTATCAAATTAATTTTATATATATAAAGGGAAAAGGGATTATATATGTATCCTATTTTCTCTATGGATATCTCACTTATTCTCAACTATCTTTAAAAATGTGTATCTCACTACAATAGGTTGACTTAAAGGATGATAGGTTCTTATAAATGTTTATATAAGGGAGGGGTGATTCGTACATAATCCATTAAAATAAATGGATTATTGATTTATAAATTTATATTATAATTAAATGAATTATATGAAAAGGTATCTTAACCCAATGGGATGATACATAGGGGATCACATTGGTCTATGAAAAATCTACATTATGATACTGAGTTTTCTAACTATTTTTATTTAAACTTTTCTCCACTAAATCTCAATAAATATATATTCATAAAATATATATGACCATTTTACACTACAATAGCTTAGTAAATTAATATTTAAATTAAAATTATAAAAATTAATTAAATTTTCAATCTATTACTTGATAAATTTCATTAATTTATCACATTTTCATATCATATCATTTTTAATTCCCCCTTTTTATTTTTTCATTAATGAAATAATTTTTTTTAAAATAAAATTCACCCCCCCCTCTTTCAATAATACTCCAGACAACCCTTAGTATCAAAGATATAATTTTTATTCCTTTCAAAAACATGGTTTTTGAGTTTTTATAAAAAAATCTTAATTTCAAAATCAGTTCTGTTTTTCCAAACAAAATATTTAGTCTTAATCAATTTCAATGTAATATATTCAGATGGTATCTACCCATTATACTCATGATCTTTTATTTTAGGAAAATATTTAATTTTATTAGAATAACCACATGTCAACTTTCTTAGATATATTGGATATCATTTTTAGAAACTATTTTTACGTGTTTATACACCAATAATGGAACCAGAAGATAAAATAATAAACCTAGGACATTATAAATTTTGTATTAAATGGAAAAGCATGGAATGAATTGAATTTTAATACAGAACAAAATGAATTTAATCAAATATATAAATTAAAAATGGACAATAAAACATATAAATTGATAATATTTACTCATGATTTCATTCAAAAAGATAATGCTACTAATATTGATTTCTATAGAACATGCATTGAATGTTTTATTATGAATGAAAATGAATCAATTTTTATATTAATTCATATATCATTAAAATTTATAAAATTTTAAGGTCACATAACTATTATTTTTTAAAATAACATACAGTAAAAATATAATATGGTTCATAAAAATATAATGGGAAACATATGTGATAACTATACAAAAAAAGGATATAATAAATATAAATCTTTAAGAACAAATAAGATCCCTCATGATGTTTGAAATTAAGATGAAGAATCAATATAAAAAGTAATTAAAGTGGATAAAGAAGGAATGGAATCCAAAAGGACTATTATTTTTTATGCTATTAATGATGAATAGTCATCTATATGTGATGTTTACATTTAACATTTGGAATATACGTTGAAAATAATCTTGAAAATTATAAATTTAGCTTTCTATCCAAAAAGGAATAAAAAATACGAGTAATAAAGAGACCTGGATAGACATATCATTTTATTTAAGTAAAAAAATCCTATATTGATTATATCGAGGTATGTTATTATGTTATTTCTCTTAATTTTCATTATTCTTATCATCCCCCACTTCCCAAATTCGTTCCCTTGATTTTTTTTTCGTTACCAATTTCAATTTTTACTAAACATTCTTGACACAAAATTTGGGTAAAAAAAGGTAAAAATGTTTCATATCTTATATGAATACACAATAAAGATTAATTATCAAATGAAATAGTGGGCATAAAATTGGGATAAAAACTCTTGAAATGATATAAAATGATTAACTCTTCAACTCTTGGATAAATGGTCTAATTGAGCTGGTGGGGGCCTATCTATAATGTTTTTGGTACAATATTCATTTTGATAGGGTTTTAAATTTATTTATTGTTTATCTTCACCTATTGAACATAATTAATAAATATATTTCTTTATATCCTTTCCTAATCTCTAAATTATTCCATTGAATCATTAAATGGGGAGAACGAGATATAAATTAATGTTTTCCCTTTAAAAATTTCTATTTTCAAAAATAATTTTTCATTTCATTTTAAATATTAAGATTAGATTAAAATTTTATTTCACCATATTGAGACTCATTTGAAATTAGTTTTCAAAATTATTTTTTGAAATGGTTTCTTTATTCTATTTATTTTTATAAAAAACATCATGAGATTGAATATTATGTTTTAATTTCTTGTAGATTTTTCATTGGACTTGTATATGGGGTGATCTAATATTCAATTTTATATCTAGAAATAAAAAATTGATTTAATTATTTATATCTTATGAATTTTCATAAAAGTAGTATTCCGTATTTTCTTTCTAATAATATGATATTTATTATCGGAGAGATAGTATTACATGAAACAGTTGGATTACCTTATATGACCTTAAATTATTAATTTAATATTTTACAGTATTTATTTTATTTCTTCTAACAAAAAACTCTTATAGGTTTCAAATTATTTGGATGAAATGTTTTTATATCACAAAAGGGGATATATATTTCTTTTTGGGGAGAAGGTTATTTGGAATATTATTTTATGTTAAAAATAAGAAGATGTTTTTAGAGGTTTTTTGTAATAGATTTTACTTTGTCTTAATGGGGGAGAACCTATTTTTTGTGAATTTTTTATCTCCTGATCTTTTTTAATATTTTAAATTAATTTTATATGTGTTTCACAATTCATTTAACATGATATATTGGGTTATGTTCACTATTTTAGATCATAAAATAGGGGATATTATTTTACCTATCTCTATATCATCGTGTTATCTTTATAAAAAATTGTTAATAAAGGTTTTAAAAATTTCATTCAAACTTTTTAGTTATTTGATTCAAACACCATTTCTAGAGCTTAATGGACTCATTGATGAATTTATAAATTCATGATTAAAAACATAATATCTATAATAAATATTTTTGTGCCTTATCTATCTTCTTTAATGGTAATATTATTAATAATTGAATTCATGGATGTATGATGGGAGGGAATGATAACGACTACATTATAAAAGGTAGCACCTGGTAGTTGGTGTAGATCCACTAGCCAACTTGTTCTAAGTAAAGTTGTACTAATTTCATTTGGTTTACATTATATATTTCATGGAGGAGAATCCTAGCTAGTAGTAATTTAAAAAAACTATATGTTACTATTTTTCACACTAACTCGATGATGGGATCGTCTAGCTATCATATGGGGAAAAATCCTGGAAGTCAATTATCTTCACTTATATAGGTCTTTCATCTATTAATGTGGTGTTGATTATGCTTAATGATCCATTTAAATTCCATAAGTGTATGAGATAACATTTAAGCTATAAATATATAACTGTAGTGTCTAGAAAGAATAAAAATAGAAGTTAACCATATCTTTGATCAAATCAATGAAACCATGATGATGAATCTATATTAATAAAGGTATCCCAGGTAAGTGAAAAATCAATATGTCATTATAAAGGTATATGATTCCTTACATTTATATCTCTTAAGTAAAATTGTTTTTACCAATATTTATAGATACATGAGTGACTTTTTATCAAAATTACACTAATAAAATTAATATTCGTCACTCCTTACTTCTATGAAGGGGTTCATTCTACAACTGGTGGAAATAAAATGAGAAAAATTTATTATTCCATTGATGTAAGAGATGTTTTTTACTTGCTACAACAATGAAATATAATGGAATAATTTGTTTCGTGATTTAAATTAATATCAAATTAATTTTATGACATAACTCTAAACCTATGGTTTAGAGATGTAAAGCCTCACATTGTGGTATTTCCAAACTCATTTATCAAAAAAATTATCTATCTTTTTATTTTTGGTTTTAATTATTCAAAATAGATATTAATAATTTCATAAATTCAGTACGAACATTTTATACTATTATTACTGCCTCAATTAATATTGAAATTAACTTTACAACATGTATCATATTTATCATCTTATTTTACTATAGATTTCATATCCTAATCATAATAAATAACTGTTTTGAATTTTATACGTGGATTTTCCCTTAAAAATTAATTAATATTTAAACATTCAATTCAACCAACTATTTAAAAATTTATATTTTAAATCATATAAACATTCAAATAATTATAACAAATTATCATCTCAATAATTCTAGTGGGAATGAGAACCCCCACCCATCATAAATATATACAAAAATGATAAACTAAAAAACGTTGAATGTGTTTATTTCTTATTGTGAAGAAGGATTATTTCATGTAAAATATGATTCTTAAAATTTTTCATTGAAATATGTATATTATTAATTTTTTTAAGCTATTCTATTTTTGGAATAAATAATTGATTGTTGAAAATAAGTATAATACAAAAAACCCACATAAAAAAACAATAAATAAAGGATAAGTTATGTTTCCCTAGAAATAGATATATGTAATTTTAATATATATTAGTTATTTATGTGGAATAAAAGAACAATATAATGTTGTGGATTTTTTTACATACATATTATTGAATAAACAACCAAATTCACTCTCATCTCATGTCAAGTGATAGAGAATGAAAGTCATTAAAATAAAGAGGGATTACTAGATGTAAAATCAATTAGTGAGGGAATATTTTTTATGTATAAAATAATATTTTTTAATTATTTTAATGTGTACACTATAAAATGAACAAATATATTCATATCTTTTATAATAAATTTAGGGAAAAAATATTATTCAATTAGACTTGATGAATGACTATTTCTTGTGGCCACGAATTGGTTGGAACAATATGGTCACATCAATGGTATGGGTAATTGTGTGTAACCAATATCATATTTCTTTAATTCAAAGGGATAAGGGACACAGTTAAATGAATGAAATTTATATGGGAATATATACAATGTTTAAACAAAAAATTTTGTTGGTAGTATAGTTTAATAGAACAGTCAATGTGTATCATCAATAAGAAGAAACCATATATCAACAACCAATATATTAGGTGTCACTCCTCCTATTTTTGATTCTATCCAATCCACTCAAAGGCCACCCAGGCCTATGGTAATCAATTTTATTATAATAGATTATTCAAATTTTGAATCTAACAACTAATGGTTTATTTATTTTAAAACATCTACAAGGTAAAATTGATTTTATTGACATCTATTAATGTACATAGGTTACATTTTTCTAGATGTATAATGTACAATATCAATGGGAATATTCCATAGACCATGAAAATTATAGTGATGGAGGGTTTTAAAATAATTTATATTAATTAATTATTAATTAAAAATCCATCAAATTTAATTTCCATTTAAAATTCATCATATGTAATTTATTATCATATTAGATAGTTGATTATAATATTAATTTTTCCCATTTGTTTAATTATTAACAATTCATGATGTTTAATAATTTTTAGTTAGTGTTTCATAATCTATAGATATTAATCTCCGTATTCTATATTGTTTTTAAATTTATTATATTCTTTGATGTTTATACATCTTCCTAGATACACAATTCTATATAAAGTAGTCTTAATTATTTTTTAATTTTATGAATATTGAATTATAAGGTTTACCATTAATTATTATATAAAGTTCCATTAATTAACATATTCATCAATGTATTTATCAATAAATATCTCCATTTTAACTTTATATATCCTTTTTTATTCATTAACTAACATTATAGAAATTATTTTTTACCCTTTCATTTCTAAGAGAATTATTTCTCTACCTTTAAGCAGTGATCTCCATTAAAATTACATGGTATATTATGTTTTTTAAGTATCTTTACACAACATTGTTTTTGACCATTTTCATTTAATATTATTTATTTCTAAAAATTACATGAGAAATATAAAAGACTTATTACAAAATATGTAAAAATAATATTATGATAATGACATATTTTTTTCTTCATACTTATTTTCAAAGATATGTTTTGGTTTCTCACAAGTAGGATTTGAATGATATTATAATGTCAGTACAAAGTAAAATTATTTTAAGTATAAAAAATAGATCAATAAGATATCAGTTCATAAAATATCCCTTGGTTTAGCTGGTTTACAATACTCTATTTCTATATTTTAACGAATTGTCAATTTTATACTACATTATTAAATAATATATAACGGTTTTATTTCTTTTAAAAAAAATTATATAATATTAATGATGTGTTATAACAATTTTTAACTTTTCTAATAAAGGAATTCTCAAAGGAATTAATATTATTTAATTGGATGATATAGTTAAATATAGGTCATAAAACATTAATATATAGTTATATTTCTTATTATTTATTTCATTAATGTGATTTTATGAAACTCCTAAATGTATTTTGATCACTAGTCATGATGATACAAATCCATTGGAAGTTTTTCAATAAATATTTGATGAATCTATTGACATAAATATAATTTTAAATCATATTTTATGTGATAATTCCTTATGAAGTATATTATTCAACATAATTGAATTTTTAAGGAATTTATGGTTTACCAAGGCTTCATCACTCTACATAATATCTCAAAGAGTCTTGGATGAAAGTGTTACACCATCATTCTTAATCAACATATTCCAATGGGATTATTAGTTTTATTTCTAGTGTAAGTGTCTATCAAACATAGTTCATTGATAGTTTTTCATCCAACTGAAATACAACATTGTTTATGCTTACCTAAGAACATTATGTGCACTAGGTTATTCTTTCTTATTTTTAAAAAAAATTAATAGGTTTTATCTATCTGGTGTAAAAATGTTAGGGTCTTTTAATTATTGAAAATTTAATAATGGTTTGCTCTATCAAATATTATCCTATGTTTAGTCTACAACTGTAAAAGTCATATTATTTTACTCAATACTAATTATATTAAGGAGAATTGTGGATTGAAGGGTAGATGTTGGATGTTTTTAATCATAACTACTAGAAAATTCATGGAGTTGGTTGTTTATATTTCCCACCAAATAATTCATTTTTCATGTTTTATAATCTACATTTTATGATCAACTCAAATCCAATGGATATTTTAATTAATTAATATCTTTTTATAATTGGATATTAACTACCTATAATCTATATTTTAATATATCAATGGACTAATAATAAATTTCTAAATATCATGTCATGTTTTGGATTCATAGAGCTCATGAGTGAATCACTGATCTTCTTATCCACATTGATGATATCGATATTCAATCGATCAAACAAGATAGTGGATCTTATTTAGAATGATTTTTTAATATTGAATAGATATATAATTATAAATAATAATGTCCTTTATAATTTATTTTAATGAAACCCCATTTTTAATTACGGAAAAAATGGATAATCCAAAAATAATTATTAGAGGGGTTGAACAGAAAATGAAAACATAATAAAAAATATAAAAGATCAACCAATAAACTGAAAAGACATTATATATTAATTTTACCAATACAATTCAACCAAAATATTTTCTATCCATTCTAGTTCATGTGGATACAATTTTAAGATATAATTACATGAAATTTCGTAATTTTGAAGAAAAATGTACGTTGAGACTATTGTAGACAATAATAGTTTTTGAACGAATATAAATTCTTAATCACATATAGTTAGGAGACTCAATTGTAAATGAATTCATGATATATGATTTCATAAATTTTTTTCTAATAGTGGTTATACATTGTAATAATATTTATATATTGTTCATTTCTTCCAAAGTTAAATATTAATAGTTTATAGTGTGAAAAATTTATCAAACAATATTTTGAATAATTAGTCATCATATCACATCCAAATATTATTATTTATTTTCCAAAAATGGAAATGTAAATAATATTAAAAAATCTACCACACCATTTGAAATGAATCATATAGATGATAAAATTCTTTAAATTCCTAAAATATATTGTTAAACCTCAATAATCATAATGTATAAAATATATCTCCCTTTAATTCTCTACTTATCCGATTTTGGTTTTCTGGGAAACAATGGCTTCACATCCCAATCAATTTGGGATTATACTTTATTGATTTATTTTTTGGATTCGAGGAATGGATATCCCAGAAACCATAAACATTTGATGAATTTTCATTTATTTTATAATGTTAAAAATTATAATATTTTTTTAGAATTTTCTTATATGAAGTTTCATTCATCTCTATCACCGTTGGTGAAATTTTTAGTTGCCTAGTGACTATTTAAACATGAATAAAATTTTATTATCATAGGTCATGACTAATTACGTATTTGGATAATAATTTTGAATTAATAATTATTATTATTATGTTTTTTGGGATATAGATTGAAATACTATTTTTTTCTAATTTTAATTCCCAATGAAATTTTCAATCAATATTTATATAATTAATATATAATTTATTTGAGATTAACAAAATATAATACAGGATTGACTGGATAAGGACAATTACTTATTTGATACTAAATATTTATTTGATATTAAGAAAGAAGTTTACATTGTGTTACGATTTTTTATTTCAATATTTTAATTTTTTTATTAATGTCAGATATTTGTATCTATTTTGATAAGATAGAACTATAAAGTGCATGTAAGAAATTACATTAAGTTAACTGATTAATAATATCCTATATTATTTCACTACCATGTTCATTAATTTTTAAAATAAATAATTCTATTCATTAATGTATGGGGAGATTTATTATTTTCATATTTTGACTTTATAATGCCCTAACATAGGAAAAATAAATAGTTCCTTGAAGAAATGACAGTACATGACCTCATGTACACATCCCCACACATTAAATATTGCAAACTAGCCGAAGGGGCCTATAATATTTGAGTGAGATTGTGCCCACATATCAACAACTAATATAGAAGGGGTGAAAAATAAAAAATGAAATGCACAATAATAATAATTGTGTGAAGAAAAACACATAACATGATGCAGTATAAAGTTATTTTATTGGAAAAAAATGGAAGAGGTCTCCCTCTAATCATACAATATATTAAAATAAATTGTAACAGAAAAACAAGGTGTCACTCATTAAACATTTATCATTATCCCAATCACAGTCTCTATCACATTAGGAGAAACCCATGCATTATCCACTTCTTATAATTTTCTCAGACCTAAAAATGAATCAAAATGGGTGTGTCAGTATTAATATTCCACTATAGGGAGTGAGAATAAATTCAATAGGGTCTCCAAAATCACCCTTAATATTTTTTTATCAAAACAATCAATATTTATGTGGAATAAAAATACATAAATTAAAATTCTATATGATTAGACATTTGAAACTAGTCTATTTTAACACTTGAAGAGACACAGTCACATGTCTTTGCATCTTGATCAATCATGACCACCATGAAACCTAACCATACATGCTTTGGATCAATGATATATGGAAAGATAAATTTAATCACCAAATGAAGTAGTTCGATTCATGTGGTCCACATATTTTCTAGAATGATTCAACTAATTTCCCTATATCAATGTTTTTCCTTTATGGAATAAAACTTCTCTTACCATTAAGGGTGAACTATGGATTCTACATGTCGGCCAAATTCATGGCTCTCAAGAAATCCATAGTACCACATGTATAAAAACAAGAATTTTATGGGGAGATTCATATAAACATATTCTTACCTAATATCCAACATTGTGGAATTACACACTATCACCTGAGATCAATTAAGAATAAATGAAATCCATCCAATCACAATTGAGTTATTCCCCTCTATGGTACCAACTAGTCTTACAAGATCAACATTGTAACACCCCGAGATTTTATAAGATATATTCTTTTTATTTATTTAATATCTTCTGTTGTTACTACACCAATATCATCTTGAACTATACAAAACACCGTATTAGCTTGCAGTATACACAATACCGATGTTTAATCATGTTACACCCAATTTCACGTTTTTTTATAGTAGTTCTTCTATGAAACATTGATTCAATGTATATATATATATATTCAATGTATAAATGAAATATGGCTGTGTTTTGTTATATGCAAAAAAAAGGATTCGTGCACCAAACATAACCCTGACTTGGCTTGCATTTCACGCAATCACGACCTTCTTCGATAGCGTGTGTTGTACGCAATACCGATTTTGACTAAATGACGATATATTGTTATAATATTATTATAAACTATCCATTATTAATATTAGTATCTAAATTTTTAATTTTATGACATTATTATTCATCTTAATCATTTTATAAAACATGGTATGAGAACAAAATAAAATTTTTCGGGTAAAATAATTATTTTTTAAAAAATACAGTTTTTCCGCCTTTTAATGGCGCACCCATTTTAAATATAATTTTTGAAAAGTATATAAGTTAAATTTTAAAAAATAAACATCTTCTTTTGAATAAGGATAAAAAAATTACATTGTATAATGTTTTGATATTTTCTTGGTAACTTTCATATTTTAATGAATAGTAAAAAACTCTATATTTTAATTAAAAACCATTTTTTTCATCATAATAATTTATATAGTAAAATTATAATATTTAATGGTTTTAAATTATATATAGAATATTTTTTTACCATTTAATATAATGTATGTCATTAGCATTGATTTAACATTGAATTCGTAGGTTAAATCAATTTAATCTTTTGCGATATTTTAAACAAAAACCCGTTTTCATTCAACAATGGGATTAATTTTAATTTAATTTCTGCATCTCTTGTGTATTGAATTCGAAAGAATGGATTCCATATTTCGAATCAATGGGTAGAAGTTATGTTAATAGGCTACTTCTTATTTTTGGGAATAATGAATAGTAACAACTGTAAATTTTATTAACCATAGTTAAAGCTAAATCCGGTAATTAAGGTAAATATAATATTATAAAATTACCCTAATACCTGAAAAAAACTCTATTGGATGAATAAAAGTAGACCCATATCCCCTAAGGGTTCGAATAGATTAATTTCATGGACTTTTGACCATGAAAATGACATAATTATTAATAAAACCAAAGAAAGTGACAATATGCCACTCGCTTAAATCATATAAGTATACTAATTTTAATATAGTGAGAAACTTAATGAAATTTTGAACATGAATAGTATCCAAAAATCTATTATAATTATATATATCATTTTAATTTATTTAGAATTTTTAGTGATTAGATAATTATCATTAATGATGACATAATAGTGATACAGAAATTGTATATTTAGTGAAAAATCAATAATATAGTTTTCATTAAACTAATAGTAACCATAAAAGGAACAAAAAACCTTAACAAAACATATTGGTCATGTACATGAAAACCATAAGCATAAAATGGTCTAATATTTGACAATTTGGAGCCTTATAAAAGCGATTATGACACTTATATTATTTTATTTTAAATGATTTCAATGTTGTCACCTTCATAATTTAATAAATATAAAATTTTAAAAGTTGGTTGGTTTAGAAGATAAATTAGACTAAAATTAATCTAATGAAATATATAATATTTATCTTCGTCATAGTATTTTATTTTGTATTTTTATACAAGAAATAAGTATATTAAATAACTACACATAAATGTTGTATTAATTATTTTATTAAGAGAAATATCAAATAAATGATTTTAAAAGTATTAAAATAAATAATATTTGACTAATTAATGTTCTTAACTAATTTTCTAGATGAATATGACTTTTATTAATCTATTAAATTGTTCTTTTTTGAATATATTTTCTCTGTGTATTTTGTTTAATTTCAAATAAATGAATTGTGTCAAAATTGACACTATTTATATTTTATATTATTAAATTGTTTAAAAATCAAAAAAATATATAAAAATTTCAAATTAAAATTTATATGATCTAACATGTAATATTATAACTAATTACGTATTATTAACAAAACATAAAAAAGTATTTATAACCGTATAAAAATCTATAACATTATTACCACAAATAAAATTAAATAGATTAAATAAGGATAAATCAAAATGATAAGGTTTAAAATAAAATAAAAACCAGTATAAATTTATTTGGTTGATAATATTACAACCTTGTCTTATCTAATATCCGAATTTGAGTCATTTTGGAAGTTTTTATGTTGTGACTGGTTTTATTATAAATTAATTTTTTAGAGGTTTCAAAAGGTGCACCTCTCCTCCCTTATAAATGGTTACCTCCTCCCTATCCTCCTCACACCACATTGAGCCTTCAAGCTCGAACAAAACATGACCATTTCTCTTATCTTCTTCCCTAGTAACATTATAGAGGTTCTGGTCTCCTCAAAAGACAAAATCTAGTGCCTTAAAAGGAAGCTTAAAAGAGGTTCGTCGAAGAAGAGGTAATCTCTTCTATCGATTCATTCATGTTTTCTTTTATCTTCAACTTCTTCTTCTTTAGTTGTTTCATTATGAAGTAATAAAATCAGTATCAATAATATACTTATATGTAATTATAAATATGAAACAATCCAATTTCACCATCTATCAATCCTATGGAAAATGAAATCACCGCGCGTGTGTACGTACGGAATACCGTCTCCATGCCGTGGTATAATCTATTTTTCCACCACCGCCTTAATTGGATCGGTATAAAGGTGTAAAAAATAATTATATATAGTAATTATAACATCATACTAATTATGAGATATTATATCATCCACTCCAATTCAATTCAATAATAATGGGAACGATTAATCGCTCGTGCGTACGTACGGATTACCATCTCCACAACGCGATGAGATTCATTCTCCATGTTAACCACTCAAGAATGATTATAAAGTATATTTAATATATAATAATGAAATATATGACATGATAAAACTACTTTATTTATGTATTTATCTATATGTCAGCTACTTACTTCCATTCAAATCAAAATGGAAAGGAAAATTGCATTCGCGCGTACGTACATCCTACCGTCTCCAAGAACAGTGTACTTCATTTCATTTATATATCTATTATATATATATATACTGAATATATATGATATATAAATCTATTTTTTTCCTTCTGGAAGTAATTAAATCATGATATAAGTAATAATAATATCAAGAACAACAAGTCCAAACAGGCACGATAAATAAAACGATTTTACCCAAAACACTGCATTAATAGGAATTTACAAATGAACGGGTAATATAAAGTCATAAGTAAACCATATATGATATCATAACAATGAATATTATTCTCTAAAAATTAATTGATATTATTTAAATCATTATACAAGAGGTTTGGATACGTACAAAGCATATCAGACCTAATCTAAGGGATAACTTTTTCAATCTCATTTTTATCCGAGAGTGTTTATTCGTAAGTATTTACTAGGGTTGTATTTATCATCCATGTCAATATCTTATAAAAATGGTTTCATGTATTTTTTAATGTCCTTTTTACCCATTTTGACTTTTACTTCATGGTATTTATGGAATATTTCTTTTGTTTACCTTATGAGGTACTTTTTGACTTTTCTGGCAAAAGAATGAGAAATTTTTTTTTACTTATACGGCATGAAAAGATTTTTACGGTTTCATATACCTTATTTTCCTGAATCTTAATCTACAGGATTTAATGACTATTTTCAACAAAATACATTTCTTTAAAAATTGCATGGCATGTTGTAAAAAGAAAATTATTTTGAGAAGAAAGGATATTTTCGTCATGAATTCAATTCAAGTGTTTTATCAAAACCTTTTTCCATATAAGATGGCATTATTTCATATGTGTATGTTTCAAGTATAATTTATCTATGATTTACATGGTTTCACATTTCATATGATGAAATGATATCCATTTTTTATATGTATTATGTTATGATGGGATGATGTTTACGAAAACCATTTTATTCTTTGGGTAATGTTGAATGATTTATGTTCATGTTGTGGCACACGTAAGAATTATTTAATTATGAGATGGGTGGGACATATATCTCCCTCCAATTCATTGGTTAACGATTTATATCTCATGAGATAGACATGGCTGGAACGGAAGTTAATCTGGTTCAGTGATACATGACACGAACAGGGAGTGAACTCAATTCAGTAAGGGACTTTTTCCACTAAGATGGTCTTGGTAGCAATGCCTTGGATACTATGGAAATCATAACATGTGCTTAATGGTGGCCACAATAATATTTTTTATTCCCATTCCATTTTATCATGATTGATGTTCCATTATGATGTATGCCATGTTTTAGGTCATTGCTCAAGATTTTGATGTTTAAATATTATGTTCATGTTTTTATGTTCAAATGTATATGGATTGTTTTATTTTCACTATTATTACCCTTACTTAGCATTTGATCTCACCCTTTATATGTTTTCTTTTCCCCAATATATAAAGAAAGGTTTTAGGTAAGAAAAAAATGGAAGATCTTTATGGGAGATGTTCAAGATCTTTCACCAAGATTAGAAGATTATATTTTGAGTTCTTATAGACAATAAACTATTACGGTCATTGAGTGTTGGTTTTTGTTATGTATTAATTATTCTGAAAAATTAATGTATTTTCCATGTACGTCATACTTTGGGTCATTACAGTTGGTATCATAGGAAAGGTTTAGTTAACCTTTGGAAACTAGGATGTGAGAACATTATTGAGTTCCCTTGAGATATTTTTAAGGTATGTCTAGAGATGTCCCTAAGGTTAAGTATATGTATAGTATATAGTCCTACAATTACGGTAACGATCATATAATAAAACCGAGGATGTTAGATATTTAATGTAATCCTCTATTATTATGTAGTTTTCCTAGCATGATGTTTTCCACTTACACTATTCTTTTTGGGTTTTAGACGATGGATGGAACCCAAAGGAACCGTGTAGTTCAATGTAATGTACAATTCAATGATTTTCATCCTGAACAAACCAATGTTATGGGAGGCGGAGTAAAAAATCATATTTCTAAACATAAACATGCTATGAATCATTCTGGACTTCCAAATGAGCAAAGAAGTGAACAGTATTCTATTGAGTCATTCATGAGGCAACGTCCACCTTCTATCAGTGGGTCTTATGATCCCTTGTTGCAGAACAATGGACCAGTACCATTGAAAAGATATTTTTCATAATTCATTATTGAGAACATGAAAATTTAATTCCGGCTATTTACCGTTTAGAAGGTGAAGCAGATCAATGGTGGAATATAATTAATAATACGATTCCCCTAGAAGAAATTGAATCCATGGAATGGGATGAGTTCAAGAACATATATTTCATTAAGTACTTCCCTCGTATTGTTTGAACAAATATGGAAAAGGAGTTCCCTGAGCTTATGAAAAAGGATGATGAATCTGCTGGTATATACAAAGCGAATATTACAAGGCTTGAATGGTATGCATCTGTCATTATCATTCAAGATGAACGTAAAGTTGATCGATTCTTAAATGGCTTAAAACCTAGTCTTAAAAGGGCATTAGATATAAGAGACTTCAGTAGCTATGAAGAAATTGTGTGATGTATTACCAAGGTAGAACTGGAAGTTGGTGTACATATCCATCTCATGTTTTTGACAATAAATGAATGATGGAGTTCAAAGAGAAATCTCAGAACAATGGTGAAAAGAAGATGAATGTTTCTTTAAGCTCAGAGTGTGGAGAGAAGCATTGTGGAGATTGTACAAAAGGTACTAAAAATTTTTTCAAGTGTGGAAAATATGGTCATCGAGCAGCTGAGTGCTGAAGTAATGAGAAAACGGCTTCTAATGACAGGAATAGAGAAAAGACTAACGAGAATTCTCCACCAACACTTCAATGCTTCAAGTGCAATGAAATGGGGAATTCTGCTAATCAATGCCCTAATCAAAGGGTTAATGATGATCGACATCAGCAACCCCTTAAGGTAAAGGATAAAGGGATGTCACATGCGATCACAATCAGTGATGTTCAGTATGACAATGATGTTGTGGAATGAATAAGTTTTTATGTAACCGGATTTGGAGATAATGTTGTGGAATCTTATTTAAAGTATCGTGGAATATTGGAATATCAATTTATTGGATCATTGTATTTTTTAATAATTTTATGGTACAGATAACCATGAAAAGTGATTGAAATGTTGTTAGAAAGCAGATGAAATTCACATAATGAAGGGATAAGGAGAAAATATTATTTATGATAGTAATCATGAGCTCATGACTAATATAAGGACAATGTGATATCATGGATTGAGTATATAGAATTTTCGGGATTTTGGTATGTGGAAAATTAAACATCTGATAGAATTCATGTTTTCACTAAAGTTATATGGTAATTTATGTTTCAATAGAATACAAGATTAAGTTATTAACATGTTTGGAATGTGACCAAAAACAAGATATATCTTCTGATATACGGGGGGAAAGTGAAGGAATTCACATGCTCGGTACATGAAATTTCTAGTAATCGAACATAAGTATTTTTGATAATCCTAAAGGTTCGAATAGACATCATATTGTATTTCATAAGGCTATCACTTTTTTTTAAATGTTATGATAGTATAGTTTTAGAAAAAGGACAACCTGTAGGACGAGATACAACCCATCACGTCGGACATCGTTGTGGGAATTGAACCCACAATTGAAGTATGATAGTCCTTCATCGCATACCACTGGCCTACAGGAAGTCCCTGGTTAGTAGAAACTTCCTTAATTTTATTAAGCGATATGATTGATGATGTGTAAGTCCATTTTAGGAACAATATACGATTAATCTCACCATAGATTGACTTATGTAAGTAACTTTTTCTAACCTTATGTTTGAGACAGATGGAATGACCTATCATTCTATCTCATGATCTAATAACACTTCACGGAAGACAAAATCAACTTCATTTCTTTAAGAGATGAAGTGGAAATTTTCCAAGTCACAAACATCAGTGTGATTGTACAAAAATCAAGTAAGTATTTCTTCTGTTTCAATTTTTTCAATATTAGGGAAATGATATTGAAAACCAAAAATGTTTACCAGTTTCTCTTAAATCTGATGAATCAGATGGTACCTTAGATCATCACAAATTTATGGCTTTGTGATTGTTGTCTTTTTCATAGACATGTTCTCTACCACTCTCAATTAGAACTTGATGGTTTGATTTCTCTTCCATATCCTTATTTTCACCTATGTTCTCCTACGCGGAAACAATGTTATGAGTTAATTTGGGTAATCATTATGTTTCATACATCACTCTTTAAAATTATGTTTTATTATTCCTTTTTAAGATGTGGGATTCTATGAAAGAAACCTTTAATTAGTAAACCATTTATAACCCCGACGAATTTCGAGGGCGAAATTCATTTTAAGGGGGGTAGAATATAACACCCTGAGATTTTATAATATATATTATTTTTAATTTATTTAATATCTTCTCTTGTACACTACACAAATATTATCTTGCGCTATACACAACACTGTATTAGCTTGCAGTATACGCAACACTAATCTTGAATCGTGTTACACACAATTTCATGTTTTTTTATAGTAGTTATTCTATGAAAAATTTAGTGTATATATATATATTCAATTTATAAATGAATTATGGTTTGATTTTTTTATATGAAATAACAAAGGAGTCGTTCACCACACACAACCATGACGTAGCTTGCATTTCACGCAATCGCGACCTTCCTCGATAGCGTGTCTTGTACGCAATACCGGTTTTCACTAAACTATGATATATTGTTATAATATTTTTATGAACTAGACGTTATGAGTATTTTTATCTAAATTTTGAATTTTATGACATTATTATTCACCTTACAAATTTTCTAAAACATGGTATGAGAACAAAATTAATTTTTTCGGGTAAAATAAGTATTTTTAAAAAAATACAGTTTTGCCGCCTTTTGATGGTGCACCCATGTTAAATATAATTTTTGAAAAGTTTATTAGTTAAATTTTACTAAATAAACTTCTTATTTTTAATCAGTATGTTAAAACTTTCATTTGATAAAGTTTTTATATTTTTCTCATAACTTTCATATTTTAATTAATAGTAAAAACACACTACATTTAAATTAAAAACAACTTTTTTCATCGTAATAATTTATATGGTTAAATTATAATATTTAATGGTTTTAAAGTATAAATAGAATATAATTTTTCCATTTAATATAATTTATGTCATTATCATTGATTTTACATTGAATTCGTAGGTTAAATCAATTCAATATTTTGCAATGTTTTAAACAAAAACCAGTTTTCTTTTGACAACAGGATTTATTTTAATTTAATTTATCCAACTTATATGTATGGAATTTGAAAAAATGGATTCCATATTTGGAATCAGTGGGTCCAAATTTTTTTTATAGGCTACATTTTATTTTTGGGAATTATGAATATTAACAACAGTAAATTTTATTTATCATAGTTAAAGGTAAATCAGGTAATTAAGGGTAAATATAATATTATAAACTTATCCTAACACCTACCAAAACTCAATTTTATGAATAAAAGTCGACCCATATCACCTAAAGGTCGGAGTAGATTAATTTCATGAACTTTTGACCATGAAATTGACATAATTATTAATAAAATTCAAGAAAGTCACAATATTTCACTCTCTTAAATCTTATAAGTATAATAATTTTAATATAGTGATAAACATCATGGAATTTAAAACATGAATAGTTTCCAGAAATATAATAACATTATCTACATAATGTGAATTTATTTATAATTTTTAGGGATTAAATAATTAAAATTAAAGGTGACACAATAGTGATGCATAAATTGTTTATTTAGTGAAAAATCAATAATATAGTTTTTATAAAATTAATAGTGACCATAAAAGGAACAAAAAAACTGATCAAAACTCTTTGGTCATGTACATGTAAACCATAATCATACAAAAGTCGAATATTTGACCATTTGGAGCCTTATAAAAGTGATTATGACAATTATATTATATTATTTTAAATGATGTCAAAGTTGTCACCTTCCTAATTTAATGAAGATAAAATTTTAAAAGAGGGTTTTTTAGAAGATAAATTAGACTAAAATTAGTCTAATGAAATCTATTATATTTAAATTTATCATAGTATTTTATTTTTAATTTTTATACAAGAAATAAATATATTAAATAATTACACAAAAATTTTGTATTAATTATTTTATTAAGAGAAATATCAAATAAATGATTTTAAAAGTATTAAAATAAATATTATATGAACTAATTAATGTACTCAAAAAATTTTATATATGAATATGACTTTTTAGTAATCTATTAAATATGTTTTCTTCGAAAATATATTCTCTGTGTACTTTTTTAATGCAAATAAATCCATTCTGTCAAAATTGACACTATTGATATTTTATATTATTAAATTGATTAAAAATAAAAAAAATATTTAAAAATTACAAATTAAAATTTATATGATCTAACATGTCATAGGCTAACATATTATGTATAATTAACAACACATAAGAAAGTATTTAGAACAATATAAAAATTTATAACATTATTACCACAAATTAAATTAAATAGATTAAATAAGGACAAATCAATGTAATAAGGTTTACAATAAAATCAAAACATGTAAAAATTTAATTTGTGAATTATATTACAACCCTATCATATCTAATATCCGAATTTTTGTCACTTTGGATGTTTTTATGTGGGGTTTTGGTTTATTATAAATTAATATTTTGGAGGTTTCCAAAGGTCCCCCTCTCCTCTCTTATAAAAGGGCACATCCTCCCTCTCTTCCTCACACCACATTGAGCCTTCATGCTGGGAAAAAACCAACCCATTTTGCATCTCCACTTACCTAGTAACATTATATAGGTTCTGGTATCCTCAAACTTCCAACTCTAGTCCCTTAAGAGGAAGCATAAAAGAGGTGCGTCGAAGAAGAGGCAATCTCTTCTACCGATTCTTTTAAGTTTTCGTTCTTCTTCAACTTATTCATCTTTAATTGTTTCATTATAAAGTAATAACATCAGTATAAATAATATACTGATATTTTATTATAAATATGAAACAACCCCATTTCACCTTCTATCCATCCTATGGAAAACGGAATCACCGCGCCTACGTACATTCGGAATACTGTCTCCACGCCGTGGTTTAATCTGTTTTACCACCACCACATTACTTGGATGGGTAAAATGGTGTAAAAAGTAATTATATATAGTAATTATAAAAAAATACTGTTTATTAGATATTATATCATCCACTCCAATTCAATTCAATAATTAATCTGACAATATCATTGCTCGTGCGTACGTACGGATTACCGTCTCCACGACACGATGAGATTCATTCTCCATGTTAACCTCTCAAGAATGGTTATAAATTATATATAATAAATAATAAAGAAATATATGACATGATAATGCTATTTTATTTATGTATATATATATATTTCATCTACTTACTTCCATTCAAGTCAATATGGAATGGAAAATAGCGTTCATGCGTATGTACGACCTACCATCTCCATGAACGGTGTATTTAATTTCATTTATATATCATATATATATATATACTGAATAAATGTGATATATAAATCATTATTTACATTCTAGAAGTAATTAAATCATGATATTAGTAATAATAATATCAAGAACAACAAGGCCAAACACGTACGATAAATAAAACGATTTTACCCAAAACGCTGCTTTAACATGGAATTTACCAAAGAACGGGTAATATTTTGTCATAAGTGAACCATATATGATATCGTGACAATGAATATGATTCTATAATAAGTCAATCAATTTTTTTAAAAATTATTATACATGAGGTTCAGATACTTACGAAGCATATCAGACCTAATTGTTGGATCTGAATCTACAGATTATACACAACAGGTGGGTGAATTGTGTCCTTCGCAATTTTTCAATAACTATTTTGTTGAACGAGTTCTGTAAATTATTCTTTATTAGTTTTGATCGTGCAAAAGAAAAATTAAAATCAAGAACACAGATATGTATCGTGGTTCGGGGAACAGAAATCCCCTAGTCCACTCCACCAATGCTCTTCTCCACGAGCTTGGTGATTTTCACTATATGGTCCTCTTTTCCACAGACCGATTCACAACTATGTACAGGCAACTGACACCTTTACAATCCAAGGTGAAACAAAGCCTTCTAGTTCAAACCCGAACCTTCACAGCATTGAACGAGAAACTGGGTACTCGAGAATTAAAAAAAATTCAGAAACAAATTTCAAGATGATCTTCACAATTGCAACAGAATGTTGTTGACAACAGATGGATCGACGTCTCTAGAAATATTGATCTTCAAGACAAAGAAGTTCTAAGTTGATCCAGTTGTAGTAGATATAGAGATATAGTTCACAACCTTAGCAGCAGTAGATCCACAATAGATATTCGATGTAGAACAGGTGAATCTTCTATTGAGTTCATTCTTTTTGAACAAACAGAGCTTTAACACTCCTTTTGAATCAGCAGATCATTCATGAATAGTTGTAATCTCTGTTTTTCACATTTTTCAATAATAGACTGATCACATCATCTTGTACTTGGTGTTTTAGAGAGAAAATATATAATAAAACATATCTCCTGCATATTTAGATCCATAAAATATTCTTTATAATTCATGATATTCACAAATTTGTATTTACAGAGAAGTAGTAACATCCCATAAGACTTGGAAAAAAATCTCCTTTTAATTCGATCTTAAATCCATTAATAAAACGAAATTGAATCGGTCAAATTCATACATTAGAAACGACATTAATTCTGGCTTTAAATCCTCCTAAAATCAGCTTACTGATCGTTGCACATAAATATCATCTGTCAAAATTTCTGACGCCAAATGTAAGGTTGATCATGTGGCCTCCAAACATAGGGTCAATAACATAGTCTTCAAACATAAGGTTAACAATGTAAGGTCGATAACTTAAGTTTGAATACAAACGTAAGGTTGAATATCCATACTTTTTTTCAACACTCAAACGTATGGTAAAATATCCATACATTTACTTGATCCATACTTTTTCATGAACATATGGTTGTTCACAAAAAGTAAGGTTGATGAACCATACTTTTGAGAAACAAACGAATCACATAGATTTTACGTATGGTTCTCCTTCAATACTTTGCTGATAACCAAAACGTAAGGTTCCTTCCTAACATAAGGTTCTCCTTCCATACTTTTCTGAAAACGTATGGTTGTTTAACCATACTTTTCTCTTATATCAAAAAAAGTATACACTTTTCATCCTTAGGCTGCGTTTATCCATGTAGAGTATGAACAGTGATTCCAGAATGTGCTAAAGCAGATTCTGCGCTATATTTGTCTACATAAGGTGTGAACAGTGATTCCAGAATACGCTAACGAAGATTCTGCGCTAAGTAATAAATTCTCATAATTTCAAGAGTAAAATAAAATAATAAACTCCTGAAAAATACTAAATAAAATCATTATAAAATAACTAAGTGTATTTTTGATCATCAAAATTATCATAAAGAGACAAAGTATTATTTTCAACAATCTCCCCCTTTAAATATAATTTATACGTATTGTCGAAAACAATACTCCGCTCAACAATCTCCCCCTTTTTTATGATCAAAAAACCCATAAAATAATTAAATTTTTTAAACAAAATTAACATTCAAAATTTGTTATAAATTTTTAAATAAAAACTTCTCAACCAAAAAGATAATTATAAATCTTCATTTCACATTTAATTTTCTCCCTCAATAAAATGAATTCTCCCCTTAAATAAAACGTAGGTTTTGATGTTGTGTTTATCCAAATTCTCCCCCTTTTTGTGATATCAAAAAGAATGAAAAATAATGGATTTTAACACGTTTAACATTGGACTGAACTGTTAGTAAATGCTATTATAAACTATTTATCAATAATGAAATCTGGAGGACTGGAATATTAATAATAAAGTCAGTAAATTAAATAAAGAAAGAAACAAATAAACAATGAAGGAAACTGTCATTCAAAAATAGTAGTATATACATGACAATGATATACACAGGAATCAAGGTTTGGTTAAGATAGGAAACAGTGTCTATCTCCTCTGGATTGCAGACTTGATATTTGTAAACTGTTCCCAAAGTCTCTTCATCATCCCATCTCCAAGATTGATAATGAGCTCTATGTTCTATTGAGTCATATGAATGTCCTCAATTAAATTGACTCTGAAAAACTCATGCATCCTTTCCTCTTTTTCAACAAATACTGACAGCTTCTCTGATAACTGATCTAACAGAAATCGGATCGATGTCTCACTAGATGTTAGTTGGTTTACTAAGAACATATGATTATCCAGCATCACTAACAAAGGAGCACTGTTACATTGAAGATCTTGTATGTTGTCATTCATGTTTCTCAACATAGCTATGATAGCATGAAACCTTCGGATTAAATCAGGTGATGTACCTGATCCAATAACAGCATTATTTGCAACTGATGCAAATTGGTTCTCCATAAACAGCTTCAGATATGATAAATCTGAGTTCATAGTCATTTTAGATTGTAATTGTGCAAAAAAAGTCAGCATATCCTCTTTAAAAATTTTAACTTCTTGCCTTGAAACTGTACACTCCATCATCTTTTGAAACATCAAATGTTCTAAGTCTAAGGCACTTCTTAGAGAAGCATTCTCAGATTCCAACTGAGATACTTTTCTGTACAGTTCTTCAACTTCTTCTTTTCTAGCATCAGATGAACCCTGTTCTTGATTCACAATCTCAGGTTGATGCAGCAGTACCAAAGGCAATGATTCAGCATCAGATTTTTATTTTTCTTTGTCCTGAAAAGGTTGGTCCACATATTTTTCCTTAGAGATTTCAAACACCTCCACAGAAAGATCCTATTGAAGTACCTATATGTGAGCATTATAAGTATGCTCACCAAAAACATCAGTATCTATTCCATCCATTGGGTTTTCAAGAACAATAGTTTTAGAAGATTCCTGAGGTCCGGCCACTTCTTCACCCGGAACGGCCTCCATCTCTTATTCCTGTTGAAGTACAACTTCAACATCAGCTACAATCTATTCCTGATTATCCCTTTTAGTTTCTTCTTGAGCTCCCGATTTCTCTACTAGAGATGTTCTCTCAGTAACATCTTCCATGGTTTTATCAGCAATAGCTTCTCTCACAAAAGAATATATAAATAAAGTTTCTGTTGTAGCTTCCAATGCAGTGGAAGTTCCATCCTCATTTCCTAGTATTTTTCATCTTGATTGAAGTCCCTCTTCAGTTCTGTCTTCCTCAACATCTACCACATCAAAGCGAATCCTTCTTGCTACATTGTTGACTCTAGATTCAGCTTGTCCCTCCTTGGACTTAGCAGGTTGAGCTTGAGCACTCTCTGAGTCTTCCTCAGCTCTTACTGGAAAATTTTTTCCATTAATTGTGCTCCAGAAATATCGAACATTCCTCAACGATCTAGCATTAAATGTATTATTGTGATGGTATTTAACTCTTATATCCACAAATCTCACCATATCATTCTTAAACAGCAGCTTAGAAATAAATCTACCAAAGGGGTAGAAATTCATCCTGGCCTCGCTTTGACACCAGTAACTGAGATACCTTATCATGTATATTGGAATGTTTAATTTAATATAATTTAACAGAAGAAACATTATATACATATCAGGGTACAAAATCTTCTCCATTTCTGCCATCCATGTAGCTATTCCAATTTGAATAAATTTGAACAAAATCTTTTGATCAGGCTCCAAATCTTTGACAGACATTTTCATTATTGGCGTGGTACCAAAAATAAAATACATGATGTCTTCAGATTTATGCACATAATCTTTTATATTCATCAAGTCGAAATGAAAAACTCCCTCACGAGGGCAGTTGAAAATCTGACTAATCTCTACTTAAGAGATTACAAAATCCCTATCCTCTATCTTAGCCATCATACTGTCCTCTGTATCTCCTAGACTAAATTATACATATTTTTAGAAGTATCTAAGTTCTACTTCATACAAAAATTCTATTTTTTCACTGTTGAACATCTGTTCAAGATTCTGAAACGATAGTGCTTGCTTCAACAACAGATTTGTATTAAATAACCAGTCGAGATTAATTACCTTACCTTGTAAGATTTTTATTCCCTTGGTGAGTTGTCCCTTGGTATTGCTCGGCTCGGCCTCACTGGCTCTTTTAGTCCTTACCTTTTCCACAAGAGTCTCTGAAGGTTTGATGTTTAGGGTTTCAGAAGTTCGAAGGTTAGGGTTTCAGAAGAGGAAGTGCGATTTTCGGATTTCGAAATGGTTTTGATATAATTGAAAGTGTTTAGAATTCGAAAAGGCTCTAACTGCGTTGATTCCCGTGTAATCACTAATCATTACCTATATTTATAAAACAAATAATTTTTTTATATGACAAAAGAAAAAAAAATCTTAAACAGTATTCAATAAACCAAATAAAATTTACATAAATAAATAAAAATTAAAAAAATTAAAAATTAAATAAACCCAGCTCCCCCATAATAAAATTAAACCTTGCTGTAAAGACCCGTAAAATTCAAGGGAAATTTTTTCTTAATTTTCTTTAGAATTTTACAAGAGCGCGGTTTCTGACGGCACCTGATTCCGAGGCCCGGTGTGCCCGGAATCAATTTCTGAAGTTTGGCTCGGGTACGTTCAGTGAACGAACGAGCGGGAATTTCTAACTTTTGATCCGGTGCTCGGAATTGAAATCTGAGGGCACCGATGAACTCGCAGTGCCGATATTCGCTTAAGGAGACCTTTTCCGAGGTTGCGTTTATTTCGGGATGAGAGTTATTTTTTGGGAGATTTATAAAAGTTGAATAAAAAAATGTGGAATTCTTTTTATTTTACTTTTGTTGGTTTTCTTCTCTCAAAGGGGGTTAGGGGTGGGACCCACACCCACTTAACCTCCCTTGAGAGGATTAAGTGTGGTGGGACCCACACGAACCTAAAACCTTTCTTTTTCTCCCTTAAACTCCCCTTTTAAATTAAGTTGGCAAGTTGGGTTAATTAATGGCTTGAGTTGTCTTAATTCAAACCTTTGAAATTCAAATGGTTTGTTTGAGTTAATAAAATAACCCTTAGCTTATTCTTTTTTTTTGTTAGAATTGTTTAGCCAACTTGTGAGGATTTTTGGGAGCTCCTCCTCCTTCTTCTTCAACTCTGACGAAGAACACGAAGAACCTTCGAACTTCGACGAAGAACTCCACATTCTCGGGAACCATCTTCCGTGACGACATAACCGCGACATCGACGTTCTTCTTCCGTGACGCCGACCACCGCGACGCTCGACTTCCGCGAATCGTTATCGATCATCAAACTTCGTTCCAGAACCAAGGTAGGGGTTTGTTATTTTTAAATTACGTGTATCATTCCCTCGAGCATGAAAGAATAATCCGTTGGTCGTAGTTCCAAATTTTATTAAAAATTTGTGAAACGTTCTTTGTTGTGTTATTACGATTGGCCAATTGATATCGTTTTAACGGGAGGAGACCGGACCGCACGAACACGGCCGATTCTCCTCCCCCTTCTAATCTTTCGTGATGTTTTAGCGGAGACAGCGCGGTGTCGTCGCACCGCACAGGAACAAAAGAATTTAAGGCCGGTTTGGGTCTCGACGAAGAAACGCGACGCTTTAATGCCGCGCCTTTGAAATCGGATGAGACCGCGGCCGGAGTCGGGCCGCGGTGGAGGGGCGTGACGCCATTACGCCGCGCCAATTGTTCAAGGTCCGAGCAAGAAGGGGCGGCCGGAAAACCGGCCGCCGGCGGAAGAGGAAGAACCGCGGCCGGTCGGCCGCGGCGGAGCAGCTAGGGGCGCCGGCCTCGCCGGCGCCGGAAATCAGGAAGGCCGCGGCCCTACGGCCGCGGCAGAGCAGCCAGGGGCGGCCGGCCTCGCCGGCCGCCGGAGATCGGAGAAGAGCCGCGGCTACGGCCGCGGCGGAGAAGAGGAAGGCGGCCGGCCGTGCCGCCACTGGCCGGGCCGGTTCCAGCGGACCGGGTCGATTGACCCGGAACGGGTCGACCCGGTTCGGGTCAGACCAGGGGGGGGGGGGGGGGGGTCGGGCCGGGTCGGCCCGGACCCGGACCCCCGTTTTCGAGATAGTTTCGGTCTTTTGGCCATAACTTGAACCACGGACCTCCGATCGATGAACCGTCAGCGGCATTGCGATCCTTGGATCGAGGCGGTCGATTCGGTATATCGCACTCAAAGTTTCGGAACACTTTGAGTTCAGCCATGTTGGTTCGTTCACGAAACCGACCGGGCCTTCGGAGAGGAAACGCTCATATCTTGAGCTACGGACGTCCGATTGACGTGTCGTCAGCTTTGTTGTGTTCCTCTTAGTGAGACGGATCTTTTGGCATACTCCGCCCGAGGTTTGGACGCAGGTGGAGTACGGTCGGGTTGGTTTTGCCTTAAAAACCAACCGGGCCCCGGGGACGAAAATGCCAATAACTCTCAGACCGGGCGTCCGATCGACGCGTCGTCTGTTGCGTTGAGTTCCTGTTGACGATACGGAACTTTTGGATACATCAACTCTGGACTTTGTGACAGTTGATGTATCAGCCTCTCGGCTCGTGGAGCGGACCCTCCGAACGAGCTTGCTGTGTGCGGGAACCCTAGTGCTGGCTGCGACTGTTACTGTGACTGCTACTGCTACTGCTACTGTGACTGCGACGACAACAGTACAGAGATCCTGTGTGGATTCGACGGCGACGACTACTGCACTCAGCGATCCTACGTGGATCAGTGCTACAGGTCCTGTGTGGGCCCGATCCTGTGTGGGTCCGATCCTGTGTAGGTCACTGCGGGGGTTAGTACCTATCGATCCTTCGTGGGTCCGACGACTTAGATGGTTCTTTGATCATCTTTAACGTCATCCGAAGAAGTATTCCTGTGTGAGCTGAATCTTCTGTTTTACTCGATAGAGGTGGTGCGCTTGGTTGTAGCGGCAGACCCGCGATACTGGAGACGAGCGTACGGAGTACGGAGACCGTGTAGCCGGCTGAGACCTGAAGACTGCTCGACCGACTCGACTTGGAGTGAGTCGACTAGCCCAGTGGACGGAGCGCCCGGTATTTGGCGGCAGACCCACGACGGACGGAGCGCCTGGTAGTTGGCAGCAGACCCGCGGTACTCGACTGGGGGAGTACCTCTGTAGGCTATTTGGGTGAGCGCCCGGTATTTGGCAGCAGACCCTCAGCGGACGGAGCGCCCGGTAGTTGGCGGCAGACCCGCGGTACTCGACAGGAGGAGTATCTCAGCAGTCTTAGGTTAGTGAGCAGTATCTCAGAGTCGTGACAGGACACTGTACACTTCAGAGATGGGGCTCTTCAGTAGTTACGTTTTTGATAATGAAAATCCTGTGTGAGCTGAAACCTATTGCTTTCCTGTGTGGATTGTGTTGTGCAATACTGTGTGGATTACGTTTTTCTTTCCTGTGTGGAATACGTTTACTTTCCTGTGTGGACTGAGTTGTACTTGGGCTCAGAGGTTGGAGCGTATTTGAAATTGGTGACTTAGGTATATGTATGGGCATATACCTAAGCAATGTCGGTTGTTACTTCGTGATTGTACCTTTCTTTGTGGTTTATCCTTTGTGGATTTTTGGAGACCTTCAGGGGTCTCGGGGTCCCTACTGAGTAGCTTATACTCACTCCTGCACGGGCTTTGCCCGCACTACGTTGTGTTGGTTGCAGACGACAGACAGCGTTGATCATAGCTGAGGCTTGCAGAGCAGGACGATACCTAGAGGAGGATCACTGGGCGAGACGTGCTCGGAGCGGACGGCGGGACCCGTGGAGCAGTGGAGCTATCTGTACCCACCCTTCAGGTGGGATTTCCAGTGGACAGCACGGTGTAGCGGCTTTTACTTTTCAGTTGCTGTTTTCCCTTTCGAGTTGTACTTTACTTTCAGTTTGGGTTTGTATACTGGCCCATTTACTTTTCCGCACTTTCAGTTGTACTCTGCTTTTGCTTAGTATTTACTTTCCGCTTGCTTACTCTGTGGTGTTTGTTTACTTTACAAAGGCAATGCCTTCCCTTTTTACCGGGATTTACGCCTTGGTGCTAGTCGCCAGCCCCTGGCCTATGGAAGGCGGGCTTGGGGTAGTCACGGCACGGACCCCGAGGGCGGGTCGTGACACTTGCAGTGGGAAGTGGTTTTTTAGAAATATCTTCTAATTGAATTTCAGTATTTATAAATTCTAAAAATATATCTTTTTTAATAACATGATCTCTTAAAAAGTGATGCCTTATATCAATGTGTTTTGTTCTAGAATAACTAATTGGATTTTTTGAAATATTAATTTCACTAGTATTATCACATTAAATATGTGTATTATAAAAATTAAATCCAAATTCCATAAGATTGATTTTCATCCACAACACTTGTGCACAACAACTGCCAGCAGAAACATATTCTGCCTCAGTTGTTGACAGGGAAAATGAATGTTGTTTCTTACTAGAACATGATACTAATGATTTTCCTAAAATGTGACATGTACCAGATGTACTTTTTCTATCACTATACAACTTCCAAAGTCAGCATGTGAATATGAAATCAAATTAAAATCAAAATTTTTAGGATAAAGAATAAATTGAAAAACCCTTCCTTTTAAATATCTAAAAATTCACTTAACAACATTTAGATGAGATTCTTTAGGATTTGATTGAAATCTAGCACAAAGACATACTGAATAAATTATATCTGGCCTGATAGCAGTAATATATAACAACCTAAAAATCATACCTCTATATAACTTGTTGTCAACTGACTTTCCAATTTCATCAGAATCAAGTTTTATATTAGTACACATAAGAGTTGTAAATAACTTGATGTTCTCAAGTCCAAATTTCTTATGTAAATCAGTAATTTATTTCCTTTGATTTAAAACATTTCCAAAATATTTTTGAAATATTTGAAGACCCAAAAAGAAATTTAATTCTCCCATCATACTCATTTCAAATTATTCTTTCATTAATTTTTAAAATTCTTGACAATGTGTTTTATTTGTTGATCCAAACATAACATCATCAACATAAATTTGAACCAATAAAACATTATTTTCCATAGTTTTCTTAAAGACTGTTGGGTATTCCACTCCAGCAGTAAAATACTTTTTTAAAAGAAAAAAACATAATCTTTCATACCAAGATCTAGGTGCTTGTTTAAGGCCATAAAGTGCTTTAGTTTGTTTAAAAACAGAATAAGGTTTTTGAGAGTTTTCAAAACCAGAAGGTTGCTCAACATAAACTTCCTCCATTAAATAACCATTTAAAAAGGAAGATTTAACATCCATCAGAAATAATTTAAAATTTATATAATATACATAGGATAAAAGGATTCTAATGGATTCTAACCTTGCTACAGGTAAAAAAGAATCATCATACTCTATTCCCTCTTCTTGATTATATCCTTTAGCTACCAATCTTGCTTTATTTATAGTTATTGTGCCTTGGTCATCCTATTTATTTCTAAAGTCCCATTTGGTTCCTATTATAGGATAATTCTTTGGACTTTACACTAAATCCCAGACCTCATTTCTTTTAAACTGGTTTAATTCATTTGGCATTGCAATTACCCTACTTTTATCATCTAAAGATTCTTCTTTAGTCTTGGGTTCTTGTTGAGATAGGAAGGCAGAGAATTCCACTAGTTTTCCTAAGTTTCTTCTAGTTTGAACACCAGTTTCTAGGTCACCTATTACAGTATCTAAAGGGTGACTATTTAGGGTTATAGACTGTCTAGTTAATATATGTAAAGGTTATTCAGTATCATGTTCCTCTGAACTAGACTGAATTTCTTTTATATCATTTTCATAATCATTCTTTAAATTATGAAGTCTTATGTTATCATTAGAGTCAAGTTCATCCATTTGTTCTGTCCTTTTCTCAAAAGGACCAGATTCATCAAATTTCACATGAACTAATTCTTCAACAATCCTTGACGTCTTATTATAAACTCAAAAAGATTTGGAGGTAGCAGAATATCCTATGAAAATACCTTCATCATATTTTGGATCAAACTTACAAAGAATTTCCTTGGTGTTTAAGATATAAACCATATATCCAAAAACATTAAAGTAATTTACTTTAGGATTTCTGTTATTCCATAGTTCATAGGGTGTCTTTTTCAAAATAGGTCTAATTAAAACTCTATTAATTATATAACAAGCTATATTCACAGCTTCTGCCCAGAAATATATAGGTAGGCTATATTCATTTAACATAGTTCTAGACAGTTCTTGAATTGTTTTACTTATTATTTCTACAATCCAATTTTTTTGAGGTGTTCTTGGTGCATAAAAGGTGTGTTTAATAACTATATTTGAGCAAAAGGAATTAAATTCTAGATTAAAAAATTCTCCACCGTGATCACTTCTCAATGAGATTATATTGAAACATTTTTCATTTTGAACAGATTTGAAGAAACATTCAAATAATGTAAAAGTGTCATTTTTAAATTTCAAGAAGAAAATCCATGTAAATCTTGAATAGTAATCAACTAAAACATATACATATAATTTTCCAGCTAAACATGCTACTCTTGAAGGTCCAAAAAAATCCATATGAATAAGATATAGAGGTTTAGATGTAGAAACCTTATTAACAGATTTCAAGGATGATTTGTGTTTCTTGCCAAGTTGACATGCATCACAAAATCTGTCACTTTCATATTTGAGACAATGTAAATCATAAACTAAATGTTTCTTAGATAACTTTTGTAAAACATATACATTGCAATGACCAAGTCTTCTATTCAAGATTCAGGATTCACTTACTTTAGTAGTCAAGTAGTTTACTTGTTTTTTACAAAAGGAATTTAAATCCAAAGTATAGACATTTTCAGTTCTTGGTGCTTTAAATTTAAATAGTTTATCTTTAGAAACAGTAAAACAATTGTTAGTAAAATCAACAGTATATCCATCATCACAAAGTTCAGTGATACTTATCAGATTGTGTTTTAGTTCTTGTACATAATGTACTTTGTTGATTGAGACTGTTTTTGGATCTCCAACAGTTCCAATGACAATGATTTTTCCTTTGGAATTTTCACCAAATGGGACAAGTCCTCCTTCCTTTTGAGTGAGTGAAGAAAAATTCAATGAGTTCCACTCATATGTCTTGAGTAGCCACTTCCATGTACCATATATCTTTTCTTCTCTTTTGACCTGCTACCTCATCAGTTTCTGCCATGAAACACATGTTAGCCTTTAGATTGACTCCTTCTTTCTCCGAGCTTGATTTAGAAGAGCTACTAGAGTCTTCAGATACACTCCATGTGGCTTTCATAGCTTTCATGTCTTTCTGTCAAAGTCATTTCTTTTGAATAATTTATTCTTCTTTACATCCTTCAATTGTGGACAATCTTGTCTGATATGCCCCATATTTTTTGCATTCATAACATCTTACTTCCTTATTATCTCCCTTAAAGGATTTTCTGAAGCCTCTTTTCTTGCTGTAGAATTTTCTAAATTAATAGGCTAGTTGGGCCAGTTCTTCATCTAAGTTGGATGAGTCAGAGATTTTTTATTTAGCTTTGATTTCTTTTCTCTTCATCATTCTATTCTTTTGTTGTGAAGTTTTCTTCATGGAAGTATTGTCTCCTTTGATAATGACTTTATGTTCATTATCCTCATCTTGAATTTCAGCTTCAAACATCATTAGTGTACCAATCAGATCTATAATAGTTAGATCTTTGATAGGTGTTGATTGTCTAATTGCAGTAGAAATACCATTCTATCGAGTAGGAAGAACTCTCAGTACTTTTAGTGCTTGATCAGCCTACTTGATAGATTCTCCTAGAGTAGTTATGTTATTGACAACTTCTGTCAATATCCCATTCATTTGAGTAATGCTCTCACCTTCAACCATTCTGAAAGTATCAAATTTTAGTTTTGCAGTTGCATATCTCATTTGTCTCAAATTTTCTGTTCCTTCATATGACACAATTATTGTTTTCCAAATCTCATATGCTGTCGGGAACTAAGATACTCCATTAAATTCATCTATTCCTAGATCGCAATTAACTGCATTCATAGCCTTGGAGTTCATATCATACTCTGCTTCTATAGAAGCACTCCATGTCTCGGGATTTTCAGGAATTTCATAAGGAGTCCTAATCTTTGAATCGAATCTATATCTGAGGATTTTTAGATATATTATAATGCACAATTTCCAGCAACCATAGTTGTCTCCATTAAAATATGGTGCTCTGACCATCGACATCCCCTCTCTTGTATCAGTCATGGTGCTCTATTGTATAATCCATAAATGATTCTAGATTTCTAAGGCTTTATCAGAAGCTCCTCCTCTAATACCAATTGTTGGATCTGAATCTACAGATTATACACAAGGGGGGGTGAAAATATTTTTGAAATTTTTCAATAACTCTTTTCTTGAACGAGTTCTGTCCCTTATTCATTATCAGATTTGATCATGCAGCGGAAAAATTAAAATCAAGAACACATAGATGTATAGTGGTTCGAGGAATAGAAAGCCCCTATTCCACTCCAACTATTCTCTACTCCATGATCTTGGTGATTTTCACTATCTGGTCCCCTTTTCCAGAGACTGATTCACAACTGAGTACAAGAAGTTGGCACCTTTACAATCCAAGGCGAAAAGAAGCCTTCACGTTCAAACACAAACTTACCCAGCTAAGAACGAGAAGCTGGTTACTCAAGAATAAAAAAAATAATTTCAGAACGAAATTTCCAGTTGATCATCACAATTGCAACAGAATGCAGTTGACAGCAGACGGATCAACGTCTCTAGAAATATTGATCTTCAAGACAAAGCAGTTATGAGTTGATCTAGTTGTTGTAGATATAGATATATAGTTCAAAACCTCAGCATTGGTAGATCCACAGTAGATATTTTATGTAGAACAGGTGAATCTTCTATCGAGTTCCTTATTTTTGAACATACAGTGCTTTTACGCTCCTTTTGAATCAGCAGATCAATCGTGAATAGTTTCAATCATTGTTTTCCACCTTTTTCAATAATAGATCGATCACATCATCATGTACCTGATATTTTAGAGAGAAAATATATAATAAAACATATCTCCTGCATATTTAGATCCATAAAAGTTACCTTCTGATTCGCGATATTCAAAAATTTGAATTTACAGAGAAGCAATAACTTATCTTAAGACTCGGGATAAAAAGAACCTTTTAATTCGATCATAAATCCATTAATAAAATGAAATTTAATTACTCAAAGTTGTACTTGAAAAACGACTTTAAATCCGGCATGAAATCCGCCTAGAAATCAGCTTACTGATCATTTCACATAAATATCGTCTGTCAAAATTTCTGACGCCAAACGTAGGGTTAATAACATACTCTTCAAACGTAAGGATAACAACGTAAGGTTGGTAACGTAAGGTTTAATACAAATTTAAGGTTGAATATCCATACTTTTTCTTCAACACTCAAACGTACAGTAAAAGATCCATACTTTTACTTGATCTATACTTTACCAAGAACGTATGGTTGTTCACAAAAAGTAAGGTTGATGAACCATACATTTGAGAAAAAAACGAATCACATAGATTTTACGTATGGTTCTCCTTCCATACTTTCTTGATAACCAAAACATAAGGTTCCTTCTTAACGTAAGGTTCTCCTACCATAATTTGCTGATAAAGTATGGTTGTTTAACCATACTTTTCTATTATATCAAAAAAAGTATACAATTTTCATACATAGGCTACGTTTATCAACGTAGGGTATGAACAGTGATTCCAAAATGAACAAAGTAGATTACGCGCTATATTTGTCTACATAAGGTGTGAACAGTGATTTCAGAATGCGCTAAAGCAGATTACGCACTATGTAATAATTTCTCGTTATTTCAAGAGTAAAATAAATTATTAAACTCCTGCAAAATACTAAATAAAATCATTAGAAAACAACTAAGGGTATTTGTGAGCATCAAAATTATCATAAAGAGATAGATTATTATTTTCAATAATCTCCCCCTTTAAATAACATTAATACGTATTGTTTAAAACAATACTCTGCTCAACACTGAGGTAAGGGATAACTTTTCGAATCTTTTTTTTATCTGAGATTGTTTATTCATAAGTATTACTAGGGTTATATTTATCATCCATGTCCCTATTTTATAAAAATGGATTCATGTATGTTTAAAGTAATTTTTAACCATTTTTTAATTTTACATCATGGTATGTTATAAATCATTCTTTTGTTCACCTTTTGAGGTACTTTTTGAATTTTTCGGAAAAAGTACGAGAAAAATGTTTTTTAACTTATACAGATTGAAAAGATTTTTACGGTTTCATAACAACTTATTTTCATGAAGCTTACGGTAAAATATTTCATGATAATTTTCAAAAAAATCTTTTTCTTTTAAAATTTCATGGAATTTTTTTAAAAAAAATTATTTTGAAGAAGAAACGATATTTTCCTCAAGAATTCATTTCATCTGTTTTATCAAAACCATTTTCAATATAAGATGGAATTATTTCATATGTGTATGTTTCAAGTATAATGTCTCTATGATTTACATGGTTTCACTTTCCTGATGATGAAAAGAGATCTGTTTTTTATATGGATTATGTTATGATGGGATGATTTTTATAGAACCCATTTTTTTCTTTGGGTAATGATGAATGATTTATGTTCATGTTGTGGCACATGTAATAATGATATCATTATGAGATGGGTGGGACCTATATCTCCCTCTAATTATTTGGGTAAATATTTATATCTCATTATATAGACATGGATGGAATGGAAAGTTAATCTGGTTCAGTTATACAGGTCTGGAACGAGGAGTGAACTCGATTCAGTAAGGGACATTGTCCACTAAGATGGTCTTGGCAGCAATGCCTTGGCTACTATGGAAATCATAACATGTGATTCATGTTTGTCACAATTAAATTTTTTATTTCCATGCCATTTTATCATGATTGATGATCCATTATGATCTATGCCATGTTTTATGTCATTGCTCAAGATTTTGATGTTTAAATATTATGTTCATGTTTTGAAGTTCAAATGTATATGGTTTGTTTTATTTTTTCCATGCTTACCCTTACTGAGCATTTGAGCTCACCCTTTATATGTTTTCTTTACCCTAGGATATAAAGAAATTTTTTAGGTAAGAAAAAAATGGGACATCATTATGGGAGATGTTGAAGATCTTTCACCAATATTAGAAGATTATATTTCGAGTTTCCAAATACACTAAACTTCTACGGTCCTTGAGTGTTGGTTTTTGTTATGTATTAAGTATTCCGAAAAATTAATGTAATGTCCATGTACATCATGCTTTGGGTCATTACAAACATTGTACTTTTAAATAAACCATTGAAAATCCATACATGAATCCAAAAATAATAAATGATATAAAATGTCAAATGAATGTCTTATTATTAAATTCCTTATGATATACACACACACTAATCATATCATTAATGGGACTTATATTCCCCCTACACACCCATATGTGTATGTTTCAATAATATTCTATACAGTGAGCCTATATGATATGGACTTATTATGATGGAACAATAACCTAAACTAACACCTCATCCCTGGACTCAAACGGTGGGGTCTATATCCTATTATTTTCCCCATATGAATCCAAATGAAAATTTCTTAATCCATTCAAATAACCGATGATAGGGTATCATCTGATATCTATCTTGGTAGGAAATTTATAACAATATGAAAAACCAATAGTTCTTAAATGAATGGATCTATAGAAATCACTTTGTCTATTTCTATCACCCATATCACCTTATGAGACCACCCATGGTCTGTTGATATCAATATTAAGTCATTATCCCATTATATATATAGTCTCCACTTGGATAATAACATCCCATGTTCTTCCAAACACTTATCCTATTAATGGGGATTAATGATACCATCTTCATCTAGAAAAATGGTATCCCAGTCCTCATTTTCTCCAGATGATACTATGGAGAATTAATACACACATCCAAAATCATTTATAAAAATATTTGTGTTTTTAGATTACATGGGAAACATACCTCTATACAATAGTTACCATCTTTAATGAGATCCTCCATGAATCATCGTTTGTCATCCATGCATTGTTTGAGACCATACCTCTAGTTAATCCACTTCTATAAAAAAACACTACTAATATAAGTAATTATAAATATGTATAATTAATTATGTAATTTAAAATAATTTTGAATAACCATCGAAAAAATCATACAGTTCAACTATCACATAGAAAACATTTCCAGTAATCAATAAATGGTCTACAAAACACCCTAACCATTTAGTTGATAAAATGATCTACCACATGATGGTCAAACATTTTCTAAATAAAATTCAACAATAGACCCTACATAAAATTAAATAACTATGTTAACATAGAAAAAATATTTTCCAAAGAAAATAATATGGAGTCTTTGGAAGTCCTATATGAAATTCACACAAAATCCCCATCATTCATGGTCATTTCACCATGATCCAGTTTAATTGACAACAAATTAAAAAATAAAGTTGACTAAATTAAGAGGTATTTTAAGGGAGGATCACAGAAGGATAAGATGAAATGTCATTCCTTTAATCATCCTCAAAATACTCCTTATTTGTTCCCCAATCAAATAGGATTAAAGGAGAGGCATGAGAAGGGAAATTCATCCATGAAATTGAATAACCTATGCACTATTAAATAAAAAAATATTGAGAGGCTTAATAAATGAAGATGAAAATACCATTATTATAAGAAGACAATAACACCCCTACCAAGTAGAAAATTGGTCTCATTGGTGACACAATGATCCCTACAGGGGCCCTGGGATAGGTGATATCCCACTAGCTAGAAAGTGGATCCTTTAAACACCAAACTACCTAATCCTTATCTATCATCCTTAAAACATCAGATTTAACTCTAGATATTCAATGGAAATCCCAAATTACCAATTTTAGATTTCTAAAAGAATCATATTTAAAATCTAATCATATGTTAAAAAATGTATTTTCCCCCAAATAGAATGATTCAGATTTCCATGGTAATTTACAACTAATATGACACATGTCCTTGTAAACTTAACAAAATAATGTTTCTCATCCTCAAGAATATATTTTAATTCCCAAACCTTTTTTCCCATTAAACCATAGTCTTAATTTTATTGATAGATCATTTTTTCCATCTATATATTTCAATTCGCCCATGATGTGAATTTTCAACCCCGAACATTCATTTCAGTAGAAGCGAAGCCACCCACTTATTGGATACACTAATTTCATGATGGTGATCACGACTGCCATCTCCCCCACCATTACTTGGGGTCTTCACCTAGTTTATTTTTTATTCTAATGGTGCTCCACAGTATACAACTCCACATTTCCAAAATTGTCTCGAGTTTCCATCCAACCTAATAGCTAACAGAGAATTTCGTTTTGAAAAAAATTGAATCCTAATCCCCACCCACTAGAAACAAGATCTTTGGAATTCTATAACTCTTTTAGGAATTATTTAAATTGTTGATAAACCAATCCTCCTAATGTCAAAAAGACACAAAAACCATAACAAATGACCATAAAAACAATATGGAGGTTATTTTCACATGATTTGAAACTATATTTAATATTTTTAGAAAATAAATTTAACCATAGAAAAAGATTTAGGATCCAATAAATAGAAAATTGTATCATGATATGAGTGTCATCCAATAATATTCATCCACCATAACATCTTCCCAAATGGAAGAAAACGAATGATATTGACCAATTCTACCACAATGGAAGGCCTTCCCTTTACCCCTATAAGAATAAATAGTGTCTATATAAATACATTAGGTATATGTATGTTGTGATCTCATATTTGCAGTATGATCACACCATGATGTTACAAAGATAGACATTATAAAACAATTAAACATGCTATATTATAAATAAGGTTAAATGATTAATATAATAAACAATATTATCATTGAAATAATTATAATGTGTAATAATAAATATATATAATTAAAATATATCTTAATAACCATGGGGAAACCTTTTCAGATGGGGTAGGTGGGGGCATATGATGATTGAAATATTAGGGATTGATCTTGAATGTGAAGTTCCATCTACTGCTTGACTGAACCAACCCCACCATCATAATTCAATTATGATTGCATAATGATCCATCTAGGTTTTTCGGGTAATGCATAGAACAATTTTACCAGTATTTCAACAATGATACAAAGGATTACCATTTTATTTACCCCATTTATCAAACCAAAAAAATCCCCTTGGTTCACAAAAAACCATCACAAAACAAATAATATTTACTCTAAGGGGTTCAAGCATTTCATTTACTTACACACAATAATTGTTTTTAAATAACTTTTTTTTACAAAAAATACAATATAATATAGATTTAGAAGAGAAGGTGAGTAAATTTAGATCATAAAATACTATATGAGCCTCGAACAAACTACAATATTTCTTGAAATCACCTCTCACCGGATGTTAACCGAAATCTAAAGAAATTGGATATCATATTAAATAAGATACACTTGAAATACATTAAAACATAATCTAAAGAATGAAAATTGAATCAAATATATGTCATTACATTTCTCCAGAAGAGGGAACCCAAGAATTTTTTAAGGAGAATCCAGAATAAGAGCATATGAGAGGCTTACAAGGGGATTTCATGAAGAAATAAGGTCAAAGACACTGAAAAATACATCCAATAGGGAGAGGAGAAGATGTAAAGACGCGATTTGGGAAATGGGAGTAAAATGGGGGAAGGAAATTTTCATTATAGGATTAATATTTATGTGGCCTATATTGGAAAGGAAAAGTGTTATGTGTCTGGAAGGCCACATGGTTTGGAATCTTGGTTATTTATAATATCTTCCAACCACTAAACACCTATATCTAAGAGGATGGGATGGAAAAAATTTGATTCCTCTTGGGACACCATTGGCTTCCAAGATGAACATCCTTGAATGAACCACATTATAGGCCACATGGTCATTAGGGGGTTGGTACCCCTTTTGAGTTTAGTCATAAAGCCTTCACAAACCCAGGTTTTAGGCCACATAGATTATAATGTCTAGCTAGTTGTTTAATCATACCATGGGAAATTTTTTTTCCACTATATTTCTTACCAAAATGTGCAATTTTTCTTCCAAATATCCCTAGAAATTATATACAATAAAATCAGAAAAAAACTTGAAAATAACTCCATGGGTGTGAAATTCTACCCATCTATAATATTTCAATCCCTATAATTTAAACATATAAAAAGATGATATAAAATTTTAGTGTCTTATCAAATAAAAATGATTTGAAATCCAATGTCTGAGGATCCTCATCATCACACTTGCAAAAGACCCAAAACAATGGTAGATTGCCTCCAAAGGTGTTTCACATGGGAATACATAATCTAAAATGGTTATTCGATAATTAATAGATAATTTCTTTATCTCAATATATTATATGCTTAGCACATGAGATGTGTTTGTATCATAAATTTCTAATTATGTGACATTGAAATTTTTTTGGATCGATTTCAACTGATAAGGTAATTCAAAGGGTCATTGTACATTACATATCCTATCGATAATCTCTAAATTTCTATCATACCATGTTGTAATATTACCTTGCATTCTAAGAAGGTGATATCCCAAAAAATGTTGTTTCCATAGAAACACCATGTAACCCATATATAATTTCATGCATTGGCATAGTTCATTTTCATACGAATTGTTAAGAGTCTGAACTGTAAGTAACTGTTACCTGACTATCTGATCCTTACTAATTTTCTTCAACATAATTCTCATTTCCAAGAAGTATCTCTAACACAATGCCATATAACAAATAAGAGACTTACATGGGTGACTATATTGCACTTAAAGAAGATCCATCTTAGTTTATAAATGATAATTTTTATTGTAATATTATTCTTCCAATCTAATATGGTTATCCCATGGGCCTCGAAAGTCTATGTGACATATGATAATATACCTTCTAGATTATGTTTTCCAAGCTCTGTCTAACCAATTGTTCATGAATGGTATATTGTGCTGATACTAACCAATGACCCCATTGAATTCTAATGAAAATCTAAAAACTAAGTGGTAAAATGGGGATCCTGTTCAACATGGATAGAGGATGAAACACCATGGGTAATGCTTGAAAAATTATTTTTTCTTTACTAATTGAACATTATACTCTCACTAATTGTTTAATATTTTTTATAAAATAACTGGATTAAAAAATATTTTAATTATTGTAATAAATTTTATGGAAATAATACAAATTATCAAAATATGTGGGATGTAATAAAGTAATATTATAATAATATTAACTATGAACCAATTATTTATTTACTTAATAATGTTACATTATATCTAAAAAGACAAAAAATATCACACCAAATAATATAGTGGTAAAATGGATTGAAATAATATAAAGAGATATAAAATAATTTGAAACACCTTCAACCCTTATATAAAGTACAACCTTATACATCACATTAATAGATGAAAAGTGAGTTATTTATAAAATATTAATTTTAGAAATGAAATTCAACCATGATATAATTGATGAAATTGATGACATGTAAGGATGATGATATATTTATAGGGAAATATTATTATGTTCTTGTAGTTTTTGGGTTAATATGAAGATTTTAAATTATTAATGTTATTCAATAAATCAGTTGGAAATTTTGATTGTTTGTTTTGTGGGTGCATTAAATTCATCATCAATATTATTTATTGATATAATGAAAATTTTATTATTTTTTATGCTTATAATTTTATTATTAAAAATATTCTATATGGTACTTTTATTTTTATTATAAAATATTATGTTTTCATTAATAGATCTTATAAATCACTTTTTGAATGATTATATATTTTAACAAATTCTTAAATAAGTTTTAAACAGAATTGAATTATTATTAGGATACAAATATTATTAATTTTCCTTGAATAGTAATTTGTACATAATTGTTTATATTATCATATTGATATTATTATTTTGATAAAATAAATATCATTTTGAACGTAATATATAAAAAATATCATAAATTTAATTTGTGTAAATTTTCTGATAAGGCTGATTTTTTAGGGAAACGTGTATAATTATGAATTTACAAGAACTATAATTTAATGCAATAATTATAATTTTAGAATGATTAATAATTTTACTAATAAAATTATTTAATCACAAAATTATTTAATAGGTATAAAACTAAATTTATAAAAAACAATTTTATGTTATAAAATTATAATATAATATTTTGATCCAAAAATTTAATTTTTGAAATAAAATTTATAGTTAGTTTGTTATAATTTAAAGGTTTGTATTGAAGGGATGTTTCAATTTTATAAATACATCAAAGTAAAATTAAAGTCTCCCATTCATTAATATTATATAAAATTAGTTATAATTAATTGACACCGTAGTTTGATAGACTATATAATAAAATAAAAAACATCCATTTATATCCATCCCAAATCTTGTAAGAATACCACACATTACCCATTTATATCCACATAAAATTCATAAGTTTTAATATTGCGGTATTTTTAACTCACAAATTTTCCATCTAATGATACATCAATATCTAAAGGTTTCATCATCATTTTTTTTGTGAACAAATCATCGTGTAATTGAATTTTCCTCTTCATACTTTTTATTCAAGTACCTATTTTTTGCATCTTAATTATTTAAATAATTTTATCTATTATTTCACTTTTGATATTAATGTTTTTTAAAATATATATTTTTTCAATGGGATACCTCAACACTTTTTATTAATTTTCCATAATCTTTATTTATATTATCATTCACTAAATATCATTACATGAAATTTTATATATTCCATGAAATTTTCATATATTTTAAATACCCAAAAACCTAATTACCCATTAGAATTCGGCTAGATATACATATTATATATTCATCCATGTATTAACATGAATGATACAAAAATTTTCATTTTTTGAGTTAAAATTAATGTAATTTTCAAGTCACTAATCACATATGTAAACAATGATTTTGTATAAATTCCATTCATCATTCTACTCATATTATTAATTAAATTATTTATTATGATACCATTTTGGACCACCTGAATTAATATATATGATCAGTTCACCCTAATATCTATAAAATTTGTGGGTAAATAATTAATCTCTAGATATGGAATTTTATATGATTCCATGGTGAATAATCATGGTAATTTTTATTTATGATACCTTGTTGGTAAACCATGATGATATATATATGAATGTATAATTTTTATATTATAGAAAAATTTCAATGTTATGATTCATGTTATTTATATTTTGAAATGAATCGGGTTCATCTGATTATTCTTTATTTATATTCCTCACGGCCACATGATGTGTAACTCAATAGTTTTTTTAAAATTGGATTTTATGATCAGACCTATCGTTAATTTAGATAAAAATGAAAATAAATGTTCTAAAGGTAAGTTAGGATTTAAATATGGAGAATAATTTATGTTTGATTGAAATAAATTTTATGCGTCACATGTATTATGTTCCTAATTTCCAAGATAGTAACCTCAAAAAATATTCTATAGTTTTCAATGATGATCCTTGAAATGAAGGGTATATAGAGTAAATTGGTGGTCTTCTGAATATTGTATCAAAGTAATTTCTAATTATTTATTGAAATTTGGATTATAAAAAATTATTAAAACCCTTATAGACAGGTATAAATAAATTAAAAAGTAAAAGTATATTATTTAAGTATTATGTATGTGGTTTCAAAAAAAAATACCCTTTAGGATAATACATTTTGATATGGATCTAACATAGCTGTACATAATGATTAAAACCCAAAAATGGATCCTTGATCAAGACCTGATTGTCACCTGATCTAAAAAAATTATTCTTGTTTCTCACATGTTTTTACACTCCCTGTGTATATTATATAGTTAATCACATGCTTATATATAATTTTTTTATGGATATATAGATAATATAATCCTTTTAATAAAATTGATTTATTTCATCCTAGAAGTATGATATTAGAAAATTTTTCGGATTAAAAGTTCCATTAGAATTCTTTTACATGGTTTTAAATAAAAAAAATATTCTCACATAGGATTTCTCCTTATAAAAAATGATCTAAAATTGATAGATTTGTCAAAAAAATTTATAATACATAGAATTTTATTATGACATTTCCTATATAGAGGAATATATAGTTGAAACATCATGAAGATTATGATTTAGTTAACCCATGTCCTGAATAGTAAGTGAAGCCATGTGGAGTTTCATGCTTCTACAGGGAACAATTAGTAGTTCAATCATTCATGTCACACAGACAACATGTTTTTAGTGGAACCCCAGGTTCAAAAATCCTAGAACAATTGATTAATACTATATAACTTATATATTCTATTATTAATTATTCTCTGAAAGGGAATGTAAAATTTAATGTATATTACATAGTGGGAGAAGCTTATCAGTTATAGGGACTGATCAGAACTTGAAGACAAGAGATTAGGTGGATGACATTGGATGGGAAAAAATCAAATTTATTTCATTATATAATTTCATCTTACCCTCTAGACCAAATTAATGAGTTAATTACTCACGGGGGGTCAAACTGAAATGTAATTTGTTGGGAATTTTGAGATGAACATTACAAGGATGAAGCATTTCACTTTTAGCTTTTTCATTGATTTTGGGGGGAAAATAGGTTTATTATTTGGGTATTTGAGATCCCATATATATATATAATTAGATATAAAATATTTTAATAGTTATAAATATAATGAATGATTTTAGATTAATGTTGTAATAGTGTTTAGATACTCCCAATGGATTCAAGGATAGAATGGGAAGAATAGAATTACATTGGTATATTTGGGGAAGAATATCAATGAGAAGAAACTAAAACATCCCATGTAAAATGAATTTGGGAATAATTATTTGGTAATTAATTTCATGTAAGTGGAATTTGAAAAAAGTGTATAAGACAAAAATATATACCTTGAAACCATAATTGAAATGTAAAAACTCAACTTATCAATTCTAATGAAAAAAGGGAATATGGTGCACACAAAACCTATTGTGAAATGATTCAACTGTGGGGAAAATTTAAATTTTACTAAATTATGAAAAAATTTGAATTTAATTGTTGGAAACCACCATAAAACTAAACAGAGAATATTTTAGAAAGGTAAATGTTTTTCAAATACAATAGAAATGGTCATGTCCCCAAATGATGTCATGGTATGTATACTCATTAGACACTAATATATATATATATAACATTAAAAGATTATAGTTCTACAATCAATTTTATTTCATTAATGATTTGAGAGAACATAAATTTAAACCGAAAACCATAGGTTATAGAGTTGTTTTTTAATCTACATGAAGATCTAATCAAGCATCAATGATACATCGGGGTTCTCTTATTAAAATTCTTAGTACAATATCACTGCAAACATTATTGTCATTTTGATGGTGGAAAATAACAAGATACATGGGTTGTATTGGTTATGAATGTGAAATGAAAAGAAAAAAAATATAATAAAGGATTTATTTTTATTCTAGAATTAAAACCACATATCATATTTATATTGGATAATTTTCATTTATAGTCTTCCTAAGAACCACCCCATTTTACCATCAATTTTTAAATAATTGGTGATGTTGAAATAAAAGGGACAATGTATAATGATAGTAGATGTGCCCATTTATTTGAATACATTTATTTATTCACTAATGATTTTCTATTATGTCCCATAAAAATGGAGTTTGTGGTATCAATATAACTCTTACCTAGATCTATGCTAATATTTAAAACACCATATAGAATGCAATTTGTGGGTTTAGTTGAATTAATGAAGAAACTTCACAATAATTTAGTGAAGCTTTTTGATTAGCCATGTTAGTCTCCTTGGTGATAGATTTATAGTTTTTAAGGAATAATGATATATCAATGGTAATATTAATTTATTATAGAGAATTTATTGAGAACATAGTGAATAATAAATAGCATCTTCCAAGGAGTTGTGATTTTTTACCAAGTTTGTGGTAGTCAATTTTTTTCTAATATTGAAATTTTGTGTGGGTATCATCAATTGGGAGTAAGAAAAGTATATATTCCAAATAATTCCATAAAAACAAAATATTGATATTAATATATTTTTTTCGTTCTCTCTAGAAGGACTAATCCTCTTACCATACTAATGGATTTGAGGAATAGATACTTCACATATCCGTTGATAAAAATTTAGCGGTGTTTATTGAGTATATTATAATATATTCAGAAATACATGTGGATCATGATAAGAATGTAAGGGTCATATTAATAACTAGGAGGAAATATAATTTTTTCGATAAATTAAAAAAATATGGGATCTAGTTACAATAAGTCACATTATGTGGATATAACATGACAAATGTTAAATTCACAATGGATCCAACAATGTCAAAAGTCATGGAGGAGTGGCCACATCTTAAGTATACAACTAATTTGTTTAGTTTTTATGGTAGTTGGATACTATATAATAAATTTGAACAACATATATCATATTTTTCTAATCCTCCATACAAGTTAATATGAAATGGATGATGTTAATCTAGAAAAATGGGCTTAAAGAATTTTTTTATGACCTAAATAATATGATGGTTATTCCACCTATGAAATATTAAAATTCAATAGGGGTTGGATTTTCCAATTATTTCAATTATTCCTATAGGTGTCTTGGATGTGTAATTATGAAAAATGACAATCTAACCAGTTAGTCATCGTGGTAGTTAATGTTTCCTGAATAGACTTATCCTACCCATGATATGTAGTTAGTTTTAGTTATCATTTGAATTAAATATAGTATGAAACAATATTTATTGAAAAAAAATTATATTTACACACACCTAATTTTTTCACTATTAATTGATGTAAAAGGAGATCAAGATTTGTTAGTGAATATGGATAATACTAAACAAGGGCTATGATTTATTTTTTCTCTAAAATCCCAGTAATGGAGAATATAGTAGGTTATGCTTTTAGAAAAAAAGAAATTAATATTTTATCAATTATCCAAATTAAAAAAGGTCAATATCTTCACGCATATAAAAATTATGTAGATGGAAAAATAATTATAGGAAATATATCCAAATGGGACAAAAAGACTGTCAAAACATTTATCAAAGAGAGGGTGAAGGATGAAAAAAATATTGATCTATGACATCAAAAGAAGGTGAAAAGATATAAAATAGTGCAAGATTAATGATTGAAATATTGATGAATATGGTTTCTTAAATATTGGATGTGGGATATATCTTCCTTAATTACAAGAGATATAAAATGACCTGTTGGAAAATGCACCTAGAACATTTTCTCCATCTATCATAGATGTTCCAAAATGAACCATGATCAACAAGAAACTTTTTGGAGGTAAGAAATGAACTGGGAGATCGTTGAGTATACCTATCTTTACATGGTATGTCAGTAAGAGAAATAAGAGTGACATAAATCCAATGACATGAAGAAATAAATTCCCATACCCATATATAATTGGGAGAACCTCACCATTGAATTCGTCACTGGACTCCTGAATAAACCCAAAGGGTGAAATATTATATATGTTCCGGTGGATAAAATCACCAATCCTAACCCATTAATTATTATTCATGATTATTTCTACCTTGAACTAAATTACATTATATATGTAACATAATTGGTGAGGCTATACAGGGTACAACATTAAATAATTTTCTTTATCACGATCACAGTGTCTATCCAAAATTATATAGAATTCTCCAAATGCTCAAAACACTGAAAGTAATTTTTGTGTGTCCTATTACCCCCAAACCAATGGAAAATATTAAACCACTAATAAAAAATTCTCATATATTATATGATCTTTAAAAATTAATTTTAAAGGTTTATTGGATCAATATCTATCATTTGATGAGTCCTCATACAATAACAACTACCACTCAAGTATTCAAATTGATCTATATGAATCGACTTATGGTAATATATTTATAAAACCTTCTTTTTTGGATGAATTTGGTAAAAATAATCTATTTGGACAGAATATTTTGCAATACATGATATAAATTATATATTCCATCAAAGAACACATAATAGTTTCTTAGTGCCAATAGAGGAGTTGTAGCGATAACTATTAAAGAGACTTGGATTTTGGTGCTGGAGAAAAAATTTTCCTTCAAACATCATCATGGTAGTGAGTCATTTAGTTTGGAAAGAATGTAAAACCAATCCCTCAGTACATTATCTTCATTGATATCCATGATCACATAGGTGTAGTGGCCTATCGTCTAGAAATTTCACTGAACAATGATCATTTTCGTGATGTGTTACATGAATCACTCATGAGAAAGTACACACCAAATATAAAATATTTACTAAATCAAGTGGTGTTAAAATAGTATAATGACCTCCCGTTGATTAGAACGTGATGAATATATTATACCATATATAAAAATATCATTTTAACAATAAAACACACCGTGAAATTATTTTGTGGAGGAACCACAAATATGTAGAGGTAATTTGGGAACTAGAGGAAATAATAAGACTGAAATACAAAAGACTTTTCTAAACAAAAAACATTAGTTGAATTTATGTGTCTATAATCTCATTAAGTGGGAAAAAATTTATTTACCTAAAAAATATTATTCATTAAATATTTGAACTCATTCCTCTCAATATATTTTTATGTATTTAAAATAAAAAGAATTATATATACTTTTACTTTCAATAGTAACAATAAACGAATTGATTGTTTTTTTCCAAATATATATTATTTTGTGTAATTATAGTATAATATTAGTAACTTAAAACAATTTATGTCATTAATTAGGAACCTTACTTTAAATCTACAATGACACCCAATATCAGAAAATAAATTTACAATGGAAAAACAAATCAAGGATAAAAAAGTGATATATAATAATATGGGTCACGCCATTCCCCTAGAGTAATAATACCCATAAAAATCACTATAATATTGGAATAGAGACTTAGTAATACAACATTCATTTTTGAAATGATATAGATCCCTGATAGAATCAATATAAACAATGATGTGTAAGGAAAATTGTATATTTACATGGAAATATGGTCATATTACTTTTTGATTATTAGATATTACAATTGATTAAAATTATGTATAGTAGTCCACAAAATAGTTGGTCATTGTTATTATATATTACATAGAAACATTTATGTGATCATTGAGATTATATAATGATATAATCAAAATTTTATTATTTTTAGAGATTATAAGAATTAAATATAAAATATATTTTATGTTGAATTTAAATTATTTAATTCAATCTATTTTTTATGAAAAAATATTAGTAAAAACATTATATGATAATATATTTTAATTAAGTACATTTTTTTTTTATAATGGTCGTAATGTTTATTATTCATTAAAAATAGTTATTTTTTTAAATAATATTTCTTATTTAAAAGAAAAATTTCCAACACATAGAGTATTATTTTAATAAAATAAACATTATATTTATATTCATCACATAATATTTATTTTAAGGTGGGTTTTGGGAATTTTTTTATCAAGGTTGATCATTTGTTGAAAAAGTGAAAATTACTGCATTTTGAGAATATCATGTTTATGGCTCCATGTTTATGTTAGGAAGCTTAAAGATTTTAAAAAGCATATTATTAATTAAAAATTATTTATTAAGTACAAAAATGTAATTTCTAAATATTAGTTTTAATTTATAACATTATACATTAATTTTTGATTGAAAGATTGTATTTTTGAAATATAATTTATATTCGGATAGTTTACATTAAATCATATTGTTGGATGGTATGTTTTAGCTTTAAAAGGCCTTTAATATCAAAATATACCCTATAACTCATCAATAGTCTAGAAAATTGGTTTTAATTCACAAAAATCATTACTTATCTTTTTATATAATAAAATATATAATATGAAATCCATTAAAAACTACCCATCCTCAAATATACTTACCCCCATTAGACATTGATCTACACTAAAAATACATAATACATGAATTTTTTTCCTTTTTACATCTGAAATAGTCCCCATAAGGTGATATTAAGGTATCAAGGTTTCATCCTCATTTTAGGAAGAAAATATAAAGATAAGGGAATTTTACTCTTCTTCCTTTTTGTTTATGTACCTTTTTTGGTTAGTATACCGATTCTTATAGATTATTATTTTTCATTATCCTCTTCAAATAGTGTTTTTTTAATGAGGGACCTTTATTTTGTCTCATTAATCCGTTTCAATTATCCTTGTTGTATAGTGTCACAATTCAATATTAATTTCATTAAATGTTTTATTTTTAATTAAATATTATTATGTGGTGAGTGCCCAAACCTCTTCCATACACCTATAATTTCACATATAATTAAATATAATATATTTTAGGGGTTTTAAAATTTATAAAATAAACCTTCTATCTTTATGGGATAAAAATAATGTAATGTTCAAGTCCCTAATTGTTTATGTACTCATTGATTTTATAGGAATGTTGTTTATTATTCTCTACAAGTTATTGATGAAATTAGATTCTATGGTCAATATGGCTTATATTATTTTTACACATTAAGGGTGCCACATTATACAGTTCAAAATCATTATATAAACACTTCATCTTATGAGATGAAATGTTTTATAATACATTAGTGATAACCTTAATAATGATGATTTGTGACCCCATATTGATGAACATTGGTGATATGAGTAGGATATCTCATATTTATGTTGTATCAATATATACATTTTATTATTAGTTTTATTTTTATTATAATATTTCTATTTATGATATGATCATTCATTTTTTATATTCTTTATGGTATCATCCTAAAAACTCTTTTTTTGATCCCTTAATTATATTTATGCTCACCCAAATATTTTATGTATGTCCCCATGATATGAGATGTGATTATGGTAAAAATTGAAGAAAAAAATAAAATTACATAGAAGTATATTAGATGAATTTTTTATGTTTTCCATGTATTTTTTCTCCAGCCTTCAAGAAAGTGAGCATTAAAAAATATATATATATTGATAAATGTTGTACATTGATATGAAATGCTTATTAAATGAGAAGGCATGACAATATATATGGTTATTCTAATGATATTTAAGACAAAACAACTTTTTAATTTTATCAAAATTATTTTTCTACTTGATTGGGATGATATAAGAATTTTTTTCTGATGATACATAACTACCCAAAGTGTATTCCTACCATGGATTATATGGGGTAAACATATAATGATGTTCATTGTTACCATATCCAATATTATCGTTTGGATGGAAAGAGTGTGAAGAAATATGTAGGGCTTCTGGGGATGAGATTTTCCCTATTGATAGAAATAACGTCAACATATGAAATCAATTGTATCACATGTCATACCAAGCCACTATAACTAGTGACCCAAAACATAAAATATCAAGTAGTATCCATAATGTAAATATCACTATGAATGGTGGAATTAAAATAAAACCATCTTCCTCAAAACAAAAAAAAGATATAGGTACATTGAAGTAGATAACACCATCATGAGATAAATACTATTTACTAAATCCATCACAATCAGTTAGACACTATGTGAAATAATGAAACAACTCATCATTATGACTCTCATTCTAAATCATGTCTAGAAGATAAGATATCAATTATACACCAGACAAAAACATCCAACTAATTTCATTCTTAGTCTCCAAGTGAATTCCGGAAAAAAATCCCCATAAAATCCAACACATCACTAGACTCCTTCAATTCATGGGCTGGTACTTTTTGGCTAAATAAATCTGCAACCATGTTAATTTTACCTAGTGGAATTATGATATTAAATTTGAATATCTAAAAGAACAAAATCCTTCATTAATACCACATGTTAAAAAAATTATAGTAGAATATATATTCATTGATTCAGTGATCTAACTAGATAGTAGTTTTCTACATAAATAAATGGAGAATTCATCTTTTCAATGAATGAATCACTACTTATATCTCATAGTCATGGTTTGGAAATTTATTATAATGTGGTCTAAGTTATTGAGATACATATGCAACCATATGGTATACCAACATATGAAATTATCCCAAAACTATACATAAATCATTTTAGTAACCCATATTACCCAGAATAGACATAGGTAAGATCAAAATAGAGGTGGTGGTTAACTACTGCATAAACTACCCAAATGAATCCTAACAATATAGACAGATTGAGAACATTACCCCTTTCCGATTATAGTATATCATCAATTAGTTATGTTGAGATATGTCTCTATCGACATGTATGTGAAACCATAAAAGGCCCAAAAAACTATTGATATCAATGAAATTACTCAGATACTTCAATGATATCACTTAAATTATATTTTTCAAGTAAAAACCCTTATTTAGATATTGGAAGCCCAAAAAAATTAACTTTGCTGATCCAGAAATCAAATGATGATTTTTTTTAATAATGATGGTGGTCTTGATGTGTGCCTTGAACAATACTCAAGTCCCTTTTGTACTATAATTAGTATATATGATATAAAAAATATTCCATAAAAACACCATGAAAAATGATTATATGTATCTAGGGAACACTCAATTCATTAGTTCCATGAAAACCATGTGATAATTTGTTTACCGTAAAGGTAGTAATAAATATTTGAAATGGTTGTACCTTCCTCAGAAATGTTACATGGGGAAATTTTTATCTCTCAAACTGAAAAGATGATAATCTGAATGTAGTTCATTCATCAAAAAAACTTTTTCCATTTATAATTATTGAAGATTTCATTTGTACAGGGGAAGGGGTATTTTTTCATAATCATGACCCTGTGTAACATTCAATTTTCATTTCATAACTAGATAAATAAATTGACATTTTAACATCCAATGTAATTATTGAATAATTATTTTTCTTATTTATTAATATTTATGAAATATATGGTATTTTTATTATAGTGGAATGAAATTTTTGATTGTTTACCTGACACACAATAATGGGTTTCTCTGAAATCTTAGGTTTCATGCAAGGCAGGGTTATTCTGAGAAAAATATTATATTGGAATATTATGATTTTAAGTGGTAGTTAAATCCTAGATGTTATAATGGTGGGAATGAAAAAAAATTAAATCAATTATTAAAATATTGTTTACCCTTGTCTATATAATGAATATTTGGTCAACAAATTAACTAGAAACGTAATGTAAAAGCCAATCAATATTACATTTGTATTTATATAAAATACTATTTTATTATGTATAAATATGTTTATAAAATAACCAAATAGAACATGATGGATTAAATTAATGAAATGTTAATTCAATATAATGTTCAGAATTAATCTTATGTGTTTTCTAGACATTATAAAAGAAAAAAATCCAATTTTAAATATAAAAGTACTATTTTTCTAAAAATGTAGTCTTGTTGCATTTTGATGGAACACCTTTTTAAAATCTAGTTTTTGACACATTTAAAAGTTATATTTGAATAAATAATACTATTATTTTGATGTAGGGCATCAAAATTTTCTTTGGTTGATTTTTTTCAGATAAATTTATTAATTTAATGAATAGTGAAAATTAATGTATTTTAATTTAAAAAATATTTTTAATCTATTTTTTAACATTTAAAATTATTATTTTATTTTGTTTTAAAATATAATCGGATTATATTTCTATCATTTAAACAAAATATTTTCATTAGAATAGATTTTCATATTGAAGTTAAATATAAATACTAATTTAAAATTTGACCATCTTTTTTACCCGCCTTTCGGACACATTAACGGGAATAGTATTAAACATAATATAGACACCTATATAAATTTAATTCATAAATACGAATGTAAATTTTTCTAATCAGTAGGAAAATTTTGATATAATAGTTTCAAGTTATTTGATGGTGAATAGTAACTTCATAATATTATTTACCACAGTTATGATTAAATCAGTCAATTAAAGTCAAAAATAAAATTATAATAATATATAATTACCATAACAGTTTTCCTAATTTCTCTAAAGAAGTGGGTTTGGACCAAAATCAAACTTAGATAGAAATTATAAACAGTTTACAACATTTATGTAAGAATATGAAATTTATTATGTTTTATTTAATGATAAGTTAAAAATTTCATACTCATTTTGTTAATAATTAAATAAATTTTAATATAGGGGTATATAGAAGATAAGATTTACTATAAATATTATTTTTCAAGTTAAAATTTTTATCTAAATAATGATAATTTATTTGTAATTTTTAGACATTATTTAATAAAATTTAATTACGACACAAAGATGATGCAGTAACTGATTCATTAATGAAAGAATCAAATAATTGATATAAATAATATTAGAATAAATATAATATAAATTATATGATTCCATCAATGGTTTTTATGGATGAATTTGACATGTAATACATTAGTTAATGTGGTTTTTACAGAATCAAGATCTTATAATGTTTTTAAAGTCAAATAATTTATATTGTAATAAATTGAAATAATTCATATCATAAAATATAAAATATTTAACTAACTTATATAATAGTTTTAAAAATATCATGTTCAGAAAAAACGTTGCTATAAGACTAAAAATTTCATTAATGTCTCATTCATTAGTCGTTTGGCTTGTTATGATAATTATTTTAACCTTCCAAGTGTAAATTACTTCATCAAATGGTATGAATTAAATAGGTTAAATAAAGGTAAAAACAAAATATCAGGATTAAAATAAACTCAATACATGTATAAATACCATTGTTTGAGTGGATTTTTAACCATACCCATATAATGATATAAGTAATGGAATTTTTACCCATTTGGAGTAAAAAAATGTAAATTATATTAATTTAATATTTTAATGGTTCCAAGGGTGCCCCTCCCCTCTCCTATAAAGAGGCACACATTCATATCTATTTCTCACAATTAAAAAACCATTTGATTCAGAAAATAATTTCCCTAACCCCTTCCTAGAATACCTCCCAATATTCATGAATCCTTAGTTTAGGTAGAACACCCTCCATAGAGGTGATGAGGTTTTTTGAACTTTGATCATTAGAAAGAAAGCTACTGTTTTTATTTAAGTGTTTTAAATTTATATCATCATCTAATTATTACAATTATTATTCATCCATGATGAACAAATAACTCAATTATACTCAATATAATGAGATTTTTTAGGTTAATATCATATGCTAAATCCATGTATGATTCCTTTAAATGGGAAAAGAATTAATTGTTCATGCGTAAATGTGAACTATCACCTCCATCAACCGATATAATGTGTTTTTCATTTCTATATATCAATAAAGGTAATAATTATGAAATTAATATTTACATATGATATTAATTACATATATATCATTGGTAAACAATAATATAACAATTATATTCTTACCTTCAATGCACATAAAAATGATATCCTAATCTGTGCGTCTGTTTGAACTATAACCTCCACAAAGATATGAAATTCATTTTTCTTCTCCACATCACATAAATTATATATAATGGTATATATAAATTATTAATGTTATGTTAATTAAATTATAATAATTTTTCATTGATAAAATTATAATTTCCCTTTTTCTATAACGATATTTGAAAAATGGAAACCTTAGTCGTGTATATTTACGTCTTACCATCTCCAGGATTGTAAAGTTGTTCATTTTTCATATACGTAATTTATGAATGGATTTAATGTTATAATTTATATACAAAGGTGATTATTATTTCATTAATACGATTCTAAGGATGATAAAATTATGACTGGATGGACTACTTACAACATACCATGTTCATTTTCGACTAATGTATCAAATATTGATAGAAAATCATATATTAAATTAAATAATTATGTAATTATTATAATATTTAAATAAGTGATATAAGGGGAATAATAAACAACAAATAGGTTCTCATTAAATTATAAGTTAAACTATGTGTAGTATCAGAATATGAGATGTTGATACTCAATTATTAGAGGTGGTGAATTGTAAGTTTAAAAACATTTATTTTTTTCCATAAGGAAACATTTTTTAACAATGTTAAAAAAATAACATTCACAAAACACT